>KN846961.1:2499945-3099945 GCA_000835435.1 Phialophora macrospora
GAAGAAGAAGAAGAAGAAGAAGAAGAAGAAGAAGAAGAAGAAGAAGAAGAAGAAGAAGAAGAAGAAGAAGAAGAAGAAGAAGAAGAAGAAGAAGACGACGACGACGAGGACAACTCAAGGGCAAACCGAGCTGAACGCCACGCCACGCCACTCCACTCCACTCCACTCCACACAAGAGACACCAACGTTCCACGCCGCCGCCCCCGGTAGTCGTGGCTTTGATAGCCAGCCTGGGGAAAGCTTTCGTGGAAACGTCACTGGCATCTCGCCGGGGCTGGGCTTCGCCATCGCCATTACCGTCTACGGTGATTGAGAAAGGATAACGGAGATGTGGAATATTTCCTGTACAACATGCTGGTGTGAATATGGGGATGGACAGCGACACTGGATATGGACATGCATGCAACCATTCCTCTCCCACGGGATCGAGCGATATCAACTGGGCTGTACTTGTAGTATTATAATTATTTATCCAACCTGGTCAATACCAAACAAACTTCCTATAAAATGAACCGTTCCTTTCTTCCATCAGCTTTCTCTCTCCTTTCTCCACGTGAACGACAGCTGCTTCACATCAACATCACTTCCCCGCCCAAAGTACCGACGACGAGGCTCAGGAGGGTCACTACGAGTACAAGTCAAGCACGTCCCTGTGCCGGTCATTGCGGCAAATACTAGCCACTAGGCACTCAGAAGAAGTACCCGTATCCCGACCATATCCTGCGTAAGACTCGTTCAGTGATTCTCCCCCTGGACCCGCCGCGGGATTAAACGCCGAAAAGGCTGGCCTGATTGCGATGTTCACCTTTTTCACTTTCGTCGCCACCGCCGATCGATCGGATCGTACTCGTACGTTACAACGGTTTCTTTTCTCCGGCCCGGGCGGCCCCTCTATTCCATGTGCTTGGAAATGTACGAGCACGCCTTGCTGGTGGGGACGTGCGTATATTTTCCCCTTTTCCCCTTCTATTTTGGGTCGATCGGCGTGTCACTTCCGGTGTCCTGTGCTTGCTGGTGGGGACCGATGGTGCGCGACTTTTTCTTTCTTTCGCGGAGGTGAGAAATTGCTCGTGCGTACAAGGTGCGGGCTTTTTCGATGGTCAATACGTAGTTCGACGATGGGGGCTTGCTCTGTTTTCTTTTGCGCACGCATGCAGAATCATTCCGGCTTCGGTTCTTGCTTCTCAACGCTACAGGTGACCAATAGGACGAGGCGAGGTCTCGGAAGACTATTTTGGAAGGACAGGACGATGATAGAACTTGGCTAGGTTATCAAGGCCCTACCAGGGCTCAGATCTTCCACGTCCGTATAATGTCAGTACTTTTCGTGCTCAAGGGTGAGGACTATCGAAACATGTATACAACTGGTGATATCATTTCTGTAGAGGCTTGCTGGAGACCTTGACGCCTTGAGGGTGCCGGACACTAGACCAAACACTTTGGGAGACCTTGACTGGCAGTTTCCTCCCTTTCAGTCTCTGATCAATTAGCCATAACCCAACCACGAACTCCTCCCGATTGAGGGTCTTTATATCAGGCTGTGCGACGAGATCCCAGATTTCTTCCAATACGTCCCTGGGGAGTCGACTGCGTTCCCAGATATCCCGCGCGACAACATTGATTACAAGGTCACTCGCGGGAGTGCCATCTCTCCTGTGCTCGAGGTTGAAATTGTCGAGGTCGTAATCCAAAAGAAGACCTCTGTTGGCTGCCCAGACACCTTCGTAACGTTTCCTCTCACGCTCCGTAACCTTGTCTCGCCATCTTCTGCGATCTCCTTCGTGGTGCATATTAGGGTGACGCCGCCAATGTTTCCGACCACGTTTCTTCTCGTCGAACGGCACGTCACGTTCCGGAGAGGAACGCAACGTTTGCCTCATAGGCTTCGCCGGTAGCGGCTTGAGTTTTGGCGTACGTGACCCTGCGTCACTCCGCATCCCGGGTAAGTGCATCAAATGTTTTCCACTTTGAAACGCGCCAACTGATTGTGATCGCCGGCGAGGTACGGGTGGTGGCACTTTCATTGGCACAGGAGATCCGCGGCGAGAACCGGTGTGTGAAACTGCTAATGACCCGGCAACCATAGCGTCTGCCAGAGCGCTCGCCGTCAAGGTCGGTCGCGGGTCTTTGGTGGGTGTATTGGGACTTGTAGCTTGAGCTGCTTCTCGTGTTGAGAGAGTCGCACGTTGGGCGCGAACTGGTACAGGTGCTGGCAGAGGCCTCTCGGCCGAATCCGATCTGGAACGTTCATTGTCGCTTTCTGAGTCGGACAGTGGAGGTGTTACTTTGAGCCAGGGTCCAGATGACCCGCTATTTGTTTGAGGAGATGTGGTTAGATGTCTGGCCACTGATGCACCTGGGCTACTTTCCTGGGATGTCGACAGAGCTCGCCTCCTAGCCTCCAAACTGGCGGCATTCCTGGTTGCTGTGACTGCGGCGGTGGTCCCTGAAATAGAAGCCGAAGAACTTGGAGCTGAAGAAGGCTGTGCGGATGGAAGTGTAAGATGGGAAAGATAGCTCAGGTCGTTCTTCTGCTTCTCTCCCGTTGCAGTCTGAACCTGGATCGGGACTGTTGTCATAGAGGCCTTCGCCCCAGCCAAAGCAGCCGCACTCTGCTGAAGGGATTGTAAAGCCTCGCTATTGCTACTCGTGCTCATACCGCGGCCTCGACTCTGGGACGGATCTCTTCGTGCAAGATAGGAGCCTTGATCTCTCTTGAACTCTGGCCTGCGAACCGGGCTCGTTTTCGCAGAAGCGGCAACGGCAGCAACGGCAGATGTGGACCGGGGGGCAGGTGGACGGAACCCGAGCTTGGGAGGAGATATGGAGCTCTGATCGGCGACTGCGACCGGCAATCTTTCTGTTGTCAAAGGTCGGCCCCGTATGGATAGATGGGTTTCCTGAGGGGGAGGAAGAGGGACATTTTGCCGATTCTGCTGCTGTTGTTGCTGTTGTTGCTGCTGCAGCTTCCTTGTTGAGGCAGCGGTAGCCGCGACGAGGGCTCCTGCAGACGCAGATGGATTATGTGATGTGGAGGCATTAGGTACAGATGGTTTCAACGGGGTTGGTCGGAATGCTAACGAGGCACCCTGAAGGGCGGCCGAGGGCAGTGGAGCGACTCCGGCAGCTGCGACATCGTGTTGTTGTCGGATGAAGGAGGGCTTTGGCGCCACAGGAGGACGCCGTGCCTGCTTCTCACTCATCAATCCATGGACAGCAGTTCAACGAATACAGGGTGCCGCAGCACCGAAAACCAAGTCCAAATCAAGCGAATGAGGGGAGGTTCAGCAGATGAGTAACGGTATCATCGCATCTCAATCACTCCAGCTTTGAAGCAGGGTTCAAGGCATGTCACAGGACGAATGATAGACCAGGGGGCATTGAGTAAGTTGTCGGACCAGCAGGAATAGGAGAACGGCACAGCGCTGAGGTGTGGCATTGTCAGCGACTGCCCTGTCCACGTGACTTCGTGTCGCGTGTGCGTTGCGTCACTTTGTCCGGCAGGCAGCGAGCACCGAACGAGGCAAGAGTGAACAATCATTACCGAGTAATGCGTCTGCGTGTATGGAGCATTCATCGACAGCGCAATCTTGCGATCGGTGTCTTTGGCAGCGATGATGCGGGAGTGATTGTTATTCGCCCGTTGCTCTTGTGTGAACACCCGTTCATGCAAGTCAACTCAAACTGACCTCGGCCGACTCTCAGAATGTCCCAGGACGACAGCCAGTATGGCATCCCCCAGCGCTCAAATGCACCTCGAAGCCGTGAGGAAATCGAGAAACAACTCGATGAGGAATATCCAAACCGCCCACGCAACCATGGCACATCCCGCCCCTTTCACAGCCTCTTCCAGGAGCTCTTCAACCCTCTCCTCGACCTGAAGCAGAACAAGCCAAAAGCGGCCGTGATCAACCGGAGAAGGGTAGGTCCGGATGGGCAATCTAACAAATCTCCATTTGAGAGACGCAGGGACTTGATCGAGCGCTACATCGATCGGTGGCGAAGGGAGGTTGGACCTGACTTTTTCCCGGCCTTTCGTCTCATCATCCCGGACAAGGACCGTGAGCGAGGCGTATACGGCCTCAAAGAGAAGATCATCGCCAAGTTACTTATCAAGATCATGAAGATCGACAAGAACTCCGAGGATGGCTACAACCTTATGCACTGGAAGAACCCTGGCCAAACAAGCACGTCTCGCACCGCTGGTGACTTTGCTGGACGATGCTATGACGCGCTTTCTAAACGACCAATGCGCACTAATGTGGGTGACATGACCATCGATGAAGTAAATGAGTTGTTGGACAGGTTGTCCGCCGCCCCGAAAGAGAATGACCAGCTTCCAATCCTAGCCGAATTCTACAAGCGCATGAACGCCGAAGAGCTGCAGTGGTTGATCCGAATAATCCTCAAAGAGATGAAAGTGGGTGCGACCGAGAGGACTTTCTTTGCCCTCTGGCATCCTGATGCCGAGAGCTTGTTCAACGTCTCTAGCAACCTCCGAAGGGTATGCTGGGAACTGTACGATCCCAACATTCGTCTCGACGGTGATGAAGCCGGGGTGGCTCTGATGCAGTGTTTCCAACCAATGCTAGCACTTTCCAAGCAAGAGCCGCTCAACAAAGTTATCGAGGCACTACGGCCAACACCGGAAGACCCTGAATTTTGGATAGAAGAGAAACTGGATGGCGAGCGTATGCAGATGCACATGATTACCGACGAGTCCCACCCAGGTGGCAAGCGCTTCCAGTTCTGGTCTCGTAAGGCCAAGGACTATACCTACCTTTATGGCAACGGTTTCCACGATCCAGAAGGGGCGTTGACTCAATCAATCAAGGGCTGCTTCCGAGATGGGGTTGAAAATATTATTCTCGATGGTGAAATGATAACTTGGGATCCGAACGAGAAGGCGCCGGTGCCGTTCGGAACTCTGAAAACGGCCGCTCTAGCAGAACAGCGCAATCCGTTCGCCCAGGGCCACAGACCGGTCTTCAGAATCTTTGACATTCTCATGCTGAACAGCCAACCCCTTACCCGCTACGAGCTGAGGGACCGTCGAAAAGCTCTTGCAGCGTCGATCAAAAGCGAGCCTGAGCGCTTCGAAATCCATGAGTACGTCGTTGCCACTAAAGTGGAAGAAGTGGAGGACCAACTCCGGCAAGTAGTCGCAGAGGCATCTGAAGGGCTGGTTCTGAAGAATCCACGGTCTATGTACCTTTTAGATGATCGATCAGGCGACTGGCAAAAAGTGAAGCCCGAGTACATGGAAGGGTTTGGAGAAGACCTTGACTGTGTAATCCTGGGAGGATACTACGGATCCGGAAGACGTGGAGGGTTCTTGTCAAGCTTTCTCTGTGGGCTGCGCGCCTCAAGGCAAGACCTGGAGGTCGCTAGTCAACAACAAAGTCAGAGTCAGAGTCAGAGCCAAAATCAAGGACGGAAAGGCCAGGCTCAAAGTCGGGGTCGCAAAGCTCCAGCTTCGCAGCGACAACGACAATCTCAAGCTGAAAAGCAATCGCAGTCCCAGTCGCAGTCCCAAGCACACGTTCCAGACTCTCAGCCAGCGCAGCCCGAGGAGGATGGCCCCGTCGAAAACTTTACCACCTTCTTCAAGGTCGGAGGAGGCATGACCGCCGACGACTATGCGGCAATCCGCCATGCCACAGACGGTAAATGGCATCGCTGGGACTCTCGTCGTCCAGCCGCAGAGGATTACATTGACCAGGGTGACTTGAGCAGACTGGCACAGAAGCCGGACATGTGGATTAAGCCATCAGATTCGGTCGTCGTACAGGTCAAGGCCGCCCAGGTCACGCCCAGTACTGACTATGGCTGTGGCTATTCGCTTCGATTTCCGCGGTTCGTGAGAATCAGGAGAGATAGAGACTGGACGACCGCCCTGTCGGTCAACGAATTTGCAGATCTCAGAGCGAAAGCGCAGGACAAGGAGGAAGAAAAGAGATTGGAAGTCGACCAGAAGCGCAAACAAAAGCGCAAAGCTCGCGCTGGCGGATACGCAAGTCGGAAGAAACCGCTCACCGTGGCGGGATACAATGCCAGAGACGTGAACGCGGCGAAGCTACCTGAAGGCCCACAGGGCAACGTCTTCGAAGGCCTGTGCTTCTACATCATGACCGAGTCATCTCTGCCTGGAGACCGCAAGAAATCCAAGCTCGAACTCGAAGGCCTCGTCAAAGCCAACGGCGGCAGAATAGTCCAAACAGCCACGCCCACATCCGACAGCCAAGATTCGGTGATATGCATCGCGTCGCGGCGCACCGTGAAGGTCGCAAGCCTGGAGAAGCGTGGCGAAAAGGAAATCATCAAGCCAGTTTGGATATTCGACTGTCTCGGCCAGGCGAACCGGGACTTTGCGCTGGGATTTGCGGAACAGATGGTCGTGCCGTTCGAACCGGAGAGACATTTATTTTTTGTACCTGATGAGATGAAAGACCGGTTTGGGGGCAATGTCGATAAATACGGCGACAGCTACGCTCGGGACACCAGTGAAGACGAGCTCAGAGAAATCATGGACAAGATGGGAACCGTCGACATCGAGAAGGACGAAGAGAAGCGCGTCCCCGATCTGTTTGGCGACGACTTCCTCAACGTGAAAGGGTTCCTCTTCCACGGCATGGTTTTCTACTTTGACCCGGGCACAGATACACCCGTCAAGGACGTTCCGGAAGTGATAGCAGCGTCAAGCTCGAGTTCCATGTCAGAAGAAGACGCCGAACCCTCGGCGGTAAACAACACGTCCTCAGGTCTGATGACCTTGTCTCTAATAGCGATTGCAAAGTTCGCTGGCGCAGAAGTCCTACCGTCTTCGTACGGCAAGCTTTCCTCCGTGCACACGAAGCTGAAATCTACAATAACACATATCATTGCCCATCCTGCCTCGGACTTGCCTTCCCTAAGAAAGGAGGTGGCGAGGTGGAAGGGCAGGAAAATACCCAGGATTGTGAGCAGGGAGTGGATTGAAGTCTGTTGGAAAGAGGGCACGCGCATCGACGAGGAGGCATATGTTGCTTTCAGTCCGTCCGATCGGAGGCGATGAGGGAGCAAACAACTGCCACGAAGACCCCGAAGGCTCGATATGGACGACGTCTTGGATTCATGAGAAAACGTTGTATGTATACCAATCTGATATCAAGACGGAGGACTATTATCAGTAGCAGCACTAATACTGGTATTAATCCTATGATCAATACTAGCACACTAAACATTAGAACCATCTACAGTAGTGTTCTAAACACCGTACATCTAGTATTTAACCATCCAACACGTGGATCCTATCAGTTTAAGGAGTATAGTATGTTAATCTCTCGCGGGCAGTCCACCTACCCATACAGTAGCATACTGAATGTAAATCGACCCATGAATGAGGAGTACATCTACCTCGTAGATATACGGAATATCCAGGCCGGCTACGGAGGTGGTACAGCTGTCCAGGTTGCTGTGTGACCATTTACCTCTTTTCAGGGGAGAATGACGATTCTGCAACTGGCGTAGGGGCTTTTGGAGGGCGACTTGAGTCTCAAGGTGTGAGCGTCCACCGGTAGGGCACATATGAATTGTAGTTCAACCTCGCTCTGATGAGGATACTGATTGCACATCCGATGGTCAAGGCTGGGCGGCTCGGATTTGGGACTCTGAACAAAGTGTATTTTACAGCTTCACTCTATCTGCCATGCCTAAGAGCTGTCCGGCGAAAGACGAGACGCAGTTACAATATCGTCACATGTATATGTCACACAGGAAATTTCACAAGTCGTCGGCAGACCAGATTGCCCACCTTTGCCCACCGCTCTGCCTTAACCTCTTCTTTCCTTGCAGATCGCTCTTGTCACTCTCCTCAACAGGTGGTAGCCACAGCTTTGCTCTTCCGGGGGCGTCGTCTGCTAACTTCCCATTCTTGCGCATATTCATCTCACACACGAATACGCGCAGGAAATCGCGGTTCTCTCGGGGCTCCCTCGGCCTGGGTTGTCCTTCATCGACGCCGTGCTCCGGGTCCGCCCAGAGGGTCTGCGCCGCGCGGAATTTGTTAGATGGCGTGCCGTCGGGTTCGAGCCAGGTGGGTGGGGACGAGGCGTGGGCAGTGCGGATTGCGGACGGTATACAAGTTGCCAACGGGACCAACGAGGGAAGTTGAGAGGTTGTGCTTGCGTAGGAGGGAAAAGGGGTTCTTTCGTTCGTGGGAGACGGAGAGCGCTGCGTCTGATATTTCTTTTTAATTTTAAGTTTTGGCTTGCTTTCGGTTTTGGAGGTCTGATTCGGTGTGGGTTTCTCGTCGACCCAGAAGTGCAGTTGGGCGGGTGAATCGGCGGGTACAACAGTATGGGAGTTGAGATAGCGCCGGAGGGCTGCCGATGGAGGTTCGTCCGAGGGTGGAGGCCGCCGATCGTCGGTCAGTGAAGGTCTGAATTCGAAGATGGATCTTGCTAGGAAGTCATCGGGTTGGACCAACGGAGGAGTAGTGGCGATATTCGACACAGTTTGTGCAGCAGATTTCAACGCCCTCAATGACGCTGTCAGGCTCGATTTGAAAGAACTTTGTGTTTTCTTCAGGGGCATTGGTCGCCGTCTCAGCTGTGATGGGGGCGAAATAGTCAATTCAGGTGTGGATGTTCCGCTGAAGTGGTCTTCCTCGTCCATTGGTAGCAGAGGGTGCTCGTTACTGCAGTCTTCGGAACTCGCCATCTGCCGAAGGCGGTGATCTGACGGAGATCTGACTGTGGCTGGAGAAATGCTGCTGAAGTCGTCGGCGGAAGACAGCGAAGGCATTGATTCGGCCGAGAGGGACCTGGCCGATAGTATGCCAGCGTCAAGACCTTCACTGCCCACGATCATTTGCCCCTCCACCAGGCCATCGATGTTGCCGAAGAGTCCCTCGAACTGTGGATTCGTCCAACTCCCTGACGGAGTTCCCTCTTGGCTTGGCTGGACATCGTCCCGTAGAAGCTTGCTGAAATCCGCGACGTAGTCAACATTCGGCAGTCGCTGACTGGGTCGGGGCTTTGGTTTCCTTCGAATGGGAATCGTAGTCGCGGACAAGACATCCTGAGCCGACAGTTTCCTCTTGGGCACAGGCTGTGATCGTAATGCTGGACTCGACGTCGGAAGCTGTAACGAGGAAGGCCCGGGTCGTCGAGGGTTGAGCTGGATGCGCGGTTCTGCCCTCGGGGGGATCTTGACAGGATCAGAGGTTGGTCTGTGAAGAGCGGCGGCTCGTTCTTCGGAGAGACTCTGAGACAGCGCAGAACGGGCAGGTGGTGACCGAGAAAGCGAGTCCCGTGCCTTCCTCTTCGCAAAGGTGTCCTTCTCTTTCTCGTTGAAATCAATCTGCTGTTGCCTTTGCGCCAGGGGGTTCTGGGCAAAAGAGCGAGGGACCATCATCATGGCGGGCGGTGGGCAGGCTCGATGGAGGAAAATGGCTTGATCTCCGGCTCAAATCTCAACTCAGCATTTCAGGACGCCGAATTCGAGCGGCATGCCTGGGGGTCGAGCGAGCGTGGGATGTTCTAGTAACCGGCTCGCAAAGCCGGGTCAAGCCCTCTGAACAGACAGTCAAAGGTGAGGCAGCGAACCGGCGACGACGAGGATAGTGAAGATGGGGAGGATGGCATGACGAGCCAGCCCTACTGATACTAGGAGATAGATTTCAGCGATTGTTGTTAGCTAATGGTCGTGTTTGTAACGTCTCGCATATTTGCGCCAGGTTGTCGGTGTCAGGCAGCTCTGGAAGAGGGCAGCACACGACTGACGGACGCCCGGTGCCGAAAGATAAGGGAAGCCCAGCATATCCAGCAGCGCCCATTGGCGGAACCAGAAGTCAGCCCCAGCTGGGTGGGATGCACTCGTGGGTGATGACGAACTCCAGGCGTCCCTAGCCAATGCCCGAACCCGCCGCGGCCACTACCATTTCTCGCTCCGACCCCTGCTCGGTGCCTGGAGCTTTTCTTTTGGCTAGATCCGAACTCCCAAAGGCGCCCCCGTGCGGGCCTTCCAACCTGCCCTTTGTGGCAATAACATCCAGCACAATGAGGGCACATATATTTGGCATTATTCATACACCCGGGGACACTTTTGACCCTTGAGGACTTCGTTGTTTCGAGGCTGCTTCGGAGAGTCGCCAATTGGCCGCGCATATCCGAGCCTTGATGCCTTGCCTCGTACCAGTTACCGGCAAACATGCTTATTCTCTAGACAAAAACAACCCCGGGGCTTTCTTTTGATTTCGTGGGCCTCCGATCTCTGCTGTGTATTTCCTGCCACGCGATGGTACTAAGCGGACACCTACGTATGTATTTTCTATCCCCGGGGATGTGTTTTCCAGAACGTTGACTTCATCGCTCCATCTCGTACCCGCAGGGCCGCTATAATGGATCGCTCACGATAAGCGATTGGCGAGCGGAGTTTTGGTCTTGTAATGCTTATTTCGTCGCTGGGCGTTTGGGAGCGGGTTGTGCCGACACACAAAAATTTCCTCGCCGAGGCATCCTCGTATGGAAGGTCCGTTTCGGAGGAAAAGGAGCTCCTACGATGGGACGAACGGCTCGAGCACGTCGAATCAAGAAAGGTTCTGTCACCTGTCACTGCCTTCAAGTCGTCCATTGAAGGGCAGACATTGACATTGAAACAAATGGAGACGGCTGAACTTGGGGCAAACCAGGAGACAAAACCATTTCGGCATGAATTCCACAGTTCCCAGACATTGACAAGGAGAACACCGCAGTGGATCTTCACTACGACCATTTCGACGTTCGAGCACGGTAGCTGCCGTGGCTTGAGAAAGAAACTCAGTGTCACTCACCAGCATCAAAAGGGGGTTGAATCTTGCGGACTGTGTTTACCCGGTACCTCAGCAACATGTACCAGTGCCACAAAGTAACTGGTGTGTCTTGGTCGTACTTGACTTACCACGCACGAGAAGTTCTGTATGGTCTAGTCAAACCGCGAGACGTCGGCCAGGCCACTCGGGTGCAGAAACTTCCCATGAAGAGGGAATTCTGCGACGACGGACAAAGTCAACTGCTTCAATGCCAGGCCTGCTTGTCTCGTTGATTCTTTGATTCCCGTCTGATAAGGTAGGCTGGCTGTTTTTTCTAAGATATCCCCATCTCCACCAGGACGACGATGTTCGCAGGGGCACACGGTTGGCGGCGAGGCTGAACTGAATTCCACACAACTCATCCCATCCGTTCAGCCGTTCATCCGCGTCTACCAAGTCCAAACAAGATCGTTGCGTGTTATAGGGCCTAGCCTCGAGACTACACACTACAGTACAGTCCCGGTCCTTGTTTTCCTTAGTGGTTCATACCTACATATATATCAAGCGTGCCTAAAATGGCATTATGCCTTTCTCCCCTCCTCCTCTTCTTCTTTCTGTCTCACTTCCTGACTCTTCTCCCTACTTCCTTCCCGGGTTTCCGACTCCAAAAGGCCCGAGCTTCAAAGCTCAGAAATACCAAACCACGCCGGTGTTTGGCGATCTGTGGCCCTATCTTATACAAAAGCCCGACAGCACGGAAGGAAAGAAAGAGCGGAGATTCAAGCAAGTAAGCCAAGGAAGAACGCAAGAAAACAAGAAAGACGAAAAGATGAGTTTTAGTCAGGAAGTCAAGAAGTTAGAAGAAACGTCTCTTTATCTCTCATCTCTTCACTCCTTCATGGGTATCATGTATTCTCCCTGTTGGAATCTCATCTCAACGCCAACTCCAACTCCAGCTCGCCAACGTTTGTCTTATGAGATTGAGTCGGAGACGCCCCAATCCAAATATGCACGCCCTGCCCTGCCCTGCCCTCCGTGGAGATGCAGAGGCGACAAAGTTTTCAAATGTTGTTACAAGAAGTACTCCCCCACCGGCTTTTTGGCCGGCATACCCCTTGTGCCCTGCGGCGCCGCTTCAAACACTCTATACCTCCGTCCCGGGGTGGCCAGATTCCACAAAACACCGGCCCCGCCTCCGTTGCCGTCTCCGCCGACGGGTTCTCGTCGTCCCTGATCGCCATTCGCCCGTTGTATACAACCCCCATTTGAGCCGTCTTCGCCGAGCTCCAAGATAGCAGCCACGTTCCCGCACCGATAGCAGTAGTTCGGCGCGCTCCAGACCGTCACGATCGTCTTGTCGAACATCTCCTTGTATCCTTCCATGACCAGTTGATGGGCCCGTGCGATCAGCGACAAGTCGTTGTTGTGATTGAAGTGCCGCACGATGTCCGCGCCAAAAAGGAATCCCGCCCCCCGCGGACTCAGTCCCCAGCCCTCGATCTCGTCCGGGTCAGACCACAGGAGGTCGCACATAGCACCCTCGTGCGGGACCTCTTGCTTGCGATCGATCAGGCGAATTTTGTCAACCGTTTCGATCAGCGGCGAGAGACCACCATGCACGCAGAGCACAGCCCCGGTAGAAGAGGTCGGCGGATTGAACAACGACTGAGATGCCCCGTTGAGGGACGGCTGCGAGGATATCGACGACGTAGACGGCTCTAGCGGATCCATGTCCGGAGCGGGGGATATTCGACTCGCATTCGCTGCGTGCTGTGAGGGTTCTGAACCCAACGACAGTCCTTCGAATCTGCGACGCAGCGATTTCGTCATGACCTCGCCATTGGCGTTGAGGACCTCGGACTCGACCTCATCGTCTTCGGGCGTGAGCGTGGATTGTGTATTACTGTTGTTATTGTTCTCGGTAGCCTGCGAGCCGCCGGCCGGGGGAGGAACATCCGTCGTGGCACCCAGAATCAACGCACCCAGCGCGAGATAGTCAAACACCTCGCAGCAGTACCGCCACACGTTCGCGCTGCCGTATTTCCTGATACATTCGTCGTAGAACCCATACACGGTGGTGATCTGCCGGGACTCGTGGTTCCCTCGGATCAGCGTGATCCTGTCCGGGTACCTAACCTTCAAACAAAGCAGCAGCAAGAAACTTTCGAGGCTGTAGAATCCGCGGTCCACGAAATCGCCCATGAACAAGTAATTCGTGTCCGGGACGTCGCCACCCACGCGAAACAGTTCCATCAAGTCGTGGAACTGCCCGTGTATGTCGCCACATATTGTTACCGGGGCGTCGACGGTCACGACGTTGCCTTCTTCGATGAGCAGTTCGCGGGCTTTGTAGCAAAGTTCGCGCACTTGAGGTTCGGGGATCGGGCGGCAGGCGCGTAATTGCGCGATCGCTCTGCACCATATTTTTGTTAGTTTACTGCGCTGGCAGATCCCGACGGGGACAGGAGCAAACTGCGTACTTGTCGAGGTCGCTCATCGCCGCCGACCAGAGCAAATGAGGCTCTCTCTACCTGCGACTGCGGCACATGTGTGAAGACTTGGTCCGAGCGGAGTGGCGGTAGGTAGATAACTCGTCAGCGGTGTAGGTCGGTCGACCGTGGTGGCGGGTGGGAGAACGGGAGTGGGCGTGCGTGCTTCTGCTGTCGGAAGGTGATCACTCGATGAAGGCAATCGTCGCCAGAGGCTCTGAGACTGTACCTATTGCTTGAGATGCAGGGCGATGTGTCAGGTAGCATCAAAGCTCCACCAACGCGAACCCCGCGAAACGATGAACTGGATATGCAAATAGTGCGCACTTGCGCACTCGCAGAGCGTCTCGGCTAATCCTCGGGCCCAACGTCGGATACGGCGAAGCATCCTACCAGAACAGGCCATTTGCCTTCAAATCGAGCTCGAAGCTCCTGGCGTGATAATATTACAGATCTTGTACGGCGACAACACAGCATTGCACCAGCCGTCGACAAGCTCCTTCTCCTATCTCTCTCGATATGCCACCCCACCTGCACCCCCGCTCAACCGCGACGTCCACACTCTTCGCCGGCACGCTCCTGGCCTCCTTCATCGTCGTCGGCATTCCACATGTCTTTCCCTGCCCGCGCCCGCGAACCGGCTACGCCGCCGACGCGGGCCGGGTAGAATTCGACGAGGACGGCAAGCCTATTGGGAGAAAACCAAGATCGAAAGCGAGTAACGCATCGGGTGATCCGGAAGCTCGGAAAGGGACGCAGCGACAACCCCCAGCTCGGCAAAAAGGCCTGAACCAGACAAAAGACATCGACGAAGAAGCTGCCCTGTTTCGTGAGTTAGCCGCTGAGGCCGAGATGTTGGAGCGACAGGCCAAGATGGCGAGGGAGTGTCCGGTTCCGAAACCGACGGGCTGGGTAGGACGTATACTGGGCTTCGAGGACCAGCGAGAAGCGGGGGTGAGCGGAGGACGTGAGAAAGGGTGACAAGCTTGAGATTTCTGAATCAAGATCAGTCGGTGTGATCCGGTCCCTGGCGAAGCAAAGCCTTGACCTTGCGCCGAGCTGTCGATGATTGATCCGACGCCAGATCCTCCCCGACAGAGCTCATAGTAAGCCCAGGTCGACGCTGGAGGAACCCTTGAAGGAAGCTACACCGGATTCGAGCACTTTAACGCCAGTCGACGCCAGAAGAAACCGTCGAAGCAAGATCCGCCAAACCGGAGCACCTCGAGGCCGGTCAGTCCACACCAAACGAACCCGTCGAAGAGACCATCGGAGCATGCGGAACGAGGCGGTCGACAACAACAAACAGAATTGGAAAACACCAATAAACAAGAAGCCTTGGGGAGGATGTCCGACTTGGCTGGGCTCGAAGTGGAAGCTAGAAACTGGAAGCTAGAGCCTGGTGTCGACGGTCATTCTTCTCGTATGAACGTGTCGAGAAACACAGCCATCAGCGTCCACGGGGAATCAGGGCAGGTTGATATGCCCTGTTGCAGATCCCTGCTTTGTGCATGGACGCGGTGAGTGTCGAGTGTCGGTAACTGGGGAGCGGCTCGAGGTACTCAACTTTGATTGAATGTGGAGGACTGGGCAAACCAAGCAGGGTCGATTAAGAGGGTACAAATAAGAGCCTTGACTAAGAACGGATGAAGACCGATGAGGTGATCATATCGAAGTGTCTGAATGGCAGCAGCCTATCCAAATGTTTCCCCTGGCGCTCTTAGAAGCTTGATCGAAGTGCGCAACCACCACCAGTTGGGCGGCCTTGTCCACGAGAAACAAATCGTTACAAAAAGAAAAAGCTAGTCAAACACATCAGGACGCCCCCTGCCATGTGCAATGCAAAGCATCTCAACATGGCCGTCACTCCTCAACCACTCAACCCTGACATTCAGCTGACTTCGTCGACTCTTCTGGATGGTCGCTGTCGCTTCTCTCTGCTGTTCGTCGGTAGGTTGGGTTACTCCTCCCGTTCCCTATTGCCGTTTATCTCCTTCAGCTTCATCCCGGTCTTCCAGTCCAGCTCCTTTGCGATCTGCGTCATTCGTTCAAAGACCGGTCTGCCAACATACCTCCAGAACCCACCTGCTCGGACACACGTCTCGCGCTGCTCGTTCTCGAATCGTTCTAAATCATCCCTGACCAGGCCTTTGAGGCCAGCGATAATGGAGGCGATCTGGTGTGGCCTGCAGGCGGCGTCCTTGTCGGCTCCAGCTCCATTCTTCTTGGCAAGACCACCATTGACGACCGGGGCCGCAAGGGGGGTGCCACAGGACCGGGCATGTTCAGCATCTACTCCAAGCTTACCCAACACTGCGACGAGCAGATCCTCCATCTCGTCATCGGCCTGGTCTTCGTCATTCAGACGTTCACTGAATCTTCGCTTCTTTGGGCCCCCACTACTCGCCGCAGAAGAACTCTTTCGCCTATCTCGATCACTCCTTCTCCTCTGTGCAATGCTGGACAGCAATGCCTTCTTGTGTTGGTCAATGCTCGACAAGAATCCCATGTTGCGGGCAATGACTTCCTCGATGGTCCTGTCGGTGGCTAACGGATGTGTTGCACCTGCTGGCCCTTCTGCACACGCCGCGTCTCCATGCAAGACCTTTGCCACAAAGGAGACATCTTCAGTCCAGACGTTAATGACATGCTTTTGCTGGTTCTTGGCGGCTTTGGACTGTGACTTGGCGGCTTTCGAAGCTTTCTTCATTGCACGGATTTCGGCTTTGGTCAGCTTGGGAGGAGCCATCCGCCCGCGTTCGCTATCATCCGCCGTGCTTGCCGTCGTGTCGGTAACAGTGTGTGCATCATCATTCTCTTCGTCTTCGAAGTCATCTTCGAGAGCATCGAATTGACGGACTGCTTGCTGAGCGTAAGGGACGTTGACAGGCAGCTCCTCCAACCTGTTTCTGGTCCTTGTCGAGATCGGGCCTGTGCCAGTGGCGACCTTGTACTCTGCGAGAAACTCTGCGATCTTTTCCATGCAGCAACGGCGATGTCAGTGAGTCGTCTCCACGCTTCTCGCTCGTTGCCCCAGCAACGAGATGCTCTCCTACTCACCTTTCGATGCCTGTTTTCATGTAACTCATCTGCTTGGATGCACGAGAAGCAGTTGTGGCTTGTTCCGATGGCGTGCATGGTCTGGTGATAACGAGTACAGGGGATGCTGTGGGTTCCGTAGCAAGTTTGCCGGGCTTTGGGGTTGCTCATCTTCATGGAACAGAGGTAACAACTGTGCTCTGTACAAAGTCAATTGCGGCCCACGGCTACGGCTGGTGATGGTGACTTGCCCAGACCAGATGCCGCCTCCCATTTGAAGGGGCTATTGGGCGCAGCTGGATCCATGCCTCGCTTCTTATGTGCCGTGGTCTTTAGTTTGTTGCCTCCCGTGGGCTTTCTGGGTCACTTGCGTTGATCGAATTATTTTGGCTGGCAAGTACTTCTTAATATGCACGAGGGGCTGCAAAGACAATGACGTGTCTGGAGGAGGGTTTTGGTCAGGATCGATGTTTCAGATCAATCAAAGGGAGCGCGGTGAGGCAGAGAAGCGCGTGAAAGAGAAGATGTTGAGTGAAGAAACTCTGCACTCGCCGCGTGTGGCAGTGACAGTGCGGGAGGCCAGACGTGACCAGAAGTGAAGGGCTGAGACTCAGAATGTGCGACAGAAGGACTGTCAACCCGCGTCAGGACGAGGATGAGAAAGCGAGAGATCTGACCGTTTTAGAATCAGGTCTACAGTTGCCTGGCGGCATCTGTTGTGATTTCTTGCAGACATTTCTCGAACAAAGAGCATCCTGTGCGTATGTGCAATCGATAAGCCACAGGTGCGGTACATGAGGTGAAGCTGTTGCTGGCTGTCGGGCAACTGCAAGTCGGTGGAGTTGGTCCGGTATGCAATTCAGCACACAGCGGCTGGCACGACGCCGCAGAGAGGATTGAGGATGTGGGCGGAGATAGCTCGACAAAACCAGCACGCTGTAGAATGGAGGAATATGAGGAGCAGAGAACAGCATCATTACATACAGCACTGGCAAAGTGAGTGAGTGGCAGCTATGGAAAGCGATTGACGTTACAAGAAGGAGCGACTTGGTGCCTCCACCATTCGAGAAAAACCATTTCCAAGCAAGGCGCCCATTGGAAGCCGACGGGCACATCCCGAGTTTGCTCTCGCCTCAACGAGCCCAGCCTGGAGAGGTCTTGACTCCACCGAGTTCTCAAACAACTCAGGATCGCAGCCGCCAGAGAGCACGCGTGGAGGTTGGAAGCAAACCGATGCCGGCAGGCCGCATACGGGCCTGTCGGTGAGTCGGTAAGCCCAGCCCACATTCCACCTCGAGCTAGACTGCAACCTCCCTGACCAGTCTGGTCGTGCACCAAACATAGGGATAGTTCCTCTGGTACCAGTTGACAAAGGTTTTCTTCAGCGCGATGCGAGGCACGGTCGCCCAGCTGCCACCCAGACAAATGTTGTGTTTGCCGTCGAAGAAGTCGGCGGTGTAGCCCGGGTACAGGTCCATTGCCTTGAATCCCTCGTGTGGCGCCAACGGTGTGCTAGTCCATTCCCAAAGACCTCCAAGATCGCTTTGTCCGCAGAGGCGACTGCCGTTGCCGGTCACTGGCGTGGGATGCCAGTGGCGAAAGGCGACATTGCGATCATCAAGCTCGATGAAGAGCTCGCGTGGGTCTGGCTTGGAATGTTCGGCACGGCCGTTGACGGCGCCGTTAGACAAGCGACCTGATGGGGGAGTTTCCTCGACTCCGTCGTTCGAGAGATGCCTGGAGTGGTCAGATCATTTGCCAAGCTCCAGAGATATGGTCTTACCCGTTAACTGCCGAGATCAACTTGCTCGGGACCTTCTGAAGAATGCTCTTTTGCTCCTCGACGTACTGATACAGGCTCCGGGCTTCTTCCAAGGTCGGGATACGGCCGCCCGACCATTCGGCGAACGCAGCCAGTTCGTCGTAAGAGGCCATAACGGGCCAATCCAGAGCATATTTGAGAGGGACGAGCCCATAGACGGTTCGGATAGCCTTACCTTCAAGGAAAGCGGAGCTGGCCATCTTGACAGTTTCCTTCGCATCGCCATTAACACCATTGGTGCCGTTGGACTGGCCGTTCATGTTCAAGGTTGTCCATGATGCCGGAAGGGAGTGCTGGAGGGTGACTTCCAAGAAGTGGGCATATTCGCCATTGCTGATAGGGCGGCTTTGAGCCTCGAACTCGTGGACCGTCACACTGCGTGACGGCCTTTCATTGTCCCAGCCAAAGTACCTGTCCGGTCCCATATCGTTCTCTGGATCGTCCAAACCCAGTTTGACTTCGCTCGCCGGAATGCGATGCCACTTGTTCTCGACGCGTTGTGCGCGGGCTTCTGCTGCCAAAGCCCGGAAGTCCGGTGATCCTTGGCCTGGCGGCGGAAGGATTCGTTCACTCTGTAAAAGCATGTACACGAATGTCTCCAAATGCATCGCCTCGTGTTCATATGCTAACCATAGGGCTCGTCCAAGTCGGCGATCTGTATACGCCAGTCCGGATTCTATGCTCTCCACTATACGTGCTCGAACACGTTCAGAGTAATCCAGAATCTCTTTCAACGGGGGCCATGCATCTGGAACTTCGCTATGGTCATGACACAACTCAGGGTTGTCCACATCTGGAGAGTTTTAGGTTTCGCCCAGTAGTAAAGAGCGTGGCAAAGCACCTACCTGGATCAATTCCGCGTTCAAAGATGGAACGATAGAAGGCCGGATCTGTAGGGTTTCTAGCTGTGGCCTTGGTATAATGGATATCTATATTTCCGTCAGTATAGCGGTCGAGGACGCTAGACGACATTGTATACCTGCGAAGGTGGGTATGTGGCCGAGATAGAAGATCAAGTCGTTTCTCAGCTTGATTGGCTTGTTTAGCAATTCATCTCTCGGAACCATGGACTTCGTTACGGTATCCCAAGCGGCCCATAGTTGGCTCCAATCACTCCGAGACGGAACGGGACTCGCTGCGAATTCCGCTGGCTTGGTCGGGAAGTTAATGCTGGACGGAGACAGAAGATGGATGTCTGAGTGAAGAGTTAGCACGAGTCTGAGGACGCAATTCGAAGCGCTCACGATAATCATTGTTCTCATTGCCATAGGACATCTGAAGGATGAACCCAGCAGCATGCCAAAGGGCATCGCTTTCAGCCTCAGAGTACTTGAAAGCGTCCTCAAAATGGATCTTCTCGCCTTTCTCGAAGTGGAAGTCTTTCACGTGGATGGTCTTCAAGGCGACGTACGATGCTTGATGTTTGTTGGACTCTTCGTCATAGAATCCTTCAACTTCCCACTCGTCCGGCTTGAATGCTTCGTATCCAAGGATGTTGTTGGCATGTAGGAGGCCATTGCGATAGAACTGCTCGGTGACGTGTTGCGAGTCATGATAAGCGCGGAAGACTCGCTCAGGTTGTTGGCACGCATCGAGCCCGACGAGCATGAAGTCCGATGCCGCCAGGGCTTTCTTGAACGAGGCGAGGAACTTTGCTGCGCCCTCAGGAGTGAAATTTCCCAAGGAAGAGCCCATCGTCATGACACAGGTCGCGGCGCGATCTGTCCGGGTTTTCTCCAGCCAGGACAGAGCATCATCGTAGGTACCATGCAAGGCATGAAAGCTGACATAGTGGAAGACACTTGTGTCCAGCTCAGCGAAGGTCCTCCTGAGTTCGGACAGTGATAGGTCCAACGCAAAGTACTCGACCGTCTTTTGGGCTCTTTCGAATGCTTCGAGGAGGATGTTCACCTTGCGAAGGTTCCTATTGGTCACTCAACCTCAGCCCCTGATCAGGTGGACTCTGACTAGCCTGGCAATACTCACCCGCTGCCAAGTTCCACAAGACGACTACCTTCTGGAATTCGTGCGACAATCTCGTCGGCGTGGAGCTTGAGGGCCTCGATCTCGGCGTTCGTGAGGTAGTATTCATCCAGGTAGGTGATGTCCTCGAACAATTTCAGGCCCTTTTCTGAGACGGTTTAGTATTTGTCTTCGACGCAAAGGACCTCCTGTACCATCGTAGAGCAGCAACGTAGGGAAGGTCCGTGGCTGTCCCTGAGAAGGATTCAACGATTGTTTCAATGTCTCAACCAGAGACTGGTCGGATTTATCCCTCCGGATATCAAGGATCGGCACACCAGCCGAAGTGTGGGTGGCCATGGCAGTGCTTCGACCAGGGAGTCTCAGAGTGCGAACACGGGGAGGGTTTGGATTTCGGGCACAGGCGAGATCAAAATATACTCGTTGGAAGTAAGACAGCCGAAGCAAAGATCGGGACGAGGATCAACACAAACAGAAACACCTCGATCTATGTTGTATGCAGGTCCCACTATATCCGGGAGGTGGTTGGACCTTTCGCCAGGCATAGTAAGTTGGGACATACCAATGGGAGCGGCTCTGGCTTTGCTCCGCCGAATGGCTGAGGTGAGTCGGAACACCACACAAGGTTCGATTTCCAAGCTACGCACCGGGATCATCGAGAACCGTTTGGATACGAATGCCATGTGTGGACCTGTCAAAGGCGTCCCTTAGCGGCCGTGGAGAGCTCAAGCGTGCCGGGACTGGCTCGAGACGCAGAAGCTTGACGTTATGGACGCGAAAATACGCATGATCAGTCAACACGGCATGCCACTACCAAGACCCGGGGTGAACCAGGGTGGCAACCGCAGAGATTTCATCTTCAGGAACGAGGCACAATGGTAGGCATCTGTCGGCGGGAGTGGACGGGTTCTGGCTCACCAGGCCGACCGCGTCTGAAGCATAGCGGGGTAGCGGGCGCTGACGGTGACGACACGTAACTCCGAACCCGAACAAACCTTTCCGGGCCATGACATCTGCCGTGAAGAGCTGAGCAGTCGTGACGCCTCGACCTGGTGGTGCACAAATAGCAACACTCGTGTGAGAGAACCAAGGCTGCATGGGGTAAAGAGGGGCAGCTCAACCATACTCGTTGTCGAAGGAGCATCGATTCCGCCTAGAGGCTGACAGGCCGATATTACTTCCGTCCGGCGATATGGTGCGGTTTCCCCACGTCAGTCGGCGAAGCGTCAACGTGAATGGTTGTCGCGTATCAGAACGTATGCATGGAGGACGGTGGAATATTGCCCGGAAGGCAGCTGCTGCAAGCATTCCATAATCACCCTGCTCCTCGGGTTCAGGTATGTAGTTAGGGCAGGTAACTACTGCCATGATGAGCTAAACACACGCTGGCATGGAACGTCAAGTAGCGGTTCCTGACCAGTGTCTAGCCGAGGCGGCGAAGACGCGGCGCCATTCCGGCTCCCACTCTTCCGAGTATCAGTCATCAACTGAGGAGTCGTAGGAGTCGGGCGTATTCGCAGCCGGCACGTGAGACTGACATCGTCCTCAGTATCCGGCACGGAAGAATATACCGCCGGAGGAGCTAGTCCAAGATAGGGAAAGAGTAAATAGAGCACCAACGCGCAATTCGGAGCTTCGTGAGATCTCGACACGACACCAGCTTCTCAGCCCAACACAATTATGCCATGCGCTTCTATGCATCTCACTTGAGCATTTGTGTCTCTGGTCGTGTTGCGCCGTATCGATGCTGATGATGGTCGTCCGTGCTGCTTCCGTTCCAGCTTGACCGATCCACACCTACATTCTTCAGTTAGGCACCTCCACCTCCACCTCGCTTCGATCGCCATGTCAAAGTCAGGCAACTTGGCCGCACTCTCGGCCATTCTCAATCCTGGAGAGACGCCCACCATATACTATGCAGAAGATCTTCCTTACCTCCCACGAATACTCGTCTTCTACTTCCCAGTTCAAGCAGTTGGCTCACTGGCTTCAACATCTCGAATCCGCACGACCATCCTTTCCGCTGCCGGCTTTAAAAGCTATGGAGCCTTCTCCGTCGCGCCCAACAGTAGTTACTATTCTGCGGTCCACAAGCTGCCCGAGGACAAACAACGGGATGATATCTACAGGGGCATCGCATTTGCACTGTGCAGGTATTTCTCTGAAGTCCCATCCGAAGTCAAGAACGCAATAGATGAAGAAAACGCACACCATGGAATAGCTATGAAATGGGGACAAACGCATGCGGCCCAAGTGACGTGCCGGATGAGCAGGGTCATCAACACGGAGGAGATCATTGAGGCGCTGCGCCCATTTTCCAAGGAGCGACCATCAAGTCCTCAGACACCCCTCCGGCCTCTGGCATCGATCAGGAAGACACGGCCGTCGTTTCTGCCGCAGGAGTCGAGCAACCAAGGCCTCGGTCGCATCGGCCATGCATTCACGCCGTCAAAGCGGATACCCAGTGGACAAGCTAGACGCACTCCGTCCATGTCGTCCCCCGGAGCTCGAAAAGCAAGCAGCACGCCAGACCCGAAACACTCGGTTCAACAATTAGAATCGCTACGCTTCAAGATGTGCGAGTTTGTGGATACCGAAGATCGATACATTACCCGTCTCCAGCAGTTGATTGAGTTGGTCACCAACCAAGGGCGAACTCCCAAATCCTTGAGCTCCAAGTTTTCGACCAAGGGCAACCAGAAGGCTATGAACGCTATGCTTCAATTTCCCTCGCTGTTGGATCAGATCAGGGACCTGAACATCGCATTCCTGGACGACATCGAGACGGCATTGCACAACTCGGAAGATGCAGCTCTTACCTTCCTTGACTCGGCTCAAGCCAATCCCCAGCTGCTGCAGAATGCTAAAGATCCCTTGGGCGTGCTCAGCTTTGCCAAGATCCTCTTGACGCATTTCCCCAAATTCCCAATGCCCTACAGAGAGTACCTCGACCTGCATTCTCAGGTCTCATCCAACCTCGACCAATTTCTGAAAGAAGGCACGACCTCAATCCAACAAGTACCGTCCCTGCTGATGGAGCCAGCGCAACGTATCTCCCGATACGGCCTCTACATCGACAGCATGCTTCCCCACGTGCCCGCTAACTTCACCGTCGCCATCCGCACGCTCGAAAAAGCCCGCAAGATCATCGCCGAAATTTGCGAAATGGAGCCCGCGGCATCAACAATCCTAGACTCTCTCCGCATCGAGCACGAAGCAAAGAAAAAGGGTCTCTCCCCAACAAAACTCCTCTCCGGCCTGACGAGATCCAATGGTACGATCCGCGAAGCCCCAGCCCTAACGGGAAGCTTGAAAGAGCGCGAGGGACCGCGCCTGTTCCCCAGCCTCGGTCGCAGTCTCAGTCGGCGCACGAAGGCCTCTCGCCCTGGCCTCGCGACAATCCTCGCCGAACAAGATCCAGAACAAGTCAATAACATGCAGGTGCAGCCTCGAAACGATGAAAACAGGCCCCTCACCTCATCATCGGTTCTATCCTTTGGATCGACCAAGAGACCCCCGACATCAGGCTCAAGCGTCAGCGCGACGAACCGTTCAACCGCGAGCGCGAGTCCTGGCCCCAACCTCGGAGGGCTGCTAAGCGGCAAAAAGTTGCGCGTTCGGCCTGCCCCTAGCAGCACGACGGGTTCGCGATCCCCAACTGAATTGCAGGGACCACGTCTCGGGCACTCTCATCCGGGTTCGTCGCCGCCGACCGGGGTGGGAACTGAGCAGCAGGCGAGCCTAGAGCACTTGAAGGCTCAATTGATGCGCATCGAGGAGGAGAATTACAAGCTCCTGCAGGAGAATGCCGATTTGAAGAGGCTGATCCGGGAATGTACGTGTGGAGGAGCTGCGCGGCGCTAAGGGGCCACAGCTGAGGAGGCTGTGACTGTACTCGCTGTGGTGCTCTGGCGGACGAGTGGCACGGGAAAGGAGAATGGAGAGGCAATGGGGATGAATTGGATGTTTGCTCATGATTCAACGACGACTACTCTGCTTTGCGTTCCTGCATTTGGATTTGACTCGGCTTCGCCCATTCGGCATTGTGTTTGCCTCGAAGCTGTACGAGTATGATTAGCTGCTGGGAGGGGCGCATTGGACAGGCATAGGCATACTGTAGCTAGGCACGTTGCATAGACACCGGCACCCCACACAAAGTCGGTATGGAACACAGCACAGAACACCGACCGATACATAGATGAACCCGAAGCCTCTGAGTTAGGGAAACAATTTCACGAGTTCAAGGGGCTCAATTTGGTTTCGTTCTCTTCTCATTCTCCTGGCAGCAAGGAGTGAAAAGGGGGCCCTGCCTGCTATGCAAAGCTACGTACGCGGTAAGCCTGCCCGGTTTGAAGCTACTACATGCTCGCCTTTGCCGCCGTTCTGGTCTGATGCATATCAAGGGCGTCTCGGTCTTATGGGGTGCCTGGTCGCTGGAAGACGAGGACAGCTCAGCCCCAAAATGTCGCTGCGTCCAAGAGCTACTCCTACCCGGTCATTCGTACAGCCAAACTGCACTGCGCCTGCCTGTCCACCTGATTGTATCTTCCTCGGTTCTCGCCACAGTTCTCATTCTTGCTTGCAGCCCCTCAGTACTGTATCAATGATCAATGAATGACTGATCTATTCCTCCTCATCCCACCCTGCCACAACGTCCGCCCACCCGCTTTTCGCCCTCACCACATCCCGTGCCTTATTCGACCTCAGCCCCCGTGCTTTTTCGGGATCATCCTCGTACCAGCATCGCGCGACATAATCGTCCGCTATGGTAACAAGTTGTCCGTTGCCCGGGATCCACGCGCAGCAGGAAACCTCCTTTCTGTGGCCATTGATGAGGGCAGTGCCATGGTGATACATGGGTGTGACGTCTGGGTCGTTGCTGTGCAAGGGGGTGCGTGAGTTAAGAGAAGTGGGCATTCTGGACGAGGAAGCGCGTTGGGGGAGAGTTGGGCGTGGAAGGTAGTTCGATGAAGAGGCTCTGGTGGTAGGGAAAGGTGTTCGAGCAGCTTTTGCGAGGTATCGTTCATCAGTGGGGAAGAGTACCGCGCAATCTTCACCTGTACCTGCAGCCAGCAGTTCTGTGTGCTCATCTGTCTTGGGGCGAAGGGAGAGTTTGTCGTAGAACGACCCGAGGCGCAGTTTCTCGTGGCGGAAACCGTACAAGGGGCCAAGACCCGTGCCAGCGTGGCGCGAGGGTTTGAATGCTTGCTTTGAGGAGGGGTTCATGTCCGGTGAGCCACCAAGGACAAGATGGGCTGTAGAGTAGGCGTATATGGTATTGTCCCGGCAGAG
This sequence comes from Phialophora macrospora, assembly GCA_000835435.1. Classification (NCBI taxonomy): domain Eukaryota; kingdom Fungi; phylum Ascomycota; class Eurotiomycetes; order Chaetothyriales; family Herpotrichiellaceae; genus Phialophora; species Phialophora macrospora. Next base: position 2,525,342 of record KN846961.1, read on the forward strand.
AGAGTACAGTCTTGAACCATCTGTGCTCATCACGATGGAGGTGACACCAAAGGGACGGGTAAGCTCGTGACTCGTGGGCTCGGCGGTCGCCGAAACAGGAGTAGGTCGACCTGATCGCTGCTTGTACGACGCCCGCAGGTCCCATAGTTTGATGATGGCGTTATGCTCGGAAGCCGTTGCCAGCATGTGCGGACGAGTCTCGCTGATAAACGCGCAGGCTGTAACTGCGAAGTCGGCTTTCGAGGATAATGGAACGGACGGGCGCTTGCCGTTCACCAATCTCACTTTGTCCCAGGGCGTATGTGCACCAGCAATCTCGGTTTGGGGAACGACTTCTCTGCTGTTGTTGAGGAAGTGTGGTGAGCGCGTGAGTGGCTTCACTTTCAACGAGCCTAGAGCTTTCTGTGCGCAGCGGAGGTCCCATAAGCATATGCTTCCATCTCGAGAGCACGTCGCCAATATTTTATTGCCCGAAGCGGGTTGCCATCTCACGTTTTTGATAGAACCAACGTGACCGACCAGAGTATGCGTGCCGGTACGAGTGTTCATGTCGATGATTCGGCAGGTCTGGTCCCCAGAAGCCGTAGCGAGGAAATGGTCATCTGGCGAGAACTGCATATCCATGATCGCGTTGTCGTGAGGGACCATCTGACCCTCGAACTTGAGCGAACCGTCGTAGCCTGGCACACGTGGCCACGCTCGGTAGATATCGATTTGGCCTTCTTCATTCCCGATAGCGACAGCCTCTTGCTGGTTGAAGCTTGCCGCACAGAAGGGCAATGATCGTGCGCGTGTGGTGTTGGTAGTGTTGGTGAAGACGTCGTCCGGAAGAGAATAGAAATTTGCCGTCTCATACTGCCACAGTCTGCTGTCCTTGGCTTGCTGAGGAATCCCATTGCCACCTAGTTGCCGGGACAAGTAACCTGCAGAGCTGCTGATAGATTGGTACCTGGTAATTCGAGGCCGATATGCTAACTCGTCTTCGTCCAAGTACTCGTCATCGTCATCATTATCATCGCCGTCGTCGTCATCGTCGTCATCTGACCCAAGGTACGCCCCACCGGAACCATTTACTCCTGTTGGGACTCCTCCCGTACTCCGTGCATTATCTCGGCTGGCGGGAACCTGCGTGACTGGAGAAGAGGGAATGGAAGGGATGGAGCTAAAGGAAAGCCGTCTCTTCTTTGCAGGTGGGCCGTCTTCTTCGTTCGCGGCCAGTGTGACCTGGTTGCCCTTCAGACGGCTGTTGATGTTTGCTGCGGATAACTTCTGCAGGGCTTTTCGAGACGTTCGAACCGACTTGTTCTTGGAGTCTTGTAGTCTGGGATGGAAGAATTTGTTGAAGCGGTTCGGAGTGATGGAAGGGTTCTTCTTGACGCGGCTGCTCCGACGAGGACTTCGTGTTTCGGCGAGTTGAACAGGTAACTTGTCCACCCGGACACGTCTCTCCGGCGTCGTCTGCTCCATTTGATGCTGGGAGTCTCTGAAGGATCGGGGATATAGTTTTATGTTGACGGACGATTGTCCAGCTGGGTCAAGTGTGGAAGACTATAGGCATCGACGGCAAGAGACAGAACAAGGGTTGGCTGAGCACGCAGGAGCTTGAGATGGAGAATGGGAAGCTGCTGGGTGGCAATGTAAAGGACAGTGCAGGGGAAGTGGTGGCTACTGTAAGACGCTGTAGACCAGCCTCGCGTAACTTCGCGGTACGCGTGAACGTGCTGAGAGGCGCGTTAAGTTCCAGTTAAAGCTTGAGGCCGATTAGGGCAAGCCGGGGATGCCTTCACCCGGCTTTTAGGCGGGCCTGACCATCGGCGGCTGCCCCACGGCAGGCTGAATTTTGATTGGTGGAAAGGAATTTCTTCGTGGTTTTGCCCGCAACTCGATCCAAATTTTGTTTGCTGCCAATTCTTGCGAATCCATGCTGGTTGAGGCTGCTGTGTATGATCAAATATACACACCGCCAATGTGCTAACACTGCGAAACAAGTGTCGCTACCCCAACGACATGCCTTCCGCCAAGCGCAAACCTGATGTGGCTCCGGCCAAACCGCCGAGCAAGAGACCGAAGACGGATCCTGGCTCGAAAGTAGAGGAACCTTTGCAGGAAGAGAAAACGGACCAGAAGCCGAGGCCAGTCTCAGTCCTCACCAAAGAACAGCCTGCTTTTCCTCGAGGTGGTGCAAGTCTACTGACTCCCCTGGAACGGAAGCAAATTCGAGCCAAGGCAGCACGAGATGCCGATCGAGAACAGAAGCATACTGAGGATCTCTTCGGAAGAGGGGACGGAGCCCCCGATACTGAGAGTGACGAAGATGAGCAGGGAAAGTTAGAGACACAGCCCAAGAGACGCGAACGGCAACGAACGAAGGGCAAGAAGAAATCCGACTCTGCAGCGGCCAGTACGCAAGCAGAGGTTCAAATTGGAGGCCTCAGCTACAAGCGAGTTACCACTGCCTCCCTCATTCTCGGCCAGATCACATCGATAAGCCCCAGGACGCTGACCGTCGCATTACCCAACAACCTCGTGGGATATGTGCCTTTGACCGCCATCTCCGGTCAGTTGAACGAGAAAATACAGGGCCTGCTGGAAAAGAATGACGACGAAAAGGATAACAGTGACGATGAGGAAGGGGGTGACGATATCTCCTTGTCCAACTACTTCCGTGTTGGTCAATGTCTACGAGTTGCTGTCACTGCTACCGAGCAGGAGAGGGAAGGTCCAAAGTCATCGGCACGAAAGCGGATCGAATTGTCCGTGGAACCGGCCTTGGCCAATGCAGGCATCAATAAACCACATCTCGCCATCGGCGCCACCGTACAGGCTTCAGTGAGCAGTGTCGAAGACCACGGGTTGGTGGTCGATGTCTCACTCGAAGATGACAACGTCCGTGGCTTCGTCCCGAAGAAACAGCTCCCGAGCGGCTGGTCTCTCACGGACATCAGAACTGGTGCTGTCTTGCTCTGCCATGTACTGGATGCCAGCCCCAACAACAAGGTGGTCAAACTTTCAGCTGATCTCTCCAAGTCGGTCGTGCTGAAGTCTGCGCCTTCCGTGGACATGTTCCTTCCAGGGACCAAAGCAGAAATCCTGATCAGCACTGTAACGGAGGCTGGACTTACGGGAAAGATTATGGGCATGCTGGACGTGACTGCCGATGTTGTACACTCTGGTTCTTTCCGAGACCGGGAATCCTTCCTTTCCAAATTCCAGGTTGGAAAGAAGATTCCAGGTCGTCTCATTTGCAACTTCCCTCTTTCCGACAATAGAAAACTGGGGTTCTCCGTACTGGAAAATATTCTGGACTTGGGCGATACCCCGGAGACAACCGATATGCAGAGTGAAAGCCTTGCACTATCGTCTACTATCGAGTCCGCCTCCGTGATCCGTGTTGAACCTGGCCTGGGCGTCTATCTGCAGTTGGATGAGCATAATGTTGGCTTTGCTCACTTATCCCGTCTTACAGACAAGAAACTTGATGCTATTTCTGAGCTTAGTGGTTCATTCAAGCTTGGGTCTGAGCACAAGGCTCGTATACTGGAATTCAGCCCGGTCGATAACCTCTACATCGTATCCCTCCAGGAGAGCGTGCTTCAACAACCATTCCTGCGATATGAAGACGTCCCTCTTGGTGCGGTGGTCAAGGGAACAATTGAGAAATTGGTGATTGGAGAAAGCGGAGTCGAAGGCTTGTTAGTGACGCTTGCTGAAGGGGTGACAGGCTTTGTTCCCAAGATCCACCTGTCTAATGTCAAATTGGATCATCCGGAGAAGAAATTTAGAGCAGGTCAAACGGTCACCGCGAGAGTTCTGACCAGCAATCCTTCCAGGCGGCGTCTTCGACTCACCCTAAAGAAAGCCCTCGTTACCAGTGATCAGAAAGCTTGGCTGCGATTCGAGGATGTCGAAGTTGGTACTTCTACGGTTGGGACACTGGCAACAGTGGAACCGCATGGGGCAGTTGTCCGCTTCTTTGGATCTGTCAAGGGCTTTCTCCCTGTGTCCGAGATGAGCGAGGCCTTCATCAAAGACGCGAGAGAGCACTTCCGGGTGGGCCAAGTTGTTTCGGTGAGCGCTCTCAGCGTCGACGTGGCCGAGAAGCGCATGACTCTCTCATGTAGAGACATCAACCGATCAAACGCGTCGATTGAAAGCTCCTTGTCTCGCCTGCTTCCCGGTACCATCACCGACGGCACCGTTTTCGAAAAGTCCGAGAATGATATTCTTTTGCGCCTAGAAGAAAGCGACGCCATTGCACGGCTGACTCTGGATCATGTCTCCGACGGGTCGCTCAAAAAAAGGCGATCCGCATTCGACAAGATCCGCGTCAACCAAACGCTCGAAAGCATCCTCATTCTACAGGTCCAGGTGAAACGACGGCTTGTGCTGGTCTCCAACAAACAGAGTCTGGTCAGCGCGACAAGGGCTGGCACGTTCCTCAAAAGTTACGAGCAACTGCAACTTGGTGCAGTCGTGACCGGATACGTCAAAAATATCACAGAGGACGGTATATTTGTCGGCTTCGCTGCTGGCATCACTGCCCTCATTCCTCGCAGTCAAGTACCTGTGGAGAGCGAAGACAAGAAGAACTTCGGCATGACTGAGTTGCAACCCGTTACAGCCAAAATACTCAACATTGAGTATAAGGGTGCAACGCCCAGGTTCTGGCTAACGATGCGTGAGACTGGTCCTGCGACGAAGTCTGAAGTCCCGCCCACTGAACCGGCCTCGTTCAAACTTGTAGACCCCGTCGACACCAGTATCTCAGCTGTGACTGATCTATCAGTCGGCGTAAAAACGAAAGCTAGGGTCGTTTCAGTAAAGGACACCCAAATCAATGTTGAGCTGGCAAAGGACGTACAAGGGCGCATCGACGTCTCCGAAGTCTTTGACGATTGGAAGGATATAAAGGACAAGAAGAAGCCGTTAAAGCCATTCTATCCGCAGCTGGAACTGACCGTCCGTGTGCTCGGTGCCCATGACACAAGGAACCATCGATTTCTCCCGCTTACACATCGAAAGGGAAAGAACACCGTCCTCGAGCTTACATGCAAACCAAGCTCGGTCTCGAGCGAGAAGCTGCCCGAGTTGACCTTGCAGGATATGACTGTGGGCTCATCCCACCTTGCCTTCATAAACAACATCTCCGACGAATGTGTCTGGGTCAACATCACGCCCTCGGTACGTGGCAGGATCCGAACAATCGATATTTCAGACGATTTGTCTCTGGCCGCCAACCTGCCTCGCAACTTCCCTCTGGGCTCGGCTGTGCGTGTTCGAGTGCTCTCCGTCGATCCCGAAAAGGGACATCTAGACTTGACAGCCCGGTCCGACGGTACTGCAGGCTCTCTGAATTTTGCCAATATCACACCAGGTTTTGTTCTCCCAGGTCGGGTTACTAAAGTCACCGATCGCAACATCTTCGTCCAGCTCAGTGACCAGGTCGCCGGCTCAGTCGAGTTGGTCGACATGGCAGACGACTACAACGAAGCCAATCCGGCCAAATATCAGAAGAACGATATCATTCGAGTCTCTATTGTTGGAGTTGATGCACCCAACAAGAGGGTTAGCCTCTCAACAAGACCGTCGAAAGTTCTCAGCTCCTCGATGACAGTGACAGATCGAGAGATCACATCTGTCAGTCAACTCGCTGCCAACGATATTGTACGCGGATTTATCAAGAATGTGTCCGACCAGGGGGTGTTCGTTACGCTTGGTCGCGACGTCGTAGGGTTTGTCCGGATCAGCAATTTGTCAGACAGCTTTCTCAAACAATGGAAGGACCATTTCCAGCGCGACCAGCTGGTCAAGGGCAGGATCATCATGGTTGATGAGGCTTCTGGGCAAGTTCAGATGAGCTTAAAAGAGTCAGCTTTGAAGTCCGATTACAAGGTGCCTCTCATGTTTAACAACTTGAAAGTTGGAGATGTTGTGACGGGCCAGGTCGTCACCCTCCAACCATTCGGTGTCTTCATCCTTCTGGACAATTCTGAGAATATCCGTGGGTTGTGCCATCGCAGCGAGATCGCCGAGCAGCGAGTCGAAGATGCCAGCAAGCTGTTTGCGGTGGGTGACAAAGTGAAAGCCAAAGTGCTGAAACTGGACCCTGCGGCACGCAAGGTTAACTTCGGCATGAAAGCGTCCTACTTTGCAGACTCCACTGAGGAGGAGGCAGAAAGCGATGCCGACTCTGAAAGCCAAGGTGGCGCCATTCTCGATGCTGAAATGGAGGACCTGCAGGCCGACGATGACGAATCAGAAGACGACGAAGATGGGCCCAAGTCAGGAGATGATGACAGTCAAGTGGAGGAAGATGACGAGGATTCAGACATGCTTGGCATACAGGTTCATGCAGACATCAACGACACTGAAGATGAAGATGAAGGCGAAGGCGAAGCCGCACGAGTATCCACAGAGGTTCCGAAAGGCACAGGTCTCTCGGTAGGCGGCTTCGACTGGACGGGCCTTTTACCGGCACAATCGACCTCGAACAAGCGACTCGCAGAAGCATCAGACTCTGGAACTGACACTCCCAAGAAGAAGCACAAGAAGAAAAAGAATCAGCCAACCTTGGATGTAGACCGCACCGCCGACCTGGACGTCAATGGGCCACAATCGCCCGACGATTTCGAGCGCCTCCTCATTGCCGAACCCGACAACTCCGTCCTCTGGCTCCAATACATGGCCTTCCACCTTGACCTGGGCGACGTTGACGCCGCGCGAGCAGTCGGAGAACGCGCCATTCGCACCATCTCCATAGGGCTTGAGGACGAGAAATTCAACGTCTGGGTTGCCCTGCTCAATCTCGAGGTTCATTTCGGTAACGATGAAAGTATCGAAGAAGAGACGTTCAGAAGAGCATGCGAAGTAAATGACGAGCAGGAGATTTACTCAAGCCTGACGAGCATCTACATCAAGGAGGGCAAGTTTGACAAGGCAACCGACCTCTTCGAACGCATGATCAAGAAATTCGCTCAAGATCCCAAAGTCTGGGTCAACTACGCAGCCTTCCTTCTCAATAAGATGGCCGACACCGGCCCCGAAAAAGCGCACGCACTGCTCTCCCGCGCGCTGAAGACGCTCCCCCAGTTTGCACACTTCGATATCACCAAGTCGTTCGCCCGCCTGGAATTCACTTCCACGCACGGCCTGCCCGAGCGGGGCCGCACCCTCTTCGAGGGCCTGATCGCTTCGTTCCCCAAGCGCGTGGATCTCTTCGACGTTCTGCTCGATCTGGAGATCAACGCCACAAAGGACGACGACCAGGTCCGCGCCACGTTCGAGAGGATCTTCACCCTGAAGTTGAAGCCCAAGCAGGCGAGGAGTTTCTTCAAGCGCTGGGACCGGTTTGAGACGGACAAGGGGGACGAGAGGCGCGTCGAGGCTGTCAGAGCCAGGGCCGCAGCGTGGGTCAAGGAGAATGCGAGATCGAGCGATTGAGTTGAATGAGAAGGAACAGGGAGGATCGTGGTGGGAACTGATCTCCGTCCCCATTCTGCAAACTGCAGACAAGTGACCGTGGGATGGGGAAAATAAAGGGCATCGGCGTGAGTCAATGTTGTCGAGGTATTTGACCGCCTGCTCAGGGGGCTGCTTGTAGAGGTAGTTGGCTACGCTATCAGTATCGGACATCAACATCAGCACTAGCACAAGCAACCTGCAAATTTCCTTAACAGTCTTCCTTGACGATGTTGTTCCGTGGGCGAATTAACGAATTGTATGAGAGTCGTTCGTCCTCTATAGAGGGGGGTATCATATCTATCCACAATTATCAACCGCACATAGTCACAATAGTCGTTGTCGTCCGAAGCCTTCTCTCCTCCTCCAGGGATTATCCGGGGTATATTTATGTAATAGTCGGTGGTGGTAAAGTTCGTGTAGATCCATCGTGCCAGTAAGGCGTTTCGTAGCGGTGTTTCGCAATCCTGTGCCCTGTCCTATCTTCTCTCTCCTATCTCCTCCCTTTCTTTCCACCGGCATTACTGCTTCCGTGGCCCTGCCCCTGGCCTTGCTCTTCCATCACCCTCTGCAGCATCTCTCTCGCTTGCGTCTCCCGCTTCTTAAAGCCGCCGGTGAAAGTGGGGTGCACGATCTTGGCCGAGTTGGCGTGGTTCTCTGCAAACTCGGGACCTTGCCAGCCTTTGTCTCGGCACCATGCGACTGCCTCCTCCAGCAGGCCTTGGCCGATCCCCTTGCGCCTGTACCGGCGCTTGACTGTCCACGCGCGGATATGCCCCGTGGTGCGGGGCACGTTCTTGCGTGATTTGCCGGTCGAGGAGGCCGTCGGGTCGCGAACGCCGCGGAGGACGATGGCGCCGATGACTTCGTCGCCGTAGCGCGTGAGCAAGATATCGTCCTGCGAGCCGACGACGGTGTACTCGGAATCGTCGTCGTCGCCGCGACCCTCGTTGAGCCATTTCCACGTCCCGATCCGCTCCGCCTCGAAGATGTACCCGCCGGTAAGCCAGCGGACGGTGATGAGCACGGCCATGAGGATGCCGGCCGAAGTGGTTCCGATGATGGCCCAGTCCGAGTAGGCGCCTTTATATAGATTCTGGTACGCAAGGCCGAGGAGAAGCACCAGCGCGCACAGGGTGAACGGGTGGAATATGATGGCCGTGGAGGCGAGCTGGCGCTGTTGAGCAACCGAGTCGGCGATCAAGTGGAGGGCTTCAACCCTGTCGTCTTCCGTCACGGCTGGCTTGGTCGTGAGTTCGGGGAGAGTTTCGAGCAGATTCTCCGGCCTCTCAGCCATGGTCGTGGTGTCATCGTCGTCCGTCATTTCCGAGTACTGTTCGAACAGTGGTGTCGCAGAAGAGGGGTAAAAGGCGCCTGAATCGATCCAGTCTACCGGGCGTAGGATGTCCGGAGTATTTGCCGCAGACGAGGGCTGTTCGAGGTCGAGGGTGAGGTTTGCTCGGAGAGTCGTGAGGAAAGCTATTCCGCAGACAAATCTGTTAGAGCTGTTTGCTCCTTGCTCAAACACCGCCCAATCTTGTCGTGTGCTCACCGGCAGAAGTCTTGAACCCCGGGATGCGGTCACCGATCGCGAACGCCCTGGAGCGACCGACCTCCTGTAGCAAGGACGCCGACGACGTGAAGTAGATGGCCGACTTGACCGCGAGGAGCGAAGGAGTCGGGGGAAAGGACGGATTTCGTGGCGAAGGAGGAGAGAGGTAAAGGTGGTCAGGGAGACGAAGAGGGTGATGGTGCCGGCCCATCCAGAACAAAATTCTGTGACGCCGCCAAAACTGGCATGTTCAAGCAGCACCGAACCAGCGGCAACGGCGAGCCCGGGATGGAGAGCGGCTCGCCTGGAACCGAATCAAAGGGGCGCAAATCTAGTGTAGCATGCGGCCTGGAAGCGGCCCGAGCGAAGAAAATAAGCCGCCTAGGACCAGCGCCCTGGGACGGGTGGTCCTACAGCACCATGTAGTGGGAAGTAAATAGGTGCGGCAGGATGGAGGGGGAAAAATATTGGAGGCGGCGAGGGGCGAAGTGGAGGACAAGTTATTAGGAGAAGTTTTAGTACGAGCACGTTGACATGTCCTTCAAAGGGACTGGCCGGCGGGCGTCAGGCTGCTTTTGTACTCATCTCCATCTGACGCCATCCTGAGTCTCGTGTCAGGTATCCCGCTCGACTGTCGCACCTATGGACTCCCTCCTCCGAGGCTGCTTATCGTCCAGGGAGACGTTTGATACAAAGCCAAGTGCCCCCTGATAGCGACAGCTGATAAAAAGAGCGCTGCGATTGGGGGATTGGCGATGCTCATGGCGGGTCTAGTCCTGTTCCTGGCCTCGCTGGGGTCTGGAACCAACCACAATATGCCTCGTGGGTGTCGTAATCGAAGTCTCGATAAAGCTAACCAAGCCTCAACTCTTTTCCTCACACACGTCCACACTGTCTGGTGTTGTCGTGCGCGTGACCCCTTTTTAATCGTGAATCAAACTACTGCAGTTGCATGAACCCGACCGCCTGTGAGGCATGTGCAGGACTCCAGCACCGCGTTGACTGCGCGCAGAGTACATGAACAAGGCTGGGCCGTCTACTCGATTGTTCGTTTCCTCATCATCTTCACAAAGTGCGACCGTTGTCTATCCCCGACCACCCGCAACTCAATGTGCTGACTAGTATGACCGGCCAAACAAGCACCATTTCTCGGCAAGGTTCGAGCAGTTGGGATTTGTGCACTTGGTCACCCCCTTCTCAATCCCTTCCGGCTGGTCGAACGGGATGCACAAACTCTTTGCGCCCATACTCGGAGCACGATCATCTTGCGCAACACCACTTTGTTCTTCGGCTTTGCGTGCGCTCAGGTCCTTTATTTGGTCCTCGCAGGCTTCCGTCAAGCAGTGGGGGATCAGGATGACGTTCTTGTCGTTCAATGCCGGGACGAATTCCTCCCAGTCGGTGATTTTCTTGATATGTGACTTGAATTTGGCCGCGGCTCGGTCGTACAAATCCTTCTGGATGGTGTCCAGGAGTGCTGGAACTGCCGTGTTGAGCTCGCTGATCGCGATCTGACCTTTGCTTTCGGCCTTAGGGAGGTCTCGTCGGGATGTTGTGACAAAGTGACCCTTGCTCTCTCCTGGTCCAAACTCAAGACGAAGCGGCACACCCTTCAACTCCCAGTCGTTGAACTTCCATCCTGGAGAATATCCCTCCCGGAAATCAGCTAGCGCTCGAATATTGACCGCCTTGAGTACTTCTACAAGACCATCAATCTCCTTGTACAATGCCTCTCTCTCCTCTTCGGTGGTCTTAGCCGTCACTCCGACCGGCACGATGACAACTTGAGTTTCGACGACGCGGGGTGGAAGCACCAGACCCCGGTCATCACCATGGATCATGACCATGACACCAATGACACGAGTCGACAAGCCCCAAGAATTTTGCCATACGAACAGTTGGTTCTTCTTTTCTTCTTCCGTCTTCGCGTTGGGATCTTGTACCGTGATGCCAAACATCTTGCTGAAGTTCTGACCCAAGCAATGCGACGTGCCGCCCTGGATGCCGCGACCCGTGGCTGGAATGTATCCCTCGACGGTGGTAGTGTACAGGCCTCCGGCGAATCTTTCTTTGTCTGTCTTTTTGCCTTTCATGACTGGCACGGCCAGCAGTTCCTCGTAGACTCTGGCATACAGGTCGAGAATCTCGAGAACCTCCTTGCCAGCCTCTTGTTCTGTGAGATGCGCCGTGTGACCTTCCTGCCAGTGAAACTCTCGAGTACGTAGGAATGGCTGAGGGTGCTTGAATTCCCATCGGACGACCGAGTTCCATTGATTGAGTTTCAGAGGGAGATCGCGGTGACTTTGGATCCATTTGGCGTAGTAAGGGTACATGACGGTTTCGGAGGTCGGACGGATGGCAATCTTCTTCTCCAGCTTCGTGCTACCCCCGTGGGTCACCCACGCGACCTCCGCCGCGAAGCCTTCGATGTGGTCCTTTTCGCGATTCAGCACGTCCTCGGAGACGAACAGAGGAAAGGAGCAGTTTTTGACCCCCATCTTCTTGATCCTCGAGTCGAACCAGGCTCTGACTTCATCCCAGACGAATTGAGAGGCGGGCTTGAGGATGTAGCACCCCGAAATATCATAGTAGTCGAGCATATCTCCCTTGAGCAGAACTTGCTGGTACCACTCCGGGAAATCGACCTCCTTGGAAACATCAATGCCGATCAGAGCAGCTCCCTCCATCTTCTTCTTCTTTCCTCCACCTCCTGCTTTCTGAGGCATTTTGGCTTCCTGCTTGCCGATAGGCTTTGCAGGTTTCGTTTTCTCCATTGTTGGCTCTGTCTCGGTCTTCGGCTCTTTCTCCCGCGTAGGAATTTCAGTCTTGGAAGGGGTTCTGGAGTGCGACATTATGCTCGAGGGCGCGTCGTGTTTGATGATACGCAGAAGGTGAACGGAGTAAGAAGTCGATTGCGTTCGACGAATACTGTGGCCCTCCGGGTTGGTGTCTCACACCGTGAACGGAATTGAGGGATGTCGGATTTCTGACTCTTTGGTGAGTCGACACACAACCAGATGGCCGCAGCCCAACCCCGCCGACGCGATTGTGAGTCGAAAGCCTAGGTGGGGGTCCGGTCACGTGATACAGCAGCAAATATCCTTGGCATGTTTGGGCTGTTTGGCACGCGGCCGGTTGATGAGTCGCGTGTTACAAAATGACAGCAACTTGGCAATAGCCTAAGAACATAATGGAGCGACATGATGTGCCTTTTCCTTCAAAGAAATGGCGCAGGTAGGTCTCAGAAAAGGTGACACCGATGTCAAGAGGGTCCCGCCCCACTGCCACAATCCTCCTCGTCGGGCCGGGACCGATACGAATATCTGAACGTCTGAATGTCGCCTGAACAGTGGCTAGGTACCATCCGCTCGTCTTCTCACCTTCTCAAAAAGCTATGTGCATGCGACGATAAGCTTACAGCAGTGTCCTCGGTTCAGCACGTGTATGGCAAATACCAGGGATTGGCAAGCCAAGCTCTCTCAGCTTTTGCTTCACCTGTCTTCGCCCTCGAAACGAGATACTCCAGGCTCCGGAAAGCTGACCTCGGCGGCGGGGCTCCCGTTGTGGTGAGAACCATCAATCTCGCTACGGCTTGAAATGGTGCATCAGATGTGGCGTCAAGTCTCGATCGAATCCAACTTACCGAGTACTCGCTGCCGCAGGGCAGGAAAAGACGTGCCGGACATCCGATAGGATAGGTTTAGCGCTTCCTCCCGGTCATGTCAACCTCCTCTCATACCGCTCACTCTAGTCGGTCGTCCAGCTCTCGAAATTGAAGAACGGGCGCACCGCGTGGGCAGGTGGTAAGTGGTATGCCGCCAAGTCTGGCCAAGCCGGCGGACCTCACTGTCGATGCAACGCGGACCAAACGGATCGCTCAGTCGAGGAACAAGGCTACATGCCCCGATTGGGAACGAACCAACCGTGCGGCTCATATCAAGAACGTGCTCGCGACATGCTGGACATGCTCGCTTCCGCCACCAAATATTAATGGATTCGTATATTTTCTTCACGTCCTCTTAGCCGCCAAGCCCGCTCGGGTTGCGGCCAAGCTTCTGGAAGTCGCGAATGCTGCTTGAAGTTGCTTCTCTTGCTCCTTGGTGTGGGTTATCTGGTCTTGGCGACTCTTGTGTCCCCTCCTTCGCGGGCAACAAGCCCGCTGAACCATGTCTAGATCGGTCCGGCTCCGTGTACAGCCCCCAGTGCGGCGACGGTGTTACACGAACCATTGACGACAATTTGCTGATGGAACGTTCTGCACGAATGAGGTAGGAAGAGGCGAAGGAGAATACCCTCGTTGTCGTGTCTGATGGGGTGGACCAGCAACCATGAACTTACTGCAGCCAAGAGATACAAGTTTGCAGTTACAAGCAATTCGCCCTGTTCTTGGTATGACAGGGACCGGTCGCACGACATAAAAGCCCAATCCGACCCTCTGCCTAAATTCCATCCCTCTACACTCGACCCAACTCAACACCACTGATCGAGACAACTCTACTCGACGCCGGTCACGATGGCAGTCCTCACCGAGTACACCTATGTCTTCGCCATCGGCACCTTGTTTGCCTTGCTTGACGCCTACAACAATGGCGCAAGTAAGTTCTCCGAGCAATCATCTACCTCGGAGGTTAGTACTGACTGGTAGGATAGATGATGTTGCAAACAGCTGGGCTACCAGTGTCTCATCACGGTCCGTCACATACCAACAGGCCATGGTTCTCGGTGCCGTCTTTGAGATGGTCGGAGCCATCACCGTCGGTGCTCGAACTGCCTCCACCATCAAGAACAAGATCATTCCTCTCGAAGCCTTCCAAGACAACGCCGGAGTCCAGATGCTTGCATTCACGTGTGCTCTTGCCGGTGCCTCAATGTGGGTCATGTGGTGCACTCGACATTCAGCTCACGTCTCCTCGTCCTATTCACTGATCTCTGCTGTCGCTGGCGTCGGTGTCGCAACCGCCGGAGCTTCCCAAGTCGAGTGGGGCTGGAACGAAGGCCAGGGCCTGGGTGCCATCTTCGCTGGTTTGGGGTTGGCCCCTCTCATCTCCGGTGGTTTCGCGGCGACCATTTTCATGCTCATCAAACTCATTGTGCATCTCCGCAAGAACCCAATGCCTTGGGCCGTTTACACCTCGCCCTTCTTCTTCCTCGTCGCAGGAACGATCTGCACACTGTCCGTTGTCTACAAGGGTTCCCCCAATCTCGGCTTGAACAAGAAACCCGCCTGGTACATCGCCTCGGTCACGTTGGGCGTGGGCGGTGGTCTGTTTTTACTGTCTGCCATCTTCTTTGTCCCCTGGCTGTACGCTAAAACCATCAAGAAAGATCACACCATCAGGTTCTGGCATTTGCCCATGGGTCCCCTGCTCTGGAAGCGACCGCCTCCTGCCGATGTCCGTGAGCGTGCCAATGTACCCGACTACGCCGTCGTTCAAACGGATCATGACGACGAGTCGACTCACTCCAGCGATCTAAGTGTCAAGGTCGAAGGCGATGGAACCAAGGCTGCTCTCCAGGGTTCGCAGGAGAAATCACCGCACGACCGAAGCCTCGCTGAGGCTGAGGCTGCTACCCCTCAATTGACCTACAAGGAACGCGTGGCCGAAGCCCAGGAACGATTCCACGCCAAACTTCGCAAGAAGAAAGGGCCCCTCGGCTGGGCCATGCGCATGCTGCACAACACCCCCCTTGCTCCTGGCGAGATCTATGAACTGAAGAACATCAAGATCATCCTCAAGCGCATTCCCGCCATGATCACAGTCGCGGCTCTCTACGGCGTCAACTACGACATCCATGCCGCACAGACTGGTATTCACGGCACGCCTGAAGGCCGTCGCATGGAGCGTGTGTACTCTCACGCCACCAAGTATCCCAACGAGGTGGAGCACACCTACTCGTACATCCAGGTCATCACCGCCTGCACCGCCTCGTTCGCCCACGGCGCCAACGATATCGGTAATGCAGTTGGTCCCTGGGCGGTCATCTACTCCGCCTGGAATACCGGTGATGCCGCCAAGTCCAGCGCCGAAGTCCCCATCTGGCAACTTGCCGTGCTCTCCGCGACGCTCTCAGTCGGTCTGATCACCTATGGCTACAACATCATGAAAGTCATGGGAAACAAGATCACCTACCATTCACCTTCTCGCGGTTCCTCCATGGAGATGGGCGCCGCCATCACCGTCCTTCTGTTCTCGCAATACAAGCTCCCCGTCTCGACTTCCATGTGCATCACGGGCGCGACCGTCGGCGTCGGCCTCTGCAACGGCACCTGGAGAGCAGTTAACTGGCAGCGAGTCGGCCTCTTGGGCTTCTCCTGGCTCATGACCATTCCCGTTGCCGGCACCCTTGCAGGCTGCATTATGGGTGTCGTCCTCAACGCTCCTCACTTCCTGTCATAGGCCAGACATTCGGTTCCCTCGAAAGCGGTATTTCACTCATGGTCATGCATACATCTTCTACACAGGTTCTCCCGAGATTTCAGAGTTGACATGGCCGAGATGACCGAGTGTACTTGTGAACGGACATAGACAATGATATCTCTTATAAGAAATCATCCTCAATTTTATACCCTTACTGACCTCTCTGTAGACATAATTATTACACATCTGCATGAGTTCACCATCTGTCTCCTCATCTCTATCCCAGCTTGGCAGGATCAAGCCATCGCTGATGGCGCTTGTGCTTAGTCCCATTACTCGACTGCGGTGCCGGAGTCGCGCTTGGATCTGGACTTACTGTCCCTGTCATGCTGTCAGAATCACGCTCCAGTATGGGGAAGGAAAGGACAGGGGCGACAGGATAACGGGGGAAAGGATCGTCCTGAGACGGAGACCGAGACGGAGACCGACAGGGAGAGGGTGCCTCACCAGTACGCAACGGCCGTTTCGGAGTCACGCTTAGCCTTCTTGTCCCTGTAGTGAGCAACTTGGATTCCCCATGTTTGAGTACGATGGGTGGTGGCCGTCCGCCCGGGCCCAAACATATCATTACAGACCTATCGACGAAGACGATGACAAAGAGGAAGCCCTCACCAGTGACAGCGTTTGGCTCAGGGGACGACGCAAAACACCTTCTCGTCTCTCGGCAATCACGTCGAAAGCGCTGTACATGATACTGTTGATCGGTGTCATGGTCTCGTCCTTTGTTGGAGGTACCTTAAAGCATACGAGGAACGGCAGCGCCGAGCGGAAGGTGGCCCAGCCGGGATATTGCAATGTGAGAATCTCGAGGACGCCCTGCCAACGGCAATCCACCCACGTCGAAAACGGAAACAGAGCGCTAATAACGTGGGAGCCGTAAGAACCCTCCCCTATTCAGCTTGAATAATATAACGCGACTTTCGGCGACGCCCCCACCACCATCACCAAAGCAGCATGGGACAATCTCCTACCCGTCCAGGGTGGCTTCTTCCAACACCCTACCATTGCGCCTGCTCGCAGCGACTTTGCCGTCTTCCACCAGTTACCCTGCCTGGTAAGTGACTTGGAATCGCACCACGACAGCGCAAAACGAGCCCACACTAAATTGACACATGTCAAATAGAACGGCATCCGCCAGGCCTTCTGGTTCACTCACGACGCGGCCACCCAAGGCCGCCGCATCACCGACGCCGCCTTCCCGGACATGATCTCCCCGCGGCATATGAGCCATTGTATTGACCTGCTCCGGCAATCGCTCATGTGTCAGCCCGATTTGACCGTCGAGGTCAAGGACGAGCTCGGCGGCGTCACGGGATTCGGCACAGTCCATCAATGTAGAGACTGGGGCCAGTTCATGGAATGGATGGAAGAGTGGGAGACGTATGGGCAGACGGAACCGTATATTGCGGCGGAGCATCATCATTAGCATCAGCATCAGCATCATCTGTAGTGGCAGTAGCAGTAAGAGGTATTACAGCGTGATGTCGTGTGTGGATATTGAATGAATAAACCAAGAACTTGCTTGATTGGACGCTCAGGGACGTGATCTATTTAGAGCTTCTCTAGTGGCCCAGAGAGTCGGAAGACAGGAAGGGGTCGTGAAGTGTGTGCTGTAGGTATGTGTTCACACAGAGAAGATGATTTCGGTCACTCTCATAACCGAGAAGCTCTCTACTCCCTGCTCTCTGGTCGCTACATATACTTACAACCGGAGACTCTGAACACCAGGAAGCCTGACTGGCTACAATACGGACCAGCTCACGACTCACGACTCACCTATGTACACTAGGCTCAAAGATGGAATTCAATCGCAATCGCAATCGCATTCCATTCCCAAGCCTTAGCAACTGTTGAACCCAATCCCAATAACGGCGTGCAACTCGTGCCTGTCCACGGGATCGATCCCTTCCTCCAACCGCTTCAGCAGACTTTCCGTGCAATGCAGCGAATGCGGCACCGCACTGTCCATCATGCCCCGCTCCGTGAACCGGCCTTTGCCCTCCAAGATGCGCTCGATGCGCCGCATCCAGAAGATGCAGTGGCCCAGATGCTCCTCCTGCGTCGTGTGGGCCAGGGACCCCGCGCGGAACGACATGGCCTCGACGTTGGAGATGCGCACGGTTGCGTTCCGGTCGGTGAAGAACGGGAACGCCCCGAACCGGCGCGCGGGACTGCTGGTCCAGGCGCGGGACTGCTGGTCCAGGCGCGGAACTCGGCGTCCGTGTCCGCCTCGTAGCAGGGGGATGGCGTCCAGCTGTAGCTGAGCAGGTCGAATGTACAGTTGTTGGCGCGCGCGGAGGCCAGGGAGTGGCCGCAGTTGAGACCCAGCGCGGCCGGTTTGAGCGGGGGCTGGGCCGCGGAGAGGGGTGGTAATCTCGATGTGCTGAGTACGAGGGCGAGCGTGAGGAGCGTGGCGGTGATGATGGCGGTGGAGAGGAGGCAGATCTTTGTAGTGCAGCGATCTCCCCGGAGAGCTGAGCGTGTGAGAAGTGTTGGATGACCCTGCTCATTGGCAGCACCCGAGTAGTCCTTCTCGTCGCTTGGGGGCACAGCACTTTCCTCGTCGCCGTCTGTCTAGATGTCGCTGCTGGTGGCGAGTCTGTCATATTTCGTCTGGGGTGGCCGTGTCTCGGTTGCATCCCGGCCCTTGAAGATGATACTGCGGGAGATATAGTCCCTGAGATACCGTATTGTCTCTGCCATCTGGGTTAGAGCACCCTGGTGAGGTTGGGTTTCTCGCGAAAGGAATGAAAATTGATGTGTCGGTGTCAGTGGTGGTGTTAGTGGTTGTTGCCGTGGTCCGCAAAGTCTCAAACCTCCTTCATTGCGGCATCTCTCGCAAATACGGGCACGATCGCCTACCATGGAAGAGTATTGTGACGGATACCTAGGATGAAGTCATCTGGGCTTACGCCCTACACGATGTAGAACAGGGAGACGTAGGACGCATATGCATGCGCGCAATTGTATGCATGATACTGGTCATTTTCCGATGGGATCGGCGAGGCTGCAAGATGACGGCGCTTATGGCGCAAGGTCAACCTTGCAGCTCGGCTCCGATGGCCAAAGATGACGAATGAGGTAGTGCGTGGTATCTGACAGTTGGAGAAATGTCATTCATGAGACGCACGAAGCCTGTGACTGCGACGCGGGGCTCCGGTCTTGTATAGGCTTTGTAGATGGTGGCTCCTCCGCGACTTTGACGTAGGTAGCAAGCCGAACGATCCTTCGTCGATTATTTCTCGATCCCAGCTGGACAGCCCAGTTCTGAAGATGCAATTGAGTCGTGGTAATCATCTCCCAGAGTTGTCCCTTGTTGCAGTCTGAGAATTGAGCCGTGGTATGCCTTGGTTGGAAATAGTCGCTACGCATAAGAATTGTCTCAACTCTGCTTCAACCTGAGCCTATCAGGTGGTCATACACCACCAGCATGTCACCTGTTCAGCATGTCAAGTATGAGAAGCTGGACGCCGGAATGCACGATTTGGAGAATGCGGCGCTGAACGAGCAGCAAGAAGAAGCCACGCCGCGACGCCTATTGTGGCAACAACACACTCCGTTAACGAGACTCGGTTTCGCTGTCCGGTGTGTCCTGGGCTTCATGTTCGTCCTGACACTACTCAATATCGGATTCTTGCTGGGTGACAGATTGATCGGAACAACTTGCGATGCAAGGAAAAGTACTGCGACATCGTCGGCGGACAGGATCTGGAGTAAGTCTATTCGCAGGAAGCGTCGTCCGGGAAAGTGAACGGATATCTAACGAAGAATCCACACCTTAGGGAGTAGTCTTCAGAGCATTACCGTCCTCAAGCCCCAAAGATTTGACGCCACTTTGTACGGTAGGAACAAGTATCGGGGTCCTCCAAGTCCGGAAATCGATGCGGAATGGGACCGATTCACCACTAATCGTAAGTGGAAGGATATCCAAATTATTGCCATTCCTGTATTGACGAGAATCCAGCTTGGATGGTTGAGATAGCCGCGGTACTGAATGTCTCGCGAGAAGAGATCTTCAGGTCTGGAAAAACTGCTGCCTTGGAGACGGTGGTGGAATTTGGCGAAGGAAACGGAGGTGGGTACATGGGAACGCTAGAAGTATTCCATTAGTTGCATTGCCTGGTGAGTTGTGGACGAACCAAATCCCTCATCAGCCTAATGAAGGCCTTTGCTAACACATTGACAAGAACGTTCTGCGGAAATGGACCTACTGGGACCACTATGTCGATACTGAGCCTTTCTTCCAAACTCGGCCCGATCATCGCCAAGCGCACGCAGACCACTGCATAGACGTGCTTCGTCAGGCACTTATGTGCAGAAGTGATTTGGGTCTCATCCTGTTTCACTGGGTTAAAGGCATTCAAATCCCATCGCCGGATTTCAACACTCTCGTAAGTCAATATATCTCAGGCCCGCGATATTACCATAGTAATGACCTCGCTTGCAGGACCAATGTCACGATCCTGAGGCCGTACTTGCATGGGCGCAGGATAACAAAGCTCCGATACAGCACACGATAGTATGCTTGCCGCAGGCGTGACAGAAGCAGAGCATCCTTTTTGAAGGGCCTTGTTCTTCCGAGCGGGATCGGTGGAAGACTTCGGAGTGGACGCCGAGAGAGCCCGATGGTCGTCAGCCATCTCAACAAATGCCATTGGATTTGCACCGGAGCAGGGATCGAGGCTGAGAGATTGGTGTTTGGGAAAGGAGTTCCAATTGAAGCCGAGATTCTTAGATTCCGCTGTATTTTCATACCAATGCTCCGGCTATAGGTATTTACCTCGAGAGGTTACGACCAGACAGTCCAAACGCAAATGGTCTTTGCACAGGTAATTAATGGTTGGTTAGTGAAAGTCGTCCGGAATGCGTTTATACCCGGACGAATACGATTTTGGGAAAGGAGAAGACAAGCTGAGACGTACACGACAGGCGATGTCTGTACTGGCAACTGAAGTCTACGATGGATTCGGCGTCTGGAGTACGGAGAGTACGAGGTAGGGAAGATCGAAAAGAGAACACGGCAAACATGCCAAGGCCCTAGCGATAAAGGCACGTGATGATAAGTTCTCGAATTGCATCCTCCCACTGAGGCGCGTCGCCGTAGCCGCGACCATCAGGATATTTTTCCAACTCATCTGCCAACGACAATTGCGGCCTCGACCTGAACACCTACCAATTTCGAGGACACTTTCGCTATGGCTGGCATCTTCGAGGGACACCGCAACGCTGGGACTCTGTTCCTTGGGGGGACAAAGCTCAGTGGGCAGGACATTCGAGATCAAAATGTTCTCGCAACGCAGGCAATCGCCAATGTGGTCAGGACGTCGTTTGGGCCTTCGGGGTTGGACAAGATGATGGTCGATGATATTGGCGATGTCACAGTCACAAACGACGGCGCTACAATCCTCAGTCTCCTCGACGTTGAGCACCCGGCTGGCAAGATTTTGGTTGATTTGGCGCAGCAGCAGGACAGAGAGGTCGGAGATGGCACCACGTCAGTCGTGCTTGTCGCTGCAGAACTCCTCCGCCGAGCGAACGAACTCATGAAGAATCGGATACACCCCACCGTCATCATTACTGGCTACCGTCTGGCCCTACGAGAAGCGGTCAAATACATGCAAGAGAATATTAGCACAAAGGTCGAATCACTCGGGAGGGAAAGCCTGATCAACATCGCAAAAACCTCGATGTCGAGCAAGATCATTGGCTCAGATGCAGACTTCTTCGCGAATATGGTGGTCGATGCCATGCAGGCGGTAAAATCGGTCAACCCGCAGAAGAATGAAATCAAATACCCGGTCAAGGCCGTCAACATCCTCAAAGCACATGGCAAGAGCGCAACCGAATCAATTCTGGTCAAGGGCTATGCATTAAACTGCACGGTTGCCTCGCAAGCCATGAAGACGAGGATCACAGATGCAAAGATTGCCTGCCTCGACATGAATTTGCAAAAGGAACGGATGAAACTTGGTGTCCAGATCACCGTCGAAGACCCGCAGCAGCTGGAAAAGATTCGAGAGCGAGAAGCTGGCATCGTTCTGGAGAGAGTAGACATGATCCTCAAGGCTGGTGCCAATGTTGTACTGACCACCAAGGGCATCGATGACTTGGTGCTCAAGCTCTTTGTGGAACGCGGCTGCATGGGTGTCCGAAGATGTAAGAAAGAAGATTTGAGACGGATTGCCAAGGCCACCGGGGCTACCCTGGTTAGCACGCTGTCTGACCTAAACGGAGATGAGAAGTTCGAGAAGGAATTTCTTGGTCACGCCGAGGAGGTGGTTCAAGAACGGATATCAGATGATGAGTGCATTCTGGTGAAAGGAACCAAGGCTTTCTCGTCGGCATCAATCATCCTCCGAGGCTCCAACGACTACCAGCTCGATGAGATGGAGCGGTCAGTGCATGACTCGCTGTCTGCAGTCAAGCGAACTCTGGAATCTGGCAGCATCGTACCTGGTGGTGGCGCCGTCGAAAGCGCGTTGTCTATTTACCTCGAAGAATTTGCCATGACCGTATCTTCCCGCGAACAGTTGGCGATCGGAGAGTTCTCCCAATCTCTTCTGATTGTACCGAAAACACTGGCGGTTAATGCGGCAAAGGATGCTTCCGACTTGGTCGCGCAGCTACGTGTGCGGCATGCGTTGAGTCAGAGAGTCCAGGAAGGCGAAGCCAATGAAAGAGAAAAGGATATTGCGAAGAAGCGACAGTACAAGAACTATGGTCTGGATCTGATGCGAGGCAAGGTGGTGGACGTCGTGAAAATGGGTGTCCTGGAGCCAAGCATGAGCAAGGTCAAGCAACTCAAAAGCGCTGTCGAAGCCTGTATCGCCATTATGAGGATAGACACTTTGATCAAGCTCGATCCTCCCGAGCAACGAGATGACGATGGTCACGGGCATTGAAGAGAGAAAGGGTCCTCCTGCTGAACCCACGGGATTGAGCCATGAGAGGTGTCACGAACAGCAGCAAACCTTCATCATTGACCTCCACCAGACATCTAATCCCTACAAGCCGATCGCCTCGGCGGATGTCAGGGTGCTGGAAAAGTTCCGACACGGCCAATATGCGAGCATTTTTGAGCTTAGGAGGTTGACCCGCGCAGGTAACCACGATCCCACTGCCCGAGCATCATGCTGTGGAGAAGCTAAGGATCCTCTGCTGAAGATGTTCAACGGTAGTCAGGAACGATGTCGATGACTGATGAACGATGTGGCAATGGCGAAAGAAAAGGGAGCGCGTTGCTGGTGAACGAACCAACCGAAAGGGAGAAGAAAGCAAGCCCATAGACACAGATTAGCAGCCCTCTCCTGGACTTGAAGTAGTTGCAAGTCCATGATGCCGTCGATGCGCGACATTGAGTAATTGTTCGCTTTCTCCCAGCGAGGCGAAGAACCCATCGCAACAGCAGCTCGCACCTGAACGAGATGGGGGTGATATTGCCCTGTCCTCACCCAGCCTTGGTTCATCGCCTCCTCTCTGGCCAGTGACGTTGTTCTTGACTTCGAATTCCCTGCGTACCTAGCAAAGACAGATAGTCGCGATCCTGAACCCCCCGACGCTGTCCAAAACACGAGGCTTGGAAACCTCTTGAATGTTGTCTTGAGCGACTCACACGACAAGTAAAGCAAGTAGAGTGATATAATGTCTTTTGTATTGAATCGCTTTACGGCAAGACGACCCCAGCAGTGTCTGAGGAGCTCAAGGATGAGTCCAGCAGCATTCAGTCTCTCATTTATTTGCGCTAATTGACTTTCAGCTTTCAACCTCGTGGCTATCGGCGCGAAGGTGATGAAAGCGGTTGATCTGCTCCTCCCTTCCCGCCAAGGCGCTGATCATGTCCACGTGATAATGCAGTGAGTACCGTCGGCTGGATCTTCCCTTCAGATCGTTCCGAGGCAAAAGTCATCACACCCATGTTGACTGCAGAGATAGTGGTTACGCACACCCACAGCTGCAGTCTCAAAGCTCCTCTCTCCTCTTGATGTCTAGGTAACGGAACGTGTCAAATCCCCAATCCTCTCGTCGAGGCCAGCCGACGAGCTCAACCTGGGCACTCACCTTTGTGATGGCGGATGCCACGGCACAGCAGTGTCCCAAACCTGAGAAATGGATCGTGTCCTGTGGGGGTTCCCTCAGCGATGGATAATCCATGTATCGGACGATGAAGGATTCAGTGGACCAACGGCGTGATGCAACTTCTTTCAGCACCCAAACCGCCAGTCTCGACCAAATCCAGATACGGCGTCGCGTTAGGTCTTGGTCCGTGTTGAAGTGGCTTTCGCTGTACAGCTCGAACACTGGCTGTGGCAGGGGACCATGTGGACAATCTGTTCGACAAGAGATCGTCTCCTGGCGCATTGCACCATTTCTCCAGTTGCCTCACCCCGACATATCAATGACAAAAACAGCAAAGCACTATCGAGAGGGGTGAACCTCTATCAGAGATGGACTCCTACCGATTCGGTGGTGTTAATACCCACTACGTGAGACACACGATTCAGCCTGCCCTTCCGCATGGCGTTCTCCCGGCAGCTTAAGTGTGTCCGTTCGGAATATTGACACATGTCTCTCCACCCCGATCCCCAACAGACACGTAGAAAGGCGGTCTGCATTTGCTTCCACAAGGGGGACCTGCTGACTTCGCCAATCACACCCGACGAACTGGCCAGCCAGCAATTCCAAAACGTGTCGGTATCGAAGCACGAGAAGGGGTATTCGAACCGCAGGTTCGGCAGCTCTTGAAGTTCAGAAAGAAAGCACAAGATCAGGCGGTCTCAACAGCCAAGCTCGTCTGATTATGAGTCTCGGTACACTGGCCCTCATGATGGCCCTCTCGGTGGCCGCCTTCCCAACGCTAGCTTAGTCACCGTGTGTCAGCGGCCAATGAGACGCCGAGTTCTATCTCTTGAGAGAGTCCGGGCCTTGGGACAACAACTTGCATCTTAATCCCGTCCAATCTGTGATGGGACTTCTCGGTTCATTTTTCGCGAGACCTTACGCAAGAACCCGGCGGCGGGGTCACCATGTGATTCAATGCTGAATCTACGACCAGCTGAAGCACGCCGTTGGCAGCTATCGACATGGGGCCGGCCATGACCGACGGACGATATCGATCATGTCCTCTTGCTTGTCTCTAATGCCTAAATCCTCGGAGAACACTTGTAATGGGTTGTTTCCTCACCCTAAACCAGTGTCGGACATGCAGTCGGTCCCCAACAACTGGCCTGAGACTCGGTTGTCGGCTTCAACGAGCCAGACTTCCAGTGCTGCGGGAGCGAGTGTCGCTCCGTTGAATCTGATGCGCAGCCCAAAAAGCAATGATTTAGATATGGATACCGCGACCTTCTATCCAAATCTAACAGTGCTCGAAGGAGACCCTCTCCGACCACCAGTCATCCATCCTTCACTGCGGACACTTGACCACCAACCACTACGAGCTAAAGTCGTGCTTCACTCGACCGGGCTTCTTCCGAACCCTTTGGGCGAAATTGGTCCGTCCCAGATGGACGAAACCGTATCAATCCAGCCTAGGCAGCATAGACCAGGCAGAGGAGACGATAGCAAGACTTTACACATTGAATTGCCTACCCTCTCGCAAAATGTCCTTGCAGCAAACCCGGCCCGCACTGAACACAAGGTTGTCGAACCAGAAACTCACGCGCAGGGTCAATCAGATTGGAGGCTGCCTAATCTAGAATCGTTGCTGAACACGCCTCTTCCGTCAACACCAAGTTTTGAGAACGCCGGATACCTGCTTCTCAGGACAGCCGAGGTTGGACCAGTATACAGCCCACCAAAGAAGGACAAGCACAAGGAACAGGAATCTGCCAAGACTTCAGCGGCCTCGGCCAATATCAAGAGAAAGAGAAGTCCACGGCCAATGTCACCAGTACCCAGGACGACAAAAACAAACCAACGACCAGGACGAAAATACGAGAACCAGTGGCGGGTCGGACAAGCGCCAACCGCGGGGCTCAAGGACTCGAAAGAGCAAACGAATTTCGATCGGGTCCTGGCCGCTGTGTCTCACTACTACCAAGGTAATGCAGACGGTACTTGGAAGACCGCCCTCCACCACAATGCTTCAGAGTACGATGGAAAAGGTCTGACGGAAGCCATTGGGGCGTCGGTCATCATGGCGGCCGGTCTGATAGCGGCCGGTCAGGCTCAAAATGCGGTCCAAATCCTGAACAAAACACTTCCGCTCGCCGAGGTCATGCTGCTCAGCCAGCATCCGCAACTTTGCTACTGGGTGACTGAGGTGAGCATGGATACATCTCAGACAGTGGCCGGAAGCGTCCGACGCGCTGTCAAGGCTCAATTCGTGCCGCTTGCTTGCAAGCTGCTGGGACCAGACCATCCGATCTCTCTCGTTCTCAGAACGCCATTGACGACGGACCAGCAAGTCCGGATGCGGAGAGAAGGACAGGCCGTGGCACACGATTACCATGTCCGGACATTCGGCAAGTATTCCTTCCAGACAATGGCTCACCAGTGGTACTGGGGTCGGATAACCGCGGCGTCAGGGCAGTTCGATGAGGCAATTCGGCTCCTCAAGGACTTGACCCAGACATGGGAACAACTGTACTCCACCCCGAACTCGGCCGTGGCAGTCAGTGCGCTTGTCGAGCAAGCGCGGGTGATGGTGGCCTCGGGAGACGCAAGCATCAAGGTGGAATGTCTCCTCAGCGACGCGCTTCGGCGGATTGATGTAATTTGTTCAGCACAGAGCTTGGAAACGCCGATCCTGGATGCGGCGGAACTACGACTGCGAGAGCGTGGGCTGATTTTCGCGCGGTTGGCCGCCCTTCGTGCGCTTGGACGAGTGCATGCCATGAGATTGAATCTTAGTGCTGCGATCCTATGCTTTGAACAAGCGGCAACGATCGCCCGGGCAGAACTTACAGCGCAATCGTCGGTCCGGAAGCTTTGCGAGACGGACCTCGAGGTCACCAGGATGATGGAGTTAGAACGGGCTATGGGGGTGTTGTGGGTCGAGGATCCTACCAGCAGACTTCCTCCCGTAAGCAGTATTATCTCTCTTATTCCAATTGAAACTTGAAGACCCTAGCCGAGCTGTCTGGAGTACATGTGACACGTCGGCAGCGATGGCATCTTCTATCAAGGGGACCTCTTTTTGTCGGGCGCTACACAGACAAGGCTGAGAGCCAGCCTTGCGACAACCCCTCCTCGCCACGCAGATTCTCCAACTGCGGGACATTTCTTTATCATTTATTTAGATCAGATCCTGTCTCTTAAGAACTCACTCCTCTCCCTCCGTAGACTGCTCATCATGGTCGCCGAGGTCATCACCACCATCTCCCCAACCACCAACAAACCCATCCTCACGCGGCATGGCCTCTCGCCGCAGGAAATCCTCCAACTCGGCACCACCGCCCAAGCCGCCTTCAAAGCGTTCCGCAAATCCCACGCCTCCCTTTCGAGCCGACAACAGATCATTTCCAAAGCACTAAAACTGCTGCTCGAAAAGCAAGATGTGCTTGCCCGCGAACTCACCGAACAAATGGGTCGGCCCATCGCATACACGGCCAAGGAGATCACCACGGCAGTCAAACGAGCAGAGTACATGAATGGCATTGCGCCGGAGGTTCTGGAGCGAGATGCCACGATCCCCGGCCAAACGGAGGAAGGGTTCAGACGATACCTGACGCGCAAAGACCCCGTCGGCGCGGTACTCGTGATCTTCGCGTGGAACTATCCCTACCTGATCCTGGTGAACAGCTTAATCCCCGCGCTGCTGGTGGGATGCAGCGTGATCTTGAAGCCGAGCCCCCAGACGCCGACGATCGTCGAGCATGTCGTCGACATCTTCACCCAGGCAGGCCTGCCGCGGGACGTGATCCAGTACCTGCACTGTGGGAACCCGCTCGATCTGAAGCCGCTGATCCAATCCGCAGACGTCAATCACATCTGCTTCACCGGCAGTGTCGCCGCAGGGATCGCGATCCAGACGCTCGCCGCCGCGCGGGTATCCTGCTCGGTGGGCCTGGAGCTCGGGGGCAAAGACCCCGCGTACGTGCGGCCGGACGTGGACGTCGCGTGGGCGGCTGAGGAGATCGTCGACGGCGCGGTCTTCAACTCCGGCCAGTCGTGCTGCGCCATCGAGCGCGTCTATGTCCACGAAGCGGTGTATGACGCGTTCGTCGACGCGGTGAAGACCGTCCTGGCGGGCTATCGGCTCGGCGACCCGCTGGACAAAACCACGCAGCTCGGACCCGTGGTTTCGCAGCGCTCGAAGGCCGAAATCGGTCGACAAGTCGCCGACGCGATTGCCCAGGGTGCCAAAGACGAGACCCCAAGCGTCGAGTCCTTCGCGTCGCCTCGCGGGCCTAGCGAGGGCAACTGGGTCGCACCCACGCTGTTGACGAACGTCAACCACAGCATGGCCGTCATGCGCGACGAGACATTCGGCCCCGTCATCCCCGTGCAGAAGGTCGCCTCGGACGAGGAGGCCATCGCGCTCATGAACGATAGTCAGTTCGGCCTGACCGCGTCGATCTGGACCAAGGATGTGGCCCTCGGGGAGGCCTTGTGCGGCCAAGTCGAGGCCGGGACCGTGTTTGTCAACCGCGCCGACTATCCGAGCCCGGACCTCGCGTGGACGGGGTGGAAGGATTCCGGCAAGGGCGTGACGTTGAGCCGGTTCGGGTTCGAGCAGTTCGTCAAGGTCAAGAGTTATCATGTCAAGGAGTATCCAAAGTGACGGGTGTCATCGTGCACGGCGGGAGCTACAGTATCTGTCCTGCAGGAGTCCTTGTGCCCTTACGTCTGAATCAGGAGGAGGTGTCAATCACGCAGGAGGACTTGTTCTTCACGTCCGGATAAGGGGGGAGGTTGACTTGTTCTTCACGTCCGCATTCAGCATAAGGAGGCGATATCTAATATCTTCTACCCTGCCACCGATATCCGAATGAGGCCGACCAGACTTGTCTTTTCACGAACCATGTACCACGTACCATGAACCATGAACCATGAACCATGAACCATGAAACCTTGAACCATGGATATGCATACGCAATGGAGAATGCGTACTCTACTCCCGGCGTTTCAGCACGATAGAACATAGACGATAGACACGGTAAGAGCCATGGATGATAGACGATGCTAGACTACATACATACATACATACATAGGTAGGAACGAAGTGCAGAGATCATTACTATTCAGTACTCGGTAAGGTACAGCACTAAGCTTCCGTTTTTGTAGCCCTGTAACGCGTCGTACCTGCGTCTGCTTGTACACTTGCGCTTCGGGGGCTCAGCTTGAGCTCTCTGTTTACTCGTACATAGCCGGAGATTTACTTCGTACAGAAAACCCCTTCCCCCTATCTAGCGGTGCCGAGGACCCATCATGCACAGTACGAGTACCTCGTAGGGGTTTACGGACTTGCTGTCGATCCGCCGTGTGGTAGGGATACAAGTAGACGGGTGCAGGGCGATGCAAGGCAAGACAAAGGCGTCTCTATTCCGCTTTCAACTGTGAAGCGCACCGCATTTCAATCATCATCATCATCATCGATGTCCACGTCGATGGCATCGGGGTTGGCAGACACGACGGCCTTTGCTTTTCCGTTCGCCTGTTGGTCGTCTTTATCGCCCTCTCCGCCCATCTTTGCTGGCCTATTCCCGCCTTCTGGGCCCGTACTCGCGGCGACAAATCCAACCGGGGCGCGAGCCTGTCTTTCCAACGCCGCCATCGCGTCTGTGTCTCGCGACCCCCCGTCCCCGTCTCTATGTGCTCCAGAATCGGCACTCGTGGCAGCGGCAGCTTGGCCCCTCGCAACGGCCTGGCTGGCGATGAACGCCACATCCGTGTTGAACTGCGCGGCCACGCTCCTCTTAATGCGCAGCATCTCTTTGAACGTGTCTTCATTCCCGTGCGCGACTTCGAACTTCTCCCACGTGTCCCAGAAGGACTTGTCGACCCGGGGATCTGCGTATTGAGACGCGTGCCCGTAGATGGCGCGCGCACGGTCAATTTCGCCAAGTCGGCGCTCCATCTCGGCGAACTTGAGACACATGGCTTTGGCGTCCGCATCGGGGAGGGTGGCGATGGCGCGCTCGTAGATTGGTCGCGTGGAGGTTAGGCCGAAGTTCGTGGCCGATTTGGTGATGTAGAACTCGAACATGGGGAGGCGGTCTTCGTCTGACACGGCGCGGGTGGCGCGCTCGTAGATACGCATGGCTGACCTCGCAAGCCCACGCTCTTCCTCCAGGTTACCATACATCAGATAAATGGGCTTGGCGAATTTCGGAGGCACGTTTTCCACGGCTTGCTCAAAGAGATCTCTCAGACGCTCGAGCGCGATTTTGCGATTCACAGCTTTGGTCAGGTACAGGTTCCAAAGTTCAAAGGCGACGGGGTAAGTAAAGACGTCGAGGCCGCGTTCGTAGACTTTGAAGGATTCCTCGAAGTAGCCGTGTTCTTCCAGGAGGTTGGCGTAGTTGACCACCGTCTGGGGCGTGGCAATACGGAGTTCGAAGATGCGGTCGTATACAGCACGAGTTTCGTCCAGTGAGCCGACGGACTCGACCAGGTCGACGTAGAAGGACCAAACTTTCCAGGACTTGTGGACACGTTGCTGTGGCGAGAGGGTCTCGTCGAAGTAGTCCACCGTGCTTCTTTTGGGCGCTTTTGTTGCCGTGGCCATGACTTTCAGCGCGTTGTCGAAGTTCTCGTTTCGGAGTTCCATTTCAGCCCAACCGACCCACGTGTCGGCCAGTTCGGCCACAGATTTGAAGGGCACCTTGACCGCTTTGTCAAGGATGATCCGTGCGGTGTTGAGGTCGCCGTTTTCTTCGTAGAATTTGGCGTAGTTGAGCCAGAGTTCGTGGAACTTGCCCACGGCTCTCTTTGGCTGGATCGCCGCAATAGCGTCGGTGTAGGTCTGGACGACTTCTTGCTTGTTGTCGTTCCACAAGGCCACTCGCTTCTCCCATTCGACCACGTTGTTCGGGTTTTGTCGTAGCAGGACGTCGTTGACCAGGAACGGTCGACGGTCCATGAGGTGCTCGAAGCGCATCATCTTCAGATCCAGGTCAAAGTCTTTGTCTGCATCAACTACACCCTTCGCAGCCCGAGTTGACGCGCCGTCCATGAGCGTGGATAAGATCGACTCCTCAAACTCGACATAGGCGTCAAAGACCATGGTGAAATCCCGAACAGTCATGACTGTAGTAATTCCCTCCTCGAACACATCCCTTGCCCTTTCAAAGTCTCCACGGGTAATCCAGTAGGTTGCCAGTCCTGCCCAGAGCTTGCCCCTTTGGTCCGCAAACCGTTCGATGCCACTCCTGATGATGGTATCGGGGTCGATGCCGGATACCGAGCTGTCACCAATTTCTCTGGCCCTGTTCACCATGAGCTCAACCATCTCACTCCACAGCTGGAAATCGCTTTTTATGTGCTTTGACTTGAACTTCGGATTGTTCAAAATCTGCATATATCGCTTGACGGCCTCCAGGTAGTGTCCCGTCTCAATCAACAGATCGATAAAATCTTCCATGTCCTCGGGGTGGATTTGGACATATCGACCATATATCTTGACAGCAGTGTCGCCACCAACAGAGTTGGCGAAAGATCGGTACAGCTTCCATATCCTGTTGTGCTGGGTGACCGGTAGGGCTCGGAGTGCACTGTCGAAGGTCCTTCGAGTTCTGGTGACATAAGGTTGTCGCAAGAGAAATGTGAGGTACATCTCCCAGATGACCGGCATTTTGTTCAGCAAGATCAGGGCTCTTGCGAACAAGGCATTGACCTTGTTGTACTCAGCCTTGTATCTGACTGGGTTTTTCTTTTTCAAGTGCTTGACCCGGAACTCTAGGTACATCTTCCAGAGCTTGTAGGACCGCGGTAGCTGTATGCATGCCCTCTCTTGTACGAACGCCTGCTCGTGGATCGTGCCATTGCGCATTTTGAAGTCGATGTAAGTGAGCCATGGTCGAACGCTGCCGGGATTGCGGAGGATGTCCTGTTCGTAAATAGCATCGTCGTTCGCAATGAGGTACAGATCGGGCTTCTTCGCGGATTGGGAGGATGGCATGGTGAGGGTTGAATTGCCATGCGGCTGACGCACAATGCCAGGCATAGTGCGACGCGGGTTGTCGAGAAGGTCTCTCTCGACAACTTCACCCTCAAGAAAATGCGGCCAACCTGGACTTGCACGCGGCGGCGGGCCTCGGGAGAGAATTCTTCCGTTCCGGCTTGGCATTTTGGGCGTGAAGTCGAGGTATCCCTGATTATTGCTTCTGTTATTTCTCATCGCATCGTCTTCTCTTATATGGAGCTTTGTACTTGCGAGCGTCATGCATCATGCGGTGCGTGACGACCGAAGGACCTTCTTCTTCCACCATATGGTCGGACAACGAATTATGCAACAGCCCTGCTTAGGCACAGCAGTTTAGAAGTCTCGCGGGCAACGACCACATGCAACAGAGGAGTCAATCCAGATTGGGCTTCCTGGAACTTGAATAAACACACTTTCTCTGACAATCATATTGTTGTGGAATCTATTCCAACCTCCTGATTTCTCCGAAAATTGATCGGAACCTCTCCTATATTATCTGTCACTTGCTCCTCGCGCTGGAAAGGTACAAGGTCAGGTGAGCCTTGACTGCAAACTCATGTCACTTGTTTATCGTGCGGCTCATTCAGCCCTATCGAGTCACCCAATGTCCAGATCATCTCCAAGGTAAGATTAGAGAATTTCCAGATATCTCCGGATTCACTTTGCACCCTCCTGAAAGACGAATAATAATACCCTCCTTCCATGAAATGCTCAGACAAATCATGCTCGCTTCTGCCATGCGTGGCGAAGCAAGTATACCGGGCATGAGCGACATCATCAGACTCGAAGAAGACCGTGAAGTTGGTGGCGACGTGCTGTCATTGACCAGGTCAGACTGCGTGGGAGCGCTGAAGATACACAGATACATACCAACATGCGCTTGAAGCGCGACTCCGCAATCATACCGAACTTGGCGAGCCCTTCTCTGCCGCAATGTGTACCAAACGGGTACGTGACTATGCAGTCTTCGGTAAAGAGATTCGCCCAGTCTTCTGCGACTTTTAAGTCCATCATGGTTGAGTCCAGGGTGTACGCATAAGTGTTGCACAGGTCAACGATGCGTTGTCGCTCGTACATGTATAGCGTCTTGTCTTGGAGGGTCTTTTGAATCGACAAGGGAGAGTATTCTTGATCGGAAACTCCGTTGGATTTGCTCGATCTTTTCTCGATATGCTCGAAATTGAAGTATTTCCTCTGGCGCTCAAGGGATCGCGGGTAGGAGAGTGGGTGGTCCACCAGGGACAGTGCAGGAATCGAGATGGAACCCATGAGGAATATCTGGAAATTGAAAAGCTCGATTGTGATGCTCCCAATTGACAGCAGCGGGGAGCCTCGGATATATGGATGCGTCGTCGAAATCTCAACTCGAGTGCCTCCACGATAACTAGAAGACTGCCCAAGCTCGATACAGACTGTTAACAGCACAGCTGGGTCAGTTTACGCCCACGTCCAGATCCGGATCCCGCCACAGAGAAAGAACAGTATAGTGTGGTGACCCAAGCTATCCTACTGGACGATGCTCCAAAGTGAGTTTGGCTTAGTTGTGGGGTCCCCGAGGGCAACGGTACCAGAGCGGGAGTGGAGGGGAATTGCAACAAAATAATGGGCAAACATCGACGCCAGCGGGAACACAGCTACATCGATCGGCCAGATGTCCACACCACAGTGACGCTATCCATAATTGCGGAGACCCCACACTCGTCGTGATGGAGGGTATCCAGGTCTAGACTGTGCAACCAATGGGGACTGTATCCTAACCGGTGCTCTTGAAGTGGATTCAACTTGCTGGGATGGCAACAGCAAGTACGCTACGGGAGCGACATCAAGTACCTTCATTCCAGCACAATTCCCTCCGAATGTGGATTATAAAGAGCTCTCTCCTCACCAACAACGCTACGACCTGAACACTCCTTCCAAATAACTCCTCTCAACGTCTCAACCAACTATCCGCTGGGGCCATGGCGAAGGCAAAGAAACCATACCTGGGCCTGCAAGGCCAATCTCTTTCTTGGGCTATCTCGTTGTGCGCAGGCAGTGCCTTCCTCCTCTTCGGCTATGACCAAGGGGTCCTGGGTTCCATTATCTCTGGCTCTGATTTTCTCGGGGCCCTGAACATTGCACGAGACGATCCTGACACATTGTCGACGGTGGTCTCCATATACGACATCGGAGTGAGTCTACTCGAATCCCAGTCCAGGGTTCATTTCAAGATCTTTCATAGGGCACTATGACCTCGATACTGACAAGATTAGAACATGTTCGGGTGTCTTGCTGCTGCGGTCTGGGGCGGTAGATTTGGCCGCCGAGCAGCTATTACTTTCGGCTGCATCGTCACTATTGTCGGGGCGGCTCTCCAGGCATCGAGCTACTCTGTCGCACACATGATTGTCGCTCGCATTGTCACCGGTATCGGGAACGGAATCAACACGGCCATCGTTCCGACTTGGGTCGCAGAGACAGCCAAAAGCGAACACCGCGGAAAGCTCATTGCTAGTCAGCTAGCAACTGCTATTCTTGGGATTGTCGTAAGTCTTTTTCTCTGTGCGGCACTTTCATCGAGTTTGGTGGCAGGATGCATGCTGATAGAGATTCGCAGATTGCATATTGGGTGAACTATGGTTTCTTCCATTTACACGGCCAGATCGTTTGGCGATTCCCCATCGCATTCCAGATTGTCTTCGTCTTGTTCACGCTGGCCACACTGCCGTTCTTACCAGAGAGTCCTCGATATTTGTACTTCAAGAATCGCGTCGAAGAGGGCAATGCCGTGCTATCTGCCCTGAAAGCTCAACCGGTGGACAGCCCCGTCGTGCGAGCCGAGGCGGCGGAGATTCTGGCCGCAATCGAGATGGAGAACAATCTTGGAAAGGCCAGTATCAAGGACATCCTCCTCAACCGGTCTGGGGACCAGATCATTAAGAGACTAGCACTGGTCGTGGTCATTCAGATCCTGCAAGAGATGACGGGGGTGAGTCGATCCATTCGTCCCATACACCTTCTACTAACCCGAGGAAGACACAAATCGTCGTCTACTACAGCTCTTCGATATTCATCACTTTAGGTATCGAGAATCGTCTGGCCCTGATCCTCGGTGGGATCGTCTCTATCGCTTTCTTCCTGGGTTCCATCCTCGGTGTTTTCCTCATCGACAGGATTGGCCGTAAGAAACTACTGATCTCCGGCACCATTCCGATGTTTATCCTTTACATTCTCTACACGATTATGGTGAAGAACGGCGGTAGGGCTCAGCTATGGGTCGCATTCGGCGCAACATGCGCCATCATGTTTGCGTTCGGCTGGAGCTGGCTTTCAACGTAAGCTACGCGGCGAGGTGTCCATGGATTCTCTTGCTGATGGTTGTTCTAGTGCCTGGGTCTACGGTCCAGAACTCGTGCCTGTGCGATACCGGCATATTGGCGGTGCTCTGAACGGTATGGGCTCTAGGAGATTTGCTCACTGTGTGCTGATTTATTCAACGTAGCATTCTCAAACTGGACCTTCGCATTCGTCACGGGTGAGTACTCGCTACGACATTCAGACGGGACGCTGCTTACATCCCTCCAGTCAAGATCGCCCCAATCGGAATTGCGAACCTCGGTTGGAAATTCTACATCATCTTTATTGTCATGTGCTTCATCCAGTTGCCCATTGGTATATATTCCGGCGGTGATCCATCGAACTCAGCTGATCTTGGCAGTGTGGATTTTCTATCCCGAAACCAACGGACTCTCTCTCGAGGAGATTGATGGCTTATTTGTAAAGGGTGGCGAGGCGTCTGAAGTGCTTTCCGAAGCCAGCGAGAAGCGACACCAGCTGGAAGCGAAGGGTACAGGCTACACGCACGAGGAGGTGTCGACGTTGGCATGAAGCTTTGTGCCGTCCACGCTGTGGCCGGGGAGGCAACAGACTACAAAGACGGCGTCGGCATACGAGGGGCCAGCGTGTGGTTCCATTAGCAGCCAGGCCATCATGAACACGGGCCAGGAAGTGTCTTAGTCTAGACCTCCGCCACGTTCAATAGGCAATATTCCAGCGACGATGTGGCCATGCTTCGCGTCTATCTGAGTAGATCGTCTTGGGCCAGGGATAACATGAGGTTCGCTCTAGTGCTCGCTACCCCGTGGACCTGAGGCTGAAAACGGCAACGGCCCCGATGCTGGGAATTGCCTGGGGAATGCTGAGGGGTTGACGGGCTACATTAGAAGTTAAAAAGGGCCACCTAAAGCCCAGCTTTCCCAACTTCCCTCCATTTTCTCCTCATCGGCTCTCAGCTTGAGACTGGCAGCCAATATGAGAACGTGCTGCCAGAGAGGTGCAACTAGACTTTCGCAAGAAGCGTTGATGGACATGGCACATCAGGCACGGGCTGCTCTCTGAGACTGTCGCAAAATGTCCAGCAACTCGGCAAACCTCAACCGCAAACGAGCGCACGAATCGCCGCCGGCGTTGACAGACGTGAAGCCGCTGGCAAGGAAACGAATCCGGTCCGAGCAAGCGTGTAATCACTGCAGAGCGTTGCGAAGAAAGTGCGACGCTCGCAGCCCATGCGGACCGTGTCGGGACGAGCACCTCCAATGTGCCTATGAAGGCGTGGGCCACCCGTCGGAGCGCTTGACTCTTGCCAAAGCGGTCAAGAGGATTGCCCATCTCGAGGAGCGGTTGCGTCTTTACGAAGGGTCAGGATCTGCCACAGATGGAGATGGCACCGCCTTGCTCTACAGCACCGAAGTCCTCGCGCCGGCCAACAAGCCGGATGATGATCTGGTCCGCGCGCTGCGAGGCATCAACCAGCTGAGGGGTGCGCCCAGACATCCTGAATTCTACGGCGGCTCGTCGGTCAATGTCACGATCGAGGCTGTGCAGACGACGGAGGCAGAGGCAACAGGGAATCATGACCCTGGAGCTGGAAGCAACACGTCAGACATCTATTCTCCCGAGAACAGGGCCCAATTGTGGTTGGGCAACGGCTCAGCGGCCTTGTCCTTTGGCAAAGCATCCGGGGCCCTCCTACCGCCCGAGTCGGTCGCGAATGAGTATGTGCATCGATACTTTCAGACCGCGCACCGCATTTTCCCCATCCTCAACCGCAAGCTGCTCGTCAACTCGTGCGCGGACTACTGGAACGGCCTGCCCACGGAGGGCAAGGGGTACGAGTACTGGACCGCAGTCATGTATATGGTCATTGCGCTCGGTCACCAATATAGCCTGGTCGATCCAGACGACGAGGTCCGCGCGAGAGCCCTGGCGTCGCCGCAGCACGGGGAAGCCTGTTTCCAGCTGGCCAAGTCGACGCTGAGTGACGTGCCGTTCATGGGAGGCGACATCTCTGCCGTCAACAGCATGCTGCTGGCGTTTCTCTGGCTGAGCAACGAGCATCGACTGCATGAAGCGTACACCGTGCTGGGAGTGGCTTCGCGGATCGGCTATGGAATCGGCCTCCACAGAGACTTGATCTTCGACCCGAAGCACACAGAACAGACGCCTCACATCATCGGGTGGTGCTCGTCTTTCTGGTGCATGTTCACATACGAAAGGGAGATGGTGGCGTTCCTGGGCCGCCCCTGTGCTGTCGAACCGGGCGAAGTGGACATCAAGGCATTCAACCTGGAGACCTCGCCAGTGGACCTCCAGTACCTGGAACGGATGCGTCAATTCGCCTACGTGACATGGGACGCCTACAACCACGTCTACTCTCTCTCCTTCAGACACGCGAGTGTTGCGGAACGGGGTAACGCGCTCCGCAAGGCCGACCGGGCGTTTGAAAGCTGGTTCGCCAGCTGGTTCCACGAGTGTACGTGGGCGAAGGAACCGCACGGGCTGGTCGCGCGGCTCCGCTTCCTCCACATGCGTCTACTCCTGTACCGCGTCTTTCTCAACCTGGTGGTGCAGAAGAGCAGGAAGAAAGAAGCCGTCTCGGAGGACCTGCAAGATCTGGCGGCAACCTGCATCCACGTCGCCGCCGACATCGTCACCCTGACGGTCCAGTCGGTCCACGTCGGCGTGCGGACCAGTGGGACCCTCCAGGGCGCGCTCTTCCACGCCATGGCATACCTCTGGAACGCACTCATGACGCTCCTGCTGTTCGCGAGCTCGCGCTCGGCCCAGCAGCGTCTGGGACCTAGTCTGAGGAAACCGATCAACATCATCGAGGAGGTCAGGAACGCCATGGCCGTCTTCGACTGCCACAAGGAAGCCGTCGCCTTCGCCCGGACGGCCGCCCAGAAGATCGAAGGCCTCTTGGCCAAGATTGCACAACAGGACGAGAAGACCGACGCTGCCTCGGGTCAGTCGGCCGCCATTCCGCCTTCTACGTCGCCGGCATCGCTGCTGGACTGGCCCACCGGTCTGGGCATAGACTTTCCGGATTTTGACGCCTCGCTCGACGATTTCCAGACGTTCTTCAACGTCGACCCCGACACGCCGCTTGCTGGGCCGGGACCGGAGCCGGAACCGTAAGATTCTTTATACGAAGGACGGATCAAGCATCGGGAAACGGACACACACAGTGGTTCACCCCAACACGGGACGAATTGAGCATCAGGGAAAGGGACACACACAGTGGTTCGATCCAGCACGGCACGAATTGAGCATGAGGGAAAGGGACACACACAGTGGGATACTCCCCGTACAGGACGAATAAACGCTCCACCATGACATGATGAGTAGCTGCCCGTGCGACTCTACGTATGCAATACTTGATATGTACCCAGTACCGAAATCAATGATCCTCCCTCTCCAACCAAGGCCGACACGCCTCCAGCAACGCGACATGACACGCCCTGTCTGCGCCGATCAGCATGGCCAGTTCCTCGTCGCCGAGATTCTCAAAGAAGCGCAACACGCCCACCCAGACGAAATCGGCGTAACTGACGCTCCTCCCGTGGATGAACGGCCCCGACGCATCCCGCCCCAACAACTCCCTCACACGCGCCACGAGCGGCGCCACCGCGGTGTAGACGCGCGCGCCGCCCTTCTGCGCCGCCACCTCGTCCAGCGTCAGTCCGCCGAACCACGCCTCCCGCGTCCGGTGCCAGTACGGGAGACTCGCGGCGCCGAGGACGCGGCGCGCCAGTTTGGGGATGAAGTCCGAGGATACGGTCTGGGCGATGCGGTCCGCCACGGCTTCGATCTCTGCGAGGTACGGGTCGGCGGATATGCTCGAACTGAATGCCGGAGTCGGATACAGGACGTCCAGACGGGTGGCGATCTCGCGGGATCCCATGATCCATTCGCTGCCGCCGCCGCCGCCGTCGCCGTCGGGAAGCTGCAGCTGGATCGTGGGGACCGTGTAGGGAATGCCGCGCTCGTTGGGGGGGAGGCTGTACGAGGGGTTGAAGAAGTGTTAATTGCTCAAGCCTTTTTTTTTTCTTGCGTCGGGGTCAATAATACTATAAGTGTGTAGCGCCGGTGTGTCCAATGTGTCATTGTCACGCACCCGACCCAACGGACGTTGGAGGAAGCGCGGGGGTTTTCAGTACCATTATTTCCAAAGCGACACACCGGAATGAAATATTTGATTGGTTTGGACGTACTGTGGTTCGATAAGCCCCTGTACGTCAGGGTACTCGACCCACTCGGTGGTATAGGCCAGCCGTTTGAAGTTGAGGAGTAATCGCGCTGTTGGGGTCGAGGCCAGTCAGTCAGTCAGTCAGTCAGTCAGAATTCGAGACCGAACAGGGTGCGTCGGTAGGTAATAAGTAAGTAGGTAGGTATTCGGTTATCAAGCCATCATGTTTTCTCTTGTCTTGTCTTGTCTTGTCTCGATGGAGTGGCCATGTACTCGGGTGAGGAGACCGCGCTGGGGAATCGAGTAGAGTACTAATAGTACTTATATACGGAGTATCTTGGACTGCATTGTGCTGTGTGTCCTGAGAAGGGAGAGGGCGGGAGAAGGGGGATTCTTACTTTTCCACGGGTTGAGAGACCAACATCTTCGCGGTTCCCGGCTGGGGATATCGTAGAGGGTGATGATATTGGACTGTGAAGACTGGGACTGGGACTGGGACCGGGACCGTGACATGTCGAATTGGATGGATATAATATTCTAAGGAGAATTTGATCTCAACCAATGGGTGGGTAGGTAGGTATGTACCTAGGTAATGATAATCAGGTATGTGGTCAATTAATATGTTCTGAAAGCCGGCGCAAGGAGAGCAGAAGGCCAGAACAAACCATGCGAGCGGAATACTGTGGATTTCATGCTAAATGATCAAAGATACATCAGCCAGACCTACCAGTCTCGACATGATAAGTCTGCCGCTCTGGAGAGCTGACGAGGAGCATACCATCCTGAGAGCGTCCAGCGTCCAAGAGTGTCAGCGAGCCACTTTCGCCCAGCAACGCACCCTACCCCGAGAACTCGTAGCCGAGCGTTCGTATCATGGCGTGGTGGCAATCTCCTGATCTTCTAGCGTTACCGTATTCGTACCTCGTGCTGCGTACTTGACTCACCCCAAGTGGTTGGCCCACGCTATCCTATTGATCAATACAAGTCCTCGTTCGGTACCGAGTACTACGGTGTACCTGAAGAGCACGTCCAATCGGCGACCATGCACTCCATGCACGAGGCCGTATCGGGTAAGGAAGGGAGGGGAGAGATCAACCCAGACTATCCTATTGACTGGTGTGGCTGAGGTACGAGAGGTCGAGCTTGCGATCGCGTACACACCGGGATGCACACACACTTTGCATTGTTCAGTACATCTTCCTTGCTCGAGGGCCCTTGAACGGGCTGGGCCATAGTGATGATACGTACTCGTACGGGACCCACGTTAGACTACCGCAACCATCTGCGCCGTGTTGGGTACGCGTTGTTCAATTACTAATGTAAGGAAGGGCTGGGAAACGGATTGAATGATCTGGACGACCTGCTCAACATTGATACTCTAGTATCCGCCTACGCAGGTACAGAATTAAGAGAGAAGAATAGAAGAAGGAGAAGGGTGAGGACATAGCACATTGCATATTCTGACCATGGCAGACTCAGCGGCCTCGTCGCCGTCAATTACACTATACACGGCTGCCACGCCGAATGGGATCAAGATATCAATCGCGCTGGAAGTGTTAGGCGTCGTGAGTCAAGCCTCTCCCCCATCCTGTCCCTCTTATCCTCCTCCTGGAGATGCCTCATTTGAGACGTCACTGACCGATCTTGTGATTTAGCCCTACAGAGTTCACGTCCTCGACCTGTCCACCAACAAGCAGAAAGAACCGTGGTTCCTGGAAATTAACCCCAACGGCCGCATCCCCGCCATCACCGATACCAACACCACGACCGGGCATCCGATCCGTATATTCGAGTCCGGTGCCATCCTGCTGTACACCGCCGAAACGTACGATGCGGATCATAAAATCTCCTACCCGAAAGGCACGCCGCAATACTTCGAGACCCTAAGCTGGCTGATTTGGCAAAACGCCGGCCTAGGGCCGATGCAAGGCCAGGCGAACCATTTCCGGCGGTATGCGCCAGAGAAGGAACGGCAAGGATACAGCCTAGAGAGGTACCAGGTCGAGACGAGGCGTTTGTACGGTGTGTTGGAGCGACATCTGAGTCGGCGTGACGGAGGTTCGTCGTACCTTGTAGGTGAGAAGGCCACGATTGCCGACTTTTCCGTCCTAAGTTGGGTGTTGTTTGCGGATTGGGCGGGCGTGGATATCGCCGAGTTTCCGCATTTGAGGGCATGGGAGGAGAGGGTTTGTGCGATACCAGGCGTGATTAGGGGGACCGAGGTACCGGGGGGGTTGTTAAATTTGAGGACCATGACGGGAAAGGAGAAGGAGGAATATGCATGCAGGGCAAGGACTTGGATTGTTCCGGGGCAGGATTAGAGTGAAAATGGGCATGAGCTTAAACGGTAGGACGGCAAGGACGAGCACAAAGTTGGCATGAGATGATTGGCAACTCTCAAGTTCGCAGCTTGTATTCTTCAATGCCAGGGACCTAATTAGTGTTTTCAACAGGTTGTTGCCAACTGCCTTGCTCGCTGAAACCACAAATTGTATTCGATGGTGCCCTTGAAATGTGTAGGTGCAGAGATCTGTCCGCCACGCATCGAACATGGACACGAGTGCACATCTCGAACGGCAGTGTAAGGTCGACACTCCGGCACTGCCTGAGCCAGAACGATCAAATGGGGGAGTCCCTCCTTGGGGGGTTTTGCGATGGTTGAAGACTCGATGCTGGCGGACCATCTGCAAGAGGAGAATGCTGTCATCAGCCTGTTCATGAGGAGGTATTCCATTCAAATTTCTCTTGGTTATCGCCAGCTTGGGCTCTTAGCAACCCAACAGATGCCACGCGAATACGGGCGCTGATGACCACGAGTGTCGTGTCGCAGGTCAAGCCTCAGGCGTTATGAGGGCAAGAGGCAGGAGAGGGTGCGGTTCGACGGGGTAAAGTTTTAGCGGGCTTGGCGACGTCATGTCTGTTTGAAGCCTCTGGTGGAGCACCTGTACCTGCACGCAACGCCTATGCTTGTCTGTGTCTGATAAACTACAACCTTTACCGAGGTCCTGTTTGAAGATATCCCATCCGATCGGCGCAAGAGCGCTCTATACGCACAATGTCTTCAGGAGCAGGTGTAAGCACATCTTGGAAAAGTGAATCGTCGTACATTCTGACAGGGACAACAGCGAGAGGCCGTCTTCCCCACGCGGCAAGCGTTGGGTCAGATGAATAGCAAGTTGAAGGGCGCGCAGACCGGCCACAGCTTGCTCAAGAGAAAGAGTGAAGCTCTGACAAAGTGAGGTCGCGATGAGACCAAAGGCCACCAGCTACTGACCTTGACCTAGGCGATTTCGAGGTGTGCACGACCGTCATGCGAACCATAGGCCACATGAAGCTGAACCATCACAGAGATCCTGAAGCGAATTGACGAAGCGAAGCGTAAAATGGGCCGAGTCATGCAAATTGCCGCCTTCTCCCTCGCCGAAGTCTCGTACGCCGTCGGAGGTGACGTGGGCTACCAGATCCAAGAGTCCGTGAAGACGGCGCGGTTCAGAATCAAGACCAAGCAAGAGAACGTATCCGGCGTCTTTCTGCCCCAGTTTGAGGGCTACACCAAGGATGAGATCAATGATTTCGGCCTGACAGGTCTGGGTAAGGGAGGTCAACAGGTGCAGAGATGTCGAGAGACGTACACACGGGCGGTCGAGACGTTGGTCGAGCTAGCCAGCTTACAGACTGCGTTTATGATCCTGGACGAGGTCATCAAAGTGGTGAACCGGAGAGGTACATGTTATGATATTGAAGCTGGGAATGAAGCTGACCATGCCAGTCAATGCCATTGAGCACGTCATTATTCCGCGGACAGAGAACACCATCAAATGTGAGTTCGGCCCAGACGCTGTACCATGCCACATGCACTGACCTATGCCCAGATATCAACTCGGAACTCGACGAGCTTGATCGTGAAGAGTTCTACAGACTCAAGAAAGTCTCGGGCAAGAAGCAACGAGACCAAGCTGCCACTGATGCGGAGATGAAGGCGAAGAGAGACGCAGAGAAAGAAAAGCCAGAGCAAGAGAATGGCGCCGAGCCGCAAGATGTCCTGGGTGAGCGTGAGGATGAAGACGTCATCTTCTGATTGGATTTTCCGGCGAGGAGTTACAGCGGGTATGGTGTACACTGAGAAACCCACCGAACGCCAACCTTCCTGTTCGCGAGCAATGTATGGGTATCGATAAATATAGCAGCCCTTTTGCTGCCCACATGAGATGGCCATAACTTTTTGCTCGTCCCCTTTGAAACAAAGTCATTCAAGCGCGCTGGTAGGTGACTCGGATGCCTTTCCCTTCGTCGCCCAGTTGCATGCCGGCCGTGGCTTCTTTGGCGCTGATCGCCCCGGCTTCGGCCTCGTACTCGACGAAAGCGATTCCCTTGCGCCCGGGCACCATTCGGACCTCTTTGAACCCTTCGAACCGGCTGAATATCCGGCTCAGACCATCCGCATCGTAGCTGTCCGGGAGATCCCGCAGGAACAGAATCTTGTTGGGCGGGAGGTATTCATCTGGGATGATGGCCGCAGCATTCGCGCCCGACGGTTTCAAGCCCGCACCCTTGGCTGCCTTTACCGGCCGTGCTGCCAGCCCTGCTCCTGCCGTAGCGTCAGCAGGCGCCGCCGCCGGTCTCTTCAGCATCTTCTGCTGTGTAGCCTCGAGTGCCTGTTTTCGCTCTTTCTCCGCCAGTCTCGCTCTCTTCCACTTTTCCAGCCCGGTCTCGCCATCCTCCTTCAGCACCGTCGCGTCGGACCTCGTCCGCGCAAAATCGAGCTGCATGGGTTTGTCGAATAACTCGAAGCCATTGATTTCTTCGATCGCTTTGGCGGCCGAGTCGGCGTTGTCGAAGACAATGAATGCCTGGCCTTTCGCTTTTAAGTTCGTCTTCGCCACCAGGTCGATTATGTTGCCGTACTCGGAGAAGATTTCGGAGAGGGCTGACTTCATCTGGTCGACTTTTATCCGTTCTTCGAGGTTTTTGACATAGACTCTAAAGAACACTGTTAGTGAACGAGGTCACGAAACGATCTCCAGATGGATTATGCTGCAGAAACGTACGTTGAAGACGGCGCATTTTGCATGGCGGTCGCCATGATGGCGGACTTGGGCTGCTGAGTCCTGACACTCAATCTGCCTTGTACGCTGGAAGGGAAGATCAGCGCAGTGTCACCAAGGTGTGGTCGCGATCGGAATGAATAGGATGCGTGAGGTAGACAGGAATAGACCCAGTCACGTGACCGTAGCTGCACCCCCATCCCCCGCCTCGCGTTTCGCAGGCGCGCCACTCGGGGTTCGTCTGGACGAATGCTTCTATTTCCTCCTTCTTTCTTCCCAAGCGATCTCGTCCTAATTCAGCACTGGTGACAAATCCACCAGGGGCTTTCTCAAGACGCGATCTTGCTATGAGCTAGTCCATCACACCTTCGCTGCTCCAGAACACGTCCAAAGATGCGACATGGGCAGCCCTCCAAGAGCAACACGGCCCAGAAAAGGTCGACTCGGTAGCAGGATCAAGAGCGGTGGCGGCTGCCTGACGTGCAAGATTCGCAAGATCAAGTG
This sequence comes from Phialophora macrospora, assembly GCA_000835435.1. Lineage (NCBI taxonomy): Eukaryota > Fungi > Ascomycota > Eurotiomycetes > Chaetothyriales > Herpotrichiellaceae > Phialophora > Phialophora macrospora. The sequence continues at coordinate 2,569,914 of KN846961.1, forward strand.
CGGGGAGGAGAAGCCAGCTTGTCTGCGGTGCTCGAGCACTGGACGGAAATGTGATGGCTACGGCAACGACATCAACTCACGAGAACACGCTCCAGAAGCGCCTATATCGACTACGCTGGCCCGTGTCGGATGCATTTCAACCTATGCTCAGGCAAGTCGACTCGAGGTGCAAGCCTTTGAATTCTTCATAAGGGACGTGCTGCCTGGCTTTTCACGAATGGTCGATGAACGCTTTTGGCATCAATTCATTCCGCAACTCAGTCAATCTGACCAGATCATCTGGGACGCCGTCAATGCTCTGTCGTGCCTCATTCGCCATCCTCAAATTTCGTCGCGCTGGCTTTTACCCGGGATGAAAGCCTCTTCCGTGGCCGACGACAATCATCGCTTGGCTGTGAAGTGGTACAACAAATCGCTACGTGGCCTTCAGAAGCGCATGGCTCACGGCAGTATGTCGCCGGCTATGCTCATGGTAACCTGCCTACTGTACATCGGCATCGAGTGCCTTCAAGACAATCTCGATGGGGCAATGGTGCTTTATTACCGAGCCTTGGCTATGAATAATATGCTAGCGATGAAGGACGTCGACAGCCATTCACGACATGTAGGATCGTTCGAAGGCACGGTCCAGTCTTTGCTACGGCACATGTCCATCTCCAGAGAATATCCTGCTTCATTGAAACGCACGAATAGTCGCGTCATTTCGACCTTCAATTCTTTATCAGAAATCAGAGAGGAGGCTTATTCGGTGCTTGACGAGGTGCACCAATTTCTCGAACACATCGACGGGATAAGGCTGACGATGCCAAAATCCTGGCTTCCCGGACAGGACCTCATTGAGTGGTGGGAGAGAGTGAGGACCAGACTTCTTTTGTTGGAAGCAGCTACACAGGATTTGATCAAAAATCGAAAAAGGGCGATCGCCGAATGTCCTGACGAAGACGAGATCTACTCCACTCTGATGTTGTCCTTCAACCACTTCTTCGTCGTGGTGTCCACAACCGTGAGCATGTATGAGGCAGCCCTGGACGAATTCATGCCTCAGTTTCGAGCAGCAATTGCATACGCTCGCCGCGTGGTCGCAATCCAACGAGCGAGATCTCGACGTCCAGTATTTGTCTTCGAAACGCGCATCCTCCCCGCTCTTTTCTTCGTCGCAAGAAAATGCCGCCATCCCGTCATCCGTCGAGAAGCAGTTTGCTTGCTTGAGAACGAGGCGCCTCGCATGGAGTATATTGCTAAAGCCGAAGGAATGGCTGCCGTCGCCAAGAGGATTATAGGAATCGAAGAAGCCTGTGGCGACGAAAAGGGCGTGTTTCACCCCAACTGTCCTCCTCACCGAGTTGATTTGCTCCCGGCTGAAGACCATCGTATTTATCGAGCGAACCTGACCGAGCTGGTGGACCCAGCCACTGGGGAGCCCGTGCAGTTTTTGAGATATGGTATATGGCGGCGAGAAGGCGAGGGTGGTGCCTGGATTCCGATTGAACATGTTGTCAAAGTGTGAAGCAGAGTCCCAGTCGAGCACATCTCTTACGGAGGGATTGTCAGAAGCGTTTCGACATTCCAGCCCCTTCCATCAATCCCTGGACATTTCTGTCCTTGACACTTCGCATGTATGACAGCTGCTCATCCGACGTCTGGAATGGATTGGTCGATTTGTTGAAGAACATCAGCCTATACATGGCATACCCGATCACCACCGACACAGCTGCGCTGATAATGATGATCAGGATCATCACGTTGTTGTCTATCGCCATGCTGGCTGATTCTGAGCAATGACCGCGTCGTATAGTGAAAGTTGCTGTTTCTTTGTTTTGGGGCGCCTCCGACTCGAGCTTTCAACAACGGGAAGGCCGAAGTAAATTGTAGAGGAGCGAGGGAAGGGGTGAATGGTTCGGGACAACAACTGATCGCCCTTCAGGCACGAGGCGATCTTTTTATTTGAGCTCCTGAGCTCGGCGCAGTCAAATCCGGATCCTCGCTTTGTCCAGACTAACTGCATTACTACAAGGACGGCACCATCAGCAACCAACGCAGCGGCGCATCATTCCTGGGGTTCTTTGCCTCCCCTTTACTGGAATACCATGTTTCGTGAAGTACAACCTGACCCAAGAATGTCTCGAGATCCTGGTTTCCTCACACAGGAGCCTCTACTCCACAAACCGAACATGCCAGTCGTACTGCGCACCATTGTCCATGCCGTCCAGGGGTGCAATACTCTCCGAAGCCAAAGGTCCGCTAGCCGTGCAAGTCTCTGGCTTGGCAGATGAACGAACCCGTGCCGCATGTCGACCATGGCCACTGGCGTTTGAGGACCACGTCAGCACTCTGGAAACATAATGACTTCACTGGGCCGTGTGCTATCACTTCAACTATCGTCCACGGGGCAATGTGACTAGTACGAGTTACGGGCCGAAAGAAGGCGGTCTATCAATTGGCCATCCTGATGCAGGGGTATTTTCGGCAGCGAGCGCCGAGTTTAAGATCCACGCGCTTGGTCTCCACAATCCGAACCACCCTCTCAGATGGCCCGTTCGGCAGACCATCAATCTCAGAAGCTGTTGGGAGTTGACCCTGTTCCTGAATCACAGTTCAATCCTCGATCCAAGTATCTGGCTGCCGCCTTACTGTCGTCGTCTGCGCACTCATACAGCAGTTTGTGCCTCGTGCCTAGGCAGGCCTGGGGGCGTGTGAAGTGGCTGGCGCTTTGACCAGTTGCGGAACAGAGAAGGGACCTTCGGAGCAGGTTCCTCGTGTTACACGCGATGGCACCGGGCTGGCAACAACGGGCGCTCTCTGCAGGAAAGCCAAGGTAAGCCCATTCCCGCTTCCCTCACTAGTCGGAGAACTCTTTTGCCAGTGCTACCTAAGTCCTTTATCTTTGCCATTCTCTCCTCAGTCCCATCACACGGAGGATTGTCAAAGTCGTTTCCAGAGCAAAACTATGATGTTGCCAGCGCCTGCTTCAGGAACTTCTTTTGGCTCAATGGGAAGTAGGCTTGACGAACGGACGCAGGCGACAATGGTCAGAACGGAGGGCGACAACGGCAATCCAGAAAGCCCACTCTGCGCGCAGGGTTGCGGTTGTTTGAGACTTGAAGGATGCCTGTTGGTTCGATGCTCATCGAAGACCTCGTTCGCGATGACGATGTGGTCTCTCCAGAATTACAAAGTGCCACAGATGTCGCTTGGGGGCCTTTAAATGCTAGCCCCCCTGCCGCATGCCGCAAGGTCGACGATAGATCTTCCGTTTCTGATGCTTTCTAGACTGAATCAAGATTTTGTTGGATTGTCAGCGCACGTCGAAATCATCAACGACAGTCTCCGTTGAGGTTTTTTCGAGAAAGCCAGGGAGGGAACATTCGACCCTAGAGTTTGAATGCCCATGCAAGTCCAGGACGGTCACACAGTAGAAGATTGCGATGTCTGAGTCATTGCCCTCAACCTCGAGGTGCTCGGTCAGAATTCATACAAGGACTTGACCTTATGCGTATTCCTTATCCCTATCCCTATCCCTATCCCTATCCCTCGCCCCACTTTTCACCGGCTCGACGACCACCTGCTCACCACGGTTGAGGTCCATGTCGGTTGAGTCGATTCCCACCAACATACCAACATACCCAACATACCGTGATATGTTGTTTCGCCCAACGTTCTTTTTTTTCAACATTCCAATTCTGCCGATCACGCCTCGCTACAGCAGTGCTACCTTATGCGGGCCTCCTTTCGTACAGGAGGAACGCTAGCCTGGCCTATCCTGCCGTGTCCTGTCGGATCTTATCTCCATCCCATCCCATCCCATCCTATTCGTTCAGGCCTTCTCCCGCAACCGCATATACGTCAACAATCCCCATTGTACGACGAAGAAGCTGGAATGGTGCTCGAGTTTCTTGCTCGGGTTGACTAGTTGGATGTCATAGCGGCGTATGATTTCGGGGATGATTTTGTTCATTTCGAGTAGAGCGAGGTGTCGACCGATGCAGACGTGAGATCCACCGCCGAACTAATATCCCACTTAGCTGTCAAGTTTCATGGTTTGACGCGAGAGCGAGAGCGAGAGAGGTTTGTGAACTTACCTGGAACATACATCGCTCCATCAACTTGACTCTCTCCTTATCACCGTCCAGCCACCTCTCGGGTCTGAAAACGTCGGCATCCTCGCCAAAGATGCCCCGGTGTCGGTGCAGAACCCATCCGTTTACGGCGACGGCCGTGCCTGCGGGCAGCTTGACGCCATCGATCTCAGCTCCCCCGGCGGGGACCTTCCTTGTGATGTTCAGTCCGACAGCCGGGGCAATTCTCATGGCTTCCTTCAAACAGGCCTGGAAGTACGGCAGATTTTGCGCCTCGTTGTACTGAACCATTTCGGACAGGTTGGCAGACATGATTTCGCCGACGAGCTTTTCGTAGACCTTCTTGTTCGCCAGGACGTACCAGAAGAAGCTCTGCATCGTGCTGGCGGTTGAGTCGCTCCCGGCGAAGATGGCGCCATGGGCGATCGCAAACACGTCTCCATGGCCCAGGGCCTCGGGATGTTCCTGCTGAGCGATGATCAGGCTGTTTAGAAGATCCTTGTATTCGACTTTCTCGCCGTTGGGGGGATTCTGGCGCTTCTCCAGCTGTCCGAGTGCGGTCCGGGTGACGAGCGCGTTCTTGGTCGACAGGAAGGGGATCAGATGCCAAAGCGGGTTTCGGCGGAAGATATGGTCGAGCCAAGGCACCTGGCCGACGATGCCATTATACCACTGCGAGTTGTCGATCGTCTTGATGTTGTTGTCCACGTCGACGCCCGCTTCGAGGAACCCGAATTTCTTGGAGAAGGCGACTTCGCCTAGCACGTCGAAGGCGAAGAAATGCAGCCAATCGCCAAGGTCGCAGATCTTGTTGTTGTCGGCAAACTCGTCCAGCTTGGACAGCAACAGCTTCTCAGTGTCTTCGATGCGGGGCGTGCTCTGCTGCATTGAGGCCAGACTGTACGGCGTTGCTGCGTACCGCTTCTTCACGCCATGGACTGCCTCTCGAGTCTCGGTGAAGATATCCGGGTTCTCCGGCGGCGGGAAGACGCCGTAGAAATCGGTCTTGTGGAAGCCTTTCCCCGTCTTGAAGAGCTCGATCGCGGCTTCGGGATTGGAGAACGACACCTCGTTCGGCGCAATCCGTACAACGGGACCATATTTCTGGTGTAGAGCGATGTGATGCTGCTCAGTGTGACCGGTCCAGGTACTCCATACTTTCCATCCTCTAGTGCATGACGCGATGAACGGGCCAGGGAACTGTCGTAAAGGGGAGGAATATCGTCGCCAGAGAGGTCGTACGAAGACAAGTACGAAAAGAATCAGAAACGGATGCGCGGCCACCACTTGCCATGCAATCAGGACGGCAGACTTGGTCAAGGGGGCCTCATCGGTCGGTTTAATCTCCATGCTGGTGCTGATGTTGATGTCTGGTGCGGTAACCATGGAGTCGTCCGTTTGGCGAAAGGCAGAAACGACTCAGAAGAAGTAAAGGTTAAAAAGCTCCCGCCACCACCACCACTACCACCACCACCTGTGATACCCATACCACACAGGGCAGTGCTTAACGAAATCATGGTGATGCTCCCCTCCACGCCTGCCACACATGTTCGTGGACAGCCGTCGCCGGTCATTCCCCATCTCACGACAGCAGAGAATGCCCCACACGCTAGCCCCACGATCTGTGGCCCAGCGAGCATGGCAACCAGGGGCTCCCGCTGGTGCGAATTTTGAGCGCCGCCGCCCGCAGGTCCAAGGTCCACAGGCTGGCTCGGGATTTACAAACGGGCAGGGACAGGCCGGACTGAAAGCCCATTGCTTTGGGGATCTTGTCCGGTCGAGGGATCTGACCGATGTGTGCAGATGGGGTAACCATGGAGCAGATGTCGTATACCGGCACTAACCTATCCTGGGACACTCAACTGCCGAGGGGTCTCGCCTCCTGCCCTTTCCTGAGGAATCTCAGAGAGGCCACAACGTCAGAACAAAGGTGATGATCCCCCAACCTTTGACCCTTCTACTCGTTAAGGTAGATAAGCTGCCGATGCGCGAACCTCTTTTTCTCCAGGGCGATGGATGATCGAAGAGTCTGCATCGAGTAGCTCCCGAGACCTCCCCTTTTCGCCCTGAACAACACAGTTTCCAGACGGGTGCAATCCGCAAAAGACCTTCTCCACATAACGCTACGAGTACTGGCGATGAGAGCTTGGAGGGCCAGAGGTGTACTGATTGGCACGGACCACGATTGGTGATGGTCAAGCTACCCCACATGGCGAGCTGATGAACGCTAGTTTGTAACTCGAACTGGGACACGCAAAGAAAGACGGTTGTTGGCGAAAAGCCTTGGAATTCTTTCGGCGGTATTCCGGTAATACTTTCTCCGGGACAGGACATTCTATCATGCCACATATCAGGTTTGTGGGTTCTTTGATAAGTCTTCGCCATAGTGGTGCAATGCTTGAATGAAGAATATCGTCTCTCTGTAGGCGTGACCACAGATGGTGTTTCGGCCAGACGCAACGCCGGGCCCATCAATGCTCTCAAACATTCGTTGTAGCAGGCACTTGGTCTTCGAAGCTTGGGAGGCAATCGGCATCAGCAGCAATGTTCTCCTCCATTCTCCTGACCAGGATGGCCACGGGGAGAATTTACTGATCTTTGAGCAGAGTCTGGGATGAGCACCACGTCCTTCGGGTTCCAATGGGCCCTGTCTGGTCTTCCACCGTGTTGGAGGCGACCTTAATTGGTTCCGCAGATCCCAAAGCAGCTGCAGTATGGCATTAACGTCCCCGGCAGAGAGAACCCCCCCATCAGGACCATGACAAGCCGAGAACCAAACCTCCTACAACGCCAGAAGCGGACGCGGTTGATTTAGCAGAGCAATATCCATCCACCCGACCTCCGCGAACGGCGACTAATCGACGAGCAGGCAAGGGACGACAAAGGGGCTTTGTCTCGTCCTTCCTTTGCCAAACCAACGGAGAGGGAATCGAAGGCTACGCCGTATAACCATGACGAAAGCTCCAGAGTAGGATGTGCGAACCGGAGCGATGTCCGTGGGGCACTCTGGTCAAGATCAATGTTGAAAATGGATTCCACCATATCGACGCCGACGCCGAAGCTGAGAAAGGCTCTCCTTCCTGAAAAGGCCTCCAGGCTGCATTCCGAACTCTTCTTGAAGCAGTCTTTGATGTCGCATGCTTCCGTGGTGCTTCTCAATTCGGCTTTCCCACTTGCCGATGTTTGTTTTTCTGATCTCGCTATGTATTCGCAGATTCCAAAGGAAATGCAGATCAAGTGCAGGGGTGTGAGGGGCTCATTTGAGGCGTCATAGGCAAAGAGGTGGTGAAGGTACAGTTGAGTAAGTGCCGTAGCCAAAGTAAATTTGAGTGGATGGTGAGCATGTCTCCAGGAAGGAACCGAAGAGGGTCACTGGAGTGAGACGCAGGAAGTGGTGAGGGTGAGAGGGAGAGCAAGATGAAACGTGAGAGATGCTGTTCTTGCACACTGAGAAATTGCCGGCGAAGGTGAAAGGTGGAAGATCCTTGCATATCGAAAAATCACTCCAAGGAACGAAGCCCTCGAGTTATAATGCCAACACCGGCACCTCTCGGAAACCTTAGCACAGTTCACTTTGAATTATAGTTGTACATACCGATATCCTACGATACAGCCCGCTAAAAGTCACTCCCTGCGTGTTCCTCGACAGATTAGCCCTTTCTCTTCCTTTCCCTCACCCCGCCAGGCCGAGTTTCGCCTTCGACGGGCTGCCCATTAACAAGCACGACTGGCTTATTGCCGTTGACCTTGGCATCTTCCAAAACTTTATTTTCTCCTTTGGAAGGAGTATCGGTGTTCTCTTCCTCCTCTTCATCCTCACTCCGTTCATCCACCGTTATATTGGAGAAAACATAGTTCTTGGCAATGCGGAGGATCAGAAATAGCCAGAAAAGATTGACGGCTTGAAGACAAGCAAGAAGTGAGAAGGTGATATACTGGCTGATCCAGCACTTGTATTGCTGGGTCTCCCAATTCAAGTCGAACGGCCCGACGGTCCTAAATTCGGTCAGAGTCGCCCACAAGATTCTCCAATTGATCCAGTGGCGGAGGTAGATCCAGATTCCCATGAACATGAGATAGTACGGTCCGACAATGATCGAGTCAAGGTAGTTGAGCGTTTTGGAGGTCTGGGAACTGTCAGCATTTGAGACAGCTACCATATGGAAGAGTCGGTGTTTACCGCAAGGAAAAAGTCACTGATATCGTGCGTGATATATACTGCAATGCCCATCTTCGCGAAGTGGAAGCGGTAGCTCAGTCCAATGAGCGCAAGAGTGATGATGTGGTGGAAGACCAACTCCTTGAAGTCCTTGCGAGGCTTTTCCAGCTGCAACACGAGAACTATGGCCTGCTGGGCCCAATATGCCGCCTGCAGCAAATAGTAGGCCTTGAAGATCCCTTCGTGCTTGCGGTGAGGAAACCCTTCAAACATGGCCGTGGTGTTGAAATACCATAGAGTGCCTTGCTTCATGACGTAGAGACCGAATGGGCCGAAGACGGCGAAGTACATGGCAGTGTAGACTTGCTCCATGAAGCGCGATTGCTTGGCTCGCTTGGTAATGCCACATCTTATAGCCATGGGACGGATGACCCGTTGCATCATGAATTCTCTTGTGAACGTGAAGAAGATCGTGTAGAATCCAACGAAAGCGAAGTCTGCCTTGCCCTTGCCGTACATGTTCGGTCCGCCCGGATAATCTGGGCCTAGCGGGTATGACAAGAAGATGGCTTTATGGAGAGGATTCTGCTCGCCCGGGTTGATGTAGTAGGCCCCGAGCACGGCGAGGAGGAGCAAGAGCGGGTTCAGCCAAGTGTGCCGCAGGGAGAGTTGCTTCCATTTCCGCAACGCCGATCTTGCTTTCCGTCTCTTCGAATGCGGCTTGAGGTCTCTCTCGTGTGCCTGCAAACTGTTAGGACCGTCAGATTACTGCTTTGGGTACATCGCACAGATATCTGCCCTGTTGGTCGCAGTGCCATGGTGGCCAGAGCCGGAGCGCCGGTGTCTCCCCGAGGATCGCCTCCCAGGTTGCTCGACGTGCGGCGTGGGCGGCCCATGATACAGATGATATGTCAAACAGAACCCGTGCCTTCCAAAACTACAGAAACGAGGTTGCAAGAATTAATTGTTTGAAGGAGAGGCTGCTCTTGTGGTCAGGCTGGTCACATTTTAAGGCGCATGTGAAGGGCCTGAAATTGAACAGTCAGCCTCCGCAGAAGCTCCGAGCGCGTCCGCACCACTCCGCACAAGAAGAGAGAGCCACAGCAATTTCCTGGCGAAATCTCAAAATGCTGGATCCGCTCGTATTCGCGTATTCTCGTAAGTGAAATGTATGCACAGCATCTTGAGAACACGTCAGGAAGCATCGTTTTCAGTCTTTACTGGGAGGACATTAAACCATGGTGCAGTGTATTTGACGCGATGCTTTTGCTACAGGAGTAATCGCTGCAGTGGTTATGTACTCCGCCAACATCTCCGTTTCCACCATAAGAGGGTGGGGGACAGTCTCGACCGAGTATCACTTCGGCTACTTCTTCTCATCCGTCTCGTCGGGTGTCGTGGATTTGTCGACTGTGCCGTGGATCTTCGCCGTCGCCGCAGGTCCCTCAGGTTTGTGTGCCTCCTCGGATGAATCCATGAAGGGGTTCTTTGAGCCAGACACGTCGCCCTGAGCCTGCTTAGTATTAGCGATGAACGTTCTCCAAAGGCCAGCGCAACGGAACTTACGTCTTTGGCTCCTTTTGATTCCGATGTACTCGACTTGTCATCAGATACGGCCGTGCCTTTTGGAGTCCTGAGCATCACGTTAGTCTGCAACGGGACTCCGGCATGGTAAAACCTACACCTCCTTATCTTCGCCTTCACCCTGATCATCGGATTCTTCCTTTCCTTCCTCCTTACCCTCTTCCTGCTTGTCGTCCTCGTCCTTGCCTGAATCCTCCTTAGGTGATTCTTCCTCTTCTTCCGAGTCCTCGGCAGGTGCATCTTCATGCTGCTTTTCGGCATGAGCGTCGTGGCCGTGGCCATGGTCGGACTTGGTAGGCCCTTGCTGCCATAGCCAGCCGGCAGCTGGGACGGTGACGACAATGGAGCCGATCAACCTGTACCACTTCCGTCAATAACCACCGAAGCTGGAGCAGTGTTTGTAACTTACCAGGGAAGGTCGCTGCTCTTTTGTGTGCCATGCTCACTGGCGTATGACCTCCGACCGACGCCACGAAGACTTGTCCGAGCTTGGATTCCGACGCGTTTGAGAGAAAAGGATCGGATGGAGCCCCGGAGGGCAGCTGACCTCGGTAGCGGCATTGGTGCAAGAATTTCGAAAAGACGAATGAAAGGAGAATGCGCGAGTCGTAGACCTGGAAGGCACAGCTGAAGGCGGCCCTCTTGAGGTAGATGGAACTGAAGTTGAGCGAATTGACTCAATACCAGCAAAATGCCTCCGGTCGCTCTTGGAGGAAGCTTAGAGGTCACCCCATAGTTCCTCCAGAGAAGAGCTCCAGGAACAGCACCTGGGACCACCAATCAAAATCCATCAGGCTGACTCCCTGCTACTATGACGTCACATACGGGCAGCTTTGTGGCTGAGATTTCGATTGCACGTGTCAGGCTGTTGCACCGCCCGCACCATTAACGAGCACCATTCACCCCACTACAGACCTCGCCGAGTCCAGAGGATAACTGCAACCCAGTCTCTGAACTGCCTAACTATAAGTCATTTTCAGTCTTTCCACTGCCTCGAGATCGGGATCTTCATCGAAGCGTTCAAGCACTCCCCAAACCATACCCCGCGCACTTTCCCCTCCCACGACTTGATCTGCTGTTTCCACTGACTGCGCTGTCAATCTCGGTCAAGTCAACAGCCCATGCAAGTGTTTACCTGGTGGTCTCGAACTTCAATGTCCTGAACCGGGATCTAGGAATCTCCCTCTCTCTCTGAATGAGCGATCTCGTCCGTTGCCATGGCTAGGGACAGAAATGCGGCGCAGACGGGCATTTCCCAGTTGCTCATGAAAATCAACGACCCCGACCCTGACATCCGCTTCATGCAGCTGAGCGATCTCGCAAACATCCTCCTTGCTCCTGCTTCAGAATATATACGGACCGACAACCACACTGCCGCCAGAATCATCGAAGGGTTGCTGAAGGCATTGGCAGATCAGCATGGTGAAGTCCAGAACCAGGCCCTCAAGTGGTATGTTTGAACACGCTCACACACAGACAATACACTCATTTCTTTCTCAGTATTGGGCCTCTTGCCGCGCGTATCCCTGGTGAGACGATAGCACCACTGATCGACAAACTTACCGATCTTACCAACAAGGACATCGACGTCTCAATCCCCAATACGGCCCTGCGCTCCCTCATCGCCGCCCTGCCTCAACCCAAACCAAACGAAGGGCCGACCACGGAGGCGAAAGATGCCTACACTGCTGTGAGCAAGGTTTTGGTCCCGCGACTGGTGGGCCACGTCGTTCTACCATCAAGCAAACCTCCTCCGCACCTGCCCACAGGCTTGCTGGAGTCACAGAAGGACAAAGGCTATAGCAGCGATGCGGTCGAAGTCATGATTGAAATCGTCAAGTGCTATGGTTCCTTACTGCAAGATTTGGAGCTGGTGGCCCTGGCCAAGGCGGTCATGGCCATCATCGAAAGTCCGCAGGCTGGCGGTGTGGTCAAGAAGCGTGCTTTGGCAGGCATCGGAGCATTGTTGCCTCATTTCAATGACACCCAGGTCAGATCATTTGTGGCGGCTCTCACTGAAAGCTACCAAAACAGTCAACTGAGTATTGAACATCGGAGATTCCTCGTGGCTACCATTGGAACCCTTGCGCGGTCGAGTCCGACCAGGTTTGGTCCCTACGTCGACGATGTCATACCCTACGTTTTGGAGGTCTTGAGCCAGGAAGAGTTGTCTGCAAATGCCTCTATTGATGAAGATGTCGAGGTTGACCCGGAGATTGAGGAACTTCGTGAGACAGCCCTTATTGCACTGGAGGCGATGCTTGGATCCTGTCCCAACGAGACGAAACCTCACCTCGCCAGCGCTATTGACGCGGCCATGAGGTATCTCAAATACGACCCCAATGTCGCTGACGTTGAGGACGACGATATGGGTGGTGTTCAAGACGACGATTCTGATGATGGCATCACAGACGACGCCCCGGATGATGATGACGACGACGAGTATGCCGAGCTGGATGACGAGGACGCTTTCAGTGATGTTGATGACATGAGTTGGAAAGTTCGTCGCTGCGCCGCTAAAGCTCTATACACCATTGTGTCGGGGTCATCCCCTGGCGACGGAGGCCTGCTCTTTGGAAAGATTGCACCTGTCCTGATGTCCCGGCTATTCAAGGAGCGCGAAGATAGCGTTCGCTTGGAGGTGATTGCGGCTACTACTGCTCTGATCCGAAAAACTGGATCCGGCTTGACGGAAGTGGCACTCACGAGAGTCGATTCATCGGAGAATCCAGCCATGCCCACTAATACTCGCAAGCGAAGACGACAAGATAGCGAGGCCGACAAGAAGGATCCAGATCTCCGTGGTCTGATCTCCATACGGTCCAGTCCTCCGATACTGCCAGCCTCGCCACCTTCGGGCCCGCAGGCCGAGCTGGTCGGCTTGGTGCCGAAGATTGTTCAAGCCATCACAAAATTGTGGAAGAAAGCAAGCATTTCTCTGAAGCAGGCTGCCGTGGGAATGCTCAAAACGCTTACCCTTGCCCGGAATGGGATCTTGTCTGATCACCTACAGCTCTTGGAGGATGCTGTTGCTGATGCGCTGAAGCCTGCATCTGGTGCCGGGACTGGAAGCGCGATCTCAGGGACGTCCGCCACCGTCGCCAGTCTCCAGATCGAGACGTTGACGTTGATCAGTGTTATTGCTGAGACTAATGGTACCAGTGTACTGATTCCCTTCGTCATCGCACTCATCCCCTCGGTTACAGCAATCGCTCGCGATAGAAACTACAAAGTCTCCACTGAAGCTTTGGGAACAATTGAACAGTTTGTCAAGGCTCTCACCCCACCACGATTACAGTCGGCAAACCAAGATCATTCGATGCATATTGAGAAGCTATGGCAGGCGATTGTCGATCGAGTCACCGACAACAACACAGATCTCGAAGTGCGCCATCGTGCGATCCAGGTGTTCGGTGTTCTAGTCGCCAGGACGTCAGGTACTACGTTGCTATCACCTTCAACCAGGGTTAAGAGCCTTGGGGCTCTCAGTGACAGACTGAAGAACGAAACCACAAGATTACCAAGCGCGAGAGCCATCGGTCTCATTGCGGAGACTGCCACCAGTCACGATAACATCGGGTCCGCGTGGGTGCAAGAAGTCTCCCTAGAGATGGCAAATCAACTTCGTAAAGCTGACAGGTCTCTTCGAGGATCCTGCTTGGAGTCATTGCAGTATCTTGCTCTCAATCCCGTCACGTCGTCTCTGTACGAAACAGCCGCCATCGTGCAGGTTCAGACATTGCTGATGCCGTTGATCTCGGTCACGGACCTTCATTTGTTGACCCCAGCCCTTGTGATAATGTCCAAGATCATCCCAACAAATGCCCAGGCACTCTTGACGCCCGAAGTGGTCGAGGCACTTTGCAGTATATCACACACCAGAATCGAGGGACCTCCTCTACGAGCGTACCTTCTGGTTGTGAAAGTCATTGGTGAACATGGCGTCGGTGCGCCACTTATGAAAGGCCTCCTCACCGTTGGCACAGCTGGAGATACGATGGTTCTTGGAAGAGCGATTGGCACCTTGTTGGTGTACGGTGGCGACAACCTGACCATCACGGTAGATGACTTCCTGAAAGAACTGGAAACGTCTCAGGACCTGCCAGCCATCTGCTTGGCACTGACAGTCTTGGGCGAAGTCGGCTTCCGAATGGGTCCTCAGTCCCCCGTCAAACTCCAGACCTTCATCAACTGTCTCTCCGCCGAGTCCGACAAGATTCGGCTTGCTGCTGCGGTCGCACTCGGCAGTGCCAGCTCCAACAACATCTCAGAATGCATGCCCATTATCCTGCAAAGCCTCACCCAAACACCTGTCGCGGACTATCTTTACCTGCACTCTTTGAAAGAGATCCTAGAGCACTCCGAGAGCTCCCTTGGGGAATTGCAACCATATGCAGCAGAGTTGTGGCAGAAGCTGTTCGCCGCGTCGCAGACAGAAGACAACAGTACCGTTGGTGCCGAATGCATCGGTCGACTTGCGACTATCGATCCAAACACGTTTGTCCCGGAGCTCTCCAAATCGCTGTCGGATCCAAATGCATCAGTGCGCGGCCTAGTCATATCAGCGTTCCGCTTCACCTTGGGCGAAACCGGCACTGCCTACAACAGCATGCTCATCAGCGCGATGACCCCCATACTTCAGACGATGCTGCAAGACAAAGACCTCTCCAACCGTCGTTTGGCCGTCACCACCCTTAATGCTGCCATCCACAACAAGCCAGAATTGGTGATCCCAGACGTCGGTCAACTGCTTCCGACAGTCCTGGAGGATTCGAAGATCAAGCCCGAGCTCATCAAGCAGGTCAAGATTGGGCCATTCACTCACTCGGAAGACGCCGGCTTGGATCTGCGCAAATCTACCTATGCAACCCTGTACGCACTACTTGACTGTCCTGGAGCCATCCCACATCTACCGATCGCCAAGATCTTCGATCGCATCCAAGATGGTATCACCGATGATCACGACATCCGCACTCTCTGCATCCTCATGCTTACCCGCCTGTCTGGGATTGACCCTGACGAGACCCGCCGCCGCCTGTCTCCTCTCGCCGAGAAATTCCGCATCGTCCTTGGCGCCAAACTGAAAGAAAATGCTGTCAAGCAAGAAATTGAGAAGGTCAATGGAGCCAACGCGGCAGTCATCCGGATCACCGTAGAACTCGACCGGAAGTTCGCTGGCGCGAGCGCGGAAGGAGCGGGTGGTGAGTTGATCGCGTGGAAGGGGTATCTGGAGTATCTGAAGAAGGAATTCTCGTCGGTAGCGAGACAGGTGCAGATGGATACGTAGGGGGCTCTGCGTGACTGTAGTGAAACATTGATGCCTGAAGAAGTCTCGCGTCGCCTATGGCTGTTCTTAAAGTGAGCGATGAACGTATGCCCTAGAAGAATGGGCGCACAGAAGAGTCATCAGTCAGCGACATTCAAGGGGCGGGCGCCTGTGTGTCTCCACCATCAAATACCAAGCAATACGCAAAGAATCCAGGCTGAGTTGCAAGTCTCTTGAAACACATGGGCATCCGCGGCAGAAACAGATTAGCTGCCTGTTCCCAATACATTCAAAGATGACCTCACCTAACAGCAGAGAAGCCGCGTATCAACCCAATGGCACCCAAAGCTACCTTATTAATATGGCGCATGATTTAGAGCGACCGACGTGTCGAAGGTCCAGAAACAATGTAACCCGAGGAGGCGACAATCCGCGAAAGGGAGCCCACGATGGAAATACTGTTACAGAGTTGCCACACGAAAAAAACGGTGTATATTTGATGCGTTCCCTGCCGAACTATCCTAGATGGTCCCCCTTTCGCTTGGACTTGTTCGTTTAGAGGGAGGGAGGGAGATTGGGATTCCGGGTGTCCATTTCTCACCGAGTGATTTTCCGCAGAAAAAAAAAAGGGAAAAGGCCCATAACGTTAGAGGTTTCAATTGCCAGCTACAGTATCATCCGAGACGGACGGACGGACATTGTACATACCTTACCGCAGGTGAGTACAGACAGAGGAACTAGGATACATTACCCCCTCAATGCGTCAGGGGCTGGTGGTTCCGCAATCCCATCCCCATCCCAGCCGGGGGAATCACGAACCACACTGCATTGCAAGCTTGAATTTCGGATCCGAGTTGAGGGGGAGCGAACATTATCATATCTACCTACATACCTCCACTTCTATTTCCACATTCACATACACGGTTCAATCGTCTTCTTTAGATTGGTTCTCCGCCGCGGTAATACTTGGCATTCACTCTTCCGCGTCCCCGTCCTCGTAGCTCCCTCTCCACACCTTCTCGACAAGGCCCCAATACCGGTCCGGATCGGCCATCATATGCCCTACGTGCCTTGTCTGGCCGAAGTTCTCGAGCCATATACCGGTGGCGTTACCGTTACTGCTATCGTTCGCGTCCTTGTCCTCCATCTTCTCCCGCGCGATAATTCTGCTCGCCTTCGCTTCCTCGGCATGCGATTCCACATCCGCCGCGGGAATCAACGCGTCGCCATCACCATAGATATACACCCTCCGGAGACCGGGCTGCATGAACGCCCCGTCCGGATCGTTGAGCCGCCGCCGAATGTTCAGCGTGACGTGTTCCCTCCCGGCCAGGGCGTCCACGCGCGAAGCTACAGCGAGGTACCACCAGACCGCTAGTTCGCCTGCTTTGCGGGTGAGTGGGTATGTAGTTGCGCTGGGAAGGGCTTCGCAGATGGCGGCGTGCGAGGCCCGCGGGTCTGGGAGACTGGGTGTTGAATCTAGGATGAGGGCGTCGATTGGCAGGATGGGATGCTCTTCTTGTACTTCTTGTACTTCTTCTTCTTCTTCTTGGTGTTGTTGTTTTGGTTGTTTCACGCTGTATTTGTAGGCGTCTGCGAGCTGGCATGCCGTCCAGGCCCCGCCGTTGGAAAAGACGTGCATTAATACTTTGGGTCTGGGCTTGGATTCCTGGCTGCTGCTGCTGCTGCAAAGCGTTCGGATGACACGCACGGCGGGTTCCAGGTTCCGCATCTGGGTCGCGTGCGCGCGCCAGAAAAAGTCCCCGCCGTCTTGGCGCAAAAGGAGCAGCGGCGAGGTTGGGTACTTCGATCGGTAATGGCTCGTATATTTTGCAATGTGCCGGGGGTGGGCGTACATCCACGAGCAAAGGATGATGAGATCGGGATCTCGGACGCCGGATGGAGTTGGTGTTCCAGTGGTGGTAGTGGTGGCAAAGTCATCGGTCTTGTCTGATATTGTTGGCGGTGGAGTTCGAGATGGCAGTGTGGTCGGCGTGTAATAGTAGATCTGCTCGCCTAGGCGGGTGAAGCCTGACAGGTACGCGTCCTTGGGCTTTGATATCGAAACGTCGTGGGATTTGAGTTCAGGGAACGGGCCCGCGAGGTCCATTTTGGTTGAGTGGTGTACTCGCAAGGCTCGCTCGGAACAAGGGGATTTCCTGGGAAGACACGGTACCTGGTCCCGCGTACTCCGTGCTATACCTCAGGTTCGAGGCGGAAGACCGGCGGCTACTTGATATGTATACGTATAGTCCAAGTCTGCAGGTCGGGTAGTCTGCGGCGCGTGTATCCACGACGGGATATTCATTCGCGTTCAACCGGTGATTGGAGCTCACTTCCTCCGGCGTTGATACGATATATATATATATAAGGACTTCTTATTCGAGATCTGTTAAGTAGACGCCGCGCTAACTAAGGATAAATGCGTCAGTCGTCTCAGGATCTTGAAAATATATGCAAGGCGCGGTGAGAGACATGATTTCTTGTATGGATATTCGTCAGGGGCAGAGTAGATATCGTGCTTGTCTTCGCGTTGCACACAACATTCTGGAAACTGTATACGTAGGTACTCACTCACTCGGGACAACTTGGGCCAGGGTTGTAAGTTGATGGAACTTGATTGGAGGCTGATGATATGGTTGTCGCCGTATTAGATAGGCGAGAGAAGACAAGCGGTTTGGGAATTATTACAAAGAGTCAATTGAGTAGAAGTGAAGAATCAAGAAGACGATTTTGTGGACAAGTACCAAGTACCAAGCTACAAGTCGCAAATTGCAGAGATAACGAGTGTGTTCTATACTCTGCCGTACTCCCTACGCTCCTGGTACGGCGAAACACAAAGACATGACGCGCCAAACCAAGATAATTTGTGTCGGTCCGAGTTGTGTCCTCCTGTTGTTTCCTACCAGAGAGCTCGACGCAGACCTGCCATCCCCTGCAGGTTTGCATTAGGCGCCGGCACAGCCTTCATCTGCTAGAGTCCTGCGCTATCAGTTCTAGACGAACTTGTACTGATAAATAGTCACCACGAGGCTGAAACCTCGATGACGGTGCGACGAGTACCACCCGGCATCTACGCAGGGACAGGGTTCGGACTCCATCTGTGACAATATCAGCGCCGATTGGCTTCCAGGCCATGCAAGCGCGGCAAGGTCAAACACGAAGTCGACTAGGGGCTGGCGTGTGTGCTTTTTCCGGCTAAGAAATACGAGTGCTGTCAAGGCCGGGGAGCCGATCGAATTGTATACTAATCAAGGGCCTTCATGTATTGGACGTTCTGGACGCCGGCAGGTTGACTCAGCGTCGAAGGCATCGCACTGTCTTTAGTAGTATTTGTACTGCCCTCAACACCACTTCACTGTCTCTTCTCTAGAGATTTCTTTCGAGGGCTGTGTTGACCTGGCATACTCACTGCTGCAGGTGGAGCCTGGATTCAAGAGCGCCATTCCGAGCATTTTCAGTGCAGTCCAATGGTGGCGGATCCATGGCTCCTTGTACAGCAGCCAGCACAAGTCCTATCCGAGATGCATTCCATCTTGCAACCTTCCTGAACTTCACTATCCAGATGATGTTATGGGTCGTCGTACAATGAGGCTAGAACAATATGCAGGGAAGTGCGCCACATCTACCAATCTTCCATATTTCTTTTGTCTCACACCCTCGTCTGCTGGGCAGGCGAACGTTGTCCGTCGGCGAATCGTATCTTGTGCCGGGATTGGTTATTCATTTCCAGAGTTCATGCAGCAGCTTGTCCTGAAATGCCGTCCTATCGATACATGGCATACTAGGAAGTGCTTGCTAGCTGTGCCTGTTCCTTGTTGATGCTTTGGAGCAGAGCATGTGCACAATGTTGGCAGCTTCCAGATTTGTCGTTGTTGACGGCAAGGGTGTTGGCCTGGTCCACCGCTGTCTCCAAACGGGTGGCTTTCTTCTTTACAAGAACAGTTGCGATCTGCCAGAACTCCAAAGGCGCGGTTTTCAAGAAGCCATACCGCGCCCGTTGCGGAGGGGTCAGCGTCGCGTTCTGGAAATCCCAGACTTGCTTCCACCTTTCCAGCGCGACCGTCATGCTCTGCATTGTCTGCCACTTTCTGGGTCTGTATGGGGATAGCCATAGGATTTGCAAAAATGCCAAGATGAGAGTGAACAAGGTGAGCATCGACAGACTCAGCATGGAGGAGCGCATTTGCTCACTCCACGTGTCTTGCAAGAAAGCAGTGCATAGTCCGGAGAGCGGCAATGCATGGATACCGTGCTCCTTGAGAGATATCTGATAGCAGTCCTGAGCACTGTCCGCGAAGAAAGCCTCAACGGGACAAGCCATGTCGATGTCCAACTCCTCAGCGAACAGGCGAGGAGGCATATTATACAGGATAGTGAAGCTCGCATCGAGATTGAAGATACCGCATACAAGTCGGATTTTGGTTTCGCTGTCGCCATATTGATCCCACTGAAATCTTTCAGGCGGCGGTGGTTCGGCGTGGAAAAAAAGATTACGGGTCTGCAGGAGCCCCAGAGCGCGGACACCGCAGATGATCGCTTCGAAACGAGCATTCCGGGCTTCCTTCCGCTTGGCAAGAGAGCCTTCTCGAAGCTGGATCTGAGCAATGAAGAAGGCCGCCTGGAGAGCGTGCCATGCCCCGAGGTCGTTTGTGCATTTGGGATGGTCTGGTTCTTCAAGGAGCTTCTTGAAGTCCTCGTTGCTAAAGACATATTCCTCCACCAGGTCGAGAATCCCTCGCGCCAGTTCAATATCACTGGCACTTGAAGAAAACATTGCTCCCGTGATGACGATGACTGTCAGCAAGTATGGCGAAACGGCGCTGGCTTGGAACGTCCCCGGGTACAGTATCGGGCTGTGGGGGCAATAATCTCGAAAATAGTGCCCGATGAAACGTTCAACGTTCTTCTTCGAAAATAGAGTAGAGGCTGTTGTTAAACCATCGTTGGGGGCACGCTCAGGGTGACTCTGGGGCAATGACAGTGTAAAATCTGTCAAAGAGTCTATCAAGATGCTGAAAGGATTGGGCCAGCAATGGTTTGCGAATGATGTTGGTCCATCGAGAGCCTGCCAGTTCAGGTGCCAATTTCCATCAAGGTCGGTCCCTGGAACGTCTTCTGAGTCCGGGAAGAGATAGGAGACGAAGAATTCGTCCATTCGTCCAGCGTCAAACGGCGCCACGAACTCGTCAAAAACCAATTGCTGTGTTGATCCCGACGTACCGAGATCGCCTCCAGAGATACCATTGAGCGCGCTTGAAGGGATGGCAAAGCTTTCGTGGCTGCATGGAGGTTGCTTGGTTGACTCGCCGTCTGCTCCTTCCTTTTTTGTTTCATGGCCGAAGGCATCAACCATGGTTGTAGTTGCCGGATTGACATAATTGAGCAAAAAAGCTAAGGAAATCTTGCTGCGTTCCTGCCGACTCAGCGGCTTCGGTCTTGAAGTGGGAGCGACAGTGAGTGCTTGGTCTGAGGTTTGGGGAGCAGTCGTGACAGGAGCCGACAAGCCCTCCCTTCTCGGGTGCACTTGGGGCTGCTGAGAGATCCGGGAGTAGGTGCATTCAAGACCGTATGAAAGACATGTCTCACATGGGCAGTCTAGATCACAGCCCAGCTTCAAGCGTGCACATGAGTCACATGCTCGCATCTTCTTCCCCTTCTTCAGTCTCCCGGGGATCGGTTGTGGTCCTCTAGATGGGCAATTGATATAATGTCGACGGAGCACATCGCTAGGTCAAAGTTAGCCAATTGGCCATGCCAACGCACGTCATTTTTGGGTGGTTGCGAAGTCGTATAAAGCGACGGGTATATCGGAACAGCGACGATTCAACGTATAGATTGGCAGCCCGATCACACCCGGAAATGGCATGCTTTCGTCGGACAAAGGCCACCTCTGGAGTCGCCTTGGCGGGGCATCACTTACGACCTGCGGTAGGACTTCGAGCAAAAACAGCACACCCATGGTCGCGAGTGAGGCTCTGCCGAGATCAGTAAACACAGACGATAACCGAAGGTAGGAAGAGACTTAGGCGTCCCGGCCATTGCCTGTTTGCTTACCTGTCGCGCTCATTTTTCCTTGATGTGCGTTTCAGCCTGGCTGGAATGTCTGGCATGCCCTCTCCTTCCTCATGCTCTGGTATCCTACGTACTCAAGCTGCCTACGACTCTCCCAATATCAGCACCGACAGAACAATCCGACTGTTCATGCCTTCACGGCCCAGTAAGAGGAACGACGTCATGAATGTAAGATGCGTGTTTCTTGTGACTGGGATGCTGACCAAGGTAAGATGTCATTAGACAGCAGGCCCGTTGTCAGACAGTCGGTTACTCTTTCTTACACGTGTCATTCGCTTCTTTGGAGCCATGTCTGACAGCGGCGGTACTTGTAGCAACGTTGATTCAAATGATTGGCCAGATCTGACACACTTGATCGAGCAGGCGATCTCAACTCCTCTAGAGTGGCACTGCGAGAGTACTTGCAACGGCGACCTAGATACGTCCAGCTTGCTCTAGAGTTGGCGTGGCTGGATAAGTAAGTCAAGTCCGGTGTCAAGATTGCGGGAGAAGCGGAATCCATTACAGCCAGCGCTGGATTTGCCCCACATCTCACATCAACTCTACTCCCCGGAATGCAGCCGGACAAGTCGCGGAGAGGCAAACGCCTCAGAGAAACCTCTGCGGCGCTTTCTCCTTAGGGCGCTGCTATGTAAGCCCGTCCCTGCTTACGGGGTGTCCGCTGCCTCAGGCCGAGACCATCAAGTTGATCTCCGATGTCCCATCATTGGTATAACACAGTGTCCGGACCCCAAATATAGCGTGGACAAAGTATATCTCTGAGCTGTACCATCTCCAATTGCACTTGAGTAGCGGTACAGCATGGCTTCGGAAAAAGGTAGATTGAGTCTGGATGTCGTGGTCGTTGGCGGAGGGATCGGCGGCTTGTCAGCGGCCATAAGGCTGGCTCAAAAAGGGTACAAGGTGAGGGTGCTGGAAGGCTCAAAAAGCCTGAATGAGTTCGGAGCAGGAATTCAAGTTACCCCCAATGCGACGAGAGTCCTTTCGGTATTTGGCGTGCTGCCGGCGCTGGAGAAGGTCGCGCACCGTCCGAAGTACTCATTCATCAGGAGATATAGCACTGGAGAAGTGCTGTTGCAGATGCATCCAAACCCCGACTCGAAAGACACTATTTATGGCTTTCCGTGCGTCCCCCGGTCACTTGATGAGGCGCTCGCTCATGGTTCGAGAGCAGACATTTCCAATTTCACCGACCAGATCTCCAACGCGGACTGGCCGAATACATGCACGGACTTGGGGTCAAGATCGGCTTCGGCTCTCGTGTTGCTCGGCTGGACTGTGAAGAGGGCAGACTTTGGATGGAGGACGGCAGTTGTATAACTGCAGATTTGATTGTTTGTGCCGATGGTTAGAACCAGCTGTGACGTCCGTGAAGTACGGGTTGCTGACAATTGGGAAGGCATCCGGTCTGTTACGCGAGCGTTCTTTCCTGGAAATGAAGCAGTAGCTCCGAAAGCCTTTGATGAATTCGCTTACCGAGCCGTGGTGTCTGCTCAGGCAATGGCGCTGGATCCTGACACTGCTGAGCTGCATGCGTCAGGAAACACTCAGATATGGTGTGCCCCAGGACGGGGAGTGGTGGCGTATCCTGTGGCACGAGGGGAGCTCTTCAACATTGCCGTCAGTGTTCCGAAAGGCAATGGTGGGTTCGCTGGCAAATGGACCGAGGCAGGGGATGTAGCAGAATTCCGCTCACTGTTCAGCGACTTCAATCCTTTGGTCCAAAAGATCGTCAGTCGCGTTGAGCGCTGCGCTCAATGGACGTTGGCGGAGATCCCGGAGTTAGCAACATGGTCAAGTGGGAAAGCTGTATTGCTCGGCGACGCCGCTCATGCGATGTCGCCCATGGCAGCTCAAGGAGCAGCAATGGCAATCGAAGATGCGGCAGTTCTGGGCGAGTGTCTCGACAGCCTCTCTGATCTGGCGGCACTACCCAATCTCTTGAAAAGATATGAGGCAATTCGACGCCCGCGGGCCGAGCGAGTGGTCGAGTTGGCACGTCACAACGCCACAGCTTTAACCTTGCCGGATGGAAAAGAGCAATTGGCAAGAGACGAGCGCTGGCGGGCAGCTTCCAGGGTGTTTGAGAATACAGTGGCTATGCCGGAGAAAGTCGAGCCAACAGCCAGATCAAGGCCAAAGCCGGATATGAACCAGAAATGGGGCCAACCTGGACTGATGATGTGGCTATATGGTTATGATGCCATTGAGGATGCAAAGGCGCGTCAGGACTAACTTGGTTCCACCAGGAGGTTGCTACGGTCCATTTGCGATGTGGTCCTCACTGATATACGTCGATAGCGTTGTTCCTCACCCTTGAGCGGAGATGCGTATTCATATGAGGTCGTCCAACACAGATCGTGTTCAGCAAAGGAGTAGCTGGTCTGGAGCGTTTATTTAGTTGGTTAGTTTCAGTTGCAGAGGGTTGTGTGTGGTAGCCTCCGGCAAGTTTAGGTTCATCATAGCCAACAAGTTTTCAATCTCTTCTTTTCTAGGTGTCGCTGGCATCCGGCCCGGGAGGATGTGTGCCAGTTGGGTAATTGGTACTTTAGGATGTATTGCGCGCAGAAGGTTGTCATCGAAGTCCTTCCTTTACCACTGTGTGCCTGCAGGCTGAGCTCGCCACCAAAAGAAACTGTATAGGATTCCTGTACTCTGTCGTCTGAGATGGGGAGAAGGAAAGTTGGTGAGTTCGGTCACCTTCACGTCATTTTCGTCTGACCAAAAGATACGGAGGATCCTACTGTGGAGTGCCCTGAACGTGAAGCGCAATCACTCAACGCGTCGCGGGGTCTTTTTTCTTGGGCAGTCGCGTCGGTCATGTTCTCATTGATCTTGACAGCATAGTGAACATCAACCCAGTCAACCACGATCGAACACCGAGCTTTACCATGGATCGCGACATCAAGGAATACCTACTGACCGAGGTTCTGTCAGAACAACGCACAATAACATATCGTAACGTGTCGCGCGTCTTCAAGGTTCACGTAAATGCAGCGAAGTGCATGCTCTACGAGTTCTACGAATTGCAGAATGGCAAGAAGCCCGGCTCGGTTCACGCCACGTATCTTCTTTCTGGCATCAAGAAGAGACCAGCTCTCACTCTTACAAGTAATGGCACCACCAACGGGCACAAGCTTCACTTCGACCCAGACGATCACATTCCCTCAAGTCCTCCGCCTTTCACCAGCTCCATGCTCGAACCCAGTCAGCAGAGCAACCAAGCGGAGGAAGAAGAGGCAAAGCAAGTCCCCGTACGGACGGTCTCGCTGGTGAAAGAGGACGTGTTGGAAGGGTTGAAAGAACAATACGAGAGCATTACATCCATACATATCTACAGCCTGTCGCCCACACGCATACAAGACCTTTTCACATTGACAGACATTGGTCGAAACTTGTTCAGCGAGGTATTCATTAAAGAAGATCCCCTCCAGCACAACAAAACCTACGGTGTGATTCAAAACCCCGACGTCCGACGGCGCAAAGGCAATAGGCCGGTCATTCCTTCTGGACCGGCACCGAAATTCCAGCCCGTCAAGGAGGAGCCCAAAAAGGTATTTGGCGCTCAGAGCAAGCCAGCCCACAAATCCGAGCCAGCGGTCGGAAGCTCAAAGGCCGAAGAACCATCTCGGCCATCATCCCGCGATAGCACCTCCACAACCACATCCTCTAAGCCCTCCAAACAACCCGCTCTGAAACGAGATTCCTCGGACCTTTTCAAAGCCTTCGCAAAGCAAGGTCAGAAGAAGTCAACACCTACCACCACGCCGAAAGTGGCCACACAAGACGCCGCCGCGAAGGATGCCGAAGATGACGAAGGTGAATCCGAAGATGAAGCCCTCTTCCTCGACACAAACACGCGGACACCCGCAAGCGGCTCCAAAAAGCGACCCAGCGACGTGAAAAAGGAGAAAGAAGACCGAGCAGCGAAACTGCGGAAGC
Source organism: Phialophora macrospora (assembly GCA_000835435.1). Classification (NCBI taxonomy): domain Eukaryota; kingdom Fungi; phylum Ascomycota; class Eurotiomycetes; order Chaetothyriales; family Herpotrichiellaceae; genus Phialophora; species Phialophora macrospora. Next base: position 2,595,016 of record KN846961.1, read on the forward strand.
TAATGGATTCGGACGACGAGGAAGTAGCTACGGTGCCGAAGGTCGAAGAAGCGGCAGGTCTAGAAAACGATGAGCCTGTCGCCGCTCAGAGAGGCACCGATGCAGACGTGCCGTCCAAGGACGGCGAAGATGAGCAAATTGCCTGGTCAGAAAGTGACGGCGAGAAGAAATCGTCTACTCAGGAGAAGCGCGAGGGGCCGAAGCGACGACGCGGGAAACGCAAGGTCATGAAGAAACGCACGACGAAGGACGAAGATGGGTATCTTGTCACAAAGGAGGAGGCTGTGTGGGAGAGTTTCAGTGAGGATGAGCCAGAGCCGGCCCCATCGAAGAAAGAGATGCCGAAGACGTCATTTGGGACGGCCAAGACACACTCTCAGAGCCAGAATTCGAGTCAGAGTCAAAGTCAGGGGAAGGCCGGGGCGAAGAAGAAGGCCTCTGGAGGCGGCAATATCATGAGCTTCTTTGGAAAGAAGAACGCATGACCGTAATGCGACAGTGGGAGAATTGTATAATGAATTGCATAGGAAAGCATGGGACAGCATAGGATAGCGGCATGTATTATGCTTTTGCGATGATTTTCCCAAGGCTTCACCTCTCGCACTTGCAGTATCCTAGGCTTCCGCCGCCACGAGGGGATGTTCTCCGACACGACCCGACGGACCAAACGCCCACGATGAGCCTCGCATACCAACGAGAACTCACCCCCCCCCCCCCCCCGGTTTATCTACAGAGGAAGAAATCAGGAACACCGTACCGCCCAGTCCAGAGAGTGATCCATCATGCGTTGACCAGGACGGACACGAGCACGTGCGTGTGTCCGCGTCCGCGTCCGCCTTCAATCCCGGGCGGCATCCTACTCATACGGGGTACGGGGTATGAATTAATCCTCTTCTGGGAAGGGAGCATGAGATATGTATCAGAGACATCGGACATCGGACATCGGACATCGGACATCGGACAATGGATTTTTCTACCCATGGACCTACGATCATCCCGGATCCTGTACCTCGTACTCGGTCTGAGACGTGTGGGGACGTGGGGACATGAGATCTCGTCAAGTACCAGGAACCAGGTACCAGGTACCAGGTATTTCTCCTATCTCCGCCCGTGATGGACAGTATACTAGGTAGACGCCGACCAGACATGCATGGACTCGGGCGAGTGGTGGTGGCCATTTTTTCGCTTTGGTTGTTCGCTCTCACATTTCCTGTCGCTCTCACTTTTCCTGTCGCTCTCACATTTCCTGTCGCTCTCGCTTTTCCTGTCGCTCTCACATTCGCTTTGGCTGTCGCTTGTGCTCTCGCTTCAGCGCACGCGCACGCACATTCATTAGTAGGTCAGTTTCACCTCACAATGACTCTCAAGCCCTTGGAGCCGCGTCTGGGCTGCGGGTTGAAAAAGTCGTGCGCGACATCGATGTCGGCGCGCGTGGTCTCGTAGAGGTCGAGGTCGAAATTGCGAAACACGGCCGCCAGCGCGAGATAGATCTCGGCCTCGGCGAGATGGCGGCCCAGACAGCCGCGCGTGCCTTTGCTGAAGTTGACGAGATACTTCTCCAGCCGGGTGCGCGACTCCGGGTTCAGCCACCGGTCCGGCCTGAACGCCTTGGGGTCGGGGAAGTGTTGCGGGTTTTCGTGCATGAAGATGGCGGTCATGCTGACGGGCGTGCCGGCGGGGATGACGAGGTTGTCGCGGAACATGAGCGGTTCGTGCGGCGAGACGCGCTGCAGACGGTGCGACACGCCGTACGAGATGCGGTAGCCCTCGAAGATCACGGCCGTCAGGTACGGCAGGCGTTCGAGTTTCTGCCACGACACCAGGTGGCCGTCGGGCATGGCTTGTTGGAGCTCGGCTTTGAGCCGGGCCAGCACGGCCGGGTTGGCGAGGATGTGGAACGCCGTCGTGTTCAGGTAGTGGCTTGTCGTCACGATGCCGGCGCCGACGACGGACTGGCCTTCTTCCACCAGGTGTTGGAGCGTCTTCTCTTCCGGGGGCAGCTCGCTGGTGTGGATGAGCTCGTGGAAGATCGTGGGGTGGCTCTGGCTTTTGGTGCTCGCGCCTTCTTTGTCCGCCATGATTTGCGAGACCTGTTGAGCCAGGCTCTACCAAAGGGGAGGGAAAAAAATCACTCGTTAGTAAGGTACTGTAAGTTTCTCCAGTCTAGAGCAGGAGGAGGCTTGTTACGAACAATTTGAAAGTTGATCATGCGCATGATGTGTGGGTTCATCCGTTCCACAAGCCACAACGGGATCGGTCTCATCATGGGCAGTAACCAGGGGAATTGCTTGTTGACATGGCTCTGCACGGAGAGTGAATCGACTGCTTCGACCCACTGCGGTGCAAAGTCCGGTTCGTCCAGGCAGTTGTAGCAGTTTGCAAATGCATACTCGGTGACGACGTCCATGGTCAGTCCAGCAAAGGCGAATCGGAGGTTGACCGGCTCTTTGGTCTGCTGGAAGCCCGCCAGTCGTGCACAGAGCTTTTCGACGGCCGACGCGATCGTAGGCTCGAGTTGAGCCACGGCCTTCTTCGAGAAGAAAGGGTTCAGAGGCGCCCGTCGCATCCGATGCAAATGGTACGGCACGCTACTGAAGTGAGACGATGAGTTCCCAAACATGGATGCCGACCAAGCCCACTTGTCGCGCGGCTTGGTCGGACCCGTATAAACTTCATCGTAAAATTCCGGGTCGTCAATGTGAAGTTCGTATGGATTGATCCGCACGATCGGCCCTGGGATGGAGTGTTAAGAGCGTGTCAATATCCGCCCAGACAGCGGTTCGCACTGACCGTATTGGTCATGCAATTCACGGATCTTCCATGTGTATCTCCCTTCTTTAATGACATCGTAGTAGAATTCATACCACAGCGTCAAAGCGGCGAGTCGAGGGCCTGGGAATTTAGAAAGCGGACTGAAATATAGACGATAGATCGCCAGTCCGACAATATATGCAATCCAAACAACCACACCCAAGCCCAGGGCTCGCGCCGTGATCGACCAGAGCCAAGTAAGGGGAGACATGACTGGCAAGGCACATCTGACTTCAACGTACAAGTCCAAATGTACCCGGGGAAACAGTGGCACAGGAGGCCCTGATAAGGTTCAGCGGGGAAAGTAGCTTTTTATCAAAGGGAATCCAGTGGAGTTGCTCACCTAAAGGCCGAGCCCACGCGTGCAGCGGCGCGAGACAACGCACGCAGAGTGGGGAGCTGCAAGGGAGGAAGCTGGGAAGGCCTATCCTAGTCAGTCCAGTCAAGATCCGGCTCCTTCATGCCACCACTAATGCAGTAGGTATACCGCGCGGTGCCTCGAGGACTGAGATACATATTGTACACCGAAGTCTCGCGGCCGTAGATGAACGTCCACTGTCACGGACGTTCAACAGGAGTAGCGGAACATATAGACATACAGCTACTGTAACGGCTTCTGGCCGTAAACCACAGAGACCCTCGTATAGGCGTGAATACTCCTGTCGCTAAACCCCTGTCGCACCTGTGCCAGGAACAACTGTACTTGCTCATAAGACCATCCTAAGACGCGGGTGAAAAGTGCCAGTGTCCATCCCTCGACCCCTTGATATGCCTCGAGGAGATGCCATCGTCCAATCTCCTTGAGCTTTTCGTCTTGGGGCCATGGTCCGAGGGGCATTTTATATCTTTTTTCGACGGTGTTGATCAGACCGGCGCGGTCGATGTATTCCTTCTGGCGGTCGAGGATCTGGAATGTTTTGCCCATCTTTTCCCCGGCCTCGATATACCTCGCAGAGGATTCGTAGAAGATGTGCCCTGGAGGAATCGAATCGTCGTCCGAAATCCAATCGACACTGTACTCCACCTGCTCAAACCAGCCTCCCGGTTTCAGGTGTGCATACACTTCTCGATAGAAGGCTGGCCAGTCAGCGATCGAACCGAAAAGGCAGCGAACGTGGATAAAGTCGAAAGAGTCCGGGCTAAACGTCCATTCCTGAGTGCAATCTTCGATCTCGAACCGACAGTTCGGCGGCACCCAGGTGGGTTGGATGGGTGATAGATCCGTGCCCGTCACTATTGCGGAGGGGAACTGGTCGGCAAAGTCGATGGCCCAAAGACCGGTGCCAGTGCCTACATCGAGCACAGCCTGCGGGTCGGAGCCGATTGGGGCCAGAAAGAGTTGGCCGTCAAAGAGGAGCAGGAACACATGGTGTGCGATGCCGAGCTGATCATTTTGCACGTCGTCATTTGGACCCCAATATGCGCCGTCTCTGTACGCATGATACCGCCGTCCATGCTCAAACCTATACCTGGTGATTGAAGACGTCAACGATGTAGTCTCGCTTTCTCTACACATTCTCATTGTCAGCTTCTTCCGACATTTGTTCGCCAGCGGACAGCGGGAGCAGAACTCCTACATCTCGGCGCCATATGACGAGTCCACGTCGTCATCTTGATGCTGGTCAATTTCCTAGGAACTAAATCAGCTTTTGTGCGGAAGCTGTCCTTGCCACGCTCCGTACACTGGGAATGATCAATTCCAATGCTTCATTCGTCATGGGTAGAGGGTCATTTGTCAGTGGCAAGTGAGTGCTGATAGACGCGTCGCCGGAGAATATCGCCTTGTTTCACAGATGACGAGGAAGTGAAGAAAGACGGAACGCACCGTTGGACGCCGCGTGGCTGGAGATCGTGCTGTGGGCTGAGCTCGGTGGGATGCCAAACGGTCAGCTTGTCGGCTGCATGGAGACTTCCGCAATGCCCCTAAGACACGTTCTCTGCACGACGGATTCGGCCATTGGTCATAAGTGGCATTAGAGTTTCCCTCCGTACGCAGCTAACGCGAGGATGCAGCCGGAGTTGGTGGAAGTAACTGATAGGCTAATAAACTCTCGCGAAACTGTCGTGAGGTTGTGCTGCGACGTCCCCAGATCGCGCCCGCAGACTTCCCAGCAGTAACCTGCGTCTCCGTTCGATGACCGCCGGCCAGACTAACCAGAATTGCCGACAGAGCAGCACAATGCACAGTATTCCGTGAAAATCAGCTAGGCTCCTTTCTGGAAGCCCAATCGGATCTCCGCCTCTGTCCGTGGCTGTTCGGCCTAACTCAGGCACTGCACCTCGCGTAGGGAGGTGGCCGACATTAGGCTTGAGACCGAACTTCACCGCCGAATGACCATCCAGCACGTCTTCCGTCGCTGTGGCCGTCACATAACAGTCCAGCGAGCGCCCGCCATAGGTCAGAAAGCTGGACTGTCTCGTGTGAACCAATCACCCTTTTTTTCGGGACGTCCCCAGGTTAATCGTGATTCGCCACTATTCAACTGGACAACATTCGGTCTTGGCGATTCATTCACTCCGATGCCATGCTGAACCACTCACGCAAGAGCCCAGCGAGCGCCAGTCATAGGTTAGAAAGCCGCAACCTCTTTCGAAGTCTTCTGGACCGTCTCTTGCGGACCAATCAAGCTGGATGTTGGGTCATTGGACAATGTCGATCCCCGACATTGAATCCTTTCATCATTCATTCGTCTCTTACTGTACCCACGGATGACCTTTTACTTGCATGCATCCCCTCATACTCGGTACAGGGCCCTATAGCTGTAGACGATTCTTGAAGTGCGCATCGCTCGCATAGTGTAGATATGTATCCTACGTAACCTTGCCATGCGCATTCCAATTCCCATTCCGACCTTTCCCCCTTCCGTCGCTCCCATTGCCCAATGGCTCTCAGCGCGCTTGCCGTCCACTCCACGCGCAACGATTGTAGATGCGGCCTTCCTTCGCGTTGCGTTGCTAGTGGACAGAGAAGAGGGAGAAAGCAGAATTTGCCGGGGGGGTTGCACATAGTCGACGGACACAGAAATGATTCCACTGTCTCTGCTCTCTCTCTCTCATCTTGGGCGCAAAGTCAGTGTGGAATTCATTGGCCGCTTATGCAAGGCCTACATGATTGGTTGATTTCGAGATATACGTGGATTGGTTGAAAGTTGTGGTTCGTGCGCATTGGCCTGAAGTGAGAACTTGAGCCCGTTGCCAGAAACATCAGAAAATCGGTTTTTGGACTGCACTTCAGTTTTTGAGCTGCGACTCGAGCGGCCCACGTCGAAGAAGACTACGACCATAAATATGCTGGTTCGCTTCGCGGGTCTGCAATGGCCCGTCCATTTGTTCTACCACCCTCACACAGTATCTCGGGGAATCCAACTCCCTTCTCTTGTATCCGTCTGTGGGATATTTCGCTCCATATCGAATGCTTCGCCAGCCTTGGAGGTCATTGCTGTCGGTATCTCATGCACCGCGCCCAACTAGCATCGGTTCCCGGCACCCAAGTCTTCAATACTCTAGAGACATATCAGCGCCAAGTTGCTCGGAATGAGTGACCTCATGCGTTCAGAGGCCACCTCGAAAGGCACAGAAGGCGTGGCGGCGAGGTCTCCAGCTTCGGCCCTTCGCCATCCGAACGGGGTGGATAGCCTAGGGAGCCAACTGCCTGGTGTTCAAGGTACTGATGACTATCGAAGTCTGACTTGCTTTGCGAGATGAGGCTGACTGAGTTCAAGCCCACAACCAAGCCGGTAGCACTGTTCTCTCTGGACAGACGCGGACCAGGCAATTGGGCCGGAGCAACGTAGACAGAGATCGGTGCGAACGGTGTATGTTGTCCCATAAGGGCTGTGACGGTGTCAAACCCGTGTGCGGCAGGTGTCGGACACAGCCAGAGCGTTGCAAATGGCTTGAAGGCAAGCTCTCAAGAAGTGGATTAAAAAATCTTCGCATGGGGGGAAAATTGGAAGAGAACATTCTGCACGGGACAAGTGTTGAAAAGTCCAACGCTGACACCAAACCCAAAGACGGACCGGCGAGCAGTAACGTGGCTGGATCGCAGCTCCCAGAAAGAATCCCACCCGAATTGCAACGTCTTGAACGAGTTCGAGTGAGAATCCTCGAGAGCACGAGAGCGTACTTGGGCACCAAACCAGAGCTGCAAGTGAATATCCAAGAGGCCAGGAGCGGACCCAACGCAGCACAGCTCCGTCATTCTCAGGAACAAAGAGAATTACAGGGTAGTCGAGCGCAGGTTCAGCAACCCTCCGACACCATGTCGAGAATCGGAGTCAGCGAGGCCAGAACCACCGATGGCGATGATGTCTTCGAAGCTTGGCTTACCCCAGAGGCTCTGTCACGGAGGGACACGTAAGGTCTTGGAGTTACTCTTCTTTCCGACGGTATCCAGGTTCATGATCTGAGACAGGAATGCAAATAAGGGAAAGGAAAAGGTGGTACCATCGCAGAGTACAAGGTTAATGCTTCGAAAAATGAGTAGTCTGGGAAGGGGGACGCAAGATCTTCCGCACATTGACCTGGGGTTCAAGTAGAGTTGGTTCACTTTAGGTTTGAGGTAGACGGCTTGGACGGGTACCACAGTCAGGCGTGCTGTCGGTGTCGTCAAGGATGAAGTTATCGGGTAATTAATAGTCGCCTTTGGGATGTGGATATGGGATAGCAAAATGTGACGGGAAGGAAGTGCTCGATGGAAACGTTGCTGTCTGTAGATCACTCTCTCGTGTCTCGCACTGACTGGCAGTGGAGTGCAAAGAGATTCGAATGATTGCTTGGTCGTGTTGAGAGGTCAAGACTTGCCAAGGACACGTGACTGTATGGCATTGACGGTGTATTACGGTACTGTACCGATACTCCGTAATGGTACCTACCAGGTACCTTAGGTACCTTACCTGGTAATGGTGTTGGTACTGGTACCCAGTTGTACCACTTCAACATGTCCCCTGAGTCACACTCAGTTTGTCCTGTGCAATTGTATTTGTACACTGTTTGGCATGCGATATCTCGAGATGTCGTGCATCGTATCTCAGCCTCATCAATCATAATGTCGTAATGTACACTTCGTCCGTATCGCTGCCCTTGCCCGTCCCGTCTACACGGAATACTCGACCCACCCGACGCCAACTCTGTAACCCCTCGTGCTGCTCCCATCGTCCTCCTCCTTCAGGAGGAGTCTAGGTTTCTTCTCCGCCAACCATAGAACAGTCTGCGCAAAGACGCTGTTCGCCCACGCAAACCAACTGCGCGTCATGCCCTCTCCGCCTCCACCCCGCTTAACGCCTCTATTGACGTCCACTGACTCGTTGAGCAGGCCAAAGACACTGACATTCTTCACCCGCTCCAGACACTCCAGGATTTCGACGTCGGAAGTCGATGTCATGGCCTGCACGAGCACGGACATCGGCCACGCATTTCGTAACCCGATATGCGGGCCTCCTATGCCACTGAATTTGGCGCCAGAGAGGTAATACGGATTGCCGCGTGGAGAGAGGATCATGCGCCGCGTGTTCTGGTAGATTTCATCCGAGGCATCCACGAAGCCCAAAAGAGGCAGGGAAAGTAAGGAAGGGATATTTGCGTCGTCGATGAGCAAATGCGAGCCGTATCCGTCGATTTCGTAGGCAAAGACTTGGCCGAACTCGGGATGCGTGACAACTGCGTGCTTATAGATCCCGTCTCTGATGATCTTCCCCCGCTGCGAGAGTTCCTCGGCGGCCTGCAACAGTTGTTTCGCTTGTTGTTCGGTTGATGCTGCGGAGCTGGCGGATTTTAACATGGCGGCGGCACGCGAGAGTTCCACACTCATCATAGCATTAGCGGGGATGAGGAAGCCGAAGATGGTGGCATCGTCGCTGGGGCGGAACGCTGAGCGTATAAGACCCGTCCCACCTGCCAAGGGGTTGCCCGTCCCCTCCAGATTGAGAGTCTCGGTGCCAATGCGCGTGGTCCGGGAAAACGTGTATTCGTTGCGTTCGTACCAGCCAGAGTGCGGGTTAAAAGTGGGTTTTGCCTGCGCGTCGAGCACGTCGAGGAGAGCTTGCAGTGCCTTGAACCATCTCGTCGTGAGGAATGCCGTTGAGCCAGTGGAGGAGTGGTACTCGTTTGTCAGACGAAGGAACGCGGCCAGGCTGTCGAGTTCGTATTTACATTCGAACACCACGCTGGGTTCGTATACCGGGTGGACGACGTCATCTTGGCCGGAGTGGACCGGGGGGAGGCGCGATGGGTCGGGTGGCTGGAAGGCATTGCAGTAGGGTGAGGAGATGACGAATTCGGCTTGGGTGTTGATCGCGCCGAGGATGAGACTGGAGATGTCTGGGGCAGATTTGGCGAGGAGTTGATATTGGGCGAGTTGGTTTGTCGAGTCACGTAACCACTCGGCGTTGATGTCGCCGGTGACGATAAATGATTGTGCCCCGTGCCATTTGTCCTTGTCTCGCAGCAGCCTTGACTTTGGGGCGTGTGTCTTGTCTCCGTCTACGTGCCATAACACCGTCGTGTCGAGGGTATTGGGGAAGGCGTTCTGGAATATCTGCGCTAGGTCGGGATCTCTTATACGCGAATAGAGGTCGTCTATCACTTGTTCCACTGCAGGCGAGGAGAACTTGCGGCAATTCGGATGTGGCCTTTGGTACGGTAGTTGGAGAGGTCCGTTGCTGAGAGGTTTACTGTGCAAATAGTCAGTAGACTCGTCACGATAGTGACCGCGGGATCTTACTGTATATGTCGCGCGTAAGATGTGTAGTCTGGACAGAGCCCGAGGAGAGGTTCCTGCTGGTTCGCGGCATCACTGACATATGGCAGATCCTCGTCCTTGCTCGTTGGCGCATTGGCGCAGGCGAACGGTAGCCACACAGCTAGGGCAAGTAGACTTGACCATGTCGGAATATGCATGGTCGCAGGAAGCGGCTATGAGGTGTTGTGGAGGAGGACATCCTCCTGTTGCCCGAGTGTTGACTGGAGTTGTTGTCTCGGCATCTCAGGCTTACTTTAGCAAGCGTAGTCGGTACGGCGCGGATTATACGCGGAGGCGCGCTCGGCACGCTGACTAATTAGAGACCCAGGGCTTAGCCTACCACGCCTACAACACGTCCACACGTTCAATGCGCTGGTACACTACACGGCAAAAGCAGTTGACCTCATATCTCAAGCGCAGGCTCGATCGGAACTTCTCGTGTCTTCTCCTACCCCGGGTTCGCGCGGCTAGGTCTCTTAGCCATCTTTCCTTGAAGTTCACAGAGCTTCCAACCAGATCTGGGCAATGGGGTTCAACTCAGGCATCTGTAGGATCTCCCATATCCATGTCGTCCCTGTCTCCATGTCCATGGTTCTTTGACCCGAGCTCGTGTGCAAGATATAGCAGAACAAGAGGATGAGGGAACGCGGCAGCGTCTGCAATCCAATTCAAGTCTTTAGCGCCAAGGAACTTTCAACTCTCTGGAGAATGGTCAGAGACATCCAGACTTACCGTCTCGTGATCCATCTTCTAGGTCGTCATCATCACCACTTTCGCCATTTCCACCGAAGTCGTTGGAGCCATCACCTTGATCATCTTCACATTGATTATCATCAGCTCCCCCGTAATCATCATTGTGCTCCTGATGGTGTTGATGATGATCTTCGTGGCTAGGGTGGTGTGAATCATGCCAATCATCCATTTTCTCTATGATGGCGCTTGCTGAGGAGGGTTCGAAATGTGCCGGCTTTTGGACGGTGAGATTCAGCGTTGCAATGCTTGCACTGTTGACACTAGAAAGGTTGGACTATCTGTCCGTGGATAGGCCTGTTGTTGCGCGGAACAGTAGTCTTAAATAACGCGTGGAAGACAATGGTTCGCCTGAGAGAATTGAAACTCACTCCGTCCAGCTGTCTGGAATGAATGCAACATCACTCAACACCTGCTTATCTACCAAATATAGGGGCGGATGATTGACTATCGTCCGCCGGGCTCTTCATTCCTTGGTCCGGCGAACATGGATAGAGCCGAGGGCTAAAAAGCCCACTTCACCTCCATGCCCTGGTGACTTGATTCTAGAAGGAGAAAATGGCGTCTGAGAGTGTATGGGCTAAGCATTCTATCATGCCCCACTTAGCCCTGCTCCACCCGCAAGGCGTGGAATGATTGCATAAGTAATGCAATGCAGTCCCGCTTTGGGGGTCAAAACTTTGTTTGAAGAACCCTCCACCATGGACGAGTAGGCCGCAAGTTCTCTGGAAGCCATCGTCTTGCTGGAAACGAGCCCAGAGGTTGTCGCAGATACTCGTAAGACCTAACGTCCGGTTGCGATTGCTCTCCAGTATCATCCTTTCACGTGGCGGGCGAGGCGCCTCGCGTAAGACGGAGTACGTCTACGGCTGTAAGGTAACCCGCCAACGACGGAGGTAATGAATGCATTGCGTTTCATGTTCGACTATGTAAAGTTCTATGTCGATCGTGGTCAGAGTCTGCTACATCACCCTCTTCACCAGTGGAAGCCCTGGAAAGTCATCATGATCCTGGAATGTTCCTTGGTGGCCTTGTGATAGAAGATCATGAAGCCTCTGGGCGTCTTCATCGTCGGGATCAATGGACAGATAGTGTTCGACCAGGTCAGCCACCTCCATCAACGTTTGGCGAAGCTCCTCCTGGTGGCTCTCATGCCCTACAGTGGATATAAGTATTCATAATATGGTTGATTCGCCTAGACACCCAGCGAGACAAGACCAGCGCTGCCCGCGACCAGTGTCCCATATGGTCAGGGAGGGGCATACTCGGGGAACCACCTTTTCAGTCTGGAGGCGGGAGATACAGTAATACGAGGGGAAATGGTATCTGACAATCTTGAAGAGCAAGCAAGCTAACATATCGACAGTTTCGCTCCCCTATCCCAATATCGTGTCAACCCGCAACAGTCTGGGTCCGTGAGCAGATTATGCGGTTCACTCCGTGTCAGTGCGCTTGTTTTGTGCTGCACCTCTTCTCAGGGGGCTGGTCACGCCGTGGTGTATACTCCTGGCCCCCCCGAACAGGTCTTGGACTTTCAAGCAAATTCCCGTGGAGTAAACGAACACTTCAATTTGTGGTTATCCCAGGGCCGGGCTGTTCCAACATATTTTATTGCCATCCAATAACCAAAGGTTAGTACCACAGCGTCAGTGGTTGGTCGTCCTTGCGACCCCCATGCTGCCAGCATTGGTATGTGGTGTTTTGCTCGGATTCAGAAACGCACATGGGTGGTTACGGCGGACGGACTGAGGAGCGGACGGACTGGGGGGGGGGAGGGTGATACTGGAAGCTATGAGGGACGGAGGAACTCAGACTGAGCATGTGACCTGTTCGGGTCAATCGTGCTGAATTGGAGCGAAATAGAATATCTCATCCAGGATACCTCCATTGGTTGTGAAGTCCCCCCCTCTCAGAGTTGGGCGAATCTGGCCAGCCAGGTAATGCAGGGTACCTGACAAATGGCCGAAATCTTGACGGAGTCGGAACATGAGAGTACGGACTCCCGGAGGTTATATCACTCAATACAAACTTTGGCAAAACCGATTCGATAAACGGATGAATTTTCGCGATGCCACGATTAGTCCCTCAATGACAGCCACCGAGATGCGGCTGTAGGATCGCGGATGCTGTTCTCTAACGGTGATCGCGTTAGAGACGAGGTGGCGAAGTACTTAAGAAGGCAAGAATAATGTCGGATCACTCTCATTAGGCCTCTCGATGGGCGCGCGGGTCTGATACAGGTCTACACTGCTTGTACCGGGCACACTCTCTGCAGAGGACCCCTCCGTCTCAAACCCAGAGACAACCCCTCCCTCACGCCTCTGCCACCAGAGCCGCCCTCGGCGTCCTCCCTCACTGACTCACTCCTCATACATTCCAACATCTGGGCTGAAGCCGCCCTCTCCTTCGTGAGCTAGGCATGGTGTGTCTCACTCACCCTCTTGCTCGCAGTGCACAAGGGTTTGGCACTGGGGCGTGATGAGATCGGCGGCCCTCAACCTTTGGGTGTAACAACATGTGCAGGGGGGGTTCTGTTCACACGCCACTGAGCTCTTCCATGTAGCGCGTGAGTGTTCTGTGTCCGTCTAGTTCCTTCTGTCGCTGCCCTTCTTGGAGCACCCGTTTCCGTTGAGACAATGACACTGCCGGACATTTCACCGGCATCCCCAGCAGAAGGCAATTCATTCAGAGGGACTTCAGGAGGAGGGTTTGATGACTGGTGAAGTGGAACGTGTGACGTTGGGTCGTTGTGGGTTTGTGTAGCTGGCGGGAGGCTCTCGAGATAAGCCGTCACATTCATAATGGCGGATTCGAGTACTCTGTCATCGACCAGGCCCTCCAGGCTGTAGTAATTATGGAGCATGCAGCCATCGTTGCATCAGAAGCCCTTGGCTTGTCATACCAAACGCGCTGACAAGCCACTGGAGATCGGCCCGAAGGTGTCCTGTCTGTGTCGATGGTTCGTGAGTTCTGAAGAAGGTCTCCGCTGCCTGACTGAATGCCATGTCCATGCCGCTGAGGATTCCCTGATCGATTGTGCTGCCAGCCATTGTGATCTGAGCAAGGAGGATGAAATTGGCGTTAGGGGGTTGACGAAGACAGTTCCAGTAGGCCTTCCTGGCGGCGTCTATTATGTGACTGAACTTGTAAAGTGCGAGACAATAAAATGCTGTTGTCTGAGAGTGACAGGATCTCTGGCAGCGGCAAAGTGGGCTAGGCTGTGCGATATCGACTTGACGGAGGACAGAAACAAAACAAAAGCGGCTTGAGGGTCAAAGCCACCCTGTGAATTGTTTTGCCGACCGCCATGTACTGTCGGACCTTCACTGGGAGGGCATTAGCGCCTTGCGAACCGAGGCAGAGGCGACATAGCTTCACCAGCACACATCAATATACATATACCTTATATTGATGCCCTGCCTCCGACGGTCTAGGACAGTGCTGTTGGGCCATGTTGAATGCTGAAAGGTTTTTGAAGAAGGCAATGCATGCTCTTATGCCCGGAACAACCGCTTGCTCCTGGTGACAAGTCGATTGCTAACAACAAACAGATCGCAGGAAGATTGCCTCTGCCACTGGAAGTGTATGTGGACAGCTGCACTGGGAAACCGAGACAGGAATGGCGATCATGGGAAGTTGTTGTCCCATCCAACATGAGAGGTGTGATCGCAAACTTCCCGTCGTCAACTGAGTGGCCTAGCCTGTCCCCACGCTGTGCACTCGGGTATTCGTCAGAGGTGGGCAAAGTTCACCTGGGTGGAGTTCCATCAAAACAGGGACGTCAGCCAGCGACCAGACACCTTCCCCAGCGCGAAGGTGATTGATGTGGTCGAAGATAACAACGGCATGCAGGGATTGGAGTGTAACATCGGAAAGAAATAATAGCGAACAAGGGGACTGGACTACAATAAAGAGATTACGCTTCTGTCTAGCGCGATGCGGAAGAAGAGGAAGGAAGGAATTCTTTGTACCCCAAAGAAGAACTCTGACGTCAAGGCATGACAGATATTGCCATCAGCATGAGACCACGAGGTAGCTTGCGGCTCTCGACTCTACCTAGGAGGGCCAGATGCCTAGGAGGTGTGGCCGGTGGTGTGAGAAGACCGTCGTCATGAGGTTGTGAAATGATTCGCTTCAGGGTTGTGGCTGCTCAAGAGCCAGCACGTATACCTCCGGAGGTAGGATGATGTCGTCGAGAGGCCATGCGACAGAGGGTCGAAAACTTTGGACGACAGCGTCGATAGCTACTCTCCGTCGACATTGTCTGTCCTGTGTTCGGGGCGTGGGGTCGGAGAAACCCCGGGCAGGTATCTAGGACAGGCGAGTTAAGAAGCATGCTCGCGAACATTACCGTGTGTAGAAGGAACGGCATAAAGAGGATCCCCCCATACCAGCAGCCCCGGTAACTACCTTAACGAGAGATTAGGCCCCCGTGGCCCCCAAGTCCGGTGACCGGCGAACACTCTACGGGGAGGACTACCGTCCGAAGGGGTTTACCGCTTGGCATTTTCCTACGGGAGGTACGGGGTACGACTGAGGTATACGCGGTACGCCGGGTTCCATTCCCGGCCGAAACCTCGGTTGGACACCTCACCTAGTGGATGCATAGGATTCCCGCTTATGTGTACCTTACCTATGGTAGGTGCATGCATTCCGTATGCACATCTCCAACCTACAATTCGTGGGGAAGCAGACAATGTCACCCCCGGCTGAACCACAGCCCGAACCAAGAGGAGCACGACATCACTCGTCAGCCTGTTGACACGGCCGTAGATTCTCACCGAGTTTCCACATTAATAACTACATGGTACCCACATATACATATATATGAGCAAGAAACTCCTGGAACGTCTTCAAGAGCGTGCTTCAAAGCTTGTCACCACTGACACCTCGCGTTCAGAGACTCCACCTCCTCGGCCCACCAAGATGCCCCTCAAATATGACCCCGAGTTCTTCCAGGCGTTCGAGCCTCTCATCCCCATTCTCAAGGCCGCGCCCCAACCGGCCGTCCATGACATCGAAGGCCGCCGTAAAGGCTTCGAAGCGGGCCTGACGCTCCTCGCTGAGATGATGCCGTTCGAAGCCCCGGATGTCGAACAAAAAGAACACAAGTTCACGACCCCGGCCGGCGTGGAACTGTCGATCTACAGCTTCGTCAAGAAAGGCTCGTCGTCCACTCCCGGTCCCGCGATTCTCCACTGCCACGGCGGCGGCATGATCCTCGGCAGTGTGTCCCAGCACGCCAAAGGCATCGCCTTCCAGGTCCAGTTGAGCGGCGTGCCGTTTTTCAGCGTCGAGTACCGGCTGGCGCCCGAGTCGAGCGGCACAAACCTCGTCGAAGACTGCTACGCCGGCCTGGCGTGGCTGTCGCAGAACGCGTCGCAGTTCCACGTCGACGCCGCTCGGATCGGCGTGGCCGGCGAGTCGGCCGGCGGCGGTCTCGCCGCGGGCGTGGCCCTCATGGCGCGCGACAAGGGGTTGAGTCCGCCCCTCGCGAAGCAGATCTTGATCTACCCCATGCTGGACGACCGGAACGTCATCGCGAACGCGCAGATCGCGCCATTTGCGTTCTGGAAGAACGAGGATAACATCACGGGGTGGACGGCCCTGCTGGGCGCGGAGAAGGCTGGCAAGCCCGAGGCCGACGTGTCTCCATATTGCGCGCCCGCGAGGGCGAAGTCGCTTGCCGGTCTGCCGTCCGCGTACATTGATGTGGGGGGTTTGGATATCTTCCGGGACGAGGATATCGAGTACGCCAGACGGCTTGCCGCCGAGGACATCGAGATCGAGTTCCACTTGTACCCCGGGATCCCGCATGCTTTTGAGCTGTTTGCGCCAAAGTCGAGTATTGTGGAGAGAGCAATGGCGAACAGGATCAGGGCCGTGCAAAGTTTTTAGACCGCCATTGATCGACGTGCAAAGTTCAGTCCTTCGACCCGTGAAGCTTGTAGGCCGGACGTACAGTAACCGGAGAGGTGTACCCGGCTGGTAGCGAGGGCAAGGCAAGGCATATATAGAGTTGAGAGCCCGAAACGTAGGGACGGATACATTCCATGCAGTCAAGGTTGAATGCATTTAGAACATGGTTCCACTGCCTGAGGCTCCGAGCGTCTGTGTATTTTAATCTACATATCTTTCAGAGAGTGTTGTGCCGTGCTGTGTTGGTGCTCGAGTCACTGCCTCGCCACCGTGGCCGGGAGCACTGCTTTCCCCGTCTATCTTCCGAAGGAACAAATTCGACGTCGACCTGCCTACCTGCAAGCCATCCTCACTCACTCAACCGCCTCTGCTGTGTTGTGCTGCGTTCAGCTGACGAGGAAGAGCCGTGTGAGCCAGTATTTGAGAAGGCAATTCAGCCGTTGAGCCAGGCAGCTATTCAATGATTGCAGCACGGGGGGACGGGGCCCGCGACATGCGATGGCAAGATCTTGATCGCCGAGAGAAGGAAGAGTGGCCAAATTCACCGGCCTGCAGGCCCCGAAGTATCTATCTCTCTGCGTCTCTGTGCCGGCGTGGCGAAAGTTCGATGCAGTGAAGAAAGTGTTTGTCCCACAAAACAATCAGAGGCAGTCGCTATGCTGTCAGAGATGATGCAGTATGTTTCTCAAGCATCATTGATGCTCTCGTCCTTATTTCTGAGCCCACACTGAGGCAGCTATTCTTTCACGAGGCCTTGGTGTCTTTGGGTCGCACTCTTGGGTGACACGTACCACAGCATGAGTTGCATCTGATAAGCCATCCACCTTGCGCAGGGAGGCACCTAGGGAGGTCATCTCCATATTGCTGACGCATTTCTCATGTTCATTATCTCTCCTCCAAGTCTATATCAACAAAGCCGAAAATAGATCTGCGAATATCTGCAACACTCCAATGATTCGCGAACTCGTTGAAGAGAAACTGTCTCAAGCAGAAAAGAAAGTCCCGGAGGAATTCGCCCGGGGTTGTGATTGTTGTACGGGCGAATGTGGTGGAAGGCTCTGCAGAAGTCCCATATCTCACCGCAACAGCTAAGCTGAAGCCAATACCTCACCGCGAAGATTCTTGCTGTAGAGGAGGACCGATAGATGGCGTTGATGCCTTTGGCATAGAAGATTTGATCAGTCCAGTATTCTGCACGTAATGTTAGAGAGAGAAACAAATAGGCAGAAAAGAACGGCTACCGACTTGCTTATTAACAGTCCACACGGTTATTCATATCGTTCATGAGATCTGGAGGGAACACGACAAGTGGTGAGGAACTGATGGCACTTCACGGTGTTAGCAAATACGGGGAAGCAGTAGGTGAGAATTGCGTGGGAAACGAACCCCACAAGTACTTACAGAGAATATCTCAACAGGGATCTTTCCGCTATTGAAACCGGCGTGAATTGCCGGCAGGCTCTTATCAGGAACCGATGCGTGTCCGTCGTCCAGCACAAAGTATAATTGTTTTTCCTGCATTGTGAATGTGAAGAGGCGAGACCGTGCACGGCGTTCCTCGTTTGCAACAGCAGTATCGGTGAAATCGGCGATGTTCCAGGCGTGTGGCTCTGCGTTAGAAAGAGGTCTGTCCAGGACAGTGGAGGGGTCTGTAACGGCAGTAGAGGCCATTTTTGGGAATGTATCTCGCGTTATAGAGCACCGGGTCGCATCCATGGTTGTGCGGCGATGAGAAGGTCCAACATGTGACCATCGTTGATTGTGTTCCACTGACCAGAGAAGTCCAGAGGGAATCGTGCTTGAGACGGATCGCTTGCCGCAACAGGTTCCTGGCTCAAAGAAGTTGCAGCTGAAGTTGCAGGTCGTTCCATTGCAGGTATGGCGTCTCCAGCGTCAAAAAACAGTTGGTGTCAGAGAGAATCGGCGCAGATCGCACAGAGGGTTGTGTAGGGAGATGCCTGGCAGTGACGACATTGGCCACAGCTCCGCTTAACTTCAAGGTCCCCCTGCATCCATAAGACAGGCGGGGCTAGTTCCATCATATCGGACAATCAATGGTATCAAGCACGTTCTGTATCACTTTGTCTGGGTCCAGATCATTCAACAGGTCGCAAGCAGAAGCAAGATCTGTGCCATACTGCGTGCTCCGTTCGCGGCTTGGTGTCGCCATAATGATCCGGTGCGGATATATCTTCTTTGCTGCCAGAGCTACGAGGGAGGGTGTCACAAAGTCGATCCCATGGAAGGGGGCAAGGCATCTGCAGCAAAAATTAGAGAAAGAAGCATGAGAGTTTCCGAGACTGACTTGGCTAGAGCTAGGAATAGCGTCGTCGCATATGGCGAGATGCCACCATCTACGCCTCTTTCCATGCGGAGGAATGCCACAACATCTTGGAGATACCGCCGGATCTCTGGGGTTATGGTGGTAGCTTGACTTTGGGCACGAAGCTGCTCGATCAACTGAAGCTGTCTGTCAGATAATATTAACCCTGTGTAAGGCCGATCTTACCTTTGCATCGATGCGTCGACTTGCAATCATTTCCTGACGTCTCAGACTCGGAGAGCGAGAATGTGAATACGCAGAATCCTGGTCCCCCAGGTTGGCTGGATCATTGAGCTCCTCTAAATTGGGAAAGCCCTCCTCCGGAGAGTGAGAGTGTGACATGAATATGCGGTCATTCTGGCTAACATGAATAAAAGCCGAAAGCTGAATGGATTAAACTTACCAGGTGCTTATTTAGTCTGATATGCCTGGAAGAGGCGGTAACAAGCGGAAGAAGCAGGAATGTCTTGGGCGCAAGATGAACGGTCGTTCTGCTGTATATTCTACGACTTCGGATAAGCTACACGTCCAGTCAGCATAGTCTGGAGCATAGGTACAGGTCGTCGTACCTCGAGAGCTTGGATTTGGACATCTTCGTGAGCATAGTTGAAGTCCTTTGCGATAACGACGTTGACCAGTTTCCGGGTGTCCAGTTTCGAACGCTCAAGGAGACTCGAAGAAGCAGCGCGGAAGTCCACCGACGCAAGTTTGGAATTGAGGTTCCCTGGCTAAGCCCAATCAGAAAAGATGTTTGACACCCTCGATGCGGGCACAAACATTTCGGAAGTCCGCGTCCGAGTCATACGGAGCACCTTCGAGGTCAGCATTATCATCGTCCAAGATTGCAGCACCAAAGGCATCTATGGACTGAAGGTCATGCCGATCGAGGATGATGTATGACAGATTGAACATATCCCTGACAATCTTACTGAGAGTTAGCCATGGACTCAAACGGGTGGCGGGTCAACCAACAAGGGCGAGCTCTGACGCCAGGTCATCCAGGAGGTCGTCGGTTGTGACCACCAAGCAATGATGCTGGGCCACGAGACTGAGGAGGACCGCCAGCTCCAGGTCTGTGAGGTCCTCGACATGCTCCAGGAATGCTTGTGCTGACTCCATCTTCGCCCGGTTTGTGCCCGTCCAGCTAGCACGTGACGTTTCCCAAGACCATTACGTCTCAGAGACGCCGAGTGACAGAAGTTTAGCCCTACTCGCAAAGAATGTCTCCCAGGCATATATCGACTGAGAACAAGCCTCGCATATGTTGATGCATCGGGTTGGAGAGAACGAGTGAGGGAGAACTGACCAAGAACTGAGGAACGATCTGTCGCTCTTCTGAAAAGGAAGGTAAGCCGAGCGGCCATCATGATTGGCTGACAACATCTCAGAACTGCCTGCCCTCTACTTCAATTCACAACCTTTGCCATTCGTTTAGTATTGTGCCAGGCACATTGTTCCCCTAGGTATCGTTGCTTCAAGCACACTCACGCACCGCCGACCAGATGAGATGACAGCAAGCAATCCCAGGGCTGGATGGGAGAAGGTCGGTGACCAGTTCTACCGGAAAGTCCCCTTGTACGAAGCTGTTTTCGACCAAGACCTCGAGCTTGAGAACTACCTGGTAGCTGGTGCGCCGTATGGTGGCGCTCTAGGTAAGTTTTGCCTTGGCTGGCGATTGCCTTTCGATGCTCATAGTTGCAGCGCTATGGCGAGACACTACAAAGGTAGCGAGATATCGAACAGGCCAATCTACTAAGCCGACGATTGATATATACTCCTCCTCAGGCAAACTCATCAGCAATATCAGCTGGGAGCGAGGTGTGATCAAGGGGCTCGGATGGTCTGATGACGAGAAGTTACTGGTTGTCACTGAGGATGGTACGGTACATTGCTACTTCGGCCTTCACAGTGACTTTCAACCCTTCTCGCTTGGCCACGGCTCGGAGGAATATGGAGTCGTGTCGTGTCGGTTTTGGTCTCACGGATTTGTCGCTTTGCTCTCCAACAACTCTCTGATCGCTGTGTCATCATTCGATGAGCCTAGGCCGCGACAACTCGCACCGACACCAGAAGGCCAAGTCCATTCTTGGTCACTAATCCCCCCGGCGTACACGTTGTCTAGGTCAGTTGAGGTGCTCCTAGCAGTGAACAAGACGATATTCGTGGTGGACGCCACCGACTCCGAAGATCGAGGACTGTCAGATGGGCCTTTCATGCACGTCAGTGTTTCCCCCAACGGACGATTCGCAGCACTATTTACCGAGGATGGTAAAGTCTGGGTTGTGGGCAGTGACTTCCAGAACAAATACAGCGAGTACGACTCCAAGGCCAAGACCACACCGAGGCAGATTTATTGGTGTGGAAATGACTCTGTTATTCTGGCCTGGGAAGACGAGATTCATATGGTTGGACCTAACGGGGCTGCTGTCAAATATTACTACGACGATCAAGTCCATGTCGTGCCCGATATTGACGGTGTTCGCCTCATCACAAACGACGTATGCGAGTTCTTGCACAAGGTTCCTGACCCGCTGGAAGAAGTTTTCAAGCTTGGCTCGACCTCTCCCGCCTCAGTGCTGATCGATTCGATTGAGCTGCTGGAAAAGAAGTCACCCAAAGCAGACGAGAACATTCAGCGAATCAAGCCAAATCTCCCCGAGGCGGTCGAAACATGTATTCGAGCCGCAGGCCATGAGTTTAACCAGAGTCTGCAGAAACTGTTGTTACGGGGAGCCTCGTTTGGCAAATCCGTCCTGGACCTGTACAGCAGCGACGAGTTTGTCGACATGTGTGAAGACCTGAGGGTGCTGAATGCCGTCCGAGACTACCGCATTGGGCTGTACATGTCGTACGAGCAATATGTCAGGCTCACTCCAGAACGACTTATCGCCCGATTGGTCAACCGGAGAGAATATCTTCTAGCCATCAAGCTGTCTGAATTCCTGCATCTTCCTCTGACCAAGATCTATGTTCACTGGGCTAGTCAAAAGGTCCGAGGGTCTTCGGCGGACGACGATGCAGTCCGGGAGCTGGTGGTGGAACGATTGCACGGCAAGCAGGGAATCTCGTTCGAAGCCATTGCAAGAGCAGCGTACGACGAAGGACGCAGCCACCTGGCAACAACCCTCCTCAACCACGAACCCAGGGCGGGCAAACAAGTGCCTCTCCTGCTTAACATGGAAGAGGATGAGATTGCACTAAACAAGGCGATCGAGTCAGGAGATACCGACCTAGTCTTCTTCGTCTTGCTCGAACTGAAGAAGAAACTGCCTCTGGCCGCATTCCTGCGCACCATCAGCGACAGACCTGTGGCGTCGGCCCTTGTGGAAAGTTCGGCAAGAGCGCAAGACACGGAATTACTGAAGGATCTGTACTATCAGGATGACCGACCGGTCGAAGGGTCAAACCTGCTGCTGGAAGAAGCTATGCAGCAACCGCAAGTTCAGGCGGTGATTGACAAGCTCAAGCTGGCGAGCAGACTGCTCACTGATGCTAAAGACCCGACAGCGCAATTCCACACCAAGGCTCTCACCGAAGCCAGCCAGCTTCTCAAGATGCAAGAAGCATTTGACAAGGACATAACCGACAGCAGTGGAAGTTATGTCGGACTGGGTGTTAATGAAACCATGTTTCGCCTGATCAAATCCGGATACAGCAAACGAGCTGCAAAGGTTCAAAGCGATTTCCGTGTTCCGGAGAAGACCTGGTGGTGGATCCGCCTCCGGGCGTTGACTGCGGCTCGACTCTGGGGTGAGGTCGAGGAGATTGCCAAGAACAAGAAGTCACCGATCGGATGGGAAGTAAGTGCTGTGGTCCTTTCCTTGCGAGATGCTGGCGTCTAACTCTGTTTAGCCCTTCTACAACGAAGTGCTTGGCGCAGGCAACACCCGTCTTGCATCGTCGTTTGTCCCGAAGTGCACCAACCTTCAGCCGTCCGAACGCATCGAGATGTGGGTGAAATGTGGCATGATCACCAAGGCTGGGGAAGAGGCTGTCCGCGCCAAAGATGTGAATGCCCTGGAACTACTGCGTGACAAGGCTAATGGCCAGCAATTGGTGGATATTGAGCGCATGCTCAACCAGGTGCGCCCAAAGAGGTAGTCGTTATGTGCGAAAAAGGCGATGAGCGATCATGTTATCTTGTCGACCTCATCGTCTTCAGTGAGCGCTGGCGCATGTGCGTGTGTAGTTCGGTCGACCACGAGCAGCTGGGTGTCGGCCATCCCCGACAGATTATCAGCACCGTCATCCACTTCTTCCATATCCTCCCAGTCGTCTTTCTCTTCTTCGCCCACGTCATCAACGAGGCCCTTCAACTTGTCGAACTTATTCACGCTGCCATTCACCTCATCCCACATTCCCTTGCGCTCACGCCTCTTCTTCAGCCGCCCTGCAGCATCTTCAACCTTCCTCGACATTCGATCCTGGACGATTTCCGCCCTTGCGAGTCCTCGTTCCTGTCTCCGTTTCTGTCCCTTTGTCAATGGCTTCTGTTTCTTCTTCGACTTTGTGACCCCGCTGTTGGGGCGGGTGGCCAGTATTGGCGTGGCATCGGAGGCTCGAGGTGCTTGCTTTATAGACTTGTCGACGTCGATCGAGGGGGAAGTTGCTCTCTTCGAGGCTCGGGATCTGGGGTTTGCTGAAAAGTATTAGAGGCCAGGGCTGGTGCATTCATTGTGTGCGAAGGCCTACCTGTTGTATTCTTCAACTTTGTTGTTTTCGCCATGGCTATAGATGGTGAAGCCCACTTTTTCTCACGGCTTGTGTTCCAGATAGTCAAGGTGGGCGAAGGTGAGCAGATGTACGAGGAGTTGGCACAATCCGAAGTATTTTTGCAGTCCCTCAGATCATCGGGCTCGGTGCGGGCAAGTTTCACCGATATGTGACGTAGCAGTTCAGCCTCGTCATGATCGACACCAGAACCCGCGCCCTGGCATTCGCCCGCACCTAAACACACTTCTACCACTAAACCCTACTCACGAAGCTGATGCTTGCTTAGTAGAGCCACGCACTATGGTCCCTCCGCCACTGAAGCGCCAAAAGACAAATCCGACCGACGGATCCCGACTACAGCCAACGCCTCAAGACCAGGCTCAGCAGGCTGCCAACGTTCCTCTCCCTCCGGATACGCCTCCGGTCACCACGTCGACTCCAAGGGACGATAAGCGATCCGTAAGAGACCTGCCTTGCTCCAAGGTCTTGTATACTGATCCGTCGACAGTCATGGCTGGCGCGAACGTGGCCGCGCAAGGCTCCCCCACTGACTCAAACACATCGTGAGAGTGTGTCCTCGGCGACTAGCAGCACCCCTTCCGCAGTTGCACCTGCTGCCCAAGAAGCCCCCTCGCCTACCCGGGAACGGACAAAGCCCCAGAGGTCGCCGTCTTTAGCGATGATACTGGGAAAATCTACATCGAACAGATCTCTACCCATCAATGCGACTACTACGATTGTCAATGCCACCTCGGAAGCTGCAGCGTCCCCAGGCAAGACACACTCACAATCAGGATTATCTTCGCAGACAAGGGATAATGGGACTGTGGGCAAGCAGGCGACCAAAGACGAGCTGCGGCCAGAGAAGCCAGATGATAACCCAACACAATCCCAGCCGGACATTGCGCCAACCCCGGAAACTTCACAACCACACCCTGCACAACAGACCCTGCCGGATTCTCAGAGTATGTGGCTGAGCTGGCTACCTGGTAAGAGAGATGGGACGACAGCAAAGCCTACGGAAGCACAGGAGCCTCCACCCCGACCAAAACCTGACGAAGAAGCAGAGGTCCCTCCAGTGAGGGACGAGGCCGCTGAGCATGCCAAGTCGCAGCCCGAGATGACTGAACACACTCACGAATCTTCTATTAATGCGAGCAACAAAAGAAGTTGGTATCAAATGTGGAGCAGCAGTGATCCACCAATGGAAGTCCCGAAGCAACCAGAGCCTGCATCAGAGCCAGTTCAATCAAGCGCGACAGGATCCACCGAGGGTGCAAAGACAGCAAAGGAACCAACGATGAATTTGGACATCCCACCTCCAAGCACGCCGAAGGCCAAAGATGGCTCTCAGGCGTCCTCACTGGAAACCTCACCTCCTCCACCTCTTCACGGTGACGGGTCGAAGTCAGGATGGGTGTTTTGGTCTCGAGAAAAGAAACCCCTGGAGTCCAATAAGTCTGAGGGTGAGCCTCATGTGGGCGAGATAGCAATATCAGATACGCCTTCACAAGCACGACCGAAGCGAGCATCGATCAGCCTCCACGACGAAACAGCTAAGCCAGTACTAAAGCCAGATTGTCAAGGAACTCAGTCCAAGAAATCTGGCGCGCAGAAGAACGCTGAACCCAAGCAGCAAATGCCAACCGAACAGTCAACACCAGCAAAATCCCAGAAGAAATCAGCCTCGAAACAAGATTCCTCACGAACCACCAAAGCCTCATCCTCTACGGCTGCTGCCACTGCGAAAGAACCTCGTCCCGCCTCCCCAGCGCCAGCCCTCGACAAAAAGAAAGAAGACACCAATCTTCTCCTGCCGCTTCTTCAGGACACTATTACCCACGAAGAACAACCGTCTCTCCTCCAACAGCTCGCCCGTCTCCTCTACTACACCCGCGAACCCAGCGCGCATCAACACATCTCTCTCACCCGCGATCCGCCACGCATAAAACGTGCCCTGGCAATCGGCGTGCATGGCTATTTCCCGGCCCCCATGGTGCGATCAATCCTCGGCCAACCCACCGGCACGAGCATCAAATTCGCGGAAAAGGCAGCACAGAATATTCGGCGATATACAGCCTCCCAGGGATATGAGTGCGAAGTCAAAACGGCAGCATTGGAAGGAGAAGGGCGCATCGCCGAACGAGTGGAGCTGCTATGGAAACTTCTCTTAAATTGGATCGACGAGATCAGACGAAGTGATTTCATTCTGCTAGCAGCTCACTCCCAGGGCGTGCCTGTGGCGATCATGCTTGTCGCGAAACTAATCCACTTTGGCTGTCTAAACCCGACCGCCCGCGTCGGGGTTTGCGCCATGGCCGGCGTGAACATAGGTCCCTTTCAAGACTACAAGTCGCCCTGGATTACCGGGTCTGCGGGCGAGCTATTCGAGTTCACCAACCCGAATAGTAAAGTCTCGACGGACTACCTGGCCGCGATAACTGACTGCCTATACCACGGCGTCAAGGTCACCTTCGTCGGCAGCATCGACGACCAACTTGTGTCCATGGAATCATCCGTCTTCGCCCCCCTGACTCACCCGCACATCTATCGAGCCGTCAGCATCGACAGCCGCATCCATGCGCCGAACTTTCTCTCCAACCTCGTGGGCTTCGTGCTCAAGCTTCGCAACATCGGCGTCCCAGACCATGGCCTCATCCGCGAACTCTCCACCCCGCTCGCCGGTTCGCTATACACGGGAGAAGGACACTCTAGACTCTACGAAGACGACGCTGTGTACGCCCTCGCCATCGCCTTCACCCTCGAGACCACATCCCTCCCTAACACGTCGGTCACTTCGTCGAAGCGCGCCCCTCTCTCCGCCCCGAGTGATGGGAAATCGAACCCCTCGGGTACTCAGAGCAGCAACCCGTATATCCTGCCGTTCGCCATGCGCGGGATCTTGGAAGAGGATATCGTCAAGAAGGAATTGCGGGACGAGGCCAAGAGGCTATTGGAGCAGTTTGACGAATGGGAGCCCAAGACCAAGGTGTTGAAGGATGTGAAATTCCGACTCGAGGGCGTGAGGAGTCAGTTGTTGTAATATTCCGCACTGTGGCAATTGCCTGGCATGCATGGGGTTAGCGTGGCGTAGGGCGTGATACAACTACAAGCTGCAAAGCTGCTTGCTGGCACAAAGATCGATGATAGATAGATACCTACCTCGTACTGTAGCGTCATTTTACCGTATCCTACCACTTCCACTACAAGTACCACTGCCATGCGGATCTAATAGGACCTAGACGGACGATACGGAACAGGCATTATACATACGGATATTCCGTGTGCTGCGTAATGTCATCTGGAGTACACGGTCAGCAAACGTAGTACCCTTGGTTCTTGTTTAAGAGGCGTAAATGTACGAGAAGGGGCGGCGTGCTTGTACTGTACTCGGGCTGTGACGGTCACGCCGGCTTGAACATTGGGCGGGGAACCAAGATGACTCGAGAGAGATCAAATGTGTTCGGGACACGGACTGTGAGACGATGGCGTTGTTTGCAAGGTAGCATCGACGGTGAGGACGCCACTCACGATCTGAATCCTGGATAGAAATGTAAAAATGTGCGACGATAAGTATATCTTCATGATCAATGCTAGGAATAATCCGCTCAGAAGTACAATGCTGGGTTAAAGCGTCAATCTCAACTTATTCCCTCCCTTTTATGGTATCCCATGTTTTCGCCGTAATGTGATGACCGTTTATTCTTGGATTCGTAGGTGAGCCGACTCTCAATTGGCCTTTCGGTACCTTTCACTCGTACTGCCATGTTATGCCGCCGATGCGGTTTGACTACGCTCCCGCCACAATTTCTTATCATGACAATCATTTGCCCTCAGCCACCTGAGCAACACTGGGGACAAGCAACTGCCTTGCGTCAGACCTCCCAGCACTGCCATCAAACACGAAAGGTCCAGCGTTATTCCTAGGAGTCAACGGACCTTCTCCGCTTATAATGTCGGCTGGGTCAGGAGTCTGCGTATCCATGCGTTGGTGTTCAGGCCCAACATCCAGCTCGGTATCATCCTCTTGATCGGGCATGTCGATATTACCATTCATGGTCGAAAGTTCGGGTGAAGCTGGATTTGTAGCTTGTCTTCGAGCTAATAGCCCAGCGGTTCTGATAGGTATTGGCGAAGACGCGATGCCGTCAGTGTTGATTTCAGGTTGGGTTATGGTAACAGGAGGGTTCTCTAGGATGTTCGAGGTATCTTGGTTGGCTTGCGAATCCGCACTGACGGGCAAGTTGGCGGTCTCCGGCTCGCCCGTTACTTGTCCGTTCATGTGCTCGGTTGACGCGGCATTCAGTCCATTGACCTGCTCCGCGTTGGCTTCAGTGGCTTGGTTTTCTTGGTCGTCAGTGTTGTCCATCCACTCGTCTATGTCGGATTGAGCAAGGTCGACGTCCGCGGTAAGGTCGGAATACGCTCTGCAATTTGGACATTGAAACTGCGGATAAACACTGTTCTTGCCCTCAAGCAGAGGTCGAATGCATTTATAATGCCAGACATGAGCGCAAGGAGCAACAAATAACGCTTGGCAGGGCTAAGAACCATGTCAGCAATACCGGGGAGGAGTCGAGTCGGCAACTTACCAATACGGAACCCAAGCAGATGGAGCACTCCCCGTTATTAGCGTCTGCTGATGGCTGGTCTTTCGCAAGGCTTTGCAGTTGTTGGTGTCTGGCCTTGCTGTGCGCAATGTTAGGCTGCAATGCGGACAACGAGAGGTGATGACCTACTTGAAGTTGTTCGCCTTCTTTTGCCATGCTCGATTGCACTCAATGCGGATCTTGACACACCGGAATATCATTTCTTCTCCTCCCCGGAAGTCGATGCCCAGTTGCACAATGTCGCCATCCTTGATAGGGAAGAGCCTTGACTCCGTGTTGGGCTGACTCAGTCTAATATGGTTGAGAAACGTGCCGGACGAGGATGCAACATCCTTGATCTGCCATTGACCGTCGAGGAAACTGAACTCGCAATGTTTCCGACTGACGACTTTGGATTTGAAGCCAACGGGGGCATCGGAGGGGCCAGTAGGATTGGCCGAAGGAACCCCCTCCCGTTCAGAGTAACGGCCGACTCGTATAATGGAATGTTCGCTGGGCAACGTCCTCGCTATGGGCGAGAAATTGAGGGACGGTCTTCCGTTTCTTATTTCCTGGTGAGGAAAGAAACGGATGGTAGGTAAATGCTGCTTCGCCTCTCCGTCCTGAGTGCCTGACTTGGAAGTGTTCCTCGGGTTCGTTGGCCTTGGGGCAGCTTCTGGGGTTGCTGCGGTCACCACATCAGCCTGGCGGCTATTACTTGCATTCCTTCGCGACGTTGAACTTCTGTGTCTGGCCATCTCGTCTGTAGGATCTTGTTCAACCTGGTCGATAGGGGTGTCTAAAGCCGGTGCAACCGGTGCAACACGGGGCGAGGGGCTTCTAGTATCAACCTGACGGAGGTCTGGGGATAGAGGACTCGTAGGTTCGTTAGGACGAGATATGCTCCGTCGTCGGGTTGTGGCAGGATCTGGTCGGTTGTCGTTGTAACTGAGGGATCTCTGAAAGTAGTGTCTCGGTGAGCGGGAGGGGTGCTCGTTTGGGCTGGTTCCACCCGATGACCGGTTGTGAGATAAAGCACGCAGGTAACTCAAGCCTCGGCGCCGTGCAGATGTGGTCCTGTTGACGCTCGGATCGCCAGCCACGGGAGACGAAACGGCCGCAGGCGGCGAGATCATGGGAGATGACGTGAAGGTGAAGGACCTGGTCTCAAAATAGGCGGCTGTCGAGGAGTGAGGTGAATGTAAAGGTGAGAGCGATGCACCCAACGGCAACCACGATAGTAAGCAGCGACGACAAGTGATCAGTCGGTCCCTCGCACTCAAACAGGCTTCGACTCAGCTGTGCCCAAGCACTCTGAAACGGTTGCAGAATCGATATGCTGAGAGGTAGGTACGGTAAACAATGTCGTATGCGCCCGCAATTCACTGGCGGGCTTCAGTGGGCACCAGAACAGGGATGGCGGGACAAGCGCTCTTAAGGGGGCTCGTGCAGGCTCCAGGGGTCGACGGATAGCGGAGAAGGCGCCTATTGAGCCTAATAAGCGGGCCAACTGTTAACGGTGAGGAGGCGCAAGGAGATGTGTGTCCAGTACTCTGAATGCTCCTGGACTGATATCTGAAAGCTACAGATACTAGAGGGACAGACTGAAAGCAGAGTAATAAGCGGACTACGATCCTCCTAGTCTTTGATCAGCAGTACCACAAAAAGTACCAGTACTCCGCCTAATAGAGCCATCGATGTCATCAGGCATATCAAGTTCCTACGAGGGACGAGGAGGCTTGGCGACCCCATGGCCGAAGAACAATCGTGATCGCAATTTTTGATCTCTACGTTGATCAGCAGGTTACGGGCAACCGTCTGTCCTTACGAGCACGAGGCACCAGGCTACTATCAGGCTACGTCAGACTGGCAACAGTACGAGTACAGTGAATGTGGTCGATGAGTCCAGCCTGAGTCTCATGTCACGATCCCAGACAGCAGCGGAGGCGGCCTATCAACTCTTCGCATTTCTTCTCCACGGAAAGCTCCGCAGCGACCTTCTCATCCTGCTCTTTTTTGCCTGCGCGCATCATTCTG
The DNA here is from genome assembly GCA_000835435.1 of Phialophora macrospora. Classification (NCBI taxonomy): domain Eukaryota; kingdom Fungi; phylum Ascomycota; class Eurotiomycetes; order Chaetothyriales; family Herpotrichiellaceae; genus Phialophora; species Phialophora macrospora. The sequence continues at coordinate 2,624,897 of KN846961.1, forward strand.
CTTGACCGAGCAGTCCATCGCCAATATCAACTCATCTTTATCACTACCTCCGTTGTGACGCCAACATGCGGGCGGCTGCCGTCAGAGGTCTGCGCAATGCGAAACTGAGTACAAAGGCCCCGAGAAGGTTAGCGAGGAATTATGCTTCGATCACTGATTCCATCCAAAAAGTATGTCGACTCTGCTTGATAAAGACGCAGCCACTCCTCTAACTACCAGAATGAATAGGATCCCGTCGAATTAGATAATATCACACAGTTGTCCAACGGCGTTCGCGTCGCCACCGAGTCCCTTCCCGGCCCTTTCTCCGGTGTGGGAGTGTACATCGATGCCGGCTCCAGATATGAGGATGAATCACTGCGAGGTGTAAGTCATATCGTTGACCGACTAGCATTCAAGTCTACCAAGGCAAGAAGTGCAGATCAGATGCTGGAGGCACTGGAGTCACTGGGAGGGAACATTCAATGTGCCTCATCCAGAGAGGCGCTGATGTACCAGTCCGCCACCTTCAACGCTAGCGTCCCGGAGACGGTCGCTTTGCTCGCAGAGACCATTCGAGATCCGTTAATCACAGACCAAGAGGTGGAACAACAGCTGCAGACCGCAGAGTATGAGATTCAAGAGATATGGGCCAAGCCAGATTTGATCATTCCGGAACTGTTGCACATGGCTGCTTACAAAGACAACACTTTGGGCCACCCTCTCCTATGTCCTCGGGAAAGGTTGCCTTACATCAACAGAGATCTGATCGAGAAATACCGAAGTACATTCTACAAGCCTGACCGGATAGTGGTCGCATTTGCCGGGATTCAACATGACGAAGCCGTGCGATTAACGGAAAAGTACTTCGGAGATATGGCGAAGTCGGCCAGCCCTTCAGTATCGCGGCCTGCTACAGACTCGAAGTTCGACTCACCACCTTTAAACTCGCACTCGCAGTCAGCCCCTCCACAATCTCCGACAAGCAAACTGCTATCAAAGATTCCTGGATTCAACACCTTCTCGACCTCGGCTCCTCACCAAGCCACTGTATCACCCCTTGACCCATCACTAATCCAACCTCGACCTGAATCTCTTCTTACCATGGCCTCCCACTACACCGGAGGCTATCTCGCACTCCCGACACTCCCTCCGCCTCCCAACAAATTCACCATACCTCTTTCTTACGTTCATATTGCCTTTGAAGGCCTTCCAATATCATCTGAAGATATCTATGCTCAGGCCACGTTGCAAACGCTGCTCGGAGGAGGGGGATCTTTCTCCGCAGGCGGTCCCGGCAAAGGGATGTATTCCCGACTGTACACGAATGTCCTCAACCAGCATGGCTGGGTTGAGAGCTGTGTTGCTTTCAACCACAGCTACACTGACAGCGGCCTGTTCGGTATCGCAGGTGCTTGCGAGCCTGGGCGAGTCGGTCACATGGTTGATGTGATCTGCCGAGAACTTCAAGCGCTCACACTGGAGTCCGGCTTCTCCAGCCTGAATCTTGCCGAAGTCAACCGTGCGAAAAATCAGCTCCGATTTAGCCTGCTCATGAACCTCGAATCACGGTTAGTTGAGCTGGAGGATCTTGGCCGCCAAGTTCAAGTCCATGGTCGAAAAGTCGGGGTAAAAGAGATGTGTGAGAAGATCGATGCTCTCACCGTGGATGACCTTCGACGAGTCGCGACGCAAATCTTCACCGGCAAAGTGGACAACAACGGCCACGGAAGCGGCGCACCGACGGTGGTCATACAGGAAGGAGAGGATGCAAACGGCAAAAAGGTCAAACAAATACCGTGGGAGGATGTACAATCGCGCATCGCGAGATGGAAGTTGGGAAGGTTGTAAATTTACGCTCACCTCGGGTATGTATACCTATGAACTGTACTATATTTCCTCTGGCTTGCGAAAAGGGGCGGCATTCGCAGTGGAGGCCTTCGATCACTCCCAGCGTCAAAAAACCATTTCACTCCAGCCAGGTACGAGAGGGGCACTTTCTTTGCGCTTTCTCGTTCGCCTGCCCCTGCGTTTTGCGATCGGAGAGGCGCTCTTGCAGTTTGTCGCGGGCGATGCTTTTCTTCAGCAGCAAACACGCCATGACGATTTCTTCCTCTTCCTCACCACTTTCTCTGCAGTCTACCCAGCATCGTCAAGTTGCAAGTTCAAACCCGCATTTCCAGTACAGTCGCTTTGTTACATGTCTTGTTTTGTATCTTGGTCTTCATATCCATCAGCCCCGACGACAACCAATTCGCTGTCACTCTACCTGTCTTCAGAGGGGTGCACCCATCGCAATTGCAATCATTGGAAGCAGCCGAGTCTCAACTGCCATACCTCAGTCTTTTCCTATTCTAAGCCAATGACCCCCTCGACGTTCAACTATGCCCCGTGCCCGCACGACCGTAGAGATTGTTTGTGCGACAATGGAACTGGGCGTGGGGAGAATCGTCGAGCGGGATGCACCAGCGACCATAACACCCCAAACAAGGCATCACTGTGTGATAGGCTTGTTGCTAAGGGTGTGCTGCCAGCTAGAAACACACCTCGATGGGCAGATGTTGTAGTGGAAGGTACTACACCAGCATGCAGAGGTTGCTTGTGGACTGGACTTCATGCAGCCATACTTTCTCTCCCGCCGTCGAGGGCAACAGAACTTGGAGCACGCGCCGTTTTGATCGATGATGGTCAGCACTGCCATGATGCCATGACCCAGAAACCTGTTGGTGTGACTACCAGCACTCGAGGCGTTGTCGACCCACCCGATCCAGAACTCCGGAGCTGGTCGACGGGAGCCTCCTATGGCCAGCCGATCGGAATGGGTGCATACCAGCGTGCTCGATCATTTACAGCGCAATACCTTGCGTCGGACGGCGCTTGTCAATACCTGTCTTTCCTCGACAATTTCAGGAATATTCTCCTCTCATGCGCGGCTTACTCATCAGATATTATCCCAAAGACGAAGCAGGAAGCGCGCAGCATGCAAGATAAGGAGTTTGCCGAGTATTTTGATGTTGTTTGATACGAGAGGCGCCATCAGGACAACGAGTGGTCTCTCCTGGATCAGCTCAGATTGGCGTCTGATGTGGACTCTATTTAGCTAATGATCAGGAATTCCAATGTCCACTTCATTTGGTGCGGCGGCCTATCCTTGCGCTGCCAGCAACTCCTTGTGCCCTCCATTCGCGGGGATCAATTGTCCATTGATCCACCTTGCCTCCTCGCTCGCCAGAAATCCGACCACAAATGCAACATCTTCCGGGACTCCGATGCGTTTCTCAGCCGTCATCGCCTCGACCGCCTTGTCAATCAGTGCCTGTCCAAAGGTCTCAGCAGCTGCTAGTGTTGCACCCGATCGAGTCGGCCCGACGCTGACGCTATTGAAAGTTGCACCGGTCTTTGATCCTAGTACCAACCCCAACGATCGTGTGATACTCTCCAGTGCGGCCTTTGAAGCGCCGTATGTCAAGATTGGGTCGTCGTTTGCCAGCTTTCCTGCGATACTGGAGATATTGATGACTCTCCCACCCTTTGGTGGGAAATAGTGCAAGGTGGAGTTGACGATGCTCATCGGCGCAAAGACATTCCCTTGCATCATCTTGTTGAAAGTATCGGGTGTGGTTCCGGCGAATGGCTGCAAGAGAGCCGTGTCGAGCACAGCTGCATTGTTGACCACGATGTCGATCCGTTCGGTACCCAGTCCTTCGACGGTCCTCGATACGAGGTTGGGCCCGATAGAAGGATCCAGGACGTCGGCTTGGATGGCGACTGCTTTCAAGGAGGGCGAGATTGCGAGGCATTCGGCGAGCGTGTTCTCTGCGCCTTTGGAGTTGGTGGCGTAAGTTATGGCGAGAGCGGCGATGCCCTTGCGGACAAATTGCAACGCTATGGCTGCTCCTATCCCCTGCGAGCCGCCCGTAATCAGGGCGACTTTGCCGTGGAGCGAGGAAGGCGACTGAGATGCTTCGAATTGTGTCATGCTGGGCCTGCGATCGATCGAGGTTCGCCGCTTGCCTATCTCAAACAATATTGGTTTTCTTGGATATTCAGCTCCTGGAGATCGAACCTGGGCCATTCGGTATAACACAGGCATTTATACCTTCTTCCAGTGGACACCATTTGCGGGCAACCGGGTCCCCATGGTTGTTGATCGGTCAGCTTCGCATCAATGACCACATCATAACAACTCATCCGCTGCACCACTCCTGCATTGTTCGTGATGTTACGGGGACCGCAACCCTTCACCGCAAATCGCGCGAGGCTGAGGGTAGATTCTCTGTGGGGCGATATGCAAGTGGATTACCCCCTGGTCGCCTTGGCGGGGGGACCTGGGTCCCCACAAGATTGTAGGCCGATGTTTCGGCCGAACAACTTGATCAGGCTACTGTATCGCCGTCATCTTCGACGTTCTCTGTCATCGGCGATGTTACTGAGGGTAGTCGAGTGTCTTCACACTGGGGTTCGAGATAGCCAAGATGAGCCAGCCAGACATTCGGGGATTTCGAAGGGGGCTAGAGGAGGTGCCGGCGGGCAGAATGACCGTGACCATCAGCAGCAGTTCGGCATTATCTCCCGCCGGCGTCAGAAGGTCTACCGGAGACGACTGGACAGGGATTTCTGACCGGAAAAGACGAAAACAGCTCCAGAACCGGTTGAACCAACGAGCATTCAAAGAGCGCCGGCGGCAAGAAAAACTAGCGACAGCGTTTGGTCCGCGCGAGAGACCCCGCGTCACTTATGATGCGCTTCTGGAGAATCAAAGCATCATTCTAGCACCCAGGGACATGCCATCGGGTGTCCCGAGCTTGGGATATCGACTCATGTGGTACCCTAAGGTTCTAGGCGATCCTATCGTGCGGGAGGTCGTTTCCTTTGGTATGTTGTCTCCTTGCCCGTCCTCAATCCTCGCCCAGGCCACTAATCAGGCTCCGCGCCGCTCCTGTAGCAAGAGATACCCTCTGGCCTACCTTCTCTTCTTCGACAGCGTACCCCGGTTTTACACCTTCGCTGAACGAGATATGGTTCCACCGCATCCTCAATGTTCCAATCATGCGCCATGCCGTGATCAGTGGGACGTGCATTGACCTCGAGCTCCTCACAGGAAGACGGTACTCGTCTACGATCTTGAGCACAGTTATTGAACTAAGCCGCGAGGTCAGACGTCTTCTGTCGCGACTCCCCCCTACGCAGACCTTGAATGCTATCGGAGAGCACAGGCAGGGTCTGTCGGACGGTCAGGCTTCCAATTTACATGCCGACAACTACGGGGAAGCAGCGGGAGAAGCAGCGCAAGTCAAAGACGACCTTCTCTTTGCCGTGATGCATCTTGTCAAAGCAAGCACCATCAATCTTTCCCTTGGTTTTATACCACCTAGCTCTTTCGACACCGCAGCCGGCGTATTTGGACTCTTTACACCCCCGTTGCTCCTCCAACGACTCCAATCCCTGCACCTCTGGGGTCGCTCTTGCCCTTTACAACATCAAGGCAAGGAGTCAGATACACAGACCGCTCAGCATTTCTCAGCACTGGAGTCCCTGGTCTCCCTCAAGGGTGGGCTGCGCGGTATTCACACGCCTGGCTTTGCCGAGGCTTTGCACTTGTTTGATGTCATTGTAGCGGCGAAGCGCTTGAACAAGCCCAGGTTCGAATTGCCGGGACGGAGCGTCTGGTTCTTGAGACTCATCGGAGGGTTGAGAGGCGAGGGCGTACACGCTCTGAGAATGATTCCATTTAGGAGCGTCCTTGACCAACCTTCATTGCTGGAGATCTTGACGGATATCCACATCCTTTGCTCCTGGGTCTCAGATGCACTCAGTGACCAGCGTCACCACGATGGTACGGAGAATCCGCTCTCGGCAGAGGATATGTCCACACTCAGGAACTCGATCGAGTATCGCTTGCTCAAATACTCACCCGAATCGGACGACGTGATTGAGAAGTTAGCGCATACAGCGGCGCTGATGTTCATGCACGGCGTCCTCCTTCCGCTACCAACTCGAGCGCCGATGACGCGGCTCACTGATGGGCTGATTGAGACCATCCTTCGCCAGTGCCAGCACGATGAATCCCCCTTCATCTCCCTGGGAGAGCCCAAGTTCTTTGCTTGGGTAGTAATGATGGGCGCTATGGCGACGTCGGATGCTGAGATCCAGGAAAGAACATTCCTCGTGGAACAACTTGCGCGGTTCTTGGGGCACATGCATATATCGAACTGGCGTGATCTGAAAATGATCTTGGAAGAATATCTGTGGGTTGATTGGGGATGTGATTTGGGCGGGATGGTTGTATGGAGCATGCTAGGCGCTCATGGTAATCATGGCGGTGGTGAAGTATCGGCCATTTGATTGTGGTGCAGACAGGGCAAGGACAGCTTTTACCACCCATCCCGCCAGTAAGCTAGGGCTCCAGTCAGCCAGCCAGGGACCCAGTCAACCAAGCCAAAGCTGTCGAATCTACCCAGGGCGTCGGCAACATCAAGACGCCACAGACAATTCGGACATCTATACCCGGTACAAGATCACGCAGCCCTTTTCGACCCTCAATCGAAGCCAGGGACAGAAAGCCTAACTCGCATCACGCTTCGCAGCTTGCTGCTCCCAGCTCTCGAACCCGCCAGGATATTTCTCGACCAGCCGCCTCATTTCCTCCATTGCCAACTGCCTCATTCTCTTGTTCGCCGGCCATCCGCACGAGACTTCAAGGTCGACTCTTAGCGCGTACAATGCGTTCCGATCGTCGAAGTCCGCTATGGGGTAAGATATCTCTACAAGCTTCTGGTACGCGCGGACATGTGCTTTGTTCGTGCGGTACCGAGCGGCTCGGAACATACCAAGGTCATCTGTTTTCGAGGCGATGGGTTATTAGTGGCTTCGAAGCAGCGACAAGACACCGTTTGCGGGGGAGAGCAAGACGCACATTCGTGATGACCGTAGAAAGCACAGCAATCATACAGCACGACGCGGTCGGTCATCGAGTCAATCCCGATATTGCCGTGCCACAGATCCCCGTGGACAAGCGTGGGCTTGAGCCTGCGCCCTCCCGTTTCCATGGGCCGAAGCAGTCGAGGAATCACTTTTGCACAGGTCTCGTCCGCCAACCGCTGCAACTCGGCGTTGGCGCCCTGTATCTCCTGCTCGAGTGTCACCGTCCCGCGGAATGCGCGGGTGAAGAAGTCTTCCCACGTCTGGCACCAGCTGTTATTGAGCTGGAGGGACTGCGACGTCGGCACAGGGAATCCAAACATCCCGTTCGGCGAGACGGAGTCGTTGTGTAGTTTGGCCATCACGGACGCCAGTTCTGGGACTGGAGGCATTTCTTCGACCATATCCTTGAACTCAACGATCAGGAAATGCTTGCTTGGATCCTTAGCCAGGACTCCCAGGGCGATTGGGCGGGGAATGCTCTCCGGGATCACGGCATATAAGGCTTTTGTCGATTCGTATTCTCCGAGCGCTTGTGCTTGACCTTTGGTCGCGGTGTAGACCTATTGGGTGGCCAGGGCACTCATCAGCATCAGCAACGCGAGACTTTCGTGGCTGAGTCCACCCCCCCCGCGGTGCCTGTGTAACGTACTGTACATACCTTCAGGAAATAGGACCACCTGTTACCCTCCGCGTCTTCGGTATCAATTTTCACTCTGAGAGCCCAGAACGAGGCACCGCAAGTTTCAGACCAAACAACGCGTCGGCCTTGGGGAAGCGCTACGTGGAATATTTGACGTTATACAAGAGTCGTCCAGGTATGTCTTCCCCGGGTATACCACACTGTAGTTCGAGAAGAAGTCCACATACACACATACCTGCCTGGACATTCCTATCGACTTCTCTGCCTCTGTACTTTTCGTGCTCGGGGAGAGTGGGCGCCTCGAACTCTGCGTCAACGTAGACCATGTCGTGGCAGTGTCTTTTCGTTCCGGGCCTGCCCTGACCCGTCGATCTTGGACTCTTGAGATTCGAACGCTTTTCACTAGCGGGTGGGGAAATGCAACACAAATACCGAGTAAGTGATTATTAGAGTGAGTGGGCTCACACTTGGCATCTCGAACTGACCTGGGTCTGAGGCTGGGCATTGTTTGAATTGGGTTCGGGAATTTGGAAATTTGGGACTCTGGAATGCAGGACTGGTCTTGTTGGAATGGTGATCGTTCGCCCGTTCGCCCGTTCGCCCGTTCGACGGACTTGGATGTAGACGTAGACGAAGACAAAGAGGTACAGTAGAAGTTGTGCATTCTATAGGCCGAAAATCTAGAGTCTAGAATCCGCGAGAGGTATTTGAATTTCTTGTTGGAATTTCGGATCGTATATCTATCTATATATGAACGAATGAATGTGCTTTACTTAGATGGACTATATAGGATAAGACAGGATACGACACGCCGACGGGAGAACCGTCCTGCAATGAGACAAATCAGAAGTGAAAATAACGACGAAGATGAAATGTGAAGGTGTTATTAAAGCTGGGAGATTGGCAAGACCTTTCCTGTCCGATTTGGATATGATCTGGTCGAATGATTATGTGAGGTGCCCAGACGTGATGTGGTATATTATGCTTGTGGTGATACTGGGGTAGGAAAGTTTCGATAGGCCTACGGATCCGGGGAGGATGTTACCTCTCTCTCTCTGTGTGTGTCAGACTCAGTGAAGGCATGTTCTGTTCCCTTTCCTTGGGCCCAGCGGACAAAGGACATGTCTGCATCTAAAACACACGTATATATGAAGGTTCCGCCGCCGGAAGTTCAGATTGTTCTATAGCCCCGGAAGGACGGAGGATGATTGATGGTCCGACCTCCCTGGATTCATCACGTTCTCTGTATTGAGTCACAGCTTCGCGTCGTCACTGGAGTTCAAGGGGCTCGAAAACGGAATTGGATTTGTGTAAAGCTGAGTCAAAGCTTGGTAGGGCATGCCTCAATGACAAGTAGTGAATGCATGTTCCATTAAAGAGGATCAGTATTAAATATCGTTTCTGTCCGCGAGCTGTACGCAACGATACACCGCCACTCACACCTGTGGTCGGGTCAATCGATCGAGGGAACCATACACCACACACATCACACCTCACACCTCACAAGAGCAGGTTGAAAACAAACACCAGAAGACCGTAGAAGACGCCTGTCCCAGTATCCATCACGTTATTGGCATTGGCCGCACCGGTGGCAGGGTCAACCTCAGCCGCGGTGGCTGCAGAATCAGTCGCCGTCGCCGTAGTAGTGGGCGAGGAGTCAAAAACCGTGCCGTCGGTCGTGGTAAGGAAAGGTGTACTGGTGAACGGGACTATCGGGGTGCTGGCGCTGTACGTGGCCGGCAACGTGACGCTGAAATTGTACGCGCACTCTGATGCGTCGGCGCCGGAGGGGCAACAAAACCCCTGGACGAGACAGAAGTCGCCCGCATAACAGATCCCTAGGGAGGAAAAAAGTTCATGGTAAGACAAGGAACGTCGAGAATTTCCGCAACGTTGTGTGAACGGGTGGATCGATCAATGTTAAAACTTACATGGTGTCGGTGACGCCGGTTCGCAACAAGGCTCTCCGATATCCGGGTTGTAGCACCACGGCGAGGTGTTGGGGTCGCCACAGCTGATATAGCCGAGCCCGCAGACCTCCTCGCAGGTCGTCCCGGACCCGGTACACGTTGTTGGATCCGGCTCATATTCCTCCTGTCTTTTGGATAAGTGGCGGAGCGGAAGCTTTTGATATGCGTCTGCTGGGCCGATGGCTCCAAGGATCATCACGCACGTGAGCAGAAGGAGGCTGGTGGAAGGCATATCTTCTGTTGGTAATGCGAAGTAGGGGAAACAGGTCCTTTTGAGGGTGGGATCGCCTGCGAACTGAGAACAGAATCCTGATTTGGGGGTAGGGAGGGAGAGCTGCACACTGAGAGCAAAAGAGCTGGACGTGAGGCTGGCTTTATAACTTCTTGCTGGGCCTCAGACTCTGGGGATACACTCGCCAACGCAGAGATATCCACGCCAGGGTCTTTACCGTCTCGTCGAGCAAGAGGACAGACGGCTTGATACGAGGCTTTCGTGACGGCGGTGAGCAAGGTTTTACCGGTCAAGAAATGCTCCCAGAGTGCAAGAGTGTGATTCGAGGCGCTTTGGCTGTGCCATGCTGGGCGGTGCTGCGCCGAGAACTGTTAACGAGAGAAGCTCGAAAGCCAAGTATAAGTCAACCATGAATGGCCGGAGAATGGCTAGATTCACCATCACCACCATGGATGCGAGCCTCGGAGGGACTACCAAGCCGTGAACTCGTTAGTAATGAATGTTCTGAGTCTTACCCACGGAGCATAGGTTTGCCATCGTCATGCTAGAGAGCATCACGCGTTCGGCGAGTCCCTGGTGAAACTTGGTGGCAGTGAGGGGACTCTTTGTAGAATGGAGGCCACATCTTTCTCGATAGCATCACCGATTGCGGAACCAGTAAGAAGGGGCTGTTCGATGACAGCTGAGTGCCGTGCTGGCTGAGATTGCCATCGCGCTGGCATGGAGAATTGGTCAGTCCGCGGGACGAATGGAGATTATTGATCGACAATAGCACCATAGGATACAGAGGCAAAAGCGTTTCGTATCTGCTCCAGGCATCAGCAGAAGTAAAGAACTAAACTACCCCGCTCTGTGCTGTTACGGGACGCAGAGAGTAGACTGGCCTTGGTAGAGATCGTGTGGCAGCTCGCCATCAGATTGGCGATGGCCAAGATAATCCAATTGATACTCGACGTCTGGATTTGCTCGAAATTGGCGAACACGAGCGGGAGCAGTTCAGCTTGGACTTGGCTGCAAGACTTGTTTCCCGCTCCTTCGAGTGGAAGGGAAGGGTTTCATGCTAAGACGCCGTCGGGACAGAAACTGTCCGGTCATACGAGGAGGCCGGGCCATGTAAGCCGCTGTAAGGCTGGATCCTGAGTTTTGCAACCGCTAAAATGCCAAGACCTGATCGACCATCAGCATGAGAAATCTCAAGGAGTCGTCTCTCCCCAGGAAACTCACAATCAAGTGGATATGCCGGTAGGAAGGGATGCCTGTCTAATAGTTGCAGCAGCGGGTCCGCTGGATCATCATAAGGGACCGGATAGGGTGTTCAAAACTTGCTCGTACATGTCCACCACTTGAGCATCTGCTGGAATATCGAAGGTAATCGAGGCGGCTTACTCGCGAATGGGATGATCGGTCCGAAAGAAAGGTTCTAGAAAAGCACTCTGAGTAGCTATGCCAGTTGCTTCGGAAGCTTTCTGGTAGGTAATCTCATCAACAAGTCTATATTAGATTTAGTATCGAGTACAATGGTAGAGGGTTTAGTAAGGACGAACGATTCCATACCGACTACATCACTTCTCTTCCCATCACTCATTTGGCCTGTACTGTTGGACAATTTCATACCCTTCATCCATTCATCTATTTCTCGACCGAAATCGTGCAAATGTCTGGTCAGGCTGGTCGTCACCCTCTCGCATTCGTGGAGAAGTCTTGAGTCTCATGGCGTCAATGATATGCTGGGCAAAATTGGAATCGAAGCGTGAGGGTTTTGGTCTTGCTGCGGCACCCATTCTTCCAGAAATATCGATCGGCTCGTTCTGTTGAAGTCTCTCTTACTTCGTCGAACGCGATGGGGCCGAGGGAAGGAGGTACCCAAGGATTTCTACAATGGACAATCAGGAGCAAGATTCGAAGGACAAGAGGAAGACATGGGCAGGGCTGTCGAAGCCAGCCACCCAACCACGGAACGTCAAGTGTGAATGGCAGTCAACGTCAACTGGATCGTCGAGCAGACAGTAGACGTGCGGGAAGACGCATTCAACGAGGCTGAACCGAAAAGATACGGTGGGAGCGAGGCCGCCCTTTGGCCCGGATTCTTGCACCGGATCGTGCTCAACCAAAATCTGATGTCTCCTCGCTCTCTACATTATTCTTGACGTGGAACCCCACGTCGAGCGAGTTGTTGTGCTGCGCAGACTTTACCTTCGGGTACGGAGTATCAGCTTCGGAGTCCGGCGAGGATTGTAAGACTCCTGTTGATACAGTACGCCACAGCTTCGCTCGCGACCCACCCTTTCACCAGTTTGTTCTTCCTTCCTATCCGCCCAGGATCTTGGACACGACCTGACTGTAATTCCAAATCATAGCGGGATAGCCTCCGGATTATGCAATCCGGCCCTTCGGCTCGGTCATATGTCGGGCTTCAAAGCCAACACAGGAAAGGTACGCGTCACCTATTCTAGTAGGATTTACCTCGTAGGAGAACGAAAGACAGTCAGTCAGTGCCAAGTTCGGCTCATAGTTGGTTCCATTTCCCTCTCTGTACCTTCAAACACGACTTCACAGTTCCAGAGGAACAAAGATTGAGCGTGCGTTAACACACCCCGTTCAAGGGCCCAAAGGGCACTAGGTATAGTTCTGGCGCAGAGAAGATGCAATCGGACTTTATCGAAAACATACCACACAGGTGATCTTCCTGATCTCTTGTGTTACAGACACTGGTTAAGCACCCGAGAACTCAGACAGACCAGTTCCTGACTTGTCCCCGTACAAGGCCAGGGCGGTCTTGTTTTTGGCAACGCATGGCCTCCATTTTTGTATTCCAGCCGTACCGACCCCAACATTGGTGCCGAGAAATGTCTTGTAGACGCGGGTTTGAATTAACTATTCCGTCTTACCTGGTGTAGCAATAACCTCCTCGGCGTGCTCAGCGTTCTTCTCATGTAAGCCTTGTTCGGCATGCTCAGCGTGAACGGCATTTTCCACGTCGTGCCACTCTACTCCGCCATGATAGCGCTCCGCAAAGTAAATATCTAGATGAAGTCAGTTGCAATGGTTCTTCATCCCTAGAGGCCACTGTACCTAGATCTTCTAAGCTCTTGCCTTTGGTCTCCACGAAGAAGAGCGCCAGGACCGGAACAAAGAGGGCGTTGAAGACTCCGAGGATGACGTAGTACTTCCATGAGATGTTCTCAAGGGCTGGAGGCGTGACCTCGACTAAAATCAAGTCAGTGCCGCGTAACGAAAGCGAGAGCGAGTGAGGATGAACGGTCGAGAACGCATACCTATCAAGAAGTTGAACATCCAGTAGCAGACTTTGCATCAAATTAGTGCTTCTCCCTTAGCTCATTGGAAGTGAGACGCTTACCGACTGCGAGTCCCATGCCGTGCGATCTGCCTTTCAGAGGAAGGATCTCTGGACCATACATCCAAGACGGTCCCAGCCAGCAGGAGCTGAAGAAGGCAAAGTAGATATAAATGAAGCTGACAATGACAATGCCGTATGTATGTGCTGAGGGTGAGCTTTCCGGTGGTAGGTTCGCAAAAACGCCCGCCACAATGAAAAAGCAGACTGCTTGACCAATGGAACCAGTAATCAAGAATGGCTTGCGGCCCACTCTGTCAATGGTGAACACCGGCTGGGGCACAGTCAGCAATCCTTTTCGCACCGTGGGCAGTGAGGAGGGACACACAATCAGCGATGAGATGACAGAAATGACGGAGATCAGTCCTCCAATCCACAGCGCGTCTTCTCGTGCCACACCAATAAAGGTGATGAGGAGCGTCGGAACATAGTAGGTAACAGAGTTGATCTGGATAGTTTAGCCAAAAAGGTTCCAAAAGCACCACCAGAGATACAAGGCTTACCCCGGTGAGTTGCTGAAAGATATTGATGAGACAAGCCATGAGAACCCGTTTCCCATTTTGAGTAGGCCCTCCCTTGAACTGGTGGGGGAAACAAGGATTAGTTTTTGTTCTTGGCTAGAGGGTTTGAAGACAGCTTACCAGGCTTTTGAACCAGAGCAAGCCGTCGATATTCTCTAAGCGCGCCACTTCCTCCATCTCCATCATGGTCTTCACCACTTCTGGGCTATCCGGCCTCGTCTCTTTGCTGCCGAGTTGGACCAATGCTTGCACGGCCTCTTCCATTTTACCTTTGAGAACGAGCCAACGAGGTGACTCGGGCAGGAAGGGCATCAAGACGAATGTCGCGGCGATGAAAACCAGCTGGAAATAGATTGGGAACTCAAAGGCGGCCGCACTGTCGTTGGATCCGAGGCCATAGTTGACCCATTGGGCGAGAAAGAGTCCCAGGGCGCAAAGTGACAACTCGATGGACATTAGCATGCCGCGGTGGTGAGCTTCCAGACGTCAGAAAACGCATGGCCTACAGACGAAGCCGGGTCAAACCTTGCGAGGTTTCGGCCTGATACACGCCAATGGTGGACGTGAGTTGACCAACTCCGATTCCTGAAACGATTCCTGGAAACCCGGGTCAGTCCCGAGGATGCAAGGTCGGATGATCGAAGGAGGTGTGTGAACTTACGGCCCACGATCAAATGTGCGATGGTCTTGGCCGTGCCTTGCAGGATGGCACCCACGGCTGCGACAAGGCAACCAACCATAATAGTTCTCTTGCGACCAAGGGCATGACCAAAAACCAGACACAAAATTGCTCCGACAGCACCTCCAATGTCATAGATGGCATTGATGGTGCCTAAAAGACCGGCCTTTGGATTGTTGAACGTCTCCAGAAAGTAGGGCGTGACAATCACTCCCGAGAAGACTCCCTGATCATAGCCGAAGAGGAAAAAGCCCGAGGAGCAAGCGAAGGTGATGATGGCCTGCAGAGGAGTGCCACGTATGTTGGACAAGACGTTTTTCATGTTGGGAGGAGAGATGGAATGTCGGGAGGGAGGAAAAGTTGCTCGACTACAGATTTGATGTGCTCACGAGCCAACTTAAGTGATCAGGGTGCGGAAGAAGTCTCTGTGGGGTGTGCAGAAACCGGGGTAGTATCCTAGTCCTCCACGGGGTGGACCTCTCGGATGAAGACCTCATGGCAGCTTGAATCCAGGCTGGCCTTTGAATCTGGTGGCCGCAACATGGCAAAGCACGGTATCTGGTCCTGCCTGGTCTTCGAGCTCCGACCGGATCGGGAAGAAGCCGAAGAAACCACTTCCGATCCGGATCATCGGAATCCTGTTTCGGCTTCCCCATAGAGTGACTAACCGCTTTCGGAAGCCCGGTCCCACCCCGTGGAGTCCTCGTCCTTTCCCGGGGTACCTCGTGGACAGCTGGTGGCAACAAACCCATGCAAGACCGCAGAATATATGCGTCCTTTATTCTACCTAGGGCTCTCAATGCTACACATAGAATCTTCGACAACTCGGGTTTTTGTCCAAAGTTACTGCAATCTACGAACGAACTACGAATAGTCAATGGGGCAAACCATAGAGCTCCGGTCGATCGACGACAAAGCCCCCATCAAAGTCATTGTGATTGGGGCCGGCGTTTCTGGAATCATCGCTGGAATCAGATTCCCTCAGCGAATTTCCAATCTTGACCTTGTCATCTATGACAAAAATCCCGACATTGGCGGGACATGGTTCGAAAACCGGTATCCGGGCGTCGCCTGTGGTATGGCTCTCTGCGATCTTGTCTATTCTATCGGTGTTGACACATCCCGGTTGCAGATATTCCAGCACACTCATATCAATTGAGCTTCGAGCCCAACCCAAGATGGCCTGAGTTCTATGCTTCCGGCAAAGCCATCCACCAATACTGGAAGGACGTAGCATTCAAGTACGGAGTGAACAAATATGTCAAGCTCAACACCAAGATCATTGAAGCACGATTCAATGAATCCACGTCAAAGTGGCACGTCAAGCTCAGCCGAGCCGACAGCGGCGAAATCTTTGAAGATACGGCCGATGTTCTCTACAACTGCATTGGCGCTCTGAATGAATGGAAGTGGCCCAAAATCAAAGGTCTGCACGACTTCAAGGGTGATCTTCTTCACAGCGCCAATTGGGACGAAAGCTGGGACCCTACCGTAAGATTACCATCATTACGTGCGGGCTCTGCTGATGTCATTGACAATGTCGCAGGGCAAGACGGTTGCCGTGATCGGCTCAGGATCCAGTGCCATTCAGATTATTCCGGTCCTGCAACCCAAGGTGAAGAAGATTGATAACTATGTCCGCGGGCGCACTTGGATTTCCCCCCCTTTCGCCCCCAGCGAAGTAGAGAAGCACACTTCCGAGGAAGCCAACTGTAGGACGACCTAGCCGGTAGCCAGGAATGAAGCTAAATGGAATGCAGTCAAGTTTAGTGAGGAAGAGATCCAGCAATTTATTGACGATCCAGAGTTTTACCAGGCTTACCGAAAAAGTGAGTGTGGTCCTGGCAAGCAACGCTACCATATTTAGGGTTGTGGGACGACCTGCTGACCAAACTCAGAGATCGAACATGAACTGCAATCCTTCCATGGCATCACGTTTCGGGGTCCCATGTCCAAAGACGCAACGGCCGCTTTCACACAGTCCATGGCTTCCAAGCTAGCTCCCAAGCCCGAGATTCTGGACAAACTCGTTCCCGATTTCCCGCCGGCATGCAGGCGACTGACACCCGGACCGGGCTATCTCACGGCTTTGACGAAAGACAATGTGGATTTTATCACGACAGAGATTGCCAACGTCACCGAGGAGGGTGTCGTGACCAGAGACGGTACCACGCGCGCCGTGGATGCCCTCGTCTGTGCCACCGGGTTTGATACGACGTGGACTGGCCGGTTCCCCATTATCGGGAGAAAAGGCCGTCTGCTGGCTGAGAAATGGGCCGAGTACCCCAAGACCTATATCGGCGTCGCCACTGACGAATTCCCCAACATGTTCATGTCGCTTGGCCCCTCCTCGGCAGTGGGCACAGGTAGTCTCAGTATCATTTTGGAGCGTATAGGAGACTATGTCTGCTCGGCGATCCAGAAGATGCAGCAACAAGCCATCCGGTCCATCGAAGTGCGGCCGAAGGCCGTGGACACCTTTTATGAATACAGCAAAGCATATTTTGCCAACACTGTCTTCACTTTGAACTGCCGCTCGTGGTACAAGGGTGGAACGGCGGACGGCCAGGTTTCCGCCTTGTGGCCAGGTGAGATGCGCTGCGCTTCTCCTTTTGGACGAGATTTGGCGATCTAACAGCTCTTATAGGATCCTCCCTGCACTATATCAAGGTCTTGAGCAGCCCGCGATGGGAGGACTATGATTACGAAATGGTCCACGACAACAATGCGGCTTGGTTAGGAGACGGATGGACTGTCGCTGAGAGGAATGAAAACATGGACAGGGCGTATTATCTGAACCCGGAAAACATCGACTTCCCACCAGTGCCACAGGGAACTACTAACGGAGCAAACGGAACAAATGGGCACATCGCAGTGAAAGTCTAGGCATACTGCCCAAACGCCTCATACCTTCAGGCGTCTTGGGTTTTAATTTCTTGACTGTAGTGGCTACCATTCCGTCTACTTCTTCGAATGTTTCTGAGACATAACATAATCAATGGTCAGGTGGTTACTCTGTACCATAGTATAAATCGTGAAGGTGCCTACATTCGTCGTCAAGACGGTGCGCAGACCCATCAACCCTGAATGAGGCTTGGAGAGGTTCGCTTCGCGGATATGCAACATGAAACGATCCAACCTTGGACCCACAGTTGGATGAGAATCCGGAATGGACGGATCGACTTTGACCCCGTGGGGATGGAATGGTACCCTTTGGTCAGGAGACAGCAAGGCATAGGTTCGGGGTTGAGGGTGACATAGCCGTTGGCTTCGTCCCACGACACAACTACGGCCCGAAGAGGGGAGGTGAAGCACGAGGCAGCGAAGCACGACCCGGGGAGGGTCATCGCTCTCTGGGAAAGATCAGACCTTCCGAGAAGTGTTAGACACATGGCATGAGGGCCGGACTGGCCGGACTGGGCAGAGGCCTCCGATCCGAAGGACTCGTTGATATTGGTTGAGGAAGTCCAGGCTGGGACTTAGAATTTATTTTTCATCTAGCCAAACATGCCAGTCGCGATCATTGCTGGAGCAGCCTCGGGGATTGGGCTTCCGCTTAGTCGACACACTCCTCGGAGCAAGGCTGGACAGTGGCGCTCGCAGACGTCGATGTGGCTGCAGGAGAACGAGCAGCTCAGGAGCTCGGAGAACGGGCTTTCTTCCACAAAACAGATTTCTCACATTGGGATGACGTCGCCATGCTGTTCGAGAAACCAAGCGGAAATTTGGGCGTGTGGACTATGTCGTCGCCAATGCTGGCGTCGCCGATCTCCAGAGTCTGTACGAGAAGCAGCCAGGGGAACCGACAAAACCAAATTTGAAGACGATGGAGATCGACCTGATCGGTACGATCTACTGTCCGTGGCCTGCGGAACACTTATTTTGAATGAATTGAGGGCAAGGAGGCGCCATCGTAATCACCAGTTCGAGTGCCGGCCTGTACAAATTTCCCACCAATCCACAATATGCCGCAGCAAAGCATGGAGTGCGTAACATGGAACCCCCTCAACACAGGTCGCTTAAACAACCTAAAGTTACTGACTGATCGTTGTGCAGAGAGTGGACCTGGTGGGATCCGCGGCTCCTGTGTTTCAGATCGAGAAGATCAAGTTGAACTGTGTTTGTCTAGTTTTCGTGCCGACGAACCTCGCTCCGAGTTCTTTGCTGCAGGCCATGCCCAAAGAACATGTGAATCTGATGAGCACCATCGTCCGGGCCTTCCAGAACTTTGCGAGTGAGCCGAGTCTGGTTGGAAAAGTTGCGGAATGCTCACTGGGTGAGATCTACTATCGCGACGAGGTCGACTACTGTAATTAAAGCGAGCGATGGATGGGAGAGGAGAGCGCAAAACTCTAGGAAGAAGGATACAATCTAAAATGACGAGAGCCTGCCGAAATCGAATGCTCTAGAGACCTCGTCGGTGTCCTGAGTTCAGTATACAGTGCTTTTCATGGAAACACAAGTACATTGCTATTGTCTACCAAGTATGTTTTGCAACAGTGGCCAAGTCAAAATTCAGTACGTCCATGTCCTACGAGTCATGTTTTTTTCAGCTTCACGTCCACTGGCTTTATTGGATTCCAGCCGAAATCCGTCGCACATTTCATTTTAATGTCCGTTGAGCTCTGTGGGAGCTTTTCCTTTACTGTGGTTGACCCAGTTCGAACCCTTGACTGTCAGATTGGTCTGTAATGCTCTTCTGCGGGATGTTGAACTTACTGCACCAAGAGCCGCCACTGATCGATTCAGTTGTTGGCTGGGTATCTCTCCAAGCCACAACGGCTGTGTTTTGTCTAGACCCTGTTCAATCTCCCATCCATTGCCACCCTCGACATAGACTGCGCGGCCAGCCAGTTCGGTTGCCGAGGCGATGTGAAGGATGACTCTTGCGATGTCGGCGGGTGTATTCGTTGGTAGACCTGCCCCGATCCAGGTGTCCTTGATCCCATCGACCATCCCGGTCAGAGTCATAGAGGGGCAGACACAGTTGATCCGGATCTTGGACGCAATGGGCTCAAAAGATCGCAGGCTTCGCATCAGACCCATCACTCCATGCTTTGTGGCCTTGAAGTTGATCAGCAAATGGACGAAAACTCGCAGAGATGGCAGACAGACCTGATAGACGAACAGGCCCGGGTATTCCTTGAACCCGGCCACCGAGGATACCAGGATGAGACTTTTGTCCTCCGATGGCTGCTGGCCTTGCCTCAGAAACACGCAGGCAATGCGAGCGAAATACAAGGAGCCATTCAGGTTGACATCGACCAACTTGGTGCTAGGTTTCTGTGGGGATCAATCAGTCAACAATCTCATTGTCTCACATATTTTCCGTCAGGAAATTGGGTGTCATGTACCATCTTCACACTCTCCAGGGTCCCCGGAGGATCGAACCAGCCCGCTATTTCTGCCAGACCGGCAATGTTTGCGGCGATGTCGACGCGGCCGAATGCCTCGTAAGCGACTTGGAACAAGCGGTAGACATGATCGTAGTTGGTGATGTCGGTCGGCACAAATTTGAGCTGACTCGCCACGCTTTGGTCTCTGGCGGTCAGATCGTCCACCTTCGCATTGCCTGCGGCTTCGTCGACGTCGCCGAACACCACGCGGCACCCACGGGCCAGGAAAGCTTCCACAGATGCTGCTCCAATGCCGTTACTCCCACCTTGATGGTCTGGTCAGCTGGATGGTTTTTGCAGGCCACTGAAGGCGGTATACCTGTCAGGACGACGACCTTTGAGGCCAATTTCCCGTCGTCGAGCTCGCCCAAGATGATGCGGGACATGGCGGAAATGTGGAATCAGGAATCGACAGCCGGTGACAGATGGCCAGGGGGTCCATTCCAGCTTGCTTTTTCTACACGAGGCTAAGAGTACCATCCAGGGGATCGAAAGTATTGGGTCAGCTACTACTAGGCAGTTGATCCCTGGAGGCGAGCACACGGGTGCTCGATGCACCCGATACGCCTTCGGATGTTCCAAGAACACATCGGGAGGTCTGCCGGGCTTCGGAACCAGAATCTCAGAGGGAAGAAGGGTCTGGCCTTCTGTCGGATGAGTTCAACCCACACTTACCGGCAATGCTTCTATCAGCATAGAAGAAGTCGACCGCGGAACCTAGCATGGGCAGTCGTAATCATAGACAGGGGGACGGATTCGATTCCTGGAGAATTTGAAAGAGTCTGCGGCATATTAGCCTTGGAATTTGTGGTCGCGCAAGCAGGCACTCTGGATTTCTATCATATGGCCAAGCGGTCGGATACACAGCTGTCCGTGAGAGTAAAAAGCCTGGGCCTGCCAGAGACGTTGTTGCTCGTGATTAGCTACGTGCTGTTTGGGCGGCCTTCAATCGAGCTCATTACCTGAGCAGCCGAATTTGCGACATCCTTCTGTAGGGTTCACCTAGCTCGGTGTATCTCCACACGGAGTTCCCCTTGGTGGCGACGGTAGGTGCCTACTCCCTGTGCTACTAGTACTAACTGACAAGTTGAAAACGCTTGTCAGAGAAATATGTACTATTACTGTACCTAATACCGCCAGCATCACTGGAAGTTTGTGATCTCACGATATAAAAGTCGACTTCTCCAGGGTAATTTTGGTTAGATGACTCCACAAAACGTAACTCTTGGCACAACAAAGCCAACCACCCAGATAAGAGAGTTTAGGCGTGCCTCCCCCGGAATAATTTCTATCCGGAGCATGTGCTACATGGAGTCAACTAACCCAAAACTACGCCTGGATACGTGCAACACTGTTGCCCATTGGCGAGCAGCACAAACGTCATCACCCTACCGTAAGCGGGACTGAGCCCTCCGCACCCCGCACCCCAACTCTGTGCTCGCTACTGTGCACCAAAGAGGCTACGCTTTGGGGGAGCAATGGAGCGCCCGTCCTCAACCCACGCAGTTGTTGCTGGCCCATCTGCCCCGCGCCTGGCCCTGAGCTAGCTGCCCCAGAGACACGTCTAGATCCTCTGTACCGAGTACAACATTTGCGTTTTCAATTCCTTTCTTCTCCATGTCACTGTCGCCTGACTTGGCCTCGCCCACACGCACACGTCGCCACCATGTCACCGACACCGAGACTGGAGAAAGGCAGACGACGCTGTACGCGAGCCTGCGACAACTGTAAGAGGAGGAAGGAAAAATGTAACGGCATTTGTCCTTGCCCACCATGCGTTCGCCGGGGAAAGAGGACGGAATGCCATTTCAGCAACCATTCTCATGACACCGTTCCGTGGAGGAGCCAGCCCCAGAGCACAAGGCAAGAATCGTGGCAGGAGAGCGCCGTGCCTACTGTTCCATCCCGGGACAACGTCACCGTGAATTCGGGATCGCCCCAGGAACAGCTGCGCCATCACGCCCAGGAGTCAGTCGAAGGCGACACGCTCTCGGGGGACACATCCCACAAGACGTCACCTGCCGCCACACGCTTCCTGGATGATGGGAAGGGCAAAGGGAAAATGATTTTCCTGGGAGAATCTGCCACGTTGGCTTTCGTCGAAGTGGTTCGCCGGGTGGTGGAGGATTCCATCGGCCCTTGCGCCTTCACCACCGATCCGCGACGAAGTTCGATGCTCGAGGTCCGCCAGGGGGAAGAAGCAAACTCCATGGCGCTCTGGACCAGGTCTGACATCCCAACACTTTCAGTGGCCGAGGTCAGCTCTCTAGTTGAATGTTACCACACCACCATCTATGGTATCTTTGACCTGTTTGTCGCGCAGACACTGACCGGAGAAATCGTCAGCTGGGCTTTGCAAGGATGCTCAGAGTCTGATGAAAAGACCCTGATCTTTTTGCTGGTCCTGGCCGTGGGCGCCCAAGAGCGTGGCCAAAAGGGAGACAAGGAGATAGCCGACCTGTGCTTCCAGCGTGCCCAGCAACTCGCGTTCTGCTTCATGTGTGATGAAACAAGCTTACTGACGGTCCAGTCCCACATCTTGATGGCAATGTACATGCTCAATGCGTGTCGGCGGAACGGCGCTTTCCTGAATCTGGGCATTGCAGCCCGTGCCGCCTGTGCTCTGGGACTCCACCGGACCGACTCCAAGTCATTATTCGCGCCAGAAGAATATCGAGCCAGGGCAAGAGCCTGGAAGACGCTCAGGGTTCTGGACATGTTTACCAGTGTATCCCTCGGAAGACCTCCCGCGACCATTGAGTCGGGGCCCACGCATCTCTGGGGCGGAAAGACTTCAGCTCTTTCGCTGGAAGAGCAGATCGAGTGTGCGTGTGTCCGACTATGCTACATTACCGAGCGGATCATCGGGGAGGTCTATCATCGAGATACTGTCTGCGCCGAACGCGTCGAAAGCATTTCTCAACACATTCGCGAGTGGGCAACCGACTTCCCTGCCCTCTTCGAAATGGATGACGGTGCTGAGGACGAATTCGACCCGGCATCCTTGCCACGGCGGCTGTGTCTCAGCCACCTGACCGGAGCCTATTATTACGGCATCATTCTGCTCACCAAGACTTTTCTCGTCCAGGAGGTTCACTCGCTCCTACAGAAGAGATCGACCGATAACAGTATCAACACGGATCTAGCAGACACCTCGAGTCCGTATGCCACCTTTGTCGTGCCATGTATCAGCTCCGCGGTGAAAGCTATCGACATTGCGTCCCACCTCACCAACTACCCCACGCTTCCCAAGAGGATTTTTTTAGTGGTGAATAACGTATTCATCTCGGCGCTCGTTCTGGGTCTGGCCTATTTTGGTGACTACGATCGATCGTTCCCGTTGGAAGAAGGCCTGGTCAAAGCCGACCACTTTCTCCAACTCATGGCTCTCCACGATGCCCATGCACGGCGTTACTCGGAGATTCTGTCCTTCCTCAGATCTGCAACCGGGATTTATGTCAAACAACGTGATGCGCTGAAAGGTCTGAAGCAGAAGATGTACATTGATAAAATGTTTGGAACTCTACTCGGAAAGTGGAGCGCCTCGCAGACGTTGGCATCGGGAGACGACGTCTCCGTTGCGCGGAGGAAAGATTTCGGAACGTCACCTGAAACACAAGAGAGAGCAGAGGGCACATCACCGTTGCCGCATCGTGACGTTTCACCTTACCTGCAGCCTAACAATCTCTGGCCCTTGCCATCTGGCGGTACAAGAGAGGAAGCTCTCGACCAGGACCTGAACATGTTTTCTCAATCCCTCCACGACCTTGGTCAGCTACCTGTCGATACTCTCTCTCCCTTTTCGCACTTTGTGGAGCTCTCTATGGAGCATTGTCGACCTCTTGAGTCAGCCACTGTACTAAATTCCTTCGAGCTGGTCTAATTGCTCTGGTGCGTTGCGTGTGTACGCCTGACCTTGATGGAGGCGTTGATGGAAGGGTGCCACTCACTGTTATTCGGAGTATCAACATCATATTCTGCATGCTCCGTCGATCACGCTGTTCATATTTCGAACCTTCCCAACTTCGGAAGTGCAGCTGTCTCGCACGCTCTATGTTCACTCACCTTTGGTTCAGGCCAATTTGGGACCTGACGACTCCTTCATGCAAAGCTTCTATGCATTCAGAAGCGACATACGCTCCGTCAACGACTGTCTTGGTGTGGTCCGCGGTTCGTGCTGTGGATCGAACCTTTCTTGCTGTAGCAAGATGTCGAGGTGAATTGCGAGACTGCCGGGCTACACTTCAACGGGTCGTCTGATGAGGGTGGATCGGCTTACACAACTGACTCGTGGTGTCTGGCGCACGCCTCCCTCACCAACGAGTTCCTATCGTGGCTCGGGGATGCGGTCATCGTCGCCTCGGAAGGTATAATTGCTATAGATATGTTTGGCCAGTTTGTACCATCTCAGGGAGTCCAAGGATGAGTCAAGGGAACCGGGTTCGAGCTCGGAGCCCGTGTGGAAGTAGGGGATTGTCGATTGCGTCAGCACTGAGATTTCCTCGCCTTGGATTATTAGGGCACATGGTCCAGGAAGGAGTAATTTAATGACTCTGGAACCACGTCAGGGTCTCTTATAACAGTCCCGATAGAGATTCCTTGTCATCGATTCCGCCGGATGTACTGGTTTCGACACGGCTCCCGATGAGATTACAGTTTCGGAAACGTGAGGCTGGCCAGGTCAGGTCCTGCCGGACACCATCGGATAGCTCCTGGCACCCGATGGCTCATCCACCCGGCCCTTTCAACGGTCTGCAATGACATCCGTGACTGTACGGAGTAGTTATGTACTTCGAAATGCGACAAGCCAGTGAGTGGCCAGTGTCCCCAATTTTGCGGCAGTTGGAAGTTTTCCTCGCCGCCTCGTCACTCTGGGAAAGCTTTTGCCATCCGAAGGCTGTTCTCAACATCTCCTTTAGACAGACCAATGGGAACAAAGGAATCATGACCATAGCATTCCGCAGCTAACATCTATTTCCACTAGTAGTACCTTTGTACTCGTACTCGGTGTTCCATGAAAGGGTTGGGTGAATGATCCATGTCTTGCGGATGGAGGGAGATCTCACTCACGCCCGATGTTCGAATGTCTCAAAGACAGCCACTATGTATTTTGACCAAGCTGTCGTTCTCCCTGACAGGGCTTGGAGAGTCTCCCACGATACACGACAACGAACTGAAGACTTCTCCTTCCACGTTCAGGATACATCCAAGACCCGCGTGGATGTCCTCGTTCTTGGCGCGGGCCCCTCAGGGCTAATGATGGCCAACTGGGATGGCAAAGTGTGGAATCAGAACCAGAATCGTGGAAGAAAGAGGCACAAAGGTTGGTTGGTTATCTGGTCGCCATGGTGGCCCATATCCCAAAGTCCGCTGTGGTATCTTTGTACTCACGCCTCTCTCTTCAGATGCATGACAGGCAAGCCGATGGTCTTCAGCGTCGTACTCTCGAGATGTTTGATTCCTTCCGACTTTGGACACCGTCGACCAGCTAAGGATGCTATGGACGAGGAGGGAACAAGTATAGAGAAATTTAATAACGCTTTTCCCAAGCGCAATATGCAAGCCGGCGGTAACGGTACGTTCCAGCTCTTTGAGCTTTTTTTTGGAAAGAGAAGAGAAATTCGACCAGCTGACATATCCTAAAGCTAGCCGCTTAATTATAGTGCAGGTACTATATGGTCGTGGCGAAAGCCGGCAATATTACAATACAGCGGACCAAGGTAACGGGACAGACGTGCCGGTGAAGAATAAATATCTCCTCCATAGTCATGTCCCATCAAGTTCTTGCCTCGATTATCAAAATAGGCATGAGAATGCTGAGTGTGTGGAGGTGCTCACCCAATCCGACGGCAGGCCATCCCATTTTCAAGAACTTCGGCCGATGGAAGGTCGCC
Source organism: Phialophora macrospora (assembly GCA_000835435.1). NCBI lineage: Eukaryota > Fungi > Ascomycota > Eurotiomycetes > Chaetothyriales > Herpotrichiellaceae > Phialophora > Phialophora macrospora. The sequence goes on from KN846961.1 coordinate 2,650,487, forward strand.
GTCCTCCCCGGAGACATTACCAGGCTCCCAACAGAAGGAGAGGCTGGACAGAAAACGGCCACCAGCTTGAAGATCCCAAGTCGTTCCTGAAAAAAATTCACTCCTCCGGAAGCGCGAGACGATTCTTGTCTTCGAGGCTCGTTGTGTGCATGCCGCGCCCACGCACCCGGGTGGTCGGACCATCTGTGATCTTGCGCCTGTTTTCCAACCCCTACGACAAGGTCTCCAGGAGGGGTGGGACTCGTGAAAAGTCTCTGCGGACGACGCGGGCCACGGGCAGTTCTACAAGGCCTTTAGTGTCGACCGCGCGAGCAAGGGTGCACCATACATCATCCGACCCGACCAATACTGTATGGAGGCATTCATACTGATTGAGTGTGTTTAAACCTGGACGTTTGATAGTAGTCTCAGTTAGGATACCTCAATCCCCATCCAATCTCATGGCCTGATCTAGCATTCTTTAGCGCTCTCTTCCCCTCCGCTGCCAGGTCACTTATGTATCTTCTCTCTCCTTCCCGGAACCTGCTCAGGCCGCAGCGCCACCGTATCGAGGCCTCGGAGATCAAAATTGCGTGAGGTGCTATGCATCAGAAGCTGGACCTAGGCCGCATTTTGCCGGCCAGGCCAGGCTCATGGTACTCTACAGTAGCAAACGTCGCAACGTCACCCGGTTGCACACCTACACCAGCCCCTGAGATATACGGTCGGGGACGTCTAGGATGAAGGGTCTTAGAAAGGGTGAGTTAGGTATCCAAGAATGAAGTGAAGGTGAAATGAGGTGAATGCGAAAGTGGGAGTTGAGGGTGCGGTGAGTCTCACGTGAGGCTCGGGGTAGATATCTATCACTCGCTCTCTTCTTTGGCGCGCAAGCGCATAGGATACATAGACCACCCATTCCCCTGTTGAGTTAATTGTTGACCAAGACTCCCCTCACATTGACCTGCACCTGCCTGGTATCAACTGGTTTTCGTGTCCCTGGCCTCCACAACTGGGACGAGGCCCGTCTTCTAACATATACGAAGTCTAATTCTGTGCCTGTCGATATTTTCCCAGTGCCGAGTCCACGCGAGAATGGTCTGACCGTTCGTTGCCTTTCTGAGACAATTGCTTCTCTGCCGCAGTGTAACGGGCGGTCGAAAGTGCCAGGGGGTTCGCGTGGTGGTCATCTTGAATCAGAAAGAGAGCGGAGCCATTGGGCTGCCACGATATGCAATCGATATACCCAGGGCGAGAAGCAAGCCTTGAGGAAGTACATTGTACATACATAACCCTTTCGGACGGGCACCGCAAGGCTGATACTTTGTAAATCCACTCCCTCATCCCATGTCCCCGCACATTGTGCCATGATGCACACGTGTCGGCTTGCGCCTTCCATGATCCAACCTTCTGACTCCATCTCAGGTCTACCATGAAGGTGTGCGATGTGATCGACGGAAATGAGCAGCTGCTGATAGACCCTATCCTAGCCAAAGGTAGTCAGATGTGTTCTTTTGCTCGAGGGCTCCATCTCTAGTGCCAATATGACACATTTTTCAAAGGTGTGAACTCGGGAGCTTGAACACCTTCTTGACCTCCGATATGCTCAACTCTCGATCGGGCGAAAAGGTAGGTTGCCCGCGATAGTGGCGAGCCCAAGCCCAAACAGTCGATCAGCTATGCCGCGTCGTTAGTGTCTGTTTTCTGTGTGCCTGACTTCTCTGCCATGTTGCCTACCTTGCGCGCTGACGAAGTCCAAGTACGCGAATCCACGGTCGAAGCGATATACCTCGCGCTTCCCAGTGCTTTCCATCTGGACCAAGAACGTAGGGGAGGCGAAGTTGGGCCGGGTCCCCGATGCATTCACAGAGGAAAGAAAATCCTCAGCCACTAGGAAGCAAGTGAGCAACTATTTCTCACTCATGATCAAAAGACCGGAAGAGACTTACATTCTTGACTGAGGATCGAACACCCGTTTCGGCTGACGATAATGAGCCTGAAACGCATTGTATTCGTGTTTTGTACGATTGTGATGTCCGCGTCGGAGATGTGGACTATCTCGCTCTGAACCTGGTTGGCTTGTCTGGGGACAAAAAGTAATTTAGCGGCTTCTAGGGCACTTGAGACGTGGTGCTGCTTCACTTACAACGTTAATACTGTTCTCTCATCCTTCCTGGGATATCTCAAGTCGATGACGAAAAGTTCCATCCGCATTTCTTCGAGTTTTCTGAAGAACTGCGTAGCGGCTAGGACCAAAGAAAATCAGTCAGACCTCCAAATAAAAGCCTAGAATGAAGGGAAGACACACCTTCGGTCGTTGTCAGATGAAATGTAACATCGAAATTTCTGGCATCGGATTGCTCTTGTCCGTCGTTCGAGCTTCTGCATCGGACATTCTTCATCTTTATGGTGGCGTCATTCTTGTTGATGGATAGTTCAACCTTGCGGTTCCCTTGGGTGGCATATGTTAGCTTACGATGCACGAAAAAAAGTCTAGATGTGGATGCGAACACTCAATACTAGTCCTAGTAACATCTCCCGCGGATGTCGAGTCCTTGTCTGCGTAGAAAACGGCAATTTCTGCAACGTCAAGATATATTTCACAGGGAGAGTTGTGGAATGTCAAAGTCTCGGAACCGCCACGGAGACGATCCACGCTGACAGCTTTGTAGTGAAGAAGTTGCACTGTTTCGATCGAGGTCCTCTCATATGAACTCTCTCCAAATGAAAAGGTGATACTTTCGATTGATTCTCGGATGGTGCGTGGATCCCTGCGGCACGAGGTTAGGTCACCTCACACTGAAAAGAGTGCGGCCTATTCGTTCTTACGCACCCGATGAGATTGAGTAGACGCGTTTCCGTTGTCAAAGTTGGGCAGTAGGCAAGCATGGTGCTTATGCCGCGTCCAAGCATAGCGGCTGCGCGGTTGATTGAAATTCTCTGGACGAAACATTCTTCAAACTCGGGTATGTCTGAGAGTGCGAGTGTCAGTCGCTTGCTGAGTTGAACCGGCCCAGAGCACTGGAAACGACGAGTGACTGACCTCCTAATGGGATGTTTTTGATAATCAGTGATATTAGGCGATTGTTGCTGAGGTCGGTGACCTTATACAGCATCCAACTTCTCTCTTTCCCGGTAAGCCTTACAGGAAAGCTGAGACCTGACACTAAGCCAAAGCATTAGAATCGGGAAAGAAGGTTACCTCTCGATGACCGGATCTCACAGGCATATGCAGCCACCCTTGCTAGGTGTGCTTGATCTGGCGCTTCCCGAGCATTTTCTCGGCACTGGCAGATGAACAGAGGTTGAGGGGCCGCTTGAGAGGGATTTATCTTCCATTTGGGATGTAGAGCAGCATGTCTACAGATGACGTGGTCTGATTCTCCTCCGCTGGAAACAGCAAACAATTCAAAGACACAAAGCGGGAGCGGAGCTGGCTGGGTCAGGCTGGTGTCCTGAAAACTCTCTGCTGGAGCATGGACGGCCGCTGTTGTGGTAGCTCTCAAGGTCGTGGAGAACCAATCGTGTATCTCTCGCATCATGACAGCTATTTCTTCAACCTGATCTTCCACTCGGTTTGTTTGAGAGCTGTAGCCCGTCAGTTGTGATTCGGAAGGGATGGGTAGTGAAACTTTGTACTTAATAGCAACACCCAAGACCAAGTTAAGACTATTAGTGTGAATGGTGAGCTGGCTTCTTAGGCTGGCGAGATCGCCACCTTGCGTTGTCCAGGCGATCTTTTTCCAACTGATCCTGATATGTCGACTCCAACGGCGAAACCTTGAAACCTGAGGATCTCGCTGTTCTACAATGCAGCTGTACTTCTCGACGATTGTCGCCAGGTGCTTCAGGATCTCTTCACAGCTTTGAAGCATGACAGTGATGGTTTGCTCACTACCCATTCGACGTGGCTGGGTACGATGAGGGACAGGGTCACCATCAACTCCGCTGCTCGCTGGAGCATCCTTGAGTGCACACAAGGCCATACTCAACGAGTACAACTGATGTTCCACCTCACGAAACTCAGCTGGTGCTGATTTGCGACCCTTAGTGAAAGCCCGCCCCAGCCTCCAAGCCAGTTTCCCCATCAGATACGCATCGCCGAACGAGACCGGAGCGGCCATGTTCTCAAGCTTCTCAGCGGGCTCGACGTGTGGCCTCCAGGTAGGATCCCAATTTCAAGGCTGTCCTGGGAAGAGAGAAGCGGGCAGGAAAGAGGCTGGTCGATACGAGGTCATCGTCATCTAACAAAGATAAGGCTGTGTTGATTCCTGGGGGCGCTATCCTAATGCATGCGAGGCGCTTCAAACTGTGGTGGCTGTGCAGTTGCCTGCTTCCCCGGTCTGGATGACAGCTCGCGAGGCGCCCAATTACACGTCAGACATGGTCGGCTCAGAAAACGACTTGGCCTGAGTTAGCCTGCCAAGACCATGGGTTACACAAGGCGCTCTTGGTGGGCGAACCATCGAAAGGCAACCCACGTAGGGCACCCATAAAGCTGGGCTCTTCCGCCATGATGAGACTCCAGGTTCGCCAGCCTCGCTCGGCGAAAGGCACAGAAGTCCGCTCGCCAAAGGTCGGAGGATTCCGACATCGTGAAGATGAACGTGAATAGTGTTGCCGGCATTGTTTGGGATCATCGAGAGCCCTTTCCGCTGGACCTGGTCGAGGGATTTGGGGCTGAGTGCATTGCACAACCGCCGGATATCGATGTTCAGCCGTTCAACGCAATTCCAGAACATGTTCGACAGCCGAATGACCACCACCCTGTCCATCGGGTCGGTCCAAGTAGAGACTTTATCATCCGACAAGGAAATCGGAACATTCTCCCTCCACTTTCAACCTCCTTGACCGCTAGAATCATTGACGACACCGCCAAAATCATGATCACACAGCTGTATTGGAACACCTCCAATGCTCCAATCCACAAGGGAGCCTACACTTTTCCGCTTCCCAGTGGCTGCACGGTCACAGACTTTCATTGTCGAATTGGGCGCGATAAAGTGGTCAAGGCTGAAGTCAAGCCCAAGTTGCAGGCTCGCGAAGCCTTCAATCGAGCAGTCAACAATAACCAAACAGCCGGACTTTTGGAGCAGGATACTCCCGAGATTTTCACGTCAATGCTCGGCAACATCCCTGCAAATACCAAACTGAAGGTGGAGATCTCGTTTGTCACCCTCCTCAACCACAGGTTTGCCGACCAGTTAAGCACTACTATCTTAACTGTTCCGACTTATATTGCAGGCCGTTATGGTGAGCCACCTCTCGATTTTCAGACTTCAAGCCAGTCCGGCTTCTTGAGGGGTCTCTCAGTTCAAATTGAGGTGGTTGCGAAGCAACCGATCCAAAGGATCTCAAGTGACACGCATCGGATTACTGTCGAACAAGGAGTCACCAGGCGTCAATTCACGAACTGGCAGCAGTTCGTCGCGGCCGCTGACACACACGACCTTCCCACATCCATTGTCAGATTGAAGGAGGACTCTATCTTCCTCGACAGGGATTTTGTTCTCGAAATTTCGACACAGCCGAGAGACGGCTTCGAAGCACCTCATGCTTGGCTGGAAGAGCATCCGTTCCTGGAGAACCAAAAGGCCGTCATGCTCACGATACCGCCAAACCTCATGCTCAGGAATGCATCTTCGAGCGATGACGGTGAAATCTTGTTTGTGGCTGATAGATCAGGGTCGATGACAAGCAAGATCGAATCTCTGAAGTCAGCCCTAGTCTTCTTCCTCAAGGGTATCCCTCAAGGTCGTAAATTCAACGTTTGGTGCTTCGGTAGTGAATACACGTCACTTTGGCCGCAGTCTCAGGAATATTCTGATCAGACTCTCGGAGCTGCCCTGACATTTGTTCAGACCCAATTTAGGGCGAATATGGGAGGAACAGAGCTTTTGAGAGCTCTCCAGGAGATCACAAGGGCTAGAGATCAGAGCCGCATGGCTGATGTTGTTGTTCTCACAGACGGAGAGGTATGGAGGCTCGACGACACTATTGACTTTGTCAGGAAGACTCGAGATGACACCGGAGGTCAGGTTAGATTTTTCGCTTTGGGTATTGGCAACGCCGTCTCACATGCGCTTGTTGAAGGTATAGCGAAAGCAGGCGGGGGCTATGCAGAGGTTATTCCTGCTGCTAGTCAAGGTGGATGGGAAGACAGGGTAGTCGCGATGCTGCGAGCTCCTTTGGTTGGTCATCTGGGGCCGCTCAAAATCGAACTGGACACCGAGTGGGAACGAAGGTGTTCTAATCAGCCGCTACAAAACGGTAGGGTCCCATGTGCTGTGTTTTCACCCAGCGTGCTAATGCATTCCTTGTGCACAGGTATCACTCACCCATCCAGACCCCGATTTCTCCAGTCTCCAGCAGAGATCTCGTCTTTGAGCCCCTTTATGCGCAATCGAGTCTTCATGCTCTTTGACGCCGCGGATGCTCCAGCATCGCTGGATAGTATTAATATCAGAGCCACCGCAGTCCGAGGATCAGAGGTGGTCACCAGGGTCGCAGTCAACACCCTCGAGCGCAGGGAAACACAAATCCACAAACTCGGCGCGAGAGCCATCCTTGGAGACCTAGAGCGTGGCCAGAGCTGGCTCCATGTTGGTCCAAATCAACCTCTTCGGGGCTCTGCAGAGGAGGTGGAACTTGTGCGTAAAGAGGGGGAAGCCCTTGGTTGCAAATGGTCACTCGTGTCAAAATGGACAAGCTTTTACGCCGTTGAAGAAGCATATGTACCAAACAGAAACGAGGACGATCCGTTTTTGGACCTCAACGAAATCCAGGTACACAAAGCAGACGGTGATCTGGATTTGTTGCGTCAAAGAGGCGTCTCAGGAGTCCGGCTTGGCAGCAGAGTGCAAGCAATCCGAGATGTCGAAGTTGAGGAGGTGGATGACGACGACAACGATGATGATGAAGACACACCTTCCAACTTTGATTCTCTGGATGGACCCAGCGATAACAGTGATGATAGCGACAACGATGGCGATGACCACAAGCGCGAAGGAGGCGCGGCCGGAGGCTCGGCCGGAGATCGAGGATATCATGATCAGGAGAATCATTCACCATGTGACCCTAGCAACAGGCGAGAAGGAGGTTCAGACAGGAACAGGGGAGACAACGGGGGTGCTTACATGAACCCATCTGCGTTTCATAGTGCGCGTCGAAGGTCAGCTCGTCCAGGTGCAATAACGGCGACTTCTCTTACATCGGCGCCTGCGACACAAGAGGTGGCCTACCATGATCCAAACACTCACGCCCCGCCTATGAAATATCCTCCCGGACCTCAGGCACGAGCAAGTCAGTCTCTCTGTACTAACGTGCCCTGGACCAGCTTGCGCTCTGCCCGGTCTTCAAACCCATCGAATGCTCGAACAACACCATCCTATCCTCCAAAACAGAAATCCTTTTATCCAATAAGCGGGTCAAAACTACCAACAAGCTCACATCCGTCAAAGCCACCGACAAGCTCATATCCGTCAAAACCACCGACAAGCTCATATCCGTCAAAGCCACCGACAAGCTCATATCGGTCAAAACTACCAACAAGCTCAGATTTGTTAAAACCACCAACAAGCTCATATCCGGCACCAAATTCTTCCTCACTACCACCCATTCCAAAGACGTCGACGTCCTCACCACTATTTGGGCCCTACCTCCCCAGCATCCCGTCTCTGTCATCCCCCACAGATACCACCAAGTCCTACCTCCCCAGCATCTCGGCTCTGTGTTCCTCCGCAGATGCCACCAAGTTCAAAGACGACCTTGATTGCCCTGGATGGTCTTCCATATTTTCAGAGGACGATGGCAAGTTTAAAGGCAGCGCGATCACGAGTCCATTCTCAAACGTTCCTGCTTCGGTTTCACTCTTGTACGATCCGAAAGCCAAGGAGAAATCACCCAAACAACTCACCGAGGAATCAGTGGTTAAGGATATTTTGTGCCATCAAGAATGGGATGGATCGTTCAAATTCGACAACGACGACCAAATCAAGCAGGTTCTCGGCGAAGCCTTTTTCGTGGAACTTTCCGCATTAAGATCGTCATCTCCCTTCGCAGTCCGGCCAGACTTGCTTCTGGCTGCGGCTGTTGTGGCCTTCCTCGAGCTGAAACTCTCGCTATGCGCGGATCTTTGGTCGCAAGTGGTGGACAAAGCCCGCCGCCACATTTTCCGAGAATGCTACAAGCACAGCGACTTCCCTGGCTGGCCTACAGCGGACGTGGATTTGATGTCGGCTGCGTCTAGTGCGATGAGGCGTACATCGATTCCTGAGAGCCAGGTTGAGCTGCACAGACTCGACTCTGGAGGCCCACTGTTTTCACGAATTGGGCGTCGTTTTTCCGGCCCAGAAGGGAACACAGACACTCAAGCAAATGGGACAACCAACTCCCTTCCTCAGCCAAGGTCGACGTCACCCTCTATTTCTCGAGAGTCGGGTGGTGCTGACAACAACCTCAAATCGACATCAGCAGGTCCCGCGGACCTTGGTGGTTTTCTTTGGTCGCAGCCTGGGAATCCAAACATCACCGCTTTCTCAGAGGTCAACTCAGCGTCTGTTCCGTCCGGAGACAGCATGTCGACGCAGAACGATCTGCTGCATCAAATCGCGGCTAATAATTTTCCAAGAGTTCAGAAACCGGAAACGGCGTATCATCCTACAACCTCTCCTAAGGCTCCGAGTGTCGACCCGTTGTTGTCTGGGCAGCCAGCTGCCAAACGTAGGAAGCTTGACTCAAAGTACCACTCGACTCCGAATCCCCCGGTAGCGCCGGTGGCAGGGGTTCCCCTTGAATCAGCGCCTTTTGATGGCTAGAAAGTTGGTCTCCCTTCCCGGGGCGCAGTCCGACATACATTATCCTTTGCCTAGATCTGTATCACTCTTTTGGCGAATGTGGAATGTCCGTGGCGAGGGCTGCAGTGGCGCTGGGTTTCCGCATTTTTGTGTGTCAACAATTGTCTTTTTTCTGTTCTGTATCCCCAGGTGGTCGGTATTACTCCGTAGTGAGTTTCTGGCCCCTACAGCCTGCGACGTGATACTGTCGATGACAATCTAACCTTCCGCGCCATACATGGCCACAGATAGCATCGTAGGTTGACGTCGTGCCGAACAGCTTTGCTGGTGAAACGGAGTTCCGATGTGGACGCTACAATATGTCGTGTGCGGTCATCTGTTCCTTGGACGCGTCGTGTTTTTATCAGAGTACTGAGGATCCGACCAGTATCTCTTCCGAAGAAGATCATCGACTTTGTGTATTCACATAGTTAACGGAGCATTCATTCCCGGATTCGCGGCGGAGAGTAGTCCGACTTCGGTCCTTTTGCCTCGGTGTTTCCTGAACTCGGTGCATCTAACCATGTCTCCATCTTTGCACTTATTAGGTCTCGTCCAACACCCTCCCTCTCCTTGCAGCATGAGGTATCCTACCCGTGGGAACGTTTCAAGACATACGGTTTGGGGCATATTCATATTTAGAAGCACGCTTTAGAGAAAACTAGGTGATTATTTACCTAGGTTGTATCTACTCCATCTTTCCACACATTAATGCGACCACCCCGCAATATGAGTTTCGTAGCCGAGATTCACTCCAACTCTCCAGGAACATAAATGAGGCGTCATGAGACGAGAACAAGGGAGAGATGAAGAATATCTCCTGAAACTCCAATCATTATCATTATTTAGTCTTGTTCAGCATTCTCGCTCAAAGCTTCCTTTTTGAGCCGTTTTCGGCTTGTCGGTCCAAAGGTTTCTAGTCATCCTACTCTACTGCCTGCCTAGCAATTGCTAAGATGTGGACCTTCGCCTCGGAAGCGCAGAAACGTTTGCTCGTGGGGACATTCGTCGGTCTCGACTCGATCATTGCCCACCAGCTGGTCGGCGATGCCGGGTACGACTTTGTCATCATCGACATGGAGCACACGCCGCTGAGCGCGCGCGAGGCCACCATCGCGGTGAACATGATCTCGAATGCGTCCAAGGGCACCACGGCGCCGCTGGTGCGCGTGCCGTCCCACGGGCTCGAGTGGATCAAATGGGCCCTGGACAGCGGCGCGGCCGGCGTTGTCGTCCCGATGGTCGAATCGCGCGCCCAGGTCGAGCAGATCGTCGAGAGGAGTCGCTACCCCCCTGAGGGCTCGCGGAGTTTCGGCCCCTTACATGCGCCGTACGCCCACCCGGCCTCGGACCGGTCGCAGATGGCATATTTCGCGGCGGCGAGACGGGTGGAACATATCGCGGTCATCCCGATGATCGAGACCGCCGCGGGCGTGGAAGATGCGGATGCCATTCTGGCCGCTGAGGGTGTCAGTGGCGCGTTCGTCGGGCCTTATGATCTCAGGGTGTCGTTGGGGCTGGAAGGCGGGGACGGCACAGAGAAGGTGTTTCTCGACGCGCTGAGGAAGATTGCCGACGCGGGGAGGAAGGCAGGCAAGCCGGTCGGCCTGTTTACGGGGACGGCGCAAGCGCTCCGGCGGAATGCGGAGCTGGGGTTCCGCTTCTTCGCGTATCAGGGAGATACGATGCTGCTGGCGAGTGCGGCCAAGGCGTCGGTGAAGGAGGCTCTGTCGATCGTCACGGGACGTCAAGGCACGAAGTTATGAGGAAATACGCGCAGAAGGGGTTTATCGCATGTCATGTCCTTTCTAGTTTGTGGTTGTGCGCGCGAGAGATCTTGCGGCTGCGCACCGAAGAAACAACTCGGAACAACTCTTCCATGGTCCTCGTCGTCACTGTCGCTATCAACGTCGCTGTTAGACGAGCGCTCATCCGACCCGCTCACCGTCCAGAATGATAGAGGAGGGGTCCATCCCGCTGGTGAAGGCCCATTTATCGCACTTGTTTACGGTTAGGTAACTCCTTCGAGGGTTTCATCGTTTGCTTCGCTTGATTGCGGTGCGCAAGGTGCCACTACCGAGGACTATCGATTTTGTTGTCGTCCACTTTGGTGGGAGTGCCGAAGCGAGGACCGATAGCTTCCTGAATTTGCATTGGTGTCCCTGATCCTCTGCTGCGAGGGTTCAGATTGATGCCACCGCTCCGCAACACGACTGATATTGGCATCTGGGGAGTCAGCAAGACTGGCCCAGTAGGCCGTATCGTGGTTCGTCAGAAGCGGACGCGTGCTATCTGCAACATTATCACTTCCGGAAGTCTCGAATGCTTACCCAGGCTGCGTTGGAAGTCGGGGCAACCAACCGAGCCCCGTTCGCCGACAGCAAGGGATTTGTGACGAGGTCGTCCGTTGGATGTGTCACGTGAAGTTGCTCGTTGGACTGGTGGTGATTTGGTGAGCGTTAAGTCGAAGGCATATCGGGGAATTGTGTGACTGCCTTGGTCGTCAAAGCCCTGAGTTCTTTTGGGCCCCTCGTCCTGAAGCAACCACAATCAGCAGCAATGCTTCATGGAGATGGGATTGGCGTCTCGCACTTTCGTTTGTCTTGCACAAAGATGCACTCGGCATCGTAGAGGACCCCATTCGAGCAGTTGGGGACCAGGGCATCACACTAGTGCGGTCTCAGTCACGAGGAAATCAGGAGAGCGCAAGTCGTCCCTTGACTTTCCGACGCCGACACGAGGTACAGGCTCGAGAAATCTTTCGTCGATGATGTGTCCGGTGGATGGGATACGGTTCTTCGTTCCGCGTTGTAAAGGAGGCTTTGTCAGAAATGCGGGAAATGCGGAAAATGTGTTCTCTGAGAAAGAGCCTTGATGTGGATTCATACTGTGGTCACAGTGGCATGTATGCGAAGTTCTCGGTTGTGGGGGCCCCGGGTATGCCGGGGGGTCCTGGCGCACCTCGGCCTCACCTTCAAGGGTTGCCCCGCTTGGGGAGGGAGCGGGAGGCCGGCCAGTAGGAGCATGTTTCAAAGCCCATCGCCATTGCAGAGTGTGACTCGGTGAGGCGGAAGAGCAGTGACACCGTAGGAGAGGACAAACTGGGATCTTGACTGCTGTGGCATGTGGAGAATTTTCCGTTAATATTCCGGCACTAGCCAAACGCGGACGAGGTTTACACCTACGACCCACTAGGATACATCACCAGCGGCCAGGACAGTCCCCGAAGAGGTCACATTGGTTAGCGTCGGTTCCACAAAATCAATCCCTACAGTCAGGGTCCGTTGCGGAGGTGGAGCGTCTGGGGATACAGCTGGCTGTGCATTGGCCGTTCGCGCAATTTGCGAGGCGGACGAGGACAGGGAAAATGTGACGATTTGAGCTGAAGTACCCTTCCGTGGATTTGCATGTCCTTCTCGGTGGTTGTGAATCCCTGCGGAACGAGAGCGGAATGAGAAGTTCGAAATGTGTGCCCGCGTTCCCATGGGATTGGGCTCTTGGCATTTCTGACGTTTCGGTCGGACACTCTTGCCCAGGGGCATCGACAATCAGAACGCAGGGGAAGAATGCTTGTACGATATAAGCTTCGTGAGCACACCAAGGCCAGGCCTTTGTTCAGTCTCAGTGGCAGAGACGTCAATTGTCGCCTCAATATCACCGACATGGGCTCAACCACAGTTTCAAAGAATCGTGAAACTCTGTACAAGCACTCTAATCAATATCAGGGTCAGCCCCGAGCCATTAAGATCATCGTTGTGGGCGCCGGGATTAGTGGCATCGCCGCGGTCAAGCTGTTCAAGGACACTTTCACTGAGGGCAACGTTGAGCTGATCATCTACGAGAAAAACCATGACATCGTTGGCACATGGCTGGAGAACCGATATCCGGGTAAGGTTGTCTCCAGTGCTGCTGGGCTCGCGTTCCGTCTTGCTGACAACTGCCTGCGTAGGTGTGCTTGCGACGTTCCAGCACACAGCTATTGCTACTCGTGGGAAGGAAATCCAAACTGGTCACGCGCATATGTGGGTGCGGTGGAGCTGTGTGATGACTTCAAAGGTCGAGCGAAGGTCTACAGCGTTGATGACCTTGTCCGTCTACCTTAAACCACAGAGTGAAAGCAGCCGTGTGGAATGACTCCGCTAGCGTGTGGGAGGTGGAAGTCGAAGATAGCACTTCCGGATCTATCTTCACCGACCGTGCGAAGGTCTTGATCAATGCGGCTGGGTGAAGGAGCCACGATCCTACTTGACCATCGCGGCGTCAGACATGCCTAACTATTTCAGTACCGTTTACATACTTCTATACGTATCAATGTACACGATGACACGAGTATAGTTATCAGCGGGCCGAACTTTCCCCTGGCCAATGGCTGCCTAATCCCTTGTCTCGAGCAAAATATCAAGTACGCTTTCCAGGCTGTGCGGAAACTTCAACACGATGGGATCAAGCGTCTAGTTCCAAGTCAGTCCGCTATCAATGACTTTTCCAGACTACAAAGATTCCATGATGGAAGAATTGGTGTGGTCGGACAGTTGTGTTTCCTGGTGAGGGCATATGCCTTGTTTGTACGGCAATCAAAGTAGCTAATACGTCTCTCTCAATCTAGGTACAAACATGGTACGGCCGACGGCAAGGTCTGGGGACTAACCTGAGCTTCCTCGCTCTCTTATTCCGAGCTGATGGCGGCACCATGATGGGAAGATTGGGAGACTGAATTCTTGAATGCAAACCGCTTCCATTTCCTGGGGCAGGGCTTTACACGAAGGGAGGTCGAGGGAGGTGACCTGGCATACTATGTGCAAGAGCCAGGGGCGGAAGATGGAGAACCATTGGGGGCAGCAAGTCGTGCAAGCAGACTAGATGCGAATCCTCGGTATTCCAGCTTCGAGTATTTACAATTCAAATACCTGGTCTGGTGAGCCCACGCTAGATATGGGGCGACATAGTCTTGGTTTACCATATGTCACCTTGCCAAAGCCGAGAGAATGGTCGATGTTGAGAAGAAAAGTAAGGATATCTCTTCAAGATCAGAACTAGTCTGGTCGGTGCAAGCATGAACAAACCTCGCGCGTAAGACCCTGTTGCTTACGACTCTAGAGAATGGCGACAGCATTTCCATGAGAGCTCACACCCCCTGCATACAGGAAGGGCCGTGATTAGTAAAGTGGTAAATCAAGTTTGGACAACTACACATACCTGGACAATTGGCCGGGGCGCTCGTAACAAAGAACGTCCAACGCTGATTTTTCTTACACACAGCACTCAACTTTTCAAGGTCGAACATCTCACCCAGCGGCACGCCCCACAAGGGAAGGATGTATTCATGTAGATAGTATCCTGTTTCAAATTCTGTAAGTAGAACGCTTTTCTCGATGATTGATTGAGTTCTCGACTCACCAGCCCGGGACGGCCACGCTTCGAAGGTAGGCGAGTCCCCTGCGACCGTGGAGAACCAGCAATCATGCAACCAGTCCAGCATCTTCTCCTCCTGCTTCACGCCGGCCCATTGTTGTTTGTCGTCCGGCCCATGGACATGCTGCCGTCGGGCTGCAATTTCGCGCTCTTCGGTCGTTTTGGCATTGTAGTCGGCGACAAAGCCGCCTCGCACAAAGAGCATATCACCGACCTGGATGTCGCCTCCCTGGGAGCTTGGTCGGATGTCTAGCCCTTGCGCCTTGCCCACGGCGGCCAAGTCGTCGTAGCTGATTGCGTGATATTCGAAAGCGTCATATGTCCGGCCAATGCTCTCTGCCCACGCTCTGTAGTCAAGCAAGACGCCCCGGCCCGCGATTCCGTGCTCCGCCCAATAATGCACTGAACACTTGTGGTTGGGGGTCTTGCCATCAATATCGTCTCCCCTGGTCTTTTCCCAAGGATCTGTGAGTTCAACCAAACTCCGCACGGCTACCTTTTGCTTGTAGCAGGGTTCAAGAACAGAAACAGGTCGCTTACCCAGTTGTAGAAGTATCCAGATTTGGCATGAGCCACCTGTTTATTACCAAGCGCTTCCTTCAGCTTCGTCTGTCAGGCGTACGGGAATGACTTGGTCCTTACATGTCTGAACCCGTCCCATTGCGTTCCACTCTGAGTGTTCAACGCGTATGTGTCGTCGTAGCCTAGGCCTGGGGCTAACACTTTGATCTTGTGCACGAAAACTTCGCGACCAAACGCGGGAAGTTTTGGCACATCCAGGGGAAGACTGATCCGAGGATGTCAGCCAAGGTAACCCCAAGATAGGAGACCTCTCGATAACTCACTAAAGGGGTGCAATCTCCCCAGTTTTAATCTCTTTGGCTGCCGAGGCCACCCTCTTCGGTGTCAAGAGATTCAATCGTCCCAGCTTCAGACGGAACCTCGTTAATATTGGACCAAATCTGCCATTTGATTGGGGCTCACGTAGTCATCCTTTCCCCAGATCCAAGCTCTGTCACGCGTCGATCTGTTAGACGTTTGCAGTCATCTTTGAAGGAGGGGCACTCACGCTCCGGGAGGAGCTCCCTCGATGTGAGGAAGCTTGTGGCGAGTTGGGAACTCGGCCGAGTCTGGGTTGAAGACTGGTGCTTCCGGCATGTCAACAATCGTTTCGATGTTGCTGTCGAAGACTGGAGGCAAAGCAAATGGAAATTTTCCCTCTAATGTCACTTTTATAATCCTAGAACAGGTCTCAGGGCGAAAATCTAGCAAGTATCTAGCATCAATCAAAAGTGGGCTCTGGTGGATGGCCGTAGAGGGGCATCCATGTTATCCTCGGATAACAAGTTCCTGCTTCGCTCCAACTTTTGGCTTTTTGAAACGCGTGGCTTAGTGTCCTTGACGGCGTACAACTCGCGAGAGCGACAATCAAACGGATGAGAGATGTTCTTTGACAGCGATCACCACTCCCCCACCAGATACGCACCCCATTCCGAAATTGGGGGATGACCTCGGTTATCTACTTGATCCTAGGTACTGGGCTGAGTCGGCAGCAAAGCCACCATGCCCCAAGCTTTGCAAGAGGGACTCGACATGAGGCCGATTCGACTCGACATGAGGCCGATTCGACTCGACATGAGGCCGATTCGACTCGACAGTATCACTGGCTTTGTTCTCTCAAAGGATCTGGGCCCAGGGCTGTGAGAGCCTGCCCCGGAGCTTCAACGTGGAGTCTTGGAGAACATCAAGGGGAGAACCCAGTCGCTCTCCACACCTTCAAATAGACTTTCACCAAGAGCGCGCGGCGATGATATATTTCTGGCACATCTATCTAACGAGAAGCTCCAATTCCACGTATGTAAGTCTGGAGATTCTCCTTCTTCTATGACATTTCAACGCTCGACATATTCTCCGATGAGCCAGTCCGAGATATTGTACTGTCGCGCGGTCACCAGACCGATTCCAGGCCGTTGACGCCCACTGGTTTCTCGCCGAGGGTGGTGATTCGGAATCCATGTCTCAAGCCCTCGGCGTTGTCAGTCACGTCGTAGTCACTGATGGCAGTATGAGACTGTGGATTTGTCAGCGTGCCGACGTCCCAAAAGTGGTTCTGGCAGGAGGCTTTTCAGGGAAAACTTACAGTGACGCGATTATCCCACAGTGAGACCGTTCGATCATCCCACTTCACACGCACCTGGAAGTCTTGCCCTTGGGAAATGTGCTGACGTGGCCTTTAGTTTGAAAGAGCTCAGGCATGCAATGCAATGCAATGCAGGACACGACGCTCACCTTGAATAGTAGTTGAAGAATGGCATCCGACTCCTCATCTTTCAGACCGATGATCCGCTGGGTGAAGCCGGGATTGACAAACAATGCCTTCTGGGCCGTGACGGGATGGACCCGCACAATAGGGTGGTCGGATTTGACAGGCTCCCGACGGACATGTTTGCCGTCACGACGTGCGTTGTCTGCTTGTGGATATCCGCTGTGCTCTGCCCGGAGCGGTTCCAGCAATTGCTTGATCGGGTCGGAGAGGCGCTCGTATGCCACCACCTGCGACGTCCAGCCCGTGTCTCCTCCCGTGGCCGGAACCTCCAGCAGTGTCAACATGGTGATCGCCGGTGGCTGATGCTCGTACGACACATCCGAGTGCTGGCCGGTCGTGGTCAGCTTGGAGGACCGCTGCTGAGCGCGGTACAGATTGTCGGGGCCCAGGTAGATGCTGTGAAACTCAATGTGGCCTTTCACGTGAGAACCTACTGGCTATGTTGTCACAATTAGCATCGAGATAGTCGCTTTTCCAGCTCAGAAAATCTCCAGACCAAAGAAATCTCCTTACATGAACGTGCAGAGGGCCGAAATACCGGCCGAAGTCCTTCTGCTTTTGAGGGCCAATATCTTTGAAGTCTTGGTCCCGAAACACGACGACACCGCGCTCGGCAATGAGCAGAGCAAGCTCGTCCTTCTGAACATCGGTGAGCTGCGACAATTGAAGACCCTTGATCTCGGTTCCAATGCGTGGCGTCAGCTTGGTGATGGTGACATTGGGGTCGTTGGTATTCAGCAAGTGCGGCTTCGCTGGGTCGGCATCCAGACCACGATCGTGGACCTCGAAAGGTTCAGTTGGCGGGAAAACGGTCGTGTTGTCGTACACGGGGAGATAATCCGTATATTTTGACTATTCCGCATCATGGGGGTTTGGAGTCAATATCTGGCATATCCGCAATGGGGCGAACATACACCTGCATGGACTTTCTCGTCGTATGCCTGCGTCAGCACGACTTTCGTTTGTTCTTGAGTCTCGGTCCTGGACATCTTAAATGTTTTGTCAATAAAGAACAACCGGATTCTTACAAACAACTGTCCTGTCCACAATCACAACTAGACGTGTTGGCCCTGCTCCCAGGAACGGAGGATTTGCGGATTTGAAATACCAAGTCCTGCATGCAAGACCGATAACGACATCGCGACCTGAAATGACATGACCTCCAATCCCACGCTTTCACGGGGTCACGTCTCCCCACAAAATAATCGATCCCACCATATAAGATTACTCGATCACTGTGGCGCGGCTTTAGATCTCTTTTCTGGCGAGACAACGAGGTCAGCATCATCATCGTCAGGCGGGGAGAGAAGAATGCCTTGTTCAAAACCGATATTGCAATTTTAAGATTCAAAGGCGACTTACCCGGCAAATTCCTCATCTTATGCCTCGACGGTGAAGAATTTGGCATTCGGACCCAATTCCTCCGCCGGCTGGGCGCCACGAGTGGCATTGATATCCTGCGAGAGCGACTTTATAGCCTTCTTTGATGAGGTCTCGTTGGAGTCCCTCTCCTATACCGGTCTATCTCGACATGATGTCTTGGATTGAGAGAAAACGACCGTCCGGAACGCACCGCCGACCCGTCACAATGGTTACATTTTCTGCAGCTGCCATGTTTCTGCGCGGAAGTCTGGTGTCGCAATACCGACTAGTACGACATCCTGAGTGAGTGGTCTCGCTTCCATCGTCGGAGGAAGCGGGTCTTAGTGAGTGGAGTGGCCACCCTTGTCTGGTTTCCCCAATATATTGCACAACCCTCTCGAAGAGATCGCCGCGATGTTCAGCGATGACCATGACGTTGTCATCCACCAGATCGAGCTTCAGCACGGCTTTTTGGGAGAGGAGAGCGACAGGCAGCCTCAAAGCGGCATCGAGGTCGAGGTCGTTGAGTCATTCAAGGTTCAAACCAACCCGAGCCAGACCTTGGAATAATCTTAGACCATGTCATCCTCGTTTGCGCGAGTGCCTGATTTTGAGTTTCACGGAGCCACGCCCTGGTGCATCTTTAAGTCCTGTGTCGGACAGGTGGAGATCAAACCAGTCTAGGACCGCAAAGTTCGCATCATCGCGCCGCGCTTGCCGTGGAGGTACGCCGGGCTGTTCTTGCTACTCGGTCGTCCATCGTCAAAACGAATAATTCCGGCGTCTGGTAGCATCCTTGACCGCCGCCTCATGAAGGGAATAGTAGTTGGCCTGTCGACGTACTTGTGTCCATTATGTTGTCTGGATCTGCAGCCTTTCTGTCGTCATTCATATTGCCGACCAGAACAGATTCCAGGGAATCTTTTCATGTTGCCATCATCTTCCTCAGCCTTGCTAGCAATTCGGAGGTGAAAGAGCCTTGTTCGCACATAAAAGAATCCCAGTCTGGATGGTCAAGTAGCAGGGTTATCGCACAGGATGCAAACTCCGTCAATAGCTCCCTTAGTCCGTCTCCTTCACGGGTATTTTCATAGACATATTGTACAAGCAGAAAGACGTCTGGGACTCGTTCCGGAAAGAGCTTAAACGCGGCCAGCGTCCGCCGCATCTTGTAGAGGACGAGGATCCTGAGGGCGTCGATAAGGTAGCGGTCACCGAAGACGTATAGTCTCGCCTGGGAAAGGAACGTCTCCTCGAAACATTCGAACGGGTGGTAGTTCTTGTATGGCTGGAAGACTGGGCCACTCGACGCGGCCGAAGAGCGCAGGAAGTTGGTCCAGGCAATCCCTAACTTCGAGGACCGATCGGCAAAGCTGAGGACTCTGTTCCCTACATTGATGGGGGTAGTGTGGCGAGGGCCGATGCCTGCCTTGTTCTTAGAGCGCAACTTCAACCACGAAAGTGGGCGGCATATCGACCGTCTCAGACTCGATTTATCACGGTTGGCACTTCGGCATGGTCCTAGGGCTCCCCCGGTTCCTGTTAGTCACCCACCCTCTCAAATGATGAAGCTCTTTGGTGCGTACTTACCGAAGTGGACCTTTTCAGACGTCTTTTCTCTACCGGCCTCGTTGCCCTTGTCTTCAGGCGAGCGAAAGTCCGGTTCGGGCGTTGGTGAGGGTTGAGGGATACGTGTGGGTGGAGGAATGGAGTAGTCCCCGGTGTAAGCATATTCGCAGAAATGAACGAAAGTGTCTTCGTCAGTGTCGTCCAAGATTGCACGATTCGCGACGCTCTCGGCCATTCCACCATTGATGAGAGCTGCAAATACTGGGGACAATTTGATCGCGAGGCATGAGTGGAGGTTGAACACCGTCTGATTGGGGCCTACGAGGAACTGGAATGTTTGCGAGCACAGTGTCCTAAGAGGAAGAGATATCAGTGAGACATGTCAGAATGAAGGCGATTGACCTACTTCTTGAACGAGGCTTCCATTGTTCAACTCATTCTCCACCGAACCTTTGTATTATGAGCTTGATTGCTCTTACTCGGAGCGACACCTCGAGAGTCAGGTTCAACACCCTTCTGACCGAGGTCTTGGACCCATTTTCAACAGTGGTTCTCCTCGACAAGATGGGCACACGAGTAGTGCCAGGTCCCGTGAGCACTTTGCTACGAGTCTCCTGACCAGGGCATTTCTGCAAACACATGACCAGATCCGAGCACAATTACTTATGCATCCTTCAGGGTATCCTCGAGACAGCGTCCACAGGGCATGGGACCTATGGCCGAGGACACGTAGCTTTGAGGGCACTGGGCTGCCAGTGCCGGCCAATATCAACCTGGATCTACCAACCCGCTGATGGATCTGTGGGTCCAAGTTAATTCGCTGTGACATATTGGGAAAGACGCGTTGGGTCGGCGATCCCGTCACTACCTGATGCAATTAGAGGGCCGTGGTTAAACTCAACGAAGGTCACCTATTCCTCACCTGATATTGAATTTCACTTCAGGTGCAGCCAGCAACTGGGTTCATGATTGGCCTCAAACCAGCCAACCGGGTGGATACCTTATTGGCATTCTCCAGCGGACTTCCTATCAGACAAGCCCTATAAACGCTAGGCTGCGGCATTCACCTGTTTATGGCATCTCGGTCAAACGCAGCAACTTGAGATACCCACGGAAAGGACGGTTCGTCTAGGAATCCGGGCGAGGCGAGCTATTTCCAGTGCCAATCACCATCTAATGTAACCTGTCAATGTGCAGTTTACGCACTCGATAAGGTACTGACCCAATGCAAGTAGCTCGTAATAGTCCGAGTACTAAATTTTTGACCATATCCCAAACCTTGTCGTCATTTGAGTAGATTTATGGCCACACATGCCAAGTACCGGGTATTAGTAGTGGATACAAGTCAACCTGTGAGGAACGGAGGCACGCGCTCGCTTGGTGATGAAGGTCAATTGGTCGCTCCTAGGTAGCATCGTTTGGAGAGATGGACAGTCATTTATATCATATCACGTCGTAGGCTTCACTCTGTAGGCTGACCATATCCTATACTCACTGGGCGAACCGGATATCACGGACCATCTGTAAAAAAAACAAAAATAAAAAAACCCTCCCAAAAAAGTAAAGTATTCAGACACGATGCAGAGTCGAGTCATTGGAAATATCCCCATTAAGCGGGTACTGCTTCTGCCAATCAATGATGGGCGCCTCAGAACAAGGCTAACCGAGGCGAGGCTGAGTTTTTAGTATGGTGACTAGGTGGGGTGTCTCGGTGCTTTGTATCTTTATACAACGCTTGGCATCGAACCATCATTAGTCTGATTGACCCGTCGACGACCAGGCAAACAAGGTATGGAGTACGAGGTTGACTGCTTGTGACGACGGGGGGGTTTAGCACTTATCGGAGAATACGAGTACTCGCGGAGGGAAAGGGGTTTGGTGGGTCGCCGATTGTGCACATCAAGTTTTACCCGAAGCGAATTATGCACGGGTCGGCTATCCGACCGGAACGTGGATGTTCTCTACCGAGTATACTCAATCCAAACCTTCTAATTCACGTCTGTCTCAACGCGTTCCACTTTGGTTGTGGAGGCTATGATCGTGATGTAGTGTTTGCTCTCGGACCATTGTCTTTCGGAGGGGTCAGAGATGGCGCCCGCAGCAATATGTGCCTTGCACAAGTAGCCAACTGTGGTACTACTTTCCCGTTTCCGCCTCTGGGTATCATTTTCTGCCTTGGTCAACCTCTGTAAAGACATTTGTGATGTGTGTTCCACTGGGTCCTCTAGGTTACGGATTTCCATGTTTTCTGGTGCCTGGGGTGGTATTCCTTCCATTGTTCATATAAACAGTCCATTCGCTTTTTCTCCTCTACCCTAACCAACCTTACCAGAAGCCGAGTTCGACACGCTCTCTCCCTTCACAGCCTCCCCCAGGACCACAACGCGCAGTGGACATGTCTCTCGTTGGGAACTTCACATCCAACAATGACCGAACTCTGCACACACAGGGCGCTGGTGGCCCAGGTCGTCTCGACGCAAGGGAGCCTGCAGTCGAACAGAGTAACGTCCCACATCAGAGAAGATCAAGCTCGTCCACCGATGCCGACGCCGATGGAATTAAACCCACAAACGCGGAAGATAAGGGCCGGTGGACGCGACACCGGCCATCACAACAGGCCAATACTCGGACACCTGAGAGTTATGAATCCTCAGTAGACTCTGGTGAAGAAGGAGCTGAAGTGGTGAAAGATTTGGCGCGCCGATTCTCTCGCGAATCTCACTTTTCAGTCGGCGACACGAACGTTTTCGAAGCAGAGCCAGATTCAGCCCTTGACCCCACGTCGCCGAACTTCAACGCCCGGGCCTGGGTCAAGGCCATGTTCAACCTACTATCGCAAAACGACCGATTTCTGGCTAGGACTGCGGGCGTGGCATTCAGGAACCTGAACGTTCACGGTTTCGGTGCCGCCACCGACTATCAGAAATCCGTCGGCAATGTGTGGTTCGAGGCAGTCGGGCTAGTCCGCAAACTCTTCGGCGTGGGTCAACGCCGAATTGACATCCTCCGTGGTTTCGACGGCGTGATCAATGCTGGAGAGATGCTGATAGTTCTGGGACCACCCGGATCAGGATGTTCGACTTTCCTCAAGACCATTGCCGGCGAGACTCATGGATTTCATGTGGGCCAGGACTCCTATATCAACTACCAGGGTATTAGTTTCGAATATATGCACAAGCACTTCCGTGGCGAGACAATTTATACCGCTGAACAGGACATTCACTTTCCCTCCTTGACCGTGGGCGATACCCTATACTTTGCCGCCCGTGCACGAGCCCCGAGGTACCTCCCCGGCGGGGTCTCTAAAGATCTATACGCTTCTCACATGAGAGACGTGATCATGGCCACTTTCGGTATTCGGCATACCTTCAACACCAAGGTGGGGAACGACTATGTCCGAGGGGTGTCTGGGGGAGAGCGAAAACGTGTCAGTATTGCTGAGGCAGCCCTAAACGTGTCTCCTCTCCAATGTTGGGACAATTCCACCCGTGGTCTGGACAGTGCCAACGCCATTGAATTCTGCAAGACATTACGAATCTCGACGGACATCGCCAACTCGACGGCCGCTGTTGCTATCTACCAGGCTCCTCAGAGCGCGTACGATATCTTCGACAAGGTACTCGTACTCTACGAAGGCCGACAGATTTATTTTGGCAAGACTACCGATGCCAGAGATTACTTCGTTCGGCTAGGTTTCGAGTGCCCAGACCGCCAAACGACCCCCGACTTCTTAACCTCGATGACAAGCCCGAAGGAACGAGTCACTCGCGCAGGCTTCGAGAAACGGGTCCCAAGGACGCCTGATGACTTTGCGAGGATCTGGAAAGAATCTCCAGAGCATGCTCAACTTCTAAGGGAGATTGAACAGTTCAACCAGGAGCACCCCATCGGTGGCCCGGACTTGGAAAGGTTTAAGGAATCCCGGAAGTTGCAACAAGCTAGGAGGCAACGAGTTTCGTCGCCCTATACAATGTCGTATGGTCAACAGATCCGCCTTTGCCTGTGGCGAGGCTTCAAGCGACTGAGTGCTGATCCAAGTCTAACGCTGACTGCTCTGTTCGGAAACAACGCCTTCGCCCTCATCATCGGTTCAATCTTCTATAATCTTCAACCTACCACTCTCTCGTTCTATTCCCGGGGGGCGTTACTGTTCTTCGCCATTCTGATGAACGCGTTTAGCAGCGCTCTGGAAATCCTGACCCTCTATGCTCAACGGCCTATTGTGGAGAAGCATCAACGCTATGCTCTTTACCATCCTTCAGCTGAGGCTTTCGCCTCTATGCTGACTGACATGCCCTACAAAATCTGCAACGCGATCTTGTTCAACCTTACGATCTACTTCTTGACCAATTTAAGGAGAGAACCTGGCGCATTCTTCTTCTTTCTCCTTATCTCCTTCTTCCTCACTCTCACGATGAGCATGATCTTCCGCACCATCGCCTCGGTGTCTCGCACCTTGAGTCAGGCCTTGGCGCCGGCGGCAATTTTCATTCTCGCCATGGTCATCTATACCGGCTTCGTTCTTCCTACCGACTACATGTTAGGGTGGTCTCGCTGGATGAACTACCTGGACCCCGTGGCTTACGGTTTCGAAGCCTTAATGATCAATGAGTTCCACAACCGCAACTTCGAATGTACACAGTACGTCCCCAGCGGCCCTGGATACGAGAATTCGCCGAACATCTGTGGGGCGGTTGGCGCTGTGCCTGGACAGAGTTTTGTCAACGGCGACGACTACATCAACTCCCAGTACAAGTACTACCATGCACACAAGTGGCGCAACTTCGGCATCCTCATCGCATTCCTTCTCTTCTTCCTCGTCACTTATTTGACGGCGGCAGAATTCATCTCGGCCAAAAAGTCCAAGGGCGAGGTGTTGGTGTTCCGACGCGGCCACAAGACTTTAACAACGAAGAAGACCCCGGACGCTGAATCGGGAGATGGCAATTCTGTCGTAGCTGAACGAGACAACGACCTTGAACACATCTCCAGCATCATCCAAAAGCAAACGGCGATTTTTCAATGGCAAGACGTCTGCTACGATATCAAAATTAAAGGCAATCCTCGACGAATTCTGGACCACGTGGATGGGTGGGTCAAGCCCGGCACCCTGACGGCGCTGATGGGGGTTTCTGGCGCCGGCAAAACCACTCTCCTGGATGTGCTCGCTACGCGGGTCACCATGGGTGTGATAACGGGCGAAATGCTCGTCGACGGCTGTCAGCGCGATGATTCTTTTCAACGCAAGACCGGCTATGTTCAACAGCAAGACCTCCACCTCGAAACCTCAACCGTCCGCGAAGCACTAAACTTTAGTGCCATTCTGCGCCAGCCAGCCCATATCTCTCGGGCCGAAAAGCTGGGATATGTCGACGAGATTATCAAGCTCTTAGAAATGACCGAATATGCTGACGCGGTAGTCGGGGTGCCCGGAGAAGGCCTTAATGTCGAACAACGAAAACGTCTAACGATTGGCGTGGAACTAGCGGCGAAGCCCCAACTATTGCTCTTCCTCGATGAGCCAACCTCTGGTCTCGACTCGCAGACATCCTGGTCGATCCTTGACTTACTCGAAAAGCTGAAGAACAACGGCCAGGCCATCCTGTGTACAATCCACCAGCCTTCTGCTATGCTCTTCCAGCGGTTCGACCGCCTCCTATTTCTCGCCGCCGGTGGACGGACCGTATACTTTGGCCCCGTGGGCGAATCCTCAAAGACGTTGACCGGCTATTTTGAACGCAACGGTGCGCATCCCTGTCCCGCGACCGCCAACCCGGCCGAGTGGATGCTGGAAGTCATTGGCGCGGCGCCCGGGTCGCACTCGGACATCGACTGGGTGGACACATGGCGCAAGTCGCCCGAGTTTGCCAGTGTGCGATCTGAACTCGAGACAATGAAGCGTGAACGGTGTCAGCTTGTCCGAACGACGTCCAAAAGCGACGACAAGTCGAGTTATCGAGAGTTTGCCGCGCCCATGTGGGTACAGCTGCTTGAGGTGCAAAATCGAGTCTTCCAGCAATACTGGCGGACACCGAGCTACATCTACAGCAAGCTGTCGTTGTGCATTGCTTCTGTGAGTCCCCCCAACCACTCCTTTCTGTCTAGGCTTTGATTTTCTAACCCGCGCCCCCTTCTCTAGGCTCTCTTTATCGGCTTCTCGTTCTTCAAAGCCCGCAATACCCAGCAAGGACTCCAGAACCAGATGTTCGGCATCTTCATGCTCATGACCATCTTCGGCCAGCTGGTGCAGCAGATCATGCCCCTCTTCGTGACCCAGCGCTCGCTGTACGAGGTCCGCGAGAGGCCCAGCAAGACCTACTCGTGGAAGGCCTTCATGATCAGCAACATTGTGGCCGAGTTCCCCTGGTCCACGCTCTGCGCGCTCCTCATCTACGTGTGCTGGTACTACCCGATCGGGCTTTACCAGAACGCGGAGCCCACCGATGCGGTCCACGAGCGTGGCGCCCTGATGTTCCTGCTGATCCTGACATTTCTGTACTTCACGTCCACTTTCGCGCACATGACCATCGCGGGCATCGCGGACGCCGAGACCGGCGGCAACATCGCCAACTTGGCATTCTCGCTCACGCTCGTCTTCTGCGGTGTCTTGGTCGGGCCGACAGCCCTTCCTGGGTTCTGGATCTTCATGTACCGCGTGTCGCCATTCACGTATCTGATCGACGGCATGCTAAGCACGGCCGTCGCACACACAAACGTCGTTTGCGCCCAGAATGAGTACCTCACCCTCACCCCTCCCTCGGGCCAGACATGCAGCGAGTTCTTGGGCCCTTACATCAGTGCCACGGGGGGGTACCTGCAAAACCCCAACGCCTCCAGCGACTGCAGTTTCTGCCAGATCTCCAGCACGGACACCTTCCTGGCAAGCGCGGCGAGCCACCCGCGCTACATGTGGCGCAATTTCGGCCTGATGTGGGCGTACATCGCGTTCAACATCGCCGGGGCCATCTTCCTGTACTGGCTGGTGCGGGTGCCAAAGGGTAAGAAGAAAGCGAACGCAGACCTGGACCACCAGCAAGGAGAAAAGGGCCAGGTAGAAAAGCACGCGGCAGGAAAATGACATGATCTCGAGACTGGTTCGGGTGGAGCCGAGCCTGCGAGAGAAAGCTGTTTGTATGGATGGGCAGGCGGACAAGGAGAAGGACCGCGGTGTATTAATGCGTGGATCTCGGTCTCGCTGTACCAGCGAGAACATTTATCATCTTTTGTCTCATGGCGCGTGCTACTGTGTTTAGACCACCAAGGACGGGTCGTTTCACGACCCACAAGGTTAAAAGTTCAAATAGAATCCGGTTGTGGATAAGATACAAATGCATATCGACGATGACAGATTGTCAATGGTCCACCCCGTCAAGTCCTAGGGGTTCTCAACGGAAGCAACCACGGCACGAGGTCGTAGGAGCAGGTGGCAATGCAACCTGCATTCGTTGCCGAGGACAGAAGAAAGGCAGAACGTCACTTACAGAAAAATCATAGAATCATAGGCTGACAGGATCTGTGAGTGTGTCCTCTGAATGAAGCCGCCCACGAATGGAGTTCAATCTTTGCTGGTTTATTCACGTTTTCAGAAGAGTTAGCTCCATTAGAAGATCGAGGTATTGAAGCCAGCAGCACGTACTCTCTAGGCAGGGCCTATGTGAAAGTCCAACGAGATCGTCGTTGACTTGTACAGTTTACCTGTAGATGTAGAGCGAGATCGAGGATGCCCAGTATATACATCACGATGATCATAGAAATATATTAGCAGTCCTTGATGAACTTGCCTACCGGCTCACACATTGCAACACTCCCATAACCCCAAATAACGACAAATGGCATAGGTTACTGTAGGTCCACGCAAGGGTGCATTGCGCGTAAGAACACCCTGGAACAGGTTGGCAGAAAGCGTCTGGGACTACCGTGGACGGACTTGTCAATGATACGACTGGTTTTGGTCTAAGGTAATCCTGCGTCACAGACATTTGTCTTTTGGGGGCCTTTTTGGTTTTTCCAGTTGCTGTTTTTTAGGGGGCGAAATTTTGACTGCCCATGACATTAATATTTACTTGGTCTTTGCGAATTGTAACCCAGCCTCCCAAGTCTCTCTTGGATCTGCGCCCCAACCGTATGAGCTGCTATCTTTGGTCGTGGTCCGACGCATGTCGCGTACGTACTTGGTGGTATATGCTCCACCCGGTGTGGCCCGATGCAGGACGGCCGTGTTATCCCACATAACCATGTCTCCGTTGTTTTCCCACTCCACCGTGAGCAGGTACTTGTCCTGGGAGACGTGGTCCAAGAGCCGGTTGACCAATGGCGCACTCTCCTCGATCGTCTGGCCGTCAAAATGATGGGCGTATGTGGTGATGTACAGATTCATGCGCCCTGATTCCTCGTGCAGCTGGGCCAGCTTGTGCCGCGACATGGGGTGATCCAGCGGTTCCCAATCGGCATATACGTCCGGCGCCGCCAGCTTTCGGTTATGGTACAGCGAGTTGTTGCAGATCAGCGGCTCGATTTGTTGTTTCAACTCCTCAGGAAGGTCATCATAAGCAGATCGAGAGTCGAGATACTGCGTGGCGCCCCCAGTACCCTTTGGAGGAAGCTGGACGGCACGAAGGATGGAGTAGTGCGCCCGCCGCGGGTTGTAGGCCATATCGGCGTGCCAGAGGCAGTTGCCTTTGTTCGCACCAACGCGGGCCGGTTCGAGCTCGGTGAGCACGTTGCCATTTTCGTCGAGATTGGACACGTCGAAAATCTCGGGTTGCTCTGGGAAGCGCATCTTTCGGCCGTATTTCATGTGTGCTTTGACATCGTACAACTCGCCGAAATTCGCCGTGAACTCGATCTGCCGGGCATTGTCGATGTTGGCGCCTCGGAAGACGAGAACACCGAACTCATTGCAGGCACCACGAATCTCGGCGATGGTTTCTTTCGAGATCGGCTTGTGGAAATCAAGGCCATGAACCTCTGCACCAAAGGTTCTGCCAAGGGGGGGAAAAGTCAAGGTAGATGAGGGCTCGGGTTGAATCATTGTGTACAAAGGTCGGGAAGGCTGTTGAAGGGCTGCTCGAGCGTCGACAACAACTGTACCTGAACGACTCTCCTCCAGATATATTGCATTGCGGCTAGCTAAAATAACCTCCTGATGTCTCCGCTACGCCGCAGAAGCGAGGGTCTGGGTTCTACTGATGTCCAGGGAGTGCGACGAGGACATTTCCCCACAGTTGCGAACCCGAGGTCTACTCCACAAAAGGCATCTTCCGCGTTTCCATGGGTTTACCCCAGTATTTCGGCCTCGGTTAGCACCAATCATTTCATCTTCCGTAGCGAGATGCGCAAGGCTCTACTTACCCAGTACCCGCAGCGGAGATTTCCTCAAATGGATAGCCGAGGAAAACACGACACGGAAGAGGAGGATGCACCAAGTGCGGCTCTCTTAACGAAGTTCTGTACACTGAGACTGGGTCGAGAAGGTAATACGATTTTTGTGTAGACAATCCGACACGCGAGTCGTCATATGGAACAACTCCAGGCAACATGGAACATTTTCAGGTTGCCTGTGGATCGAGGTCTAGCGCATATCGGCTGGGCCGTAGGTACCTGAGTGACGATGGACAGGGTCAGGAAGCCTGGCTTTAATAGATAACAAAGGAAGGGAGTCTGTAGCCTTGGCTCAATCAACCCGTTCAAAGGCGACTTCTGAGAGTCCGGACTCGTTGGGCAGCGGCAGATGGTAATTCAGGCTCCAGGAACCCAAGTTCTCTCTGATATGTGTTGTCGAGCGGCTTCGTCGAAGTGTCCAAGGTTTAGCATAAATGTAGAGGGCTGTTCTCAGTGGAAAGTAATCGTTCTGTGATCGTTCGACTAGATTTTGTCAGATGCGTCGTTGTGTCTTGCCTCCAGGGTCCTGGTTGAAGTGTCGATGCATCAACGGCGCCAAATTGTTTTTTCTGGATGCCATGGCATTGATAAGGACGGAAAAAGTTTCGCTTCTGGTCAAGCTGCCTGGCAAAGGTGTACCACACATCTTGAGGGAGGGTGCGTTCGATTGTGCCCGGCGGGTGTACCGTCACATATTCTTCATTTGCGTCCTATGTCGAAGATCAACCTGTCAGGACGTACAGCTTCAAATGCGCGGCGCCGATGGCAGTGCGTTGGGCGTACATAGGGCAGTATTGTTGCGGCACCCCCAGGATGCTCATCCAAAAAGTCCGTCACACCGTAGACCTGGCCTGAAATAATCACCCAGCACGACCCTTGGTCATTCTGAGTGGCGACTCCTCCCGCGCTGTTGACTTGCTGAGCGGGTGGTCGATGGTATTTTTTGACTCGCTGGAAGTGACAACAGGAGAAGTCGCGGGAAGGTCAGGTAGACCTGGACACTTATCAAGTTACTCGAATCATGTGAAGTAAGACGTTGACGATGTAGACAAACGACGGGTGATGAATATGAGATGATTCTCCGAGTGACAGCAAAGGACTCGGGGCCGATAGCGCTTTTGTTCTGTGTAGGCGATCGAGACACCAGATCTTGAGGCTCCGGTGAGGACGCTCAACAACAGCCATGACCATTCTGTGCACCACCTCAACTCAATGCGCCCTTGTTATCCTGTGCACTACTCAATGAGATAGAGCTAACGGACCCAGCTTTGTAGGTGTCTCGCTATATTAGGACAAAGGTGGAAGCGAGGAAGTGAAGTGCATTGGTTGGGTATGCCAAGACATGTTGTTATGTGTTAGGTCGGTTATGGTGATACGTACCTCGTACCTCGTACCTTACTGGCCCTTCTCTTCCGGCGTTCACCACCTCCTCCACCTCCACCACACTCACTCACCCACACTCCCGCGCCATGTCTTCCGATACACAGAGTATCAGAGCTTCAAGGGCTTGTAGAATTAATATGTCGCGAGTATTGGGCTTTGTTGTTCACCGGACGCTATCATTTCTGCCTCAAGTTCCCTGGACCAGAGGACAGAGGACATGTTGCCTTCAGATGGTTTGAATTCGGTATGAGTATTGCACCACGGAGTGAGTGAGTAGCCAGATTGCCGTGAGAATGCCGGATGGTGAAGGGTTTCTCATCTGCGCGATGGATGGATGGATGGACCCGCGCAGGACAACGTGAGTATGACCAGCCGCGCAACGGCTCTGCTGTCTGCCTGCAGTTTGTTTTGACGCCGTCCAAATAATGTCTGCTAACGTGATCGCGCAGTGCTAGTCGTTTGGCTGTTTGGCGCCGATGAGCAATGACCTGTCCAGGATAAATATCAGACAGCTATGAGGGAAACATAATTTGGGAGTCCTGCCAACCACCACCGAAGTGTCTCAAGACTGGCGGGCTGTACTTTGCGGTACATCGACGGTGCATTGTGCCTATGATAACTGCTCTTGTGCGAGAAGGCAAGTCACACGTACGTTGGTGTCCAGCGCGTTGCTGATAACCAGATTGCAGTCTGACTGAAGGAAAGTCCAGTACGCGACAATAGCATCCAAAGGCGGGCCTCGCGCGAGGATTCTCTGGGAAGGTATTTATTGCTGTGTTGTCTTCCTTTCTCAAACCAACGCTTGTCAACGTTGGGGGCTTGTCGCGTTGGCCGTCAGATTCAGTCTCTAATTCGTCGCTGAACTCAGATTCCTGCGAACTTCATCACTTCTTATTACAGCCATTCCTTCGCATCTCCATCAGCACGCTCTCACCCTCACCCTAACACTCACGGTCAGGCTACAAGATGTACGCCCAATCTCAACCCAGCAACAGCGTGAGTTCGCAGCAAGACATTGTCTGGAGGGGTCTTGTCTTTCAATTCATTTCATTCCATGCACCAGCAACTGTGAATGGCGATTTGAGAGACACCCTAGGAGACCTAGTCCAGGGCTTTTTCAACACGAGCCAGGACACTACGATGCAAAACCTAGTGGTCGCATTGGATCAACGCTATAATCTGACTGGGTTGGTCGATGCCAGCCTGTTGGCGACCGTTCGAAACAACGTTGCCAACCAAGCGAACGCGATGCTGCAACAGCAGCTACCGTTGTCACGCCCGCCTCAGCCAGCGCAACCGGCTGCCCCTTCCTACTCGTTCAGCATTCCACCTACGATGCCGCCCATGCCGCCCCAGTCATCACTGCCACCACCGCCACCGATGCCGCCTCCACAGCCGCCAATGTTCCCAACACCACAGCCAGCACTGAGACGCTGCTTTCCGCCCAATCTCAACTGCCACGTCGCAATCAAATGGCGCCAGCAAGACTGGGCGTACGTCTGTGATCTATGCGGCCATACGCACCCCGACCGTGGAGACTTCAACCGGCACATGAAGATCGGGGCACAAAGGGTCGGTTTCAAGATCGTCAGCGCAGATCCAGAGAACGATCGTCATTGGTATGCCGTGGACGGAGCCGGCAATCAGTACATGGGTGATATCGTCCCGCGCACTAGGAACAAGGAGAAAGGTGGGAAACGCGTGCAGGTGCCGCATCCGCCACCGTGTGGGCCGAGGATCGTGGAATTTGAGAGACCGAGACGCCGTCAAGCGAGGATCGCAGCAAAGGCGGCGAAGGAGAGGGCTGCCAAGTTGAGGGAGCAGGACAAGGAGAAGGACGGAGGTGATCAAGAAGGGGAGGAGAGGTGATTGATTAGGATCACCCTCGACTATCACGCTCACGATACTCGGGGTCTGCCTCCCCGTCAATAGAAATGGCATGAACTTTACCAGAGAGGGCGGGCTGCGAGTCGCCACCTCTCCAAAGACGTCCAAATACGAGTTATTACCGGCTGCTTTCATTTCCATTCGGATACCCAACTCGAGTCAATAGTTCCCGCCTCCTTTCTGCATGAAAACACGCCGTAAGCATCGCGATCAACCTCTTCCGGTGTGGCCGGTGTTTTCTCGGATTCATCGATGCAAACGGCCACTGCATTGACGGCTCTCGGTCCACGCCCTAGCATGGAGATAGGCCGTACGTTGCGTGACGTTGTCAGCTACAGTAGAACAAGTCGGACGTCCGAGTACTCAAAAGCATCTTATCTCATGCTGACTCTAGGCATAGATGTGGTGGAACTGGCAATGAAGTTAACTTCACTTGTGCAACGACAGCCTGTGACTTTGTCAGCGGCATAGACGGCCACATTGGTGACAAGCATGTTACCTCTCATCGAACAATACAGGCCACACGCGTCCCAAGAACAAGTCAGTCACAAGCGATAGTAAAGGCTCGTCGTCGCTCCATCGTCTTCTATTCGCAGCCAACGATCCTAACAGGCTCTATTGTCAGTAGGTGACGGCCATTGTTGTTATTCACAACGTGTGACTTGAATAGGTCTGTGCCCTATTTCACCTCCCGGCAGTTAGTATCAAAAGAAACCATACCTTTGACCGACCTTACCATCGTCCTTGACAGTGACAACAACAGCGGACTCGCCTGACAATACCTCTATTACCTGTCGCACCCTCCTCTACTGGGCGTTCTTACCTCCAACATATCTCAAACCCAATCAATCCTCAAATCATCGCCAAGCAAAACACTGCCTTCATCTGTCTTGCCTCTGACTTCATCTCTAACTTCATCTCCAACAACGCACCGGCAGCCATGACTAACACGCTGCATCAAACATTCAGAAATGAGGTCAATTGATACCTGCTCACGTCCCAAGACGTTCACATGGCGTCCTTCTCGCCCTGTGCAATGAATACAGCCTAGACTGGCTCGTCACAGCGGCGACGCCAACGCACTTGCCATCGGGACATCTGATATCCCAGCCCAACGCTGGTTAGACCGATACTAAAAGAAAGAGGAGGGATTTAGACTATACAAAATTGGTGGCGGTGGTGACATTCGCTGCACACAAGGGGCAATCGACAATGCCAGGAGAGAATACCGCTGCCCTCAATACTGATTGAATAACATCGCTCATTGTGTCAGGTCATTGCGGACGTCTTCCATGTCACTCCTCATGCATCATTGAGTTCAACGCAGCTTATGCCGCCGCCGCCAACAGCGTGCATACGGTACAACACTTATAGTTTGAACGAAACGGGAACTTCACGGGCGAACGTTCAAATTTCATCATGGCCGGTTGATCATCGGAGTTGACTTAGCCTCACTATGCCCATGTAGGCAAGCGCTACCAGGGGCTCTGGGGAGAAGTCCTGGAACGTCCAAGTCTTGATTCTAAGTGGCCAAGCAAGATGGACATGAGTGGGTGACATCACGGGCAAGTGGCAGCCAACAAGTTTGGGGCAGGTTGACGTCCACCCAACAATTGGAGATTGCCGCAGGTGCGCGTGCAACATGAATCAATGCACTGCCACCTTGTCAAAAGATTCCTTGCACATTCCAAGATTCGACTACGCAATCTGAAACATGACTTTTTGCGTCGCAGTTTCTGTGCCAGCGTTTCTCCTGCAATCATTTCGTGGAGTTGGGCTTCAGCGAGCTAACACCGCAAAAATCGCACCTCCTTACAATTCCCTTGGACAATGAGACTAAATTTGCTAGGAGAACAGCGCCAATGAATTCCCAACTGCCTACTCCTCCTGCGCGCTGGTTCACACGATCTGTTCGTTTTATTCGCCATGGCTCCCGCCCCGCCGAATGATTCAAACGGCCAGGAACATGGGAAGAACGAGCTGGATTCTATATATACGGGACCAAATGTCTTCGTTGACAGACATACCGAGCAAATTACTGGCGCGGAGCCGAACTTGGAGAACACTTCAGGCAATGAGACATCCAAGGTCCGCTTCTCGGTTGAAGTTCCCAGGCAGCAAGAGCAAAGTATACCGCCGATACAGTCCAAGGCTTCAGTTGAGGCGCCGCCTGGCATACTGAAGTCTCCTTCACTTGGCCGTAACCGAGGATATTCCTTGAGGCGTGCTCTCTTCACTCAGAATGTACGGAAGCAACTTCCCGACCATGAGGGGGTGTTCGAGCTGGACCAATCCAAAGCGAATAGTCAGAAGAATGATGCTCGCCCAACGACCGTCACGGTTGAAGAGTCGCGAGAAGATTTAGATGCTCGTCCACGGAAGTCCGTGCGGCTCTCAGATTCCGAACTTGAGCTGCCCTTCTATCGCGACTGGATGGCCAAGCATTCTTCACGAACAACCGTGCTGAGAACCCTCAAGGAGATCTACCATCAGATCAAGCACAAGATCATTCGGGCTAACGCCATCACATCAAGCGCTGACGGGAGGCACGTAAAGGTGAATGTCCTGGAGGCCGAACGACCAATCGATGAGAGGTCAGGAAAACCATACATCGACAATCTTATCCGCTCGTGCCGCTATACCCCCTGGAATTTCGTACCCAAACAGCTCGTGGCTCAATTTGGAAAGCTCGCAAACTTCTACTTCCTGTGCGTTTCTATCCTGCAAATGATACCTGGTCTGAGCACCACCGGCACATACACCACTATTGTACCGTTGCTTATCTTTGTCGCGATCTCCATGGCCAAGGAAGGCTATGACGATATAAGGAGGCATCGTCTGGACAAGGAGGAAAACGAACGAACGGCCCATGTTCTCAGAATTTCTCCATCCTACACCCCGATTACCGAATGGCAGGAGAAGAGATGGAGCGCTGTTCGAGTGGGGGATGTTGTGCTGTTAGACAGAGATGCCGGCATCCCTGCCGATTTGGTACTACTTCATGTCAACGAACCCACCGATACTGCCTATGTGGAAACCAAAAGCCTTGACGGAGAAACAAATCTTAAATCGAAGAAGCCTTTGGCCGATATCAGTGAGGCCTGTCAGGATCCGGACTCCATCTCTCGACTGACAGCCGAATTTGTGGTTGAAGACCCCAACCTCGATCTCTACAAATTCGACGGCAGGGTAACTATTAACGGTCGCACGCTGCCACTGACCAATTCCGAGATCCTATACCGTGGCAGCGTGATGCGCAACACGGCGTCCGCGGTTGGTCTTATCATTTATTCGGGTGAAGAATGCAAAATCAGGATGAACGCCAACAAGGCACCCCGCACAAAAGCACCAGCTTTGCAGGCTAAGGTCAACAGAGTCGTCATTTTTGTTGCGTCGCTTGTCATCTTCATGGCCATCATATTGAGTGTGGCATACCGAATCTGGCGCCGAACCACAGAGAACAAGTCATGGTACCTTCAGGATGCGAGGGTGCCTTTCGGGCAGGTCTTCACCTCCTTCATTATCATGCTAAACACCATGCTACCTTTGAGCTTGTACGTGTCTCTCGAGATCGTCAAAGTCGCTCAGATGTTCTTGATGAATGATGTGGACATGTACGACCCGGAGTCGGATACCCCAATGGAACCACACACTTCTACCATCAATGAAGAGCTCGGCCAGGTCTCTTACATCTTCTCCGACAAAACGGGAACTCTCACGAATAATTCTATGAAGTTTCGAAAAATGAGCATTGCTGGTACGGCATGGCTGCATGACCTTGATCTGCAAGAAGAGGCAGCCGATGGAGCTGGACAGCAGCTGCTAAAACACAAGAAGCGAAGGGGAAAAGGGAAGGAGACTCACACTGAGAAGAAGTCCAGGATTTCTTTAGCCCAGTCACTGCTCAAGTCTTCCACACCGACCGGTATCTGTGCAGAGCACCAACAGACCAACGATGCAGCAGAGACGACCTGGAAGCCATCCAACGGCGTTAACATGACGTTAGAAGCTAGTAAGACACAAGACATGCTCGAGTACATTTACCGACGGCCCCATACTGTTTTCGCTCGAAAGGCTCGATTCTTCCTCCTCTCACTGGCTCTTTGTCACACTTGCATCCCGGAGAAAGATGAGGAGGGCGAAATTACTTATCAAGCCGCGTCGCCGGATGAACTAGCCTTGGTAAAGGCCGCCCAAGACTTGGGATATATTGTGACTGATCGACAGGCTCAAAGTGTAACGGTCAAGACATATGCCGAGGGCGATGAAGCTTCTCCAGTGGACGACACATACGAGGTTCTGGACGTGATCGAATTCTCAAGTGCAAGAAAGCGGATGTCAATAGTAATTCGCCTCTCTGACAGACGTATCTGCCTTATCAGCAAGGGTGCGGATAGTACCATCCGGAAACTCCTTCGCCTGGCAGATCTGGCTGCGTCCAACGTGCAGGCGGTGGAAAGACGAGCAAGTCAGCGAAAGTGTGTCGAGGCGCAAGAAGCGTTGAGGAGGCGTAGCTCTCAGTTGAATCGGAAATCGGGTTCCTTTTACGGACTTGACACCGTTTCACCACGACCGAGTGGCTTGTCCTTTGACCGCTCTCGAACTGCCCGGAACAGCGTTGACCATTGGTTGAAGGAGCGTGAGAATGAAGCAAGCACATCCCAGGAACGCAGGAGTTCTCAATTCTATTCTCCCCGGCCCTCCATGCAACTTCTTTCCCGCAAGTCCGAAAGCTACAGCGGGAGAACGCACCGCTCGCCTCAAATTACACCCCGGGCCTCCATACAGGTGGATGGGTCGGACGACCTTGTCGAGGAGAGCCTCGTTGTTGATGACCATGCTGTCTTCGAGCGATGTTTTCAACACATCGATGACTTTGCGACCGAGGGCTTGCGTACTCTCCTGTATGCATATCGGTACTTGACGGAAATCGAATACGGTGAATGGAAGCAGATCTACTTGTCGGCTACGACGAGCATATCGGATCGACAAGAGAAGATCGAGCGTGCAGCAGAGCTGCTTGAGACCAAGTTAGAGCTGCTAGGAGCCACTGCAATCGAGGACAAGCTCCAGAAAGGAGTTCCTGATGCCATCGAGCGGTTCCGGAGGGCAGGTATCAAGATGTGGATGCTCACCGGCGACAAGCGGGAGACAGCTATAAACATTGGCCATTCATGTCGCCTTATCAAGCAATATTCCACTGTTATAATTCTCGACCATGACCTTGGGGACCTAAACTGCCGGATGGCCGACGCGTATGCCCGGATGAGTGACGAGGAGACGGCACACTCTGTCCTAGTCATTGACGGCCAGACACTCACCATCATTGATGCAGACAAGGCTGCAAAGGCGCTCTTCACCGATGTCGCAATCCGTGCCGACTCTGTGATATGTTGTCGGGCTTCCCCAAGTCAAAAAGCATCTCTAGTCGCGACCATCAGAACCAAGGTCAAAGGCTCTGTAACCTTGGCAATCGGCGACGGCGCAAATGATATTGCTATGATACAGGAGGCGCACCTCGGAATTGGCATTGCCGGCAAGGAGGGTCTCCAGGCCGCACGCACCTCTGACTACTCGATTGCGCAATTTCGTTTCCTGTTGAAACTGCTGCTGGTTCATGGACGATGGAACTATGTCCGAATCTGCAAGTATCTCCTCGGCACTTTGTGGAAGGAAATGCTGTTCTACCTTTGCCAAGCTTTGTATCAACGATGGAACGGGTACACTGGAACCAGTTTGTATGAGCCCTGGAGTCTCTCCATGTTTAACACCCTCTTCACCTCTCTCCCGGTGATCTTCATGGGAGTTTTCGAGAAGGATCTGGCAGCATCAACCCTGCTAGCAGTTCCCGAGCTGTACAACATCGGTCAGAAGGGTCGAGGCTTCAATTTCTGGGCCTACGTCAGATGGTGTACATTGGCTGCTTGCGAGGCAGTTCTCGTCTACTTTCTTGTCCACGAGATTTATGGACTGGCTTGGTTCACGCAGGATCAAGAGCTTTACGCGTTCGGCGACCTGGTCTTCTCTGTCTGCGTCGTCATAATTTCGCTCAAGATGCAGTTCATCGAGCTGCACAACAAATCGCTGCCGGCCGCTATTGCGATCTTCTTGTCAGTTGGTGGCTGGTGGCTATGGAACCTGATACTCTCGTGCATCTACCCATTTAACCCTATCTACAACGTGAACCATGCGTTTCTGGATAGGTTCGGGCGCAATCTTTTGTGGTGGGTGACTTTGATCTTGACTGTGGCAGCGGTTTGTTTGATCGAGGCCATGATCAAGACTGTCAAGGCCACTGTCTGGCCGAGTGATGTGGAGGTCTTCCAGGAGTTTGAACAGGATAGAGAAGTGCGCAAGCGCTTCGAAGAGGCTGCTGCAGAGCTGCTGCAACAAGGATGGGACCGAGGGACAAAGAAGTCAAGCTTGGAGATTGCCCGCGAAACCGCCGAGCAGGCGGAAAGAGAGGCGCAGGTCGAAGAATTGCTCAAGAAACCACGAGAAATAAAGGCCGAAAGGAGACCGAGGATGAAGAGGGACGAATCCGGGTTCGGCGGGAAGACGAGCACCGGGACCAACAGACAACGGAACCAAGCGCACGAAAGAAGCGATGAAATGACCGAAGTACATCACCCTTCCCAGGGACGAAAATCGATTGATATTGGCGAGTTATTCAGGAAAGGATATGGCGCTGTGCGCAGGAGTTAGGAGTGGCCACGATTGATGTCACGGGCAACGAACAATATACCCCTTGGACGACTGTTTGATGAGACACGACTACGCAGTATTGCGCATATTGAGGAACAGGCGACTGTTTGGGCAACGTTTGGAACATGCATTGGTAGACAGTGGCGTAATGTATATACAGAATAGCTGGCTCGAATATGATGGGTACTTGGCCGGGTATACCTTGAAAACTTGAGCCTCGTTACCCACATGCACTATGTATAGCCAAGAAGGATTTCATGCCGTTGGGAATGTCCAGGTGTGCACGGTATACGCGGATTCCTGATTGGGCTGCCCAGCGAGCAGAAGTGAGACAATGACAAGGGCAGCGTCTTCCTTCGGCATGCGTGCGATGCCTCCCTGTCCATGGTGCAGCACAGGTCACCCACAGTACGAGTATACCACAGGAGGACTCACGTTGCTCCATCTCTGACGTGGCATGTAGATTAATTCAACGTTGCAGCAACAGCTGCTGCCCGCAGCGAAGTTCGGGCATTTTCCAATACGAAAATGCGCGGTTCTCCTATTCGTGTCTTCAGGCGTCCATTCTGCTGATCTCGATCCCTGATCCCTGGACGTCAACCCTGCACGTTTCGGCTGTCCGTGCCTGCGCCAGTGGAAGTTTTCCTCCAATGGACGCGCCTCTCTCACCCGGGTACCTGCGTTGGTGCGTCCAGGACGCGGCATGCCAAGCGTCATCTTCAAGGAAAAAGGGAGGTGTATGCATGCACGCCACCATCCCACCCGTCAGTGAGTGGTCAACTGATCCCATCGGCGTCGGCTCGTCTTTGAATTCGACGAGAGATTTCGTTGGCGAGACTTCTGTATGTAAGAGCACCCTCGTCATGTGTCGTGAACTTCATCGGAGGCTCTCAGATTCCAGACTTCAACGTCAAGCGTGCTTTGAGTCGAACTGGTGGGTATGGCTTTCGCGAGCTCTAGGATAACCTATTCGGTGCTACTATGTACCTCGCACTCCGTACGAATACCCATACCGGCAAGAATCGAACTCTGTCGCCTTCACCGCCTCCACTTGACCTGCCCGAAAAGGATGGGTCGATAGGATTGCGGATTGCGCAAACTTCATCTTGGTACTTACTTTGGTACTTGTTTAGACTGGCGCCACTCCTATCTCTCCTTATCGCGGATCTAAATAAGTGTCATGTTTAAAGCTCGAGAGAAAGAAAGGGAAAAACATTGGGTTTGCATATTACAGTATGTACACAGTAGGGCTGATGGGTGCCTAGTCTCTTTGACCAGCGTGTACTCGTACCCCTTCATGAGTTGTGACTAGAGGAAGATCAGGCGATTTGGAAACACGTTTTGTCGTGTGGACACAGTGCGGGTGATGCCAGCACCGCAGTGGCAAAGTCGGCTGCTGGAGCCGAGTACCGAGTACGTAGTTTCAGCAGTTCCTCACATGTCGGGCGGCATCGTCGATGGATCTTCAGGAGAAGTGGCCCATACACGGTACACGTACACGGTACACAGTCCTGGGAACAGGTACACTAAGCACCGCAGAGTTCCCAGCATGTGCAAGTGCAATGTGCGACAACTCATGTACCCTCCCGAGACTACTGGCCCGAATAGCTCCCACAGGATGGAGTATAGTACCGCTGCGGGACTGAGGGCGAGAAGGCAGGATGCAAGTTTCTCATGCACGAATGTGAGACATTTATGGGTGCGGCGATTTTTCTTTCTACTACACAGTGTGCCCTCTGACTGGCTTGATGGTGACGTTGAGGCGCATCAAGCTCTCCAATGCGCGACGTGAGACAACTGGTGTGACGATGGGTGGGAGGATGAGCTTCTCTCTCACAGCGTTCAAGCATGAACGCGCTTCACCGCTGTGGGTGCACGCATACTTAAAAATGTCCGCCAAATACGAGTCAGCACCTTGCCTTGTGGGCAAGACGTGGTTACTCGTACGAACCATCAGCGTAGAAGCCTTGCCGAATATTCCGTGGCGACTCCCTAACCGCCTTGTATTGGCCTCGAGAGATGACCTCTTCCCCGGAGCTGTCCAATGGCTGGACTTAGGACGCTTCGGACCAGAGAGCTCCAAGATCGACTACATTCGGATGGCAGCATCATTGGTGCCGTCGTAACGGTGCACTGACTCACGAATTAAAGGCCATGGCGAATGCAGGGACGTTAGACGAGATCCGCAAAGGCTGGTTTCGAGAAACATCTCATGACCTTCTTGAACTGGTCGATGAAGCAGATGATGTTCACGGGGTTATTGCCTGCTATGTGCGCGAATACGAAGCCACTAGCTACTTGTAGCCGCCCTCGCGGTCGCGATGTTCGACTGGGCACTGTCCTTGTCGACGCACGGCTTCCTCTGTCCTATAATTGCTTGGCTAATGCTCCGCCGGATGAAGAGGATGCCCAGAGCGGTAGAGGCGTCCGGAACTTATGGGCTATAGTCTGCTGCAGGTAAGCTTGACGCGGTGTCTCGGACGCGTGCCAGCAGGGTTACAGTTGCGCACGATGATTCAAATCAGCAGCGACACCGAACGTGGTGGCGTGCTGGCAAAGAGCGCCATTCCCTCCCACCAACAGCCTATCTTCGTTGACTTCGTGCTCGCATTGGACGATACACACGAGCGTCTTCGACTTGACAGTTCTCAAACAGAAGTGAGCAACTCCGTTTTGGGTGCCCATGTTTTGTGCGCGAGGTCCCAAACTCGGAAGAATAGCCAGGTACAGCCAATCAGGATCCCTGACGCAGTTTTCAATAGCCACCGCGTGGTGGGTGACACGACAGCATGAATCCATGTTGTGACATGGGTTGTTTGACCTGATCCTCTGGTGCATCCCTGGGCGGTTTGGGCGCGTCAGACATGGTCGGGGTCAAGCTCCTGGGGCTCCTACAGGGGAGCGGCCATCGCCTGGCCGATGCATCTGCTGGGCGGACGGTGAAAACAAGGTTCGCAATTGGAGCCACACCAGCCGTCCTAGCCTGACCAGGGCATAGCTGCTGTGTTGTTTCCCACGCTGCAGGAGGAGCCCTGCCGGGGGGTGGGAAGAACGATAGGGAGAGCGAGCAGGCGAGGACGCCCTCTTAGGCGTAGTGAGGCCGCTAAGCCGATCGAGGAAGCGGCCCACCAAAACAATGCAGAGACTGTGCGCAACTTTGAGTTTTGGGCCTTGCGGTACCTGCATTGGGTGCAGGCTAAAGGTTTTGGGTGGTTCCTGGCTCCGAGAGGCCCAGAAAACCCCCGGCGGACCACTCAGCAGCCGGCGCTTGGGTATGCCTGACGCTCTCTCCAGCACCTTGCCGCCTCGCCCCGGGTCTCGTTCGTGGGCCACCGCTGCGTCTCTGGCTCGCACCTCCCTTAATTGTCCTCCTCGTCTCCTCTTTCCTTCTCTTCTCCTCCATCCTCACCGTCGCTTTTGCTATCCCTCTCCATTCTTCTCCCCGTCTGTATCACGTTCTTTTCTTCTT
This sequence comes from Phialophora macrospora, assembly GCA_000835435.1. NCBI lineage: Eukaryota > Fungi > Ascomycota > Eurotiomycetes > Chaetothyriales > Herpotrichiellaceae > Phialophora > Phialophora macrospora. The sequence continues at coordinate 2,692,791 of KN846961.1, forward strand.
GTTGTTCAAGTATCAACCTTCGAGTTGTGCCTTTCACTCCTTCAAGGCCCTCGAACCACATTCATTAAGCTGCCTGCGTTTTCAATTCACCCAATACGGTCTTTACCCCTTTCAACCGCAGAACATCAGAGACGTCCAAACTCGCTGGGCCACGAGCTCATCTTCCATCTCGCTGCACGGTTCAGCCATCGAAGATATCCTCGCAACCCAACCGAACAGACCTCTCGTGCCTGCTCACCGCCAACGAGCGCTCCAATCCTTTCCAATCCGCACAGACAAAGACACGCAAATCCCACAATGGAGAGTCCGGAAGCTAAACACGACCCAATGGACGCCTTGTCGTCGGATGCGAATGACTTCGACATCGACGACTCCGTCCAGTCCACTCCTTCCCCAAACGCAAACCAACAAACCCAGACCACGCCGGCGACCTCGAACTCTTCCACGCAAGGTCCCAGCTCTGCCCCTCGTCGTCCACCTCGAAAGAGCACCCTGACGCAACAACAAAGGAACCAGAAGAGACAGCGGGCGACGCAAGATCAGCTGGTGACGCTGGAAATGGAGTTCAGCAAGAACCCCACTCCCACTGCCGCCACACGGGAACGTATCGCGCAAGAGATCAACATGACCGAACGATCTGTCCAGATCTGGTTCCAGAACAGGTAGGAATAGGACATGCTCCGATCCTGAATCGGCAGGTACTAACACGTTGAATATAGCCGTCGCCGAGCGAAGATCAAGATGATTGCGAAGAAGAGCCTGGAGACTGGTGAAGATTTGGACAACATTCCCGAATCCCTGAGGCAGCTGCTGGCCATGCAGGCCATGGAATCTGGCAGACCGTTTCCCCATCAATTACTTCGTCCTGGTGGCCCTGTGGCACAGTACGGAAGTGGCGGCATGCTCATGAACGGAGATCCTAGCGCTCCAGGCAAAGTCGGTACGTCGAACTGCATTCCCGGTCATCGACCGAATACTGATCAATTCGCAGTCATTCACCACTTCACTTGCCGGTCATTGAGCATCGGTTCTTGGCGACGCGTGGGCCAGAACGCTATGGACCTGGTCATCTTCTACTCCCCCGACAAGGCGTGTATCACCTACTACATCAACAATGATTCCGCGGGATACAAGATCGAGTTCCCCTTTGCTTTCATCAAGAGCATTCAGTTGGAACCAGGTGACGCAGGTCCTACCGCGAACGGAGCTCCACCGCGTCCTGGCGGGCTGGTCATCGAGTTGACCAGACCCCCGAATTTCTTCATGGACTCTTCAAACTCGGGTGGTTTCTACCAATGCGGTGACTTCACCGAAGATCAGCAAGCCTCTCAAATCTTGGTCCATCATCTCGGTGGCCATCCCAAGGTGTTGAGCGGTCAGCTTGCAAAACTTGTCTCGCTCGATTCTTTCCAAAACCGAATGAATCCGTTCGATCTCCACGCGATGCCTGCCTCAGCACCAGTTTCCCCAACCATGGGCATTGTTCGACCCGCCTCGCAACCTAATGCTCAGTTCGCCAGGCCTCATCCCCCTCACGTGGGCATGTTCCAGGAACAATATGGCGTCAACCATCACCTCCACCCCGGCCGCATGCATCCAGGTCACAAGCGACAGAGGAGTCGGTCCGTCCCGATTGCGATTGACTTTTCCATGCTCCATGGCCCTATGCCGACCTTCCACATCCAGCAGCCGTCCCCTCAACTTGGCCCCGATCATCACAACCTCTATCAGCCCATGCCACACCACCCCGTACAGAATCCCCTAGGAACGAGCCTGCAAATAGACACCTCTGCTGGGTATGGCATGGACTTCCGTCAAATGCCAATGTCAGCCACGGCCACGTCACCCTCGGAATTCGCCAGCCCTGGGTTCTTCCCCTCGAATCCGGCTCAGCCTCCAATGCCAGCTTCAGAATTCGGCACTCCACAGCCCTTCAACGGGCCGTTCCTGTCACCGTCTCCGATGGTTGACCCCAACATGATTCCCACGTCAATGTCTCCTATGCCGCACATGGGCCACGCAGATCCTATCATCGCTGATCAGTCTCCGCCTCTCTCGGCACTGCATAGAAGCGCGTCAGCCGACATGTTCAATCATCATGGGATGATGGACGAGACCCTGATGCTGGGTGAGATGTACTCGAAACAAAATCTCAACATACCCATGCCCAGCCCAGGGATGGACGAAAACGGTATGCTGATGATGCACGACATGTCCGAGTTCCACACCCCCCGGGAGCATATGGACATGCCGATGACACCGTTCGGCACCGTTGATCCCCATGCCCTGCAAGCTGGTCTACATCACTAAAAATCGAATGACCGTCCTGTACCAGTTTGAAACGACCTTGATGCCTTCCATACACTCTTAGCACTCACCTTTACCACAAATTGGGCAATATTCCTCAGCACTGTCCGGACGGCGCCGATCATCCCTTCAACCACTTACATATGCATATACCTTGTTAGTCTGTGCGCGGCCATCGGTGCTGCTAGCTATCTTGATAGTGTGGATTGCTATCATCTGTTCTCTTTATTCAGCTCTTCTCTGCTTCTTCGGAAATTGTCTAGTGACGCGGCTATGTATCAGCAACGACTTTCAGCGCTTCTTTCATTTTGTGTATAGGGGGACATGGGGTCTTTTCTTGTTTGGCGGGCTGGGTGCAATTCTGTGGGGGGTCAAAAGCATTGGATGGTATGGTCCGAAGGTCGGTGAGATCTCAATGGGCCTTGAATCATAGATCTCGGCTCGTTGATAATGTGGTCTGGAGAAAGTCCCAAGCGTGCTGAATAGTGTGGGACGTGTTTCTGCACCTGCAGGAAGAGGATGTCCGAAATCCACAAAAGCCGACATTGGCAGAAGGCTGATTAATTATTAACCTTCGAAACACCGACATCGCCAACATTTCAGTGGCCATGGCATCCAAGACGATGTGTCGTTGCCAGAGGCTGGAATCATTGAACTCGTCCCTTCTTCACTTTCTGGAGGGGTGGAGGTCTGGATTGGGTACATGGCGTTGATCAGAGGTCTTTTCAGAAGATCTAGAAACGAAAAGCTGTGGCGGGACCTAGCGAGCATACGCACCAACTTGAGTGAGAATGGATGGATGGGTGGTGAGGGTGGTTTTGGCTGTCCCGGTGCAACATTGGCACACCGAGCAGTTTGGGAGGCGAGCGAGACAAGCGAGGCAGTGGAGGAATTACTTATATTCCCAGCATGCAGAGCGTGAACCCCCTCTCATATTATCATATGGGAAAATTTGCATCACTTTTATGTGTTTCAAACTCTCGATCCCTTGCTTTCGACCGGCTCAATACACGTAGCTTAGAACGATGCTGCTGAAGGCGTTTCGCAATCTGCGGCCAGATTAATCTGCGTGCTGAGCCCCCACCACAAGAAGATGAGGTTTTCGCCCAAGGGGGAAATTGAAGTCGACGTTGTTTCGCTGGGGAACTTATGGGGAGGGGGTTACAGAGTATGTCCATAGGTCTCGTAATTTCCCAAGCATCGATGGGGCATGTACTGCAATGTCTGGTCCATGATCCGAAGGGGGGCCACTGTAGACCAGTAACTGCACATTGATCACGCCATGTCTCTCTATCCCTCCAATATATGTGGACAGTAAATTCCAGCATGACTGTCAGGCCTTATGTATGTATGTTATGTACGCATATGCGGATGGTCTGGGTCTCCAATGCTCACTGTGGTGCGTATTGTGCATATATGATAGACAGTGAGAGAGAGAGAGAGACACAGACACTAGCAGAATATATATATTAATAGACGGGCAGATATCCCTCCTAAGGCTTCCCTCCCTCACATTATATCAACTCGACAGATGCAAGCCCACTACAATCAGACTCCTCTCCTGCTGCGTCTTGGAGTAGAGATACTGGCCCATCACGTCCCTCAGGCCGGCCAGGTCGCTGATGCCGAGAAGTCGCTCCGCCACGTACGCGGCGCGCGTGAGGAACCACAGTTCTTCCGGCTCACCCTCGGCGCTGAAGTGGCCGGTCATGAGGACCCAGAGGAGGAGCGCGTTCTCGTCGTAGAGATCGGTATTTGTGTCTGTATCTGAACCGCGAGATGGTGGCGCTGAATGCGAGTGCCCTCCGGATCTCCTAGGTGCACGTGCTGATGATGGTGCTGACCAGTTCGTGCCAATGCCGTGGAGGGACAACGCGCGCTGTAGTCGACGCATGTTCGGCTGGGCGGAGCGATAGGACATGCGATTCGTGCACCTGGTGACCATCAACAGGAGAGCCAGGCGTAGGGCCTCCGTCTTCGCGGCGCGGGGCGAGGTTTCTGGGAATGGAAGCTGCGAGGGGATGGCAAGGAGACGGTAGCACAAGGCTCGGGCTCGCTTGCACATCCAATCTACGTCACCACAGGTCGCGCTTGGCGTGCGCCAGATGAACTTGGCCACGGTGAGCACGTCGAGCAGGTCCCTGAGGAGGGATGCTAGGTCTGAGTGAATTATATTGGCCTCGAGGGCGCGCTCGAAGCCAATTCCCAGGCCAAAGTCCATGGTGGTGGCCGCGTCGGCTAGAATGTCGACCCGGTGGCTCATCATCGCATTGCTCGGTCGGCTGGCGTTGGGGACGGGGCTGTGCGGATACACGACCAGCTCCCGTCGACCTGACTTGAGTGCCTCGAGCTCTTCACGAATGCGCGACATGCGTGCATCGTCCAAAGGGCCGGGATCAGCCATGAGTGGAAGTTCTGGCAACCAGCCGGTCTCGATGGCGATCATCTGGTCGATGATGAAGATGCCCTGCGCGATGTGCCTGTCCAGTGGTTCTTCCAGGTTCAGCAGCGGGAGAAGGGCTTTGGCGGCTCGGACATGGGTCGATGCGGCTTCGTAGCGTTGGCAGATCCAGTCCGATAGAGCGAGGCTGTGCATGCCGTGAACGAGGATGTTATCGCCTGATATGCCTCTCTTTTGGAGATCCAGCATTCTCTCCCTCACCGCAGCAAGAGCCAACTGCATGTAGTACTCCGGCCGTGCCAAACCTGTCATTTCTATGCGGGACAAGTGGACCATGCGAGACGACATGATCACCATTAACGAGGTGAATTCCACCTTGTCCTGCATGATCGCTCGAAGCGCAATGTCGCGAAGAGTGGCATACCGGCGTGCAGGTTGCAGGTGAGGTGGTAGGACTTCTGTCTTATCGACATGAGACCCAGTCAGGACCATCACGCAGTAGTAGTTGATGAGAACTCCGATATTCTTGGTCATGGGCATTGGCGCCGCCGAAAATGGATCTACGCCGGATCCGGGAATGTAGTTCGTATTGGAGATGCCCTGGCTTCGCCGTTGAAGCCAAGCAGCCCAGCCAACAGCAATCGGACTGGGCGATCGACGAGCTGTGGTGTGTGGGGCGTTGTTGATAGTCTGGGGTGAGTGACTGCTGGTCGAAGACTGCGAAGGGGCCGACTCTGATGGGTGCGTGGTGCTAGCTGGCCTAGACACGAAGCTGTCAGTTTGCTGCGGTTACACAGCTTCGTTCTCAGGACCATTATGGTCTGGTCCGGCATGTGAGACGTTGATCTCCAGCAGCGCCCCCTGTCATCATCCTCTTCGGAGAGAGAGGGGGTACCTGCGTCCTGGGCCGGATGCACATTGGTATCTCTGCTCTGTTTCCTCGCACATGGATTTCGGGGTAAACAACCACTAGAAGGGGCCCGATATGTAAGCTCACCTGATGCTCAGCGGCCGATATCGATGAATTCCGCCGGGATTTGAGGGAGCGACAGGCCCCAGATCGGTATTTACACGCGCCAAAGTATGTCGTCTGCGCCTAGGTTCATCTTTCTTCTTGTTGACTGGTCGTGGTCGCTGTTGCTGAACGAACTGGAATATGCGCAGCTTCTCTGCGCGGTCACTTGAGGACAGAGAGGCCGCGCCACCATTTTTATTTACCCATAAGAATTTCTTATCAGGCTTTGTTTGCGCCATGAAATCTGCTCACAAAGATTCGTGAAATGGTTCGCAGGAGTATTCGTCGTATACTTAAATGGGCTGCGGGTCAAGGAGCCATAATAGAGCATGCGAGGAACGTAATTGCAACATCGGCGTGCCGAGCCCATCAATTGCAACACCACCCATTTTGCAAAGGAACAAAGGCTGTCAAACACACCTGAATAAAGATCCGTGGCGGTGTCCTTATCCAGCGGTTGGTCTTTCCAAGCTCTATGGTGGTTGTTTTGGATGCACCAAATGCTGCGGGGGGATGACAAAGCAAGAGTCTGGGGCCCACCAACTAGAATCCCCTTGATTGGCTGGTGCATCTTCTCAGAGATTTCTTCTTCATCTCAACCTCAACTCTCTTTTACTCTTGGAGCTGCTCACGGCCATCACAGTCCGCCTACTTCAGCAGTCTGAAGCGAGATTCCGACGTAAGAAGACTTACACCTTTGGTAACTCCCTATTTGTCTCCTTTGCAGCTTGGCGTTCCCTCGATTCACAACGCAACAGAAATTCAAGTGAATTGATTCTCATCCAACTTGCATCTCGACCTCCCCAATCCTTGACCGTCTTGCCCCATACAGCTCTTGTTTCATCGCCAACATCCCGCTGCACATTATAAAGTTAGTAACAGCCTCGACGACAGCGACTCTGGATCTGAAAGTTGACCCAGCGCTTGAGCGCCATTTATCATCATGACGTCCACGGCATGTGTCCCTGGCCAAGTCCTGTCCAATACATCAACACATGTCCCCGGGCCCGGCACCCACGTCTACGAAACTAAGATCCTTGCCTCTATCCTCGGCCACACGCTCATAACCTCGTCACCAGACAAGTCGAGCAAACCCACAATCTCAGTGCCTCGTCAATCGACATCCCCACTCACGTCCACAAACAACGTTGTCTTGCCAGAAGTTGGCTCCACGGTGCTCTGCCGCGTAACCCGCGTCCGCCAAAGAGAACTCAACGCCTCAATCCTCACCGTCATCTCCGGAATCACGCAACCCTCCCCCTCTGCCGCGGCCAACACAGAGATAATCCCGTACACTCACCTCACCACCGACGACCTGCAATTCCAAGCCGTTCTCCGGCGTGAAGACATCCGCACGCATTCCGACGCAACTACAACCGTTGCCTCATCCTACCGCGTCGGAGATATCATCCTCGCGAGCGTGATTTCCCTGGGAGATGAGCGGAATTATTACATCAGCACGGCCGGGAACGAGTTCGGGGTTGTGGTTGCGACGAGTGAAGGCCGGAATGCGATGGTGCCGATGAGCTGGAAGGAGATGAGGGATGTCGTGACGGGGAAGGGCGAGCCCAGGAAGGTCGCGAAGCCAAGTTGAGAGGGTCTCCCCTACTCTTCGAGCCAAAAAAGTATTGCAGATCAACTGAGTGAAATCTTCACTCGAGCGTCACACAACACCAGATACACGAGCACCAGCATGCCAGCGAGGGGATTTCGGCTGGGAAAACGCTCATATCCTCGAACATGGCTCTTTCCCACCGCCTAGCTCCTCCATACCGCTTGGCGCATACATTTCGGTGGCATCCCAAGCCCAGCCCAGCCCAAGAAGGTGGCCAACCCAAAGTCCATATCCAACCAGAACCACAGAGACCGGAATTGGAGCGAGCCATGGCCAGGGTCACCACCACGTTGGATCTTGCGAGCCACACATGAACCGCCGCAGGACAAACAGTCGGATATATACATCTGGACTTCTTCTAAATGAGGCATGTCATGGACTTGCACTCTGCACTCTACGCCCTTGGAGGCGCAGCATTTGGCGCAGTTGCTTATCCACAGCTCGGAAATCAGTAACCTTCACCGGCTGTGACCAGACGACCACAGAGAGGACATGGATTAATCTTCAACTCGGAGACCCCGCCTACAGTACCGAGACACGAGCGACCGGTCAAATCTCATATTAACAACAGTTGTGCACACACAGTACGAGCACACCATGTTCACGTTCTCTCAAAGACCGAGCATCCCAATATCGAGACTTCTTTCTTGCTCGAGATGCTTGAACTTCCTCAAGTGAGAATCATAGTCACCTTTACGTCCCTTTATACCTCTTGCAATCACCATTCCGAGTCCACAATGCCAATGTAGCTCCACCTTACCATATCCTAACCCATCCACTCACTACCCTCTCCAGTATCCATGGTCACGACCCTCAATGTCCGGCTGTGTTCGTCACGGGAGGCAGATTAACCCAATTTTCCACTTCTACTCTGGACATTCACTTGATCAGAGGGTCATGGAAAACTTCCTCGATCCAGGTCCGGCACCCTTATCTAAGTGGGCTGTTGGAAAGAATTTCCAACGAGGATACACAATGCAGAGGATGGTCCAAAAGTGTAGCATTAATGCATATCGAGGCTAGAATGAAATGGCCCTGAGCCGCCCGCCTACTTTTGGGCTTGCTTATACCCGAGCAGACGCAAAAGGCCCATACCAAAATTGCTTTTCAAACAATAGCTTGAACATGTTGCACTTATCGCAACATTCGCCTAACCCCGTGCCTCCTTTTCCACGGGCGAGTGTTCGTCTGCTCCTTAACGCCTCGCTATGCCCACTGCCCACCGTGATATGCGACCCTCAAATGTGCATATGCCGTGTCAGTGCCTCGTTGCAATGTGCAGGTGGGGGTATATGATAATTTCAAACCGTACAAAAGAATCATCCTTCTTGCTTCAACCTTCAACCAAAGTTTGCTTGGGGCCTTTACCAAGCAGTTCCAAAGATCTTTGAGCCAGAGCGATGACTTCGCCCTCACCCTCTTCGCCATCCTCGTCATCGGACTCGACGTGCTTGTCGGCGATTGCCTTCACCATTTGAATGATGTCCTCGGATTTGGCCACCAGCGACACCAGCTTCTTATCATCAGATTCCAACAGCTGCAGCAATGTCCAGATTGCAATGTGCTGGAAAGTGGGGTCACCGCTCTGCAGGAAACGCTTCAAATAGCCATGGATACCACCATTTGGCTCCGTCCAATCCCGAACAAAGATTGAATAGTCGCCGACCTTCGAAGACAGATTGCCCAAAGCAGCTGCACTATTGCCTTGGACCTCGATGCTTTCCGAATCCGTCAGGGGTATCAGAACATCGAACACTCCAAGATTAAGCAAATGTGTCTTGAGCTCGTCACTCAGAGCCAGCACGGCGATGCAAGCTGTCATCTCGGACTGCACGCTGAGTGGCACATGCAGAACAAGCTCCTTGCATTTCTGCACCGCTCCGGCCTCGAGGACAAGTTGCTTGTTACGGTCCGAGCTGGCGGCGAGATTCCGTAACGTCGATATTGCGTGACACTGGATCTCCTCATTCTCCGTGGAACCGAGGAGCTCGACCAGTGGTTTCAGGAAGCCTGCGTCGATGATGGGCGATTCATTTAGTGGATGGATGGAGATGTTGCGGATACAGGCGACAGCGGAAAGTATCAGCGGGAGGTAAGAAGACTGCAGGAGGCGAAGAAGTGGTTGCAAGCCTCTAGCTCGAACGATCTCCAGTTGATATTTCTCGTCGGAGGCGAGATTTCGAAGAGCCAAGGCGGCTTGACACTGAACCTTTGGAGTACCAGAATCCATCAGTTGGACGAGAGACTGGACAAGTCGTGACTCTGTCTGAGCAAGCTTTTTTCTATTGGATGCGTCAACGGCAATGTTGCTCAAGGCCGTGGTGCAGTAGTATTGGACATCCATATCTGGCGACTGAAGGAGTTGAACGAGGACTGGAATCGCTCCGGCATTGACAAGTTGCTGTCTATTATCATCTGGGAGAGTCAGCCATGATCCGGTGAATCGAAGAAATCCTTCCTACCGGAATGTGTCATGTTGAGCAATGCGCCAGTGGCATTTCTCTGAACTCGCATGTCCTTGGACTTTGCTAGTCTGGTCAGCGGTCCCAACGCTCCCGATCTTGCAATCTTCGCCTTGTTATCTTCATGCGTGGCAAGGTTCGTAATGCAGCCGACAGCATTGCATTGGACCTCGACGTTCGGGGACATCATCTGCCGAATGAGGGGAGGTAATCCGCCGAGTTGCACGATAGCGACCTTATTCTCAGCTGCAGAGGGTCAGTGTGTGCCAGACGCCGGCAGGGAGGCTTTAACGTACCATTGACGGCCAGGTTGCCCAAAGCCGCACTTGCAGCTCGTTGGACCTCAATGTCTGGGTTCTGGAGGAGAAAGAGGATCGGTTCGAGGGTGTCTCTGTCCACTTCTCTCACATCTATCGGTCCTGTCAGTCTCTTCAAATAACGACATAGGTTCTTTCTTGCATACCTCGCTCAGTGATTTCGGCAAATGTCAAGCTAGCGCTTCGTTGTAAATCAACGTTGTCCGAATAGACAAGTGTGCTCAACGCTCGCAGAGGCTCGCCCGAGAAGAAGTCGGTTTCACCGCGCTATGATCATGTCAGAGGTAGTCCCCACAGGCCTGGCAGGTCGGACACGCACGTTCTCGAGGTATTGTAGAAGGTCAGCGACGGCTTCCCGCTCGCTGTCTGCCAGCGCAGGCTCGTAGAGGTTATCCTTCGACCGGCCTGGTAGCAGCATTAGACTTAGCAAATGTCACAAGATACGATCGGCCTCTTGATAACGAACCTGCACAGCTCTTGCAGCATGCCGAGAGTACGTTGCCCATGTCGAACCGAAAAGCCCCAGAGGGGAGAAGTGGTGGGTGTTGGTTCTGTTTATTCGATGAGACTGCGCTAGGCAGGTATTTGTTGCGGAGGTGCAGCCAGTAATGACAAGGCTGATTAAGGTGACAAGCTCATCGGAAGGTCATGCTGATGCCGACTGTAATGCAGTTCTGAGAATGCAGACGAAGCTCTGATGCGTTGTGCTCAGAGATGGAGAGTTCGAGGTCGCGTGGTATTGCGTCGTGAGAAACAACCTGGAGCAGGCTCAGATCGCAGGCACGACCACGAGCACGTCGGCTTGGCCAGAAAGCCCCGTGCACTCGGCAGGGCAAGAACGAACAAGGATGGAACAGGCTGGAAGAGGGTGTATCTTGTGACTTCAATCCTGTGGTCACGGGTGGCGGCAGAAAGGCTGCAGCGATAATGGTGGTGAGAGAAGACGTCGAGGTTAAGATCGTGGAGGTGTGGTGTGTCCGCGTTGATGAAAGCTGCAGAAGCACCGTGTGCTTGTAGCTAATGCAGACTGCCGTGACTGCTAACTGGGCTCGCCTAGGATGCCGGTTAGGCGGTAACCGCTGGCGCGCGTGCCCGTAATATCTCGCTGACCGGATAACAGCCACCGCTACGGCTTCACCCGTCCTTCTTTACACACAGTTCTAACGGTTCTGTTCTTCCAGTGTCTACTTGTAGCATCGCATTTCATATGGCCGAAGCAAGGTATAGGCCACCGCACCAGAAGTCGTCCCAGGTACAGTACAAGCATACTGTTCGTTTTGCCCCGTATTGCACGATCGACGAGTCCAGAGGCACCGAGAACCCGATTTTCACATGCATTCGACGTCATCACTGGCAAAGACGGGACAAGTTCGTTGGAAGCCCGACAAATTCATTGTTGGATTAAGTCTGCATAGTCTATTTCTCGTATTTGTCGTCAAGGGTATATTCCTGTCTCAAGTGCAACTGCCAAAGCATGAGATCCCTTCGCTAGTACCAATAATACGATACGCGCAAGCATGCTGTCCGAAACTCCAGTAGTGACTCTTCTGTCAAGAAATTCGTCCCTGTTGCCAATGCCAGCAACTTATGCTTTCGTCAACTCGACTTTGGCAGAGGTGCTGCTCGCAGTGCTCTGCTTGCGGCTGAACAAGTGCCCCTGCTTCATGGCGGGGGAGTAGAGGCCAGCAGGCGTCAGTGTCTCCGTGGTCGGTCGAAGTTCCTCCAGTACTTTCTTGAGGCCGGACTTGATCCTTTGGGACGATGAGGACGAGGTCGACTTCTCGCTTGAGGTGGATTCTTGGGATACTCGGCGAGAAGATTGTGTCGACTTCTCAGCCTGAGAAAGGTTGTAGTACCCTGCGTAGAGCATTTTGGCAAATGTGTGTGTGTATGTCGCTTGTTGAGTTGTTGGTTGTTGGTTGTTGGTGATCGAGATTGGCGAACGTGTAAGACTGGTATTGATGGGGATCGACGCTTAAGTCTACAATGCTTCGTGTTCTCTTCTGTTTGATGCTGAACAAAATCATAATCGCAAAGCGATCGGCTCACCTGTTTATATATCCGCCTGCCCATCTGTGGACATCGATATAAAATTTCTCATCATTCACCCTGACAAGAGACCAGACGTAGCCAAGCCCTGTGAGATGGCATCATTCTTGTGACATGATGTCTGGATAACAAATGTCTAGGAACTGGAAAACCACAACAACCAGCCCCGCCAATCAGCTCAGATGTTGAGCGCGCCCTTGATGCAACAAGGCGTGTGCGGTTGTCGTTAACGGAAGCCATGTGTCAGTCGACACCAAGGTCGCGTTAAGAGCTGCTCTTAGCGGATTTCTGTTTGTCATCCGCCCCGTGGCCACTCACAGTCCTGAAAATTCTGCCGCGAAAATTTGCTTAACTAATCACTTAGGGGTAAAGTGGCTGTGGGCCAGTCGAAGTGCGTGGAGAAGTGCCTCTAACACGACGCCCCAACGTTCTGATGTCAGTTCCTGCGCCTTTCGCGATTGTTCAGCCTCAACTATCCGTGGCGTGCAGTATCGTCTGCAGCATCGCGAGGTGAGGCGGTTATTGGCCGGTTCATTTGGCTGCTGTATTTCGTGTCCCAAAATAGTGTTAATTGAAGCCGTGGGCGCCGCGTATCCAAACGTCACTGCGCGTATTATTAAGGAGACCCAGTCAGTCCCTGTGGTTGGAATTGACTCCGTTTGGAGACACCCTCGTGGAATGCCATAGAGGCAGGGGAAAGCCAATTCCAGGAGGATGGCTGCTAATACATTCATGGGAATTACGATACTCCATACATCAAGATTTTTTCTTACCGGGCCTCACCGTAGCCAGGAGCTCCTCTGATAAGACATTTCGAGAAACGACTGGAACACAAACGCCAGCCTTCCAAAGGCACATGAACTTCGTCGCGCCTTTTGTGATCCCAACCGGGGATCCGGAGTACCCCAGGTTCCGGATTCAAACAGGTCGAGACTCATATTACAGGTCAGGTGTCAGGCTCAACCGATGATTTGCCAATGGTGGTTGCGGATCGGGAACCCGATCTTTGCTGAGGCTCAAGCTTCTGGTCTTTGACAATCACTTCATGATTTGCGCGAGGTCGAGCAATTAGTGGCTTCTTACCAGGCCATCGAGCGTGGAGAATAGGAGGCAGGTCGCAAATTCGAGAGTTTTATGGTACAGTGAACAGGATACCCACCCAACCAACCGTGAGTTGAATAGCATGTCGGATTTGACACACGAGATGGGATGAGCGCGTTTAATACCTTCGGCGTTGTCTGGGGTCATCGTGCCCGTCGCTCTCGTGCTGTCGTTTTCTTGAGCCATAGTCGTCGTCGCGTCTACCACCGCCATATCGGTCTCGGTTCTGGTCTCGATCTCGGTCTCGGTCTCGGTTGTCATACCCTCTGTCACGACTGCCGAGAGGGTCATTATTGCTCCCAGTCGCTCCTCGGCCTCCGTATCCATTTCGTCGGTCGTCGTAGCCGCCATAGCCGCCCCTGCCGCCGGGGCCGCTGGGTGCGTTTGGAGGAGGAGGCCCGCTTTGGTATCCGCCGCGTCCACCGAAGCCGCCTCTTCCTTGGTAGCCGACGCCCCCTCTACCACCAAAGCCTCCTCGGTCCCCGCGGAAGTCGCCACGGAAGTCGCCACGGAACCCGCCGCGGAACCCTCCACGACCACCGAAGCCACCTCTGAAGCCATCCCCATATCCACCTTGAGGTGCGCCAAAGGTAGGTCTTGCAGGAGCTTGCTTGGTATAGCCTCTTCCACCTAGGCCGCCGCCAAATCTTTTGGGTCGCCACCCAGGGACCATGCGACCGCGTTCCACGTCCACGACGACCTTTCGGTCCTTAATGCGCAGGCCATCTGTTTCTTTGTATGCAGCTGTAAAGAGGTAAGGATTTCCCGGGTTAGTCTCATTGCGTCTTACCATGTCGTCAGGGAAGCGGATGAAGGGGTCAAGGGCAGAAGGGCTTGCGCAGAAGAAAATACCTCGCATGTCTTTTTCTCGTTCATAGACGATGAAGGCATAGCCTTTGTGTGGTTTCTTAGGTTTGGGAGTCGTCTCATCTTTGACAATTCTGATCCTCTCGATGGGGCCGAATCTGCCGAATTCACGTTCGAGGTCGGCTTCTTTCACCTCGTAGCTGAGCCGCCCAACGAACAGCGTCTTGACAGCGTCACCTTTGATTTTGGGGTCTTCATTTGGTCTGTAGGCCTTGAAATCTGGTTTCTCTATCTCTGCCTGGCGCACCTTCTTCTCGTATCTCTTGCGATCACGCTGTTGCAGCCAGGACTCGGTCGGCTTGTAATCATCGTTCTCTTTGTAGTCGTCAAGCTGAGGCAAGAAGGCAGCGATCCCGGAGAGCTGCGACTTTTTGACAGCTCTCTCTTCTGGAGCGGCATCCTGAGGAGGGATGTAGCGCAAGGGCGGTCGAGGCTGGAACAGGGCAAGGAGATTTGGGGGGAGTTTGTCAGTCATCTTGACGCGATGCTGAAGCGAACGTGTCCACTAGGATGTACAATGGTCATCAACGTACGTGTGGAGATGAAGATATAAAGTACAGAAGCTAAGAGAACTCGAACGACGACACTGACTCGAGGTCACTGCGCGTTGTTTGTGGGAGAGATGAATGGAGTGCCTTGTCGAGGATGCGACGAACTTCTCCCTGAACTGCTCGATTGCTTCACAAAAGGCCAAAAACAGTTTAGTGCCGGGACGCAGCGAACAAACCATCTTCACCAGGCCGTTCCTTATGGTCACGAGGCAACAGTCTCTGGTCTAAGGTCTCCTGTGCAATAACTATCTCCGAACACAGCCTGCGTATTTTCTCTTGTTCTCTAACACGTCAAGGCTCATGAAGGCACAAAGGAGCCCAACCACAACTCTGCTCAGCCACTTTCCCAACTCGAATAGGGAGTACGTCGGAGAGATTGCGTTTGAGGTTCCCCAGATGCTCGGCATGCGGATATCCGAATAGGTAGTCTTCAACTTGGTTTCTAATGATAGTAGCGCTGGTATAGGCAAGGTACATGCGATAAAATTCGAACGGTTGATGACGCAGGGAAAGTCCTGATCAGCACCACGGCTAACCACAAGGCAGCAGTAGAATGTCTGTCCCTGGGCAGCTGGGGTCCAGAAGCCTTCCTGTGTTTCTCGATGAAGGAAGATAATTTCTCTCATGGTGGACAAAGCCAAGGCGGCGTTGGAAGCCTGGATCAGGTATCCGACAACGTAAGATTTCAGTGTTCGGCATGCGAAATCTTCGCCTCCAGATACTCCCTGACACATGCCCTAGGTGACGAGGCACGGGAGCACAAGATCATCTTGTTGAGGACAGGAACAAGACCATTATTCTTCGAAGCGCAGGAGTATCCTGTTGTTGCATAAAGCTTCGTTTTATACAGCATCAAATACCCCGACGGTACAGGTTACGTTCGCCCTCTTCGTGTCAAGTGCGGTGAGCCGGTCATAGAGACTACTGTACATAAAAGTGCTGTAGGAGTATTTCTCCATATCCTCAGGCTGACTAGACACTGACGTGCCTCGTCTAGGGCCTCGCCGCGGCAACTTCGTCACGATTATGGACCCTTGGAAAACTGGTACTGAGGCAAGACCACGTCGCACGCTGATGATGGACGCATCTCGGTGGCAGCAAGCAGTTGCTTCACTCGACCAGAACGAGCGCTGCCTGGTGCCACCGATGCCCTGCCACATTTGAAGGGATCGCCACAAGCTCACACCACCAGGCAATGGTTGGTCACCTCCGATTTCCCCAAATTCGGCGTATTCGTATTCCAGCAAAGGACGACGAAGGTTGGAAACAGCCTTGTGAATGCCTTGAGAGTCTCGGCAGACGTTACACTTTCCATCGTTCTGTCCATCCTCCCGCATCTTTCGAATCAGCGTCGAAGCGATTTCGCTCTCCGCAGAATACTCCTGATTGGAGTTGGCTCGCAAGCAAAATACGATCGAAGCGAAAGACAGCGACCAATTATTGTCGACGTCTATTTCTGGAGTACTGATGCTTCTCATAACACGTCTTTGAAGTATCGAGAGAATGCGGCCCTCTGGTATAGTATATATCACACTGACGCTCGCCGTTGCTCAAGTACAGCGTTCACTGTCTCCAGCTTTTGATCAAAGTAAGTCATCGCTACTCGTGGACTCACATGATGCCTTGCAACCTTTTCTTCACGGGTCTTTCTTTTACCTTCTATCTCTTAGGAGTTATATATGCCGCTCCCCAGCAATACTGCAAGCCCGTGCCTGGCTCTGCAGACTGGCCCAGTGTCTCAGACTGGCAAGCCTTGAACACCTCCGTCTCAGGTCGTCTCATTGCACCCGTCCCACCAGGATCAGTATGTCAAACAAACAGTTCGATACACAGCACCGCAGCATGCACAGAACTGCTGGGTCAATGGACCAACTCATCATTCCACGCAAGTGACCCTTTCACTGCTGACTACAACGATGATTCATGCTTGCCGGATCCAAGAGCACCTTGCTCTTCAGCACCACTGCCTGCGTATGTTGTGAATGCCACTGTTGCGGCGGACGTCCAAGCTGCTGTGAGATTTGCCTCCAGGACCGGTGTGAGGCTGATTATCAAGGGAACGGGACATGATTTCCTAGGACGGTGGGCATAAGCCTTCCACACCGGAAGCCACACTGCTGAACACTGTAACAGGTCCTCCGGCGCAGGTGCTCTCTCGATCTGGACGCACAATCTGCGCGGCGTCAATGTAACCATGGGTGACGCTCAAGCAAAAAGATACGGCGGAGTGGCCTCTGTCAAGATCGCCGCGGGTATGCGCTTCGGCGAAATTTATCAAGCCGTCGCCGCATACAACCTATCGGTCGTGGGAGGCGCTGATCCAAATGTCGGCATTGGCGGTTGGGTCACAGCCGGTGGCCACTCTCCCATCAGCAGCGTGTACGGGCTTGGAGCAGACCAAGTCCTCGAGATGGACGTCGTAACTGCCAACGGAACTCGTCTGACCATCAACGAGGATTCTTACCCGGGCTTATTCTGGGCCATGAGAGGCGTGAGTGGCCCGCCCTGGTTTATTTGAACAAACAACTCACTCACCTTTAGGGCGGTGGCTCTACCTTTGCGGTCCTCCTCAGCGTCACAGTCCGCGCATACCCCACTTTCCCAATAACAGTGTACAGCTTCAGCTACAACACGACCGCCAACACCGATACGTTCTGGTCTTTGATCGCATACTTCCACAGTCAATTACCTGAGCTCTCCGACGCCGGCGCTATGGGTTACTACTACATGACCCCGAACAATAGCGTCGGTCAACCTGACCCGGCTCGCCAAGGCATGCTCGCGGGCGGCTGGTTCCTGCCAAATAAGACGGTCCAGCAGACCAAGCAGATCGTTGCACCATTGGAAAGCGCACTCAGAAACAACACCTTCGGCTGGGCTGACGAGGTGTTGATGCTGAACACGACAATCACGCTCCCAGACTTTACGAAGGCGTGGCTGCTGCTCGCCACGCCTCAGGATGTGGGTGCGGACGTCCGCCTTGGTTCTCGCCTTCTCGATCGCCAGGCCCTGAAATCCGATCCGGCAAAGGTGAAGCGGTTGTTTGAACAAGCAAACACGAACCCCCAGTTCACCTTCCTCGGGCACCTGATCGCAGGGCAGGGCGTCAAGGACGTCAAGAACGGCATCCCCGGTGGTGGCAATGCCGTCCTCCCAGCCTGGCGAAGGGATGTCTACACGCACATTGTACTGCCCCGGTCGTGGCCGTTTCTCAATGCGACTGCCAAACACGAGACCACGTCACACCTTCGCGAGGTCGAAACCCAAGCATTGAGAGAACTCGCACCTAGCACGGGGGCGTATATCAACGAAGCAGATCCCACGGAACCGAACTGGCAGGAGACGTTCTGGGGCGAGAATTATCCCAGGCTGTTGAGCTTGAAGCGGGAGTGGGATCCCAAGGGCGTGTTTTGGTGTGTGCCGTGTGTTGGACATGGGGATGGATGGGAGGTGAAGAGCGACATTGGGGTAGAAGGGGCCATCGGGCAGAGTCCCGGCCGGATCTGTAGAACGACGACATGAAACTCGAGGTAGGGTTGAATGGGTAATGTCGGTTGAGGGATGGCGGATGTTGATTGTGACATGTCAGAGAGGGACACTCATTTTACCCTGATATCGAGAAGTGCTTGGTCGCATGACTGCACGTCACTTTGGTCGCACATCTGCCTCGAGGTCGTCCTCGTCACTGTCGTGTTGAAAGCTTTCTCGCATCGAGACCAGGGGCATTCCATTTTTCGTCTGTTCTCTGCAATTGCTTACAGAATACTCCGACAATCATTGTCCCACCGCGTTAGAAGAGACGGGAAGGTGCCAGTGAGTACGAAGTAAAGAGAAATATCGTTCCGTGTATCGTGCTGGTACGAAGTAGGAAGACAGCCAACCAACGAAGCTGCTATACATGCTGTATCTCGGTTCGCACCCCAACCTCGCTCACTGTTTTCATATGTAACTTCAGTTATCACATCACCCTCACTACACACACACACACACACTTGGACATATCCTTACTCACTCACGTTAATGAAGTTCATGTCCACGTGCAACAGTAAGCACAAGCACAATTACAATACAGCAGATCAAACCTCTTCTCCAACTCTCCGCCTAAAGCGCAGAAGATGATGAAAAAGCAGAAAGTGTGTGATGTCCAAAGATTCCCAAGCGAACCGAAGTCCACAAGGAGTGGTCAGTTGTATAGTTTTCACTGTAGCGCAGTCAAGTCAGAATAGAGCCTCGGAGGGAAAAGAGGAACAAACAGTACTTACACTAGCAAAAATCTGGCATCGGCTGTAGCCTCACGCGCGCAGATAAAGCCCGTGCACTATCGAGAGTTAGTTTGCGAGACTGGCGTTTTTGGTCGAGCAGCATGTGCGCGGGGGGGAGAACGAACCTAGAATGAAGAAGAGGAAAGAAGAGAGGAACGAGGAGGGAGAGAGAGGCTTTTGAGGGTTTGCGAGATTGCAGAACTATGCCAAGGATTTGATCCAGGGTTGGCGCTATAGTGTGATTGGTCGTGCTGGTCAGACTCACGTGACTGGGTCGTCGGGGGGTGCATTTGCTCCTGCGAACGGAGTACCTCGTGCACAGGACTGGTGACTAAAAGGCGTTGGTTTAAGCCTTGCCTGCTTAGCCTTGCATTGTGTGTCAACTAGTTTGCCGATTTCTCGAGCTCGAACGTCTGCAACACTGCTCTGCACCACGTCACGGATACGCTCCTTCTTGTCCCTCGCACGCTTTCAACATGGGTGTGCAGGGCCTGAAAACCGTCTCTACTGCACGGGTAAGTAAGCCATTGCCGCCGCAATCATGGACTCACCCATCCATTCATCCATCCGTCCGTCCGTTTTCTAACCAGGAATAATATCTATCTAGAACGGCCTCGGCGCCTACATCCTCCAATGCACGCGCCTCTCCATCACGTACAGCGACCACTGGGTCTCCTCGACGGGTCTCCTGTCGCTGCTTCGCTCGCCGTCGTTCCCGTCCCTCACGCACCGCTTCCCCAGCGTGGAATTTCGCATCTCGCCGATCCCCAACCGCCATCCCGTCCTGAAAGCGCAGTACGTCAACGGGCGGAGTAAAGCCATTTGCGTCAAGAATATGTCCAAGGAGCAGGTGGCAGAGAAGATGGAGTTTTTGCTCGGCAACTCCGGCCAGAAGAATGTCAAGGTCGGGGGAAAGAAAGTCGTGTCGCAGAATGAGAGTGTGCGCGGGATGTGGAGTCCTATGCATGGGGGGATCAAAAAGATCTGAAGCCAGGCCGGGTCGCCACGTTCATGAATCGATGGGCTGAGCTGAATGGGGTGAGTCTATATTGTGCTGTCTTTGGAAGGGAGAGGTGGGTGTTTCCAGGCTTCGGCTTCTGGGGAGGCACGGAATAGGAGGGAAGAAAGCATTGATGGAAGACCCACGTGCTATTGTGTCCAAGTGGTGCAAAAGAAAGAGCAAGAGTCGGTCTCGGTAGAGACCATGCTTATGATGGAACACCGCACAGGACTGTTGATTGATCATGTCTTTGGGGCGTAAAGTCTCGAACCAGCCTTCACTAAGAATCGACATTGGGTCCCATGAGCCCACCAAGGCCGACAAGGGCAATGATCTTGCCCGTCCAAAGACAAAGGGGTAAAGACAGTGAAAGCTCGACAAGGATGCAGACACCAAGTTACACAACCAGCCAACAAGTCAGACAAAATCTATGACGTTTGGGAGGAACAAGACGAGAAGCTGGAGAAGCCCAAAGAGTTAGGACAAAAGCTGAAGCTCCCTAGAGTTTGATCTCATGGCCCCTCAGCGTGGCAGAATCGCTGGGGACGCAATGATGCTGATGACTTTCTGCCTCGCCCCAACTGTGTACAATAAATATGTAACAGAAGCATTCAAAGATAAAGATTTCCAGCATCGTTTCCCTTTGTCCATTCCAAGCGCTATGCACGGTGCACTCAGCCGTCCCCCAGGCCCAGTAATGCTTACTTTCAAACCGTCCATCCCTCTCCGGCAGATTCGAGACTGTACAAAGCGAATTCCGGGCATTTCGACTTCTCAGCAGACGTCCCGATCATAAGTAGATGGGGAACATGGCTGTCTTGCTAAAGACCTTCGTGTTACATTTATCGGCCTGGCAGACTGAGAATGGCAGAGATCTGGTTGACTCTAGCTTCTTCTCGTTCTCTTTGCCTTTGCCCTTCTTTGTCGTTTTGGATTTCGATCGATTCGTAGCACATTCGCCGCAATAGACCTAGTCCGGGTTAGAACACAATGTATGGTTTTAGAGAGAGAAAACTCACATGTCCACATGCTTTGACCACCCACACTTGTTGCTTCACCTCACCTTTCCCAATCGCCAGCTCGTCCCCGCACATCGGACATAGAATGACATCCTCCTCCTTGTACGTCCTCGTGAATCCCTCTTTGGCCACTGGAGGTGCCTTATAAGGCTCTTGGACGACTTGAGGGGTCTCGGAACCGCGATCGAAGGGATCAAACATAGCAAATCCGGGTCGAGCATAATCCATGGTGATATTGAGGGTACCTCCTTCGGTAGTTTGATGTCTCCGCGGCACACCATCCAACCGATCTAGGAAGCCTTCGTTGTAGTCCCGCACGACATTCTGCATGTTCCCAAACATGAGTGCTGTCCCTCTCCTCAGCATATCAAGTGGAAGAGCAAACGTCGTGTGACCGGCAGCTGCCGGGTGCGGCCGTTGGGGCTGCGGAACTCGTCTCTCTTCGAGAAATTGAACTTCCGGACTAGCCATCGAGGGAACGGAGGCAGTTGACGCAACCGTCTCCGAATCATATTCAAAGAGCTCTGAGGAACCCAAGTGTGCAGAGTCAGTGTCGAAATCAGAATCATCGCCATCTGAAAGAACTATCACGGTCGGTTCTGGTCCTCTGTGGCCAAACGGTGGTGCACGAGGTAGTTGGCCTGGTTGTTGCTGCGCAATCTGTTGCTGGTACTGGGCTGTTTGCGTCTGTGATTGTCCGTGTGCTATATCTGCAGCCTGCAGCTGCTCTGCGGCTTGCCTTCCTTGTTGTTGATGTGCTGTCTGCCGCCATATTGCCACTCTCTCTGGCCTCGACCGTTGTCTTGAGGGCGCTCTCAAGATTTCGGGGGCTGGGGAATCTTCTGAGACAATAGAAACACCATCGCTGTCCTCGGCAGTAAGGTCAACGATGTCATTCGGTGTGGGCGTTGCCGTTGTTCGGCGACTCTGTGTAGCCATGACGGGCCTTCGGTAATCGTAGCCGTCCCCTTCGTATCGTACTCCTGATTCGAGATGGTTAGGCGAGGACTGTCGTGAAGCGGGAGGACTGGGGTTCGAGTCGAAGACTGTTGGAGGTCCGATGCAGCGGCGCTTGGAGGGGACGTGGTCGGGACTGCGGCTTCGGCTCTGTGATCGGGCGATTTCTGCGTGAGATCTCTGTAAACATGTTAGGCTGTTGCCTGAGACGGTCTTCACCAGACCAGGAGTGAATGATCAGCTGCGAGTGTGGAGGAACACACCTTTCTGCTGGAAGAGCCCGCCGTCGAGTTGAGGAAGCTGCTCAGGGCAAGAGTACCTGCCGAAGGCATGATCGACGAGCCGACGAAGGCAGGTTAAGAGTCGGTCGTGAAATATCTCATGAGGCAAGAGTCGCAGACAGTGACGGCAACGTTGCGAAGTTGTGGAGAGTGGAATTCAAGCGCAGGTGATGGTCTAGCAAACCGAAACCCACCTAGGAGTGGGAATCAACTGACAGAGGAAGTGGAAGCGGATGGATTCCCGCTGAGCGGGAGGGCAAATGGCCAAAGGGCAAAAGCCGACTGAAATGGCCACTCGTTTGTCCGGCTGCGATGATGTTGTGTGGTGATGTTCTCGGACTGGTCCATGCACGCTCAATTCCTTGTCTATCGCCACTTCCAGTGCCAATCGAAAGTCCTCTCGTTTAAGGCCCTGGTGATAAAATCGGCCCAACCACGGGCGACAGATCACGCGGACCCCTGTGAGAACGAGGATCGTACACAATAAACACTGATACCACCGACCATATCAAGACTTGGTTGATGGCATGGATTTCTGTTGTTTGTTCGCTCAACTGCACGAGCACACAGACACCTGAGGCGATTCTCATTCTCATCCTCTCTTGAGCAGCCGCGGAGAATCTAGGAAGCCATCCCGAAATCCAATGTGGGGTATCAAAGTTTGCTACTTTTTCCCACCCAAACGCAGTACGTCTAGTGTACAACTTGAACACAATCTTACGGTCCTATGCCGCCTACCCTGAAGTCAAGGTGGTGACAACACCATCCCCATTGACAGCGACGAGGCTCTGCGCATCCTTGCCCCAGGCAATCCGGGTTGCAGGAGTCGCTCGCTTCAGGATCTCCGACCACTGTTTCGATGCTTTGGCGTAATGCTGAACAGTAATTCCTTGCTCCCCAGCAGCCGCCAGGAATTGCCCGGTGTAGTCCCAGCTGATAGAGTTTATGATGCTTCCGGTGTCGATGGCTGCGATTTCGGTCGCCTTTCTCAAGTCCCATATCGTTATCGCAGATGAGCCTTTGACAACTCCTGCGACCCAGATACCGTTCTCAGAGAAGACGATGCTCTCCACGGGTCCTCCCAACTCGAAAGTAGCCGCTTCTGCGCCGGACTTGAGTTCAAAGATTTTGATCTGGCCATCCGCTCCGCCCGCAGCCAGCAAGTGACCGTCAGGGTGCAATTGGGCGCATTTCAAAGCTGAATAGTGTAAGCAAGTGAAGGCAAATCAAAAACGCGCTTCGACATACCTGAATTGCTGTGAACATGGGTAAGCAGTTTGGCGGACTCGAGATCGTAAAGAGCATATGACTGGTCTTCGCTAACTGAAGCCAGAATGGTACCACTCGGATGCAGAGCGACTGCCGTGGCGCTTCCTGTATGGGGTGAAAACGATGATACTTCCTGATCCTTGTCGAACACCTTGACCAAGCCAGTGGACGTTGCGACAACTGCTCTGTCCTGAGCCCAGAGCCCGCTAGTTGCGGACCCCTTTCCGAGATTGAGAGAGTGAATGAGTTTGTTTTCCGAAAGCGAAACGATACCTCCAGCACCATTGCTGCCTGCCACAAGAGCCATATCCCCCGACTCGTGTACAGCGAGCACAGTACCCCCAGGGAAGAATGGCTCTGACGTCGACTTCGGAGAGTAGGTCGATACCATATCTACAGTCGCCCATTCCTCTGGAACCGGTCGCTTCCGACGCGTCTTGGACAGACTGGCTTGTGTGGTTTCGATCTTCTCCACGATGCGCTGCGGTAGCGGAGCGCTGTCGACTTGCATAGAATCTCCGTTCGTCGCCGCAGAGGCTGCTCTCCCAACGTCGACCTGTGCCAGTGCACTTCGAGCTTCATCTCTTTCTTTGGTGAGTCGTGCAATAACTCGGACCGCAGCATCGTTCTCATAGAGTGCAGTACTGAGCTCTTGCCGCGCTTGATGGAGGTTCTGCTGTAGGGTGTATGTTTGAAGGGCGAGCGCGTCCCATTCGTTCTGAAAGAACGATAACATAGCGGGTATCGAAGTCATCTGCGGAGGCCGCGGGTAAACGACATTAGGGCTCTTGAGGTCGATCAAGTCGTCCACGGAGAGTGTCTCTCCGGTCGTGGGTTCTGTGCCGTTCTCGCTGATATATGCCTCGATGAGCCGCTTTTCGTAGACATTTCCTGCGAACAGTGAGAACCAACAATCATAGCTTCTTGGAGCCTGCACTCACCACTCTTGCGCGAGGCTACTGGCACTTGCGGTGCCTCGCCCGAAACTGTCAAACGTTTAGTCCTCCTCTGAATTTGGGATTGACCTAGAGCACTCACTTGCGCACAACATCGTCGCAGAGCTCCTCCACCAATGGCCTTGAGAACTAGGGTTTCCAAAGAAAGCACGGAAGCGAAGAACAGTCTCTGTCCCTGTTACACACAGCCGCGTAAAAGGTTGCTTCAAAAATTCCTTTGCTTGCCTGCGACTTGCGATTTCAGAACTCGGCCAATGATATCAGCCGGCTCGGCTGACCTTCCCTTGGTCAAAGTGACTCTGGCACGCTCTGGTCGCCTCCGTTCTCGAGGTATTCAAGCAGCTCCATGAACTATTACAGCCTTCCTAACGCTCAGAAATATCACTGTCCCAACGCAGATCGTATATGACCCTCAACTTTGTGCTTAGCCTATATGGAGTACCTTCTCGGTCACCTGTCCCGCAAACCGCTGTCTGCCTACCATGGTGGACGCCGCTTTGGCATACCATGAGCCCGGTATTGTCACTATCCTGATCCTGTCATCGTTTCTCCTGGTCTTGAACGTTCTGGGTTCCATTATCGACCATGTTTTCTACTGTGGTCTCGTGGGACAAGTTCTCATAGGGATGGCGTGGGGTGCGCCCGGCGCGAAGATATTACCTCATTCGTTTGAGGCAACAGTGACCCAACTGGGATACCTGGGCCTGATCATGATCGTCTTCGAGGGCGGTCTAGCGACTTCGGCCAGATCACTCGGGAACTCCCTGCTGCTGTCCATCTTCGTGGCGCTGACTGGCATCTCAGTACCTTTGGCCCTGTCCTTTTCTCTCCTGGGCATCTCCAAAGCTACAAGACTGCAAAGTTTCGCAGCCGGTGCCGCTCTTTGTTCAACGAGTCTCGGCACCACCTTCAGTCTGCTAAAGACGACTGGTCTCACCACTAGCCGGTTGGGTACTGTCTTGACGAGTGCTGCCATGCTAGATGATGTTGTCGGATTGGCTCTTGTTCAGGTCATCTCGAATCTAGGGACAGGCAGTGCTTCCATCACGGCCACGACAGTTATACGGCCGATTTTTGTGTCTCTTGCATTTGCCATCGTCTTACCAATCGGGTGCAGATTCCTTTTGAAACCAATGATACTTCGGTCTTCCAACGCGTTGAGTCAGGCCGACAGGAGACTTGGATTGGAGAAACCAGGCACCTCATTGCAACTCTCTTTCGTCATGTCAACAGCCCTTTTGGTGGCTTTGGTTACTTCAGCGAGCTATGCAGGCACTTCAAACCTGTTCGCCGCATATCTGGCAGGAGCTATAAGTTCTTGGATTGATGAGGTTGGCGCCCAGGCATGTCCACGCGTGTCGAATGACGTCGCTCAAACCAACGCAGAAGGCAAGGGAGATGGAAAAGCCATTACCACTGGCACTGGAGAAGAAGTCACCACTCTAACTCAGGCAGCAAGTACCAATCCAAAGTTGGTTGGTGACGGGACACTAGAAGACCCATCATCTCCGCAACAGCTTTTGAGGCCGTCCCGTGAGCTCACACCGCCTGCAGAAAACCAAGCAAATACAGAAACCAACGAGCACCACACAGGATCTGCCTGCCTGCCCAACAAACTTGACGTGGAGAGTCGCACGATGCGAATGTACAACTTTTACTACGCTCCGGCCGTCGATCGCGTTTTGAAGCCATTCTTCTTCGCTTCGATCGGCTTTTCTATCCCGATTTCGAAGATGTTTCAGGGTCCAGTAATCTGGCGAGGGTTGGTTTACACGGCCCTGATGGCTTTTGGCAAGCTCTGCTGCGGGCTGTGGCTCATCCGCTTCGCAACGCCTTCACCCGGACCACGGACTACTGGTCCGCACACCATGCCCTCCTCTCCGGAACGCAACGAGGCCAAGTTGAAGCGGAAGATGACTCGTTCCCGTAGGCACCTCCCACGACCAAAATCTCTTTATCCAGCATCTATCCTCGGCTGCGCAATGGTAGCTCGAGGCGAAATAGGGTTTTTGATCTCGGCCCTCGCAGCAACCAACGGCATCTTCACTAGCCACGATCGAACTACCGCTGGAGAAGACAGCAGCAACTTAACTTCTGACCTATACCTGATCGTCACGTGGGCTATCCTTCTATGTACGGTCGTCGGGCCTTTATCGCTGGGTTTTCTGGCAAAGAGGGTCAAGAGGCTTCAGGACAAGAGGAATCAAGATGGCGGGCATGAAGCGAAGGAGGATCCGCTGGGCATTTGGGGCATGAAGTAGAAGCTATATGTTTCCCTCGTCTCCTGTACGTGCTTCTATTGATACTTGCTCGCATAAGAAGCCGAATGAATCAGGAAGCGATCTAACAGATCTGAGCGACTGACTTGACGCAAACGCCTGCAATGCAATGCACAAATAACCTGTATTCTATCCCAATCGACGCATCAAACAAAACTTTTCACTTCAGAAACTTGTTCATTAAGTCCTTTCCTTTTCCATCCTTCAGACCACCCGCGTTTTGCATCAACGTGTTTAAGAGCGCCGCACTCCCACTCCCACTCCCACTTCGACGCCCACTACGCCGGTTTTTAACGCCGCCAAACTCAGACTCTGAGACAATCTCATCTGGCTCGACAAAGCCTTCTGCTCGGTATTGGCCATATGCATGGTATTGTGGAGGTGGCGAGCCCGTGGTGTTATAGGAGTCTGGCATCTGTGGCGCTGGCGCCGACACAACTCGAGGATTGGCCTTATAGTAGTACCCGCCCTCGGTATCGTATGCGTACGACGGCACGGGCGCGTTGGGATCATTCGTCAACCGATATTGAGGCTGAGCGCCCTCCTGCTGTTGTTGTGGCACTTTCTGGCTGCGGCGGTCGGTAAACTCCAAGGGAATGACTCTCTGCTGCTGCTGTTGTTGGCCGCCCTGCTTGGGTTGTGTGTAGTAGTCCTGTTGCTGGGGGACACCATTGTCGATGTATTGCTGTGAGTTGCGAGGGTTGTAGTTGGGATCTTGTTGGGACGGCGCGTCACGTCGGGATTGCGTGAACTTATTCACTACGTACATTCCGGCGCCGGCAAGCATTGCAGTCTTAATGAGGCCCATTGTGCAGGTTTTGTGGTGGAAGATGGAAGGTATACGCTTGTTGCGAGTGTTCTTCTGTGTCTGTATCTGTGGCTTGAAGGCTGCTGTGTGAGTGGTAGTCTGAAAGTGCTGGGAGTTGATACAGCTTTATATTTCTATAACAACCTTGGACATCGTGAATTCTTCAGCTGGCCGAACCTGCGACTATGTGGCAGGGCACTGCTCCTGACTGGATGGTCCTGAACAGACAAGCACATCGCAACATACGATCCTATCAGGTTAGCGCAGATGAAATGTCAGCATCAATCGAGTATACAGGAAGCATAAACCCGAAGACCGAAAGCTTCTAGAAATTGTATGTGGTTCAATAGACTAGGTACGGGGGCTGATGAGGCTGTGGTGGGCCAGTGAAGTCATCGACGCGAAGTTCTGGGGCTGACGCAGGCAGACGCCAAATCCTGGGTCTGCCGGCTCCGTCCGTATCGGGCATGCGCTGTCGGTATGCACGCGTGTCTGGTTTGTGCAGTTGGTGCAGCTTCAAGTGCAATGACGACTTTCGTGCAAGGAGACCAATTCCTCCTGGAGAACAGCTGCATACTCGATGCCTCGTCGAGGAGCCTGGAGCGTTTTGAGATTCGGCTCCGACACGGAACAATTCTCCCGGCCTCGATAACTAATTCGACGCTAAGACTTGTCTTGAATTGCGACCTCGTTCTCACTTCAACTTCACACTTTTTTCCCAGGTACCTTTCCGCAAGCATCCTTCTGCAAGCAGTGAAGGCGCCCTCAAACGCCATAAGATGTTACGATATGAATCTCTCCCCCGGCAATTGCATCCAAAAATAATTTGCTTGCAACTAGGCTGGGGCTAAAAGAGGGACTGCATTATCAACAAAGACTCGCGACCGGAGCCAACAGGCCTGAGTGCGCCTCCCCAAGGAGCTTTCAGTTGCCGACACTGCTCCTAGCACTACCGCTTTTCAGAAGACGAGAAGATATCTAGGTGGTCACGCCTATGAAAACAACATAGACCGCTGCGTAAGCGGCCACAGCTCCCAAAATCCCTTCCGGCTGCATATCTGTAAAGAGGGCCAGCCCCGCCGCGAAGATGAGTGTAGCTGCACTCGATATTACTAGTGTTGTAACAAGCCCACCACTCAGGTCCATTATTACCGTTGGTAGTATGAGCGCCACGGCGCCTACAAATCCCGTCCCGAGTGCGGTGACGAATAGACGGCGTCTGGCAGCATCGTTAGCGACGCCTCGAGCTGTGCCCGGGAGTATATTCCTGCCTCTCCGGACTTCCCCTGAATCGAGAGGAGGCTTAAGATCTTGCCGAAGGTTGCGTTGATTGGGTTTGCCCCCTTGATTAGGCTGGTTGTACTGAGCAAGTTGCTGAACAACTAGTGGTCGGAGGAGATAGAGACCTAATTCGTTTCGAGTGCTGATTTCAAACGGGTCAGGTTTGCCATTGTGAATGGCCTCAGCTTGTTGTTCGGTCATGAAATCATAGTCGCGCAGAGAATTTGCTTCAGCCAAGTATGTATCAGCCCAGACTTTATATACACGGTAACCGGCCCGCATACGAGGGCCAACGCTTTATATCAGGGGACTGGAAAGGAGTTGTACCGAAATTTTGCAGTGTCTCCTGGGCTCGCCTCATCGTGACTGGTGTTGCCTCCTTATCACGAAATATTTGGGATACAATGCTTGTGAGCTCGGCCTGTTGCGCGTGGAGACACATCCTCTGTAAAGTCGCTAGATGGATCGTGGCGCCAGTGACCGGTCCATTCCTCGGACCACTAAAGGAGAGTAGATGTGGTTCGGAAGCCTCATAAAGTCTCTTCGACAGGTTATTATTATATGTCTCCAAATTGACTTGGTTTCGCGGCCGGTGGCCTAAGGGAAATAGCGGAACGCCGTATGTCGCGGTCGCTCCCAACGCGCGCGCCGGGACAGACATCACTTCGGGGGACTGGATCTTGTTCTCGTGTTTGCGAGCAAAGTCGAGTGCTTTTCTGTTGTCACCGTAGGAAGAATACCTTCGAAGCCATGGCCATCAGCAGATAAGGTTCTGATTATTTTACGTAGGCCCAGCTCCCTGCAAGGGTCGTCACGGGCCTTGGCTTTCCAGACTATCCCCCAAGCCTAGGATTACACAGCCACAGTTCAACGGGATTGGTTACGGCTCAGGATAAGTCGCGGTTGCCTCAGGTCTTGAAACTGAAATTGACGAAACTGGCCGCTGAGTATAGGATAGTGGCATGAAGTATTTTTGTCTTTTTTTAATGGACCCTGTTGTGTGACTGACCTCGACATGGCCCGCACTGGTCAGCACTGCGACTTTCCTCTTAATGATGCCTTACTCCACATACAATACGCTTCCTGTGAAGAACCCCATCATCCAAGGCTGTCGAAATGTGGGGTGGGGTGAGAGGCAGGCGGGGAAGCCGCCATTGGGGAAGACTGGAAGTACCGAGTCGGGCAGTTTGAGAGTGCTTTACGGATCGGATATGGTTGATGAACTTGCTCGTCTCAGTCTTTCGATCTCATTACCCAGATCCCACCCGAGACGTGCCTTCAGCTAAGCATGTGAAACATTAACCACGCTGCAAACGAGTAGATTGTCACGGAACACAATGATTCTCTCCGGGGACGTTGCAGCCTTCCCAGGCTCTGCCCTTTTGTTAGCCACGGCGTCTCTGACCGCACTGTCATTCGTGATATGGACTATATTCTCCACCAGGAGACTCTCCGTGCCCAAAGGTCTCCGCCGCCCTCCTTCTCCTCCAGGAGCAAGGCTATTCAGTGGCCACAGTCATATGTGGACCGGCAATGCCACGAGTAATCCGAGTCAGAGTCAGCTCGTCAAATGGGCACAAGAGTATGGCGAGATCTATGAGATCAGGCTCGGTGTCGAGCGCTGGGTTGTGGTCAGCTCGCCAGAAGCGGTGAAAGTGAGTTGATTTGCCGTGGATATCACTCGTGCATCTAGCTTGCTAACCCTTCGTGCAGGAAATCTTTGACAAAAATGGCGCCCTCACCTCGAGCAGACCCCGTATGCGAGTGGCCATGGATGTTCTCTCCGGTGGCTACCGCATGCTCTTTATGGCAGGAGAACTCTAACTTTCTTCATAACTTGGATACCTGCTAACCACCATCACAGCCTTACGGTAAACAGTGGCGTTCCATCCGAGCCATTGCCCACCGCTGTTTGAGCGTCAAGGCTGCGGATGTCATGAAACCGTCTCAGAGTCTGGAATCACATCGCTACCTGTACGACATCCTCAACGACCCGGATAACTTCTTAGACCATGTCAAACGATACACCTCCAGTGTCATCATGTACTCGATCTACGGCCGCCGTGTCCTGAGCCTTGACGACCCCGTGTTGAAAGCGATCTATCAAGAGACTAGCGTCTTCGGGAAAGTAGTCGGCAGCAGGTTTCTGGTAGATCAGTATCCTATATTAGCAAAACTACCAAAGTCACTTCAATGGTGGCGCAGGAAATACGAACCGTGTCACCAATTCGAGGCAAACCTTTGGATGGGGTTGTGGGAGGATCTCAAGAATCGGCTCGACGCTGGCGTGCGCACCGGTTGTTTCGCCGAGAAGTTCATGGAAGAAGACTATCTGGCGATGGGAATCTCCGAGCTGCAAGCCGCGTATGTTGCGGGCACCATGATTGAAGCCGGCAGCGGTCGGTGACTTTCTTTCCTCCAAATTGATGCGGGAGTTTCACTAACTAATGGTTCGTTCTGCAGACACCACCCAGCTCTCGATGAACAGTCTCATTCTGGGTCTAGTGGCATTTCCGGAGGTGGTGACCAAAGCGCATCAAGAACTTGACGCTGTTGTCGGCGACAGGATGCCAGAATTTGAAGATATACCAAATCTACCATATATCCGGGCCATGGTTAAGGAAGTCCTTCGATGGCGGAGTGTCTCAAATGACCATATTCGCCATGATACCACGGTAGGGTTCATCAAGTTGTCCCTCAATTCTATTGCCTGACTCTGCTCAGGGAGATGTCGTGTATAAGGACTACTTCATCCCTGCGGGCTCAACGGTGGTCATAAATCAATGGTACGTCAACCAGCATTTCTTAACATCAAGGTACTGACAGGCAGCAGGGCATTGCATTACGATCCGGATCTGTTCCCAGACCCTCAACGGTTCAATCCAGACCGCTATCTCAACCACCCTTCTAACGACTTGACGGCCGGTGAATGCATACGCACCAGCGACCTTCGTCTGCGAGACCATTGGTCCTTTGGTGCAGGAAGACGTGTGTGCGCCGGCTACAACCTCGCAGAGAACTCCCTTCTCATGCTGACGGCACGACTCCTTTGGGCGTTTGATGTACGGCCCGCGATCGACGGGAGCACCGGGCAGGAGGTCAAGTATGATGTATGGAATTATGCTCCAACCAGGCTTTTTGGTCCCAGGTCATTTCCAGTCAGATTCAAGGTTCGGAGCGACAAGAAGAGAGAGATGATTTTGAAAGCCGAAGAGTTATAGTCTGGAACTCAGTTCACCCCTGACGGTGGAACCTGCGTGTACATCAGCCTGAAAGACGCCGCGAACCAGATCACAGACTTCCCGAGACGTCTAGAGAGCGTCTGCCTCACCGTCTTGGCGTAGCCATAAACAGGGGCGCAGCCTCGCGTTTGCCGCTCGCAACGAGACGGAGGTGGTGGGTACACGACTAGGCGAAACAATAACTTGAAAATCAGATTGGCAGTCTGTAAACACCGTCCACTTAGTGAGACGTATAAAGTTGTTGATGTTGTTTTGACGACTCCACCGTCCGAGCAGCATACTCGATCCAGCCTAGTCCATGACATGTCGCCCAGCCATTCGGGTTGCTTCTTGCCACGAGTATTATTCCTGCAGGCAGCAGTAATTTTGAGCTGACTTCGCAAAGCCAACTGGATACGGAAAGCCAATCGCTTGGGAGCTTATCTTGCAGGACCCAGCTCCTCGGGGAACATTGCCCGTCATATGTACCCAAGTTCAATCCCGGAGTAACCGGCTTTACTGAGTCATGCTAATCCAAAGAAGCCAAACCGGAGCACCTTGTGAAATGGCAGGCGCAAGAACACTTCACTTGCTGCGGGTCATCAAACTGCAGAGGGTTTGTCTCAACGACTGTCCGTTTATTCAAGATTGAAGTCCTGTACGGAAGGATGGTTTACTGCGGAAAGCCGTCTAAGGGCTGCGATTATTGCCGCAAAAGGCGACTGAAGGTCAAGACTCCCCTGCCTCGTGAACCTATGCCCTAGTTGCTCGAGAAGCGCATACTGATTCGGGATACCAGTGCGACCAAGCCCGTCCGGGATGCGGACAATGTCGAAATGCTTCTCGGGCTTGTCCCGGCTATCGCAATCAATTAGATCTCATGTTTCGCGATGAGAGTACCAGGGTGCAGCAGAAATATCAAGTGACCTCACGAAGGGCTAGCGATGGAGATGCAGGTCCAGAGGCTGAAGCAGAACAAGCACGCAACTGCAGTGGACACGAGTCCTCGCTAGAAGCTGATGCTAGCGTCCGAGAACACCGGAGCACCATCATTTCCACTGAGCGTTCCCCGACCTGGATGGTCCGGAACCGGATATCCTCAGAACGCCCCGACCCAGCGATGAGCCAAGCTCTTGCCGACATTGCAATCGCATTCTTCTTGACCCATTACACGGCGGGAAGCCATTTCGAATACCTTCCTTTGCTATACAGCGACTCGTGTGTGGAGTCGCTTTTAATCAGCGCTGTCCAAGCCGTCTCAATCGCAAGTCTCAGCCACGAAACTCGGAATCCGCAACTGATGGCCCTCGCCCGAAAGAGGTACTCACACAGCTTGGTGAAAACAAATAAAGCCCTTCAGGATCCTGGTGCTTGCTGCCAAGATGGGACACTGGCCTCCGTTCTGCTTCTTGCCCACTTTGAGACTCTCGCAAGCGAGGACACGACAGGCGTATCAGAAGTCGCACTGGTACAAAGTGAAGCGAGGTACTCACCATCTGCGAGCTGGGACCGGCACGTCCAAGGCGCCGTGTCACTTCTCACGCTTCGCCCCAACCCCACATTCGACAGCCCCATCGAATTCAGGCTGTACCAGCACGTCGATGCAATGGTACGTTATAGCTGTATTCAACGCTGCATACGGGTGCCTCTGGAGTTGTCGTCATGGAAGATTCCGCTCCGTGGGAAGAGGGATCAGGCGGACCCAGACCGTCGATTCATGGTCGTCATTGACGACTTCACGGAGCTTCGTGCCAGCGTCAAGGAAGGTTCTTTGACGGATCCCTTAGAGATCATCCGGCGTGCCAGCGCCATCGATGCCCACGCCGCCATCGTGGCCAGGAGCTTTCCTCAGTCTTGGGCCTACGACACTGTGTCGACATCTCAGGACAAGATGGGTGTCTACCAAAACAAATACCACTTGTATCCGAACCATCGCGCAGCACAGCTGTGGAACGAGGTCCGCATGACGAGACTGGCGCTGAACGAGATTCTCCTAGATTACTCTGACAACGCATGTCAAAGAAATGATCGAGATGCTGACGAGAGAGGGAAACCCCTCTTTCCGCTCCGCGCCCGATACTTGCGAGTTGTCGAGCAGATGGCGACTGAAATCTGCCAATCGACAACCCAATTTCTCTGCCGGCCGAGGAGTGGGACTTCGGCCACCCTACCGATCGGTATCGTCTCGCCGTCACCAAAAACACCACCCGCTTCAGTGTACTTCTTGATATGGCCTTTGTTCACCGCCGCTGGGGCATCGAGAGTGGCATCAAAATCATTGATCGCTTTCGCCATAGATAGGTTGCATTTCATCCAGAGGGCGATGAACATTCCCCAGGCGCGCAAAGCAGCGATCATGCTCGAGCAAGGTATCCTCATCGAGGAATGGTTGCATATGCTGCATTTGTTCTGAGGTGGAGATGGAATGAAGAAGCGACGGGAGATGAGACGCTCTCTTGGGACAATGCGTCGAGACTTTCAGGACGACATGGTTCTGTGTCAACAAATCATAACATTAGAGTCTGTTATCGCTAGCTATTGTTGTTCGCAGCGCTCGCTGACCGTGACTGATACGAGCCATGTTGTTGGGGTGAGATAATAGAGATGTACGTGCTTGCTACCTGAATCTAGAATGGCGAGCGAGTGCGGCAGCCTCGCTAGACGCAAGGCTGCGAGGCTGTGGTCGCACAAGGCTGAATCAGTGCGTCATGCGAGTTCCCCCAATATTTTTTGTTACTTCGACCCCGCGGGTCTGAATACCAGCCACGCCTCCTCTGGCTGCATTTGCCAGAAGCAGTCGCGCACATCTTGCGAAACAAAAGCCGAGGCTTGCATCTCGACTCCGATCCTGAGGGGCGAACTCCTA
Organism: Phialophora macrospora; assembly: GCA_000835435.1. NCBI lineage: Eukaryota > Fungi > Ascomycota > Eurotiomycetes > Chaetothyriales > Herpotrichiellaceae > Phialophora > Phialophora macrospora. Next base: position 2,727,675 of record KN846961.1, read on the forward strand.
CCAAACATGCCCGCAGTCCCCCCGTCGCGCCTGGTTGCGCTGCAATCCAAGGCAGAAAACATCCGCAACATTTGCATTCTGGCGCATGTCGACCATGGAAAAACCTCGCTCTCAGACTCTCTTATTGCCACGAATGGCATCATCGCCCCCAAAATGGCGGGTAAGATCCGCTATCTGGACTCGAGACCAGACGAACAATTACGGGGTATCACTATGGAGAGCAGCGCCATAAGCCTTTACTTCAGCATGAGAAGGTCAAAGGACGAGGAAGAGCCGCAGAAGGAGGAATACTTGATCAACCTGATCGACAGCCCCGGCCACATCGACTTCTCGTCAGAAGTAAGCACTGCTTCAAGATTGTGCGACGCCGCAGTTGTCCTTGTGGATGCTGTCGAAGGCGTGTGCTCACAGACCGTCACAGTGCTACGGCAGGTATGGATAGAAAAACTGAAACCCCTCCTCGTCATCAACAAGATTGACAGGCTCGTGACCGAACTGAAAATGACCCCGGCCGAGGCGTATTCACACCTCGAGAGGGTCCTCGAAGGCGTCAATGCCGTCATCGGGGGGTTCTTCCAGGGTGAGCGCGCACAAGAAGATCTCGAGTGGAGAGAGAAGCTAGATCAGAGGAGAGCGGCCCGAGAACAACAAAAACAGGATGCCCTGAATGACTCTGCGACTGAGGCGGATTTGGACCAGTCGTACGAAGAACGAGATGACGAACATCTGTACTTCGCTCCGGAGCAAAACAACGTCATCTTCGGAAGTGCAATAGACGGCTGGGCTTTTACCGTGCGGCAGTTCGCCGGCATATACGAGAAGAAGCTAGGTATCAGGAAGGCCGTGCTTGAGAAGGTCCTCTGGGGTGATTTCTACCTGGACCCCAAGACCAAGAAGGTTTTGGGTCAGAAGCACCTGAAAGGGCGGAACCTCAAGCCCATTTTCGTTCAGCTTGTATTGGAGCCCATCTGGCAAGCCTATGATGCCACCGTGGGTATCAATGGCGACCGTGGCGACCCTGCATTATTGGAGAAGATAACGAAGTCTTTGTCTATCAATATTCCTGCTCACATCGCCAGGTCCCGGGACACGAAAGTTATCTTACAGACTGTTATGTCTTCATGGCTGCCACTCTCTACAGCCCTGCTCGTCTCTGTCATTGAATATTTACCAAGCCCTCCTGAGGCTCAAGCCTCTCGCTTTCCGGAAATGATCCAAGATTTGGTTAGCTCCAAAAGCATCGACCAATCCCTCAAGGACTCTGTAATCAACTTTAATACATCTCCTTCGGCACCAGTTGTTGCCTACGTCAGCAAAATGGTAGCCGTTCCCGAGAGTGAGCTGCCTTCGAAGAGAAGGAAGCTCGGGACTATGTTGACTGCGGACGAAGCCAGGGAGTTAGCCAGAAAGAAACGCGCAGAAATAGCCAAGGCCCAGGCTGAAGCAAATGGAACATCTGATGTGGACGGTGTAACCAATGGATTAATCACTACGAGGATAGGGGACGAGACGCAAGAGGACATTGCAGCAGAACAGCCAGAAGACCCAGACCACTTCATCGGATTTGCCAGGTTGTATTCAGGGACCCTTTCTGTCGGCGATGAAGTATACGTCCTACCACCCAAGTTCAATCCTGCATTCCCGCATGTCTCGCCGGAACCGAAGAAGGTGTCAATCACTGCTCTTTATCTTCTTATGGGTCGAGCATTAGAACCGCTCGAAAAGGTGCCTGCCGGTGTGGTGTTTGGTATCGAGGGACTCGAGGGACACGTCCTGAAGACCGGCACGTTATGCTCACAATTAGAAGGAGCAATCAACTTGGCAGGTATAACTTCGCTCAGCCAACCTATTGTCAGAGTCGCGCTGGAACCGGCAAACCCGCTGGACTTGAACAAGATGATCAAGGGATTGAAGCTGTTGGAGCAGAGCGACCCGTGCGCCGTCTACGAGCAAATGGAAAGTGGTGAGCATGTCATCTTAACTGCTGGAGAACTGCATCTCGAAAGATGTCTCAAAGATCTGCGCGAACGTTATGCAAAATGTGACATTCAACCTGGCGAACCGATCGTTCCGTACCGGGAGACGATTGTCAAGGCGGAAGAAATGGAGGCCCCAAAGAACAAAGATCTCCCAAGAGGGACCGCGTTGGCCGTGACAGCGTCGAAGACGGTGTCCGTACGGCTACGGGTTCGCCCACTGCCCAAAAATGTGACCGAGTTCCTGATAAAGAATGGTCCTTCGATCAGGCGTCTCTACGCTGAGAAGCAGGCCCAGGAGGAATCTGGAACCCTCAGCGACGCCGAGGGTGTTGACAACGGCGAGACGGCTGACCTAGGCAATGAAGCCGGCGGCGACCAAGGAAGCAACCTCTCGCTCCTGCAGTTCCGACAGCAACTCCAGGCGGTCTTTGATGAGGTGACCGAGGACAAGGAAGTCTGGACCAAAGTCGTGTCCAAGATCTGCGGCTTTGGCCCCCGACGTGTAGGGCCTAATCTGTTCATCGACGCTACGGGCAAACATACCTGTAAGCGATTCTTGTTCGAACAGCATGAAATTAAAGAGAACGGGGCGGGCCAAAACGGAACTCAAAGAATGGAAGCGGACTCTGTCGGCTCGCCGCTCGACTTTTCCGACACGATCGCCTATGCTTTCCAGCTCGCCACCTCTCAAGGCCCCCTCTGCCACGAACCAATGCAAGGCGTGGCTGTTTTCCTCGAAGACATCAACCAACAATCCCAGCCCCAACAAGAATCTGCCGACCCGTCCACGGGAAGCGAGATGGGTCGGCTAACAGGCGAACTCATCACCTCGGTGCGAGAAACCATCCGCTCCGCCTTCCTCGACTGGTCCCCCCGCATCCTCCTCGCCATGTACAGCTGCACCATCCAGGCCACGCCCGAAGTCCTGGGCCGGGTATACTCGGTGCTGACGCGGCGTCGCGGGTCCATCCTCTCGGAAGACCTCCTAGAAGGGACACCTTACTTCACCATCAGCGCGACGCTCCCCGTGGCGGAATCATTCGGCTTCAGCGAAGAGATCCGCAAACGCACCAGCGGGCTCGCACAGCCGATGCTCAAATTCACGGGCTTCGAGATGCTGGATGATGTGGATCCTTTCTGGGTGCCCAAGACGGAGGAGGAGTTGGAGGACCTGGGCGTGCACGGCGAGAGGGACAACGTCGCAAAGAGGTACGTCGACGGGGTCAGGAAACGGAAGGGCTTGCTGGTCAAGGGTGCCAGGGGTGGCAGGGATGCAGAGAAGCAGAAGACATTGAAGACGAACTGATGGGGAGAGAAGAGATCCTAGCGGCAGTACTCGTAGTTATGTCCGGAAAAGATGGACATTCTTGGAAATGAGAATCATAGATAGACGTCCACGATCTACCTAAATGTCCTCGTTGCCTACCTCCATCCCTCTCTCTCCCCCTCTCTTGTTCCTTCTTCAAATCTTTACAGTCAGTAGTACGAAGTTCAGCGGTAGATTCACGGACTCTCCTGTCCCGAGTCACGACGTTCCGAGTCTCAAGTCCTAACTGAGCCTCCTCGTAACTACCTCGTATCTATGTAGAATCAAGGGCGCGGACCTTTCTATAGGAGACATGACAGAGCGAATTATCTATCTGCCTGGTGTGTGTGTGTGAGAGAGAGAATATCTGCTTGAGAGAAAAAAAAAGGCCGCTGTGCGAATCATCGAGCTTGTCCAACTACTCTTTATGTATGGTGGACAGTTGTGGGCCACAAGAGAGACACCCCGGACTCGTAACATCCCACGAGCACTCTAGGTTACAAGAAGATTTGATGGAGAGCTGGATCTCGATAGGAGGGCTGGCAGGGGGATATATAAAGCTCGATTGAATTACCCGCTCGGCACCCCCTATATTTATCGTTCAGGATCGCACGGAGCATTCCATTCGAGGGACGGACATCTCAGAAAAGTGACGTCCGGGTTGACGTGCCCCGGTCCTTGTATCTGCTACTCATATCTGCTAACGAATACATCAGCCCAGAGCCGAATTACTCGAAGGGCTGCAATTTTCGTGACAGGAGAATCCTGCCGAGGAGGTGCCGCTCAACGCGATCATCGATTCGAGTGAGTTGCAGTTCTCTCTTGTCATGAGGAGATTTAACTCTGCATGGCAGCATCCAGCCGTGATCGCCTGAACCGCGTGGACATCACTTCGCGTGTTTCAAGTCTCGCGTCAAAGGGACTTGGATCTGCATGTACGCGCGGCTGTGATCAGTTCGAGCACTTAATCCTCGGTCTGAAGATGACGTGGGCTCCCGCTAAGGCAAGACTTCGGGGTGTGTGCACAGACTCGGCGGTGATACTCGAACCACTCTTGTCAGGTCGTGGTCTTGGTCGGTAATGTCCGTAACGAGAGGGCCTAAGCAGCGAGCGTCTGAGGTTTGGAGGGCCTTTTTCCGCATCCTAGGCAGACTTGCCCTTGCCTTTCATGACCTTCCGTCGCTGAACCATCATGTGAGTGTAGAGGATGTAGCTTCCGGGGACGTAGATGACAAGAACAAGCTTGAGCAGCAAATCGACTAGCTTTCCTTGCTGTTTTGCCGGGCCCAACGCCAGAAACATGAGTATGCATTCGCTGGAAATGCCGATGGGGTAGAGGACGAAGAATGTATTGTATCGGAGCCACGTGAGAGCCGCAGGGACTCTCTCACTGATGGCCGCTTTCCACACAAAGAAACCATAGCGGATGACTTCGGTGGTTCCCCAGGCCGTCAGTATTCCTGCAAAGGCCACTGGTCCAAAGGTCGATCCTCGCACCGATCTTCCCAAGCTATTTGTCGCCGAGACGATCTGCGGGAACATGTCCAAAACCACCCACACGACCAATATCCGCGAAGCGACCTGCATGGTGGTTGTGACAGGGCTGGCTCGGACAAGGCCAGCAGCTGCGTGAACGATTTCGAGAAGGGCTATCGTTTGCGTCCACTTGAGGAAGGAAAACAGCGCCTCGAGTAGCTGATGTGGCTTTCCAAGGGCGAACAGCGTCGGGATGAGAAAGAAAGCCCGTAGAGTAATGATCGACCATAATGCCAGGCAGACTGCATTGTATGCTATCAGGTAATTCTGCCCCGGGGAAGCCGCTCGGCGAGGTGTTTGATTCTCCATGATTCGGGCCCGCTGTCGGCAAGAGATGGATGCTAAAGAAGCACAGCGGTTGCCCGGTGGGACGCTGTCTGGTAGGCCGTTCTGAGACTTCACAGGCAATCTGGGGTAGGAGGGACGAGGTGTGTTGGAAGATGAGCAGCGCGTAGGAAGTCGCAGGCTCCCAGTGTGGACTAGCCTGGAGAAAGCTTGGCACCCGAAAGTCAGGTACGTGGGCGCGGATTTCCCCAGTGAATCCCCGCTGAAACCGCTTTTAAACGCTATTCCTTCAGCCAGATTGACACCGCGCACTGCAAGCTGAGCGATCACACTACATGGAGCATTCTTGGGAGGCGCACGTCTCTTCTGCTTGGAGACGTGCTGGTCGTGACAGAATGAAGTGATGTGACAAGGTGATGTTGGTCGTGAAACTCGAATGACAGCAGAGTCGACGACAAACACGTGCACAGTCCGTGATCTGGCCACGAGAAGGATAATTACTGGCAACATCTAGAGCCAGGAAGTCGTCATCATCATGGCGGAACGCTTTACCTTATTGATTTTCCATTCTACGGAACGGCAATGAATTTGCTGGCGGGGCGGAAAAGCAACGGACAAAGACGTTTGAGGAAACTGGAACTGCCTTCAGCAAATCACTCTGCGTCACGCCATTTGTCGGTTGCGTCATGTTAGTTTCCTTGGCGCATCGAATACAACAGGATGCCTTTCCTGGAACCCGAGTATATAGATGGACCGCGTTCAACATAATTCTCTGACATCAACAGCAGAAACCCCTATCGACAGCCTTTCCTCCACTATCCGAGGCTTCTGTACCCCGACGAAGACAAACTTCTGACGTTGATGCTACTGGCTTGTGGCAGCACCACTACTATTACTATGGAAGGCGAGTCGAGCCGAACCGACTTCGTTGCTGCTCCAATCCCAGAACAAATCCTTGAAAACAGTGAAGATGACATCGCCGATTCATCCTCTCCCACCACCGATTACGAATTCGACGACTACGAGTTCGATGAATCGCAGTGTTTATTCTGTAACCAGACGAGCTCAGATCTGGACCAGAATTCGGCCCACATGTTAAAGGCCCATGGTTTATATGTGGATCCGGCGCATCTATTGGTGGACATCGGGACCCTCCTCGCCTACTTCCATCTCATCATTTCCGGGCGCTATGAGTGTCTCTATTGTGGAACCCAGCGGAATACTCGCGAAGCGGTGCAGCAACACATGATGGCGAAGGGACATTGCAAATATGACATTACAGACGAGGATTCTGAGCTCCGAGACTTTTATGAATTTCCCTCGTCGGATGCGAAAGAGGAAATACACCGAAATCTCTCCACCATGCGTTTCTCGGACCACCCTCATCTTCCATCACAAGCCAGATTGAGGAAACCACGACCGTCAAAGCGTTTAGACAGCCACGGCCGCCCTGACATTACAACGTCTCCGCAAGACCAAGAGCTACCGACGCCACTGTCACACACCGATGCCGAGTCAAGCTCGAATGCCGCCGAGACCCCCTCCCATCCCCCGCGTGAGCTAAGTACAAGAGCGATGAAGCAAGAATACACCCTCAACAATCAACTGGCACAACTTCGTGCAGGTGATCGGAGAAGCCTTTTACATCTACCGACTTCACAACAAAGGGCATTGCTTGCAACTCATCACAAACAGATGGAAAAGGCAAGGAGGACAGAGCTAACATACCAGGGCAACTTGGAGACTGCAGGAAACAAATTCGAATGTCTGGGCAAAATCAGGTTGGTACGGAAACCCCCCCACACAGGGAATGTCTACAGCTTGAATCGTTGATTGGTTTGGGTTACGAAATATGAGGTATGGAAACCCCCATATTAGAGGTCCTGAGGCTGCATTGGTCTTGGGAGGGTTAGCGCGCTGCATCTGAAGGATCATTTGTGGAATCATATCTGATTCAAAGTGGGTCGAGACTGAAGAATCTGAAATCGATGGTCAACGATCGTCAAAATTTGAGAGGGCAACCGACTGTTGACTCACTCATCCACCATCGAAAGTATCCTCGGCTAGCGCGCTGTTGAGCAACGTTTCAGGAGCGACGGTGACACCTTCATTCATCACATTGTGAAGAGGGAAGCACTTTGGTTCGAACGACTGCCTAAACTGCCGAACTAGGTTACATACCGAGCAGACGGCCGCCGTGCGTTATTCTCGTGAATGAGCTGCTTTAGATGAGACGGTAACTGCGCCGCAATTCCAGCAAAATCTTCTCGCAACCCTCTGAGGTTGGTATGAGTTCTCGAGTCAGACTGCAGCGAGACTCGATGAGAAGATCGGGGCATTCCTAGGGCTTCTCTGAACAATAGTTGACGTCAAAAGGGTGAACTTGAAGGAAATACCGGAGGCTAACGGAAGAATTCAACCATTGATGTATAGTCCTGGCTGGGAACCGCTACTATAGTAGAAGAGAGTGACCGGCTTGACAAGGCACGATGTGCACGGAGGAAGAGCCCGTATGAGAATCGACGAGGGAGAGATATGGAGAGTACAGCAAATACCTCGTACCCTGACCCGATAGTCAATGAGCAGAGCTTCAAGAGCGGCAGAATGTAGACTGAGAGACCCGAAAATCATGGGCGGTCAACGAGAGTTTCCACCTGTGGTTAAACGGCGCTGCTGCACTAAGGTTGAAACGGGCCTCCAACAGTGCTGCTTTCTGCAACTGTCCGTCCTCTGTACCGTGATTCGGTAATTCATCCTCGCGGCCCCTCCGAGGCCCCCACTCAATTCCTTTGAGCCACTAAAATAATTTTTTGAGCGCGGATTTGAGAGCGACCTCAACCGGAACTTGCGGTGCTTTTGCAGTCAACTCTTTTGCTACCCTGTGTTCACTCGCACCCTCACACGCATCATGCCTCCCTCAAAGCGAAACCGCGTCGTTCCCACCTCCAAAGTCCGCAAAAACCACAAAGAGCTCGTCCGCCGGCTTGCAGCCAATGCGCAAGATGCCGCCGAGAAATATTCATACATTTGGGTCTTTGACGTCGAAAACACCCGCAACAGCTTCCTGAAACAGGTCAGAACAGATTTCAGTGATTCCAGGATAATGATGGGCAAGAACAAAGTCCTGATGGTTGGACTGGGACAGACACAAGAGACGGAAGTCGTACCTGGTGTCAGTGCTTTGGGCCCATATGTAAAAGGCGAAGTCGGACTCCTCTTCACGGACCGAGAACCGTCGGAGGTGGAGGATTACTTTGGGGACTCGCTGAACCTGGACTTTGCTCGGAGCGGCAGTACCGCCACCCGTGAGGTCAGAATACCGCCAGGCGAAATTCATACCCAGTACGGTGTCGATGGAGGCGAGGATGATCCGGTGCCGGTCCAGATCGAACCAACGCTGCGGAAACTAGGAGTACCGACGCGGCTCGTCAAGGGTAAAGTCACGCTGGAGGAACGGCCAGAAGAGTCAATGGAAGATGATGAGGGCTACCTTGTATGCAGGGAAGGAGATACGCTTGACTCAAGGCAAACTTCGATCTTGAAGATCTTGGGCGTGCGCATGTCCGAGTTCAGGATTGGGCTGAAAGCCGTCTTCGACAAAGGTACCTCAAGTGTGCGGCAAATAGGAGCTATGGAGGTTGATGATTGAGATTCCTCGCGAGATTGGTATGCTCTTTCTCTATCCACCGGACGCTACTCTCTTCTCTCTTGAAGGATCCAAATTAGCACGCAAGAGACGTCGCAACAAGAGACAGGTTGCACCTCCGACTCAGGCAACACCCACCAATCTTGCAGGCGCGCCGTTCTTGTTCTCAGCCTTAAGGAGGATCGCTTGACGGGGACAAGTGGGGCATGAAGACATGACATTACGTCGAGTGAAAGCAGAGATATGCCTTCTCGGGTCCCGTCTTTGTCATAAAACTTCGACCTATTACCAATACACCGAACTCAGGCCCGTCGCGGCTCCGAGAAGGTGATGAGCCAAAGTCAAGAGGCCTGCGGTTCAAGAAATGGGCGAGACCGATTCCTGATTTGCGAGCTTCAGTCGAATGTGAGCATCCGGTAACGTGGGTACCCTCTCCAAGTTGCGAACAATCGCCCTGCTCGCGCGTGGTCCGCAAGCAATATCATTTGCAAAGCCGTGCTGAGCAGGCGCCACCGCTGGGCTACCAGGCATCTGTACGGATCTCGACGCTCAACTTCCATGACGATACGACGCATCAGCAACCATTCCGGACTCTGCTCTTAGGCGAAATGGGAATTCACGGGCATCCATAAAGAACTGCATCTTCCTCTATTGCCATCTCTTTCCCGTTCTATTTTAGCCAACTTTTCTCCGCAACCCGTTGTTACGTTTTCGGGATTCCCGAATGCCGCTGCGTGATTGGCTGACTAGCCTTGGCGAGTTTGCCTACATTGACGATTGTGTTGTAGCGACTGTGGTTCTCCCTACCAGGTAGCCGTATCAACAAATGCACAAGGCGCCAAACCGGACCAAAACATCTTCTAGATGCTCTACTCAATCTCCAAGTCTGGACAGCGGCTTGGAGGATGACAAGTCCCTGAAACTTCCGAGACACCGTTAGCGTCAGCGTGGGTGATGAGTTCATCAACATGACTACAGAGCCAGATCTGGGTGACGTCGAAGTCGTAGACCCTCACCAAAGAGGAGGCGATCTCGCCAACGATTACCGCGGCGCTGCTGACTACCGGCTAATACTACGACGCCTGCGCCAGATAAAAGAAAGACGGTCCCATGCAGAAATATCGACCGGTTGATACAATATAATTATGAACCAACCATCTTTCAACGTTCAGTTCTTGAAATCCCCCTTACAGAGGTAGTCCTCCCAGTCATAGTAGGCCTGGAATTCGATATAGGACGTCTCGGGATCACCTTCAATCGCGGCGCTATACTCGGCTTCCTCATCCGAGATAAGTTGTTTTGGTATGTTACCACCCTGGCTAGCGGCTTCGACAAGCAGTTGGCCCTGGCAAGCGTGTTCAAGGCTCATGAATAGGAACGCAGCTTCGTCAACAGTCCGACCTGTCGTTAATAGACCGTGGTTCTGCAGGATGCATGCTCTGTTAGTCGGTCCGAGAGCTTTTGCGATCATTGCGCCCTCCTCTGCGGCTAGCACCACTCCGCCATAAGAGTTGTATACGCTGTGGGCGTTGTAGAACTTCAGGGCATCTTGTGTAAGCATCTCGATGGGTCTGCCGAACGCCGACCAAGCTTTACCGTGGACGGTATGGGCGTGACAAACGGCGACGACGTCGGGGCGTGCTTTGTGGACTTCGCTGTGGATCAGGAAACCGGCAGCATTGGCTGGACGGCTTCGGTTACCGCCAACCACTCTGCCCTGCATATCGACAGCAATCATGTCGCTGGCTTTAAGGAGGCCGTAGTGAACACCGAGAGCTATTTGATATTAGCCTGAGTAAAAGGAACTTCGTCATTTTCTTTCAGGATATCAAGAGAACATACGATTTGTCCAGAAGATATCGTGGCTCTCCGGGTCTCGGACGCTGATATGTCCCGCAATTCCCTCGACAAACCCCTGACGAGCCCAAAACCGGAATGCTGCGGCCATATGTTCGAGCTGCCATTGTCGTTTCGCAGCCATGTCGTCGAATTGGGGGATTCCTGGCAGCGCCACGTCGCCATGAGAGATCGCGGCAAGGGCTGACTGGCCAGTCGTACTTTCGGTGCTGCAGACTTTCTGTCCTTCTTTGGTCAGTGTGGTGGTTTTCCATGTCATTGATCCTGGCGGAAGGTAATCGGGAATGGCGGACGGAGCCATGATGGCCGAGGAGTCGTTTTGTAGCAACGAAGCGAAGTGTGGTACAGTACCCGGAAATCGTAGGGCAGTTTAGGAATGCAAAGGTTTTGTATGGGATTGCGTTTGATTTACTTTGCAGTCTGACCGAGCATCTGAAGTTCTGGTTGATGTTTGGAACGGACCGAATATATTATGCGATAATACCAAAGAAGGTCCAAAGATTGCGGGGAGATGGGAGGCATTTGATGAGGAGCCACGTGGAACTACTCGGTACTCTCTGGTAGACTTTTGTTAACTTCAGGATGGAAGGGCAGTCTAGGGTGAACTGAGTGGACTCTGAGGCCACCCAGGAGGCTGTTTCATTGGGAGGCGCGCTTATCTTGACAATCTCTCTCTCCCGAAACTCTATGTCCTTCCGCAAAGGCTCACTTTCCCTTGGACGACCACTCCCCGTCGTGTCGAGCTATACCCTATTAGCTGATCAACGGTATGTTACTGTCAAATGATCAGTAGATAAGTAGCGCCCCCACCCTCCCAGCTTTCCCCTTCTGGTCTGTTCCCGAAATCCAGTCGCCTCCGCTGGGCCCCCCCCAAAAGACGTTCGCTATCCTGCGTGGTCGTTTTACTAGTGCCGAGGATACCTCGAGCTGCTGCACGATAAGTCAAAGTCCTTTCGATCGTGTCTGGAGTTTGTGCCGTAAGATAGTCTGTACTGATCGTCGGTCTATTCAATGTGAAGAAGATGTGTGCCTGGCGAAGCCAGATTACGGGGTTCGCAACTGGGCCGAAATCGGTAATTCACTGGACCCACCGTCGCTTGGATTTGGAGCTGGCCAGTCGCTGTTGTCGGGGATGTATTCGCCTCTCATAAGGCTCTTGTTCGACTGCTCTGGCTCGCCGTGTCCACAGGGACGATTCAGCTTGGCTGCAATTTATCTCGTGGGCGAGGCTGAAGCTTTCCCCTTTGGACTCTGATCCCGACCTTTTGTGCTGGCCATCTCTCAGAACGTTATGCCTCTCAGCGACAAACCCAGCAATTCTGGAGTGGCCGTCTTTTGCCCATGATAAGAGAACGTCCCGTGTGCGCCCCACCTCTCTAAGTTGTGTTCTGGATGCTCTGGTCCATGAGGTTGGAAGTTATAATGATTCGATGGTCGTGGCATTCTGGTCTGTAACATCCTCACCTCACACTTACTTCCACCGGTCCACCACCCACCATGGTATCCCATTCCGCCGCCACCATGTCGGAAACCAAGGATACAAAAGAAAACGACATTGTTAGTCGAGAAGTCAGCGAAGATGTCGGCATCGTCATTGCCGAAAACGGTGACCAGCTCCAGCGGAAACTGGGCAACCGTCAGGTGCAACTCTTGACCATTGGAGGCGCCATCGGTACTGGACTCTTTGTCAGCATCGGTGGCGCGCTCAACAAGGGCGGTCCAGCAGGCTTGTTCCTGGGCTGGTTCTTCTACTGTTGTATCGAAGGTATCATCAACAACTGCATGGCAGAAATGACAGTTTATATGCCTGTCAGCGGTGGATACCTCCGACTGGCCGGTAAATGGGTCGACGATGCGTTCAGTTTCATGGCTGGTTGGAACTTCCTCGCCTATATCGGGCTCGGAATCCCTTTCGAGATTACAGCTATCAGCTTGGTCTTATCCTACTGGCGCGACGATATTCCGATAGCAGCGGTTTGCTGCGTATGTATTGCGCTTTACGCGTAAGTATCCACCTACGACGATTTTTTCGGAAGCTGAAGGAAGCTGACTTTCTGCATAGTGCTATCAACCTGGTCGCCGTCCACGTCTATGGAGAAGCCGAGTTCTGGCTTTCATCCGGCAAAGTATTCCTGATCTTGATCTGCTACTGCTTTACCTTTATCGCCATGGTCGGGGGTAATCCAAAGCACGACGCCTTTGGCTTTCGATACTGGAGCCATCCTGGCGCCTTCGCAGAGTATGCCCATACTGGGAATCTCGGTCGCTTCGAAGGGTTTCTATACTGCTTCTTTCTGGGGCCGCTTTTGATTACCGGGCCAGAATATATCTCCATGGTCGCCGCCGAAACGAAACATCCCCGAGTCTATCTGAAACAGGCCTTCAAGACAGTTTACTGGCGGTTTGCATTCATCTTCGTCGGAGGCTCGATCTGTGTCGGCATCTGCATCGCGTACAACGACCCGACTTTGGTCGAGATTCTCCACGGAGTCCGCTCCGGCAAAGGCACGGCCAACGCTTCACCCTACGTTATTGCCATGCAGAATCTCGGCGTTGAGGGACTCCCTCACCTCGTCAACGCACTTTTGATTACCAGCATCTTCTCAGCTGGCAACACCTACATCTACGTCGCGTCTCGAATTCTGTACGGTCTGGCCCTGGAGGGGCGCGCACCGGCCGTGATGAAGCGATGCACCAAGAAGGGAGTGCCGATTTGGTGTTTGGCCTTTGTCCTCGCCCTCTCCTGTCTGTCTTTACTCCAACTCTCGTCCGGCACTGCCCAGGTCTTGTCTTGGTTGGTCAACATCATCACCGGAGCGGGAATCATCAACTGCATGGTCATGACAACCACCTATCTCTTCTGGCATCGCGCCTGCAAAGCACAAGGGCTCAACCGCAAGACTCTGCCCTATTTTGCGAGATTTCAGCCATGGACCACATGGATCGCACTCGGTCTGGAGACCCTGATCTTGATCTTTTACGGCTACGCCACTTTCCTGCCCGGCTGGTTCACCCTCTCCGACTTTTTCTCCTACTACACCATGGTTGGACTCGCCCCCATTCTCTACTTTGGATGGAAAATCATCAAGCGGACCAAGATTGTGAAGCCATCCGAGGCCGATCTCGTCTGGGATCGTCCCCTGATCGATGCCTACGAGGCCTCGATCATCAGCCCGCCCATCAGTTTCTGGACCGAGATGCTCCAGCTGGTGGGCTTCCGAAGGCACATCCGGGACGACGTGCGAGCTTGACCATGCAGCACGGCCGAAAAAAAAACCAGACGCTCGTGGGCCGGCAGGATGGCATGTAGCGAAGATCGGTGTGGGTAGACCGTTGGGAGGCCTGTTTTGTATGTATTTCCATCTCGAACCGAGGTGCGACTTTTTTTCAAGCGCACCCCCGGAAGCACTGGGCAGAACCATCACAAGAACACGTTGAGGCAGCGGCTTAGATGGGCACCTATGTAGTGCGAATGTATCATTGTTTGCTCTACTTCCTCTGAAACCAAACCGGAGCCCCTGAGGCCCCTGATGTACGCAGCGAGAACTTGGGGCTGCGCACCGAGGAGTTTGTTGAAGCTCGGCAAACTCCTCCTCTCCAGCCCTACGTATGCGACCCTCATGTCTATGCCATGATAAGTGGCGTGAAGGACTCGATCATCTGCCCCATTCAGTCGTACTCGTTGTCGGCTGTTCTGCAACGCGGCATCGAATGTTGCGCGATGGCCGATGCATCTATCAAGCGGTTCTCTGGTTCGACAGCAGCACTAGCTGCTAGCCATGGGAAAGTGTACAGTACCGTCAGTCTCCTGCGCGCGCTGACTTGCCACAATCCTCATCTTCGCAGTACGACGCTCACAAGGAGACTATACTATTGGTGCGAATCCAATCCCCTTGCTTCAGCATATTTCGTTCAGACCTGAACAAAGGCCGCCCTCTGTCTGCGACTATTGCAGGTTTCGGACGTCGGGTGGGAGGTAACGCATGATAACGCTGGCTCACACACATGTTGAGCTGGCGGCGGCGGCGGCGCAAGTCCTCTTTACTAAATACCAACTCGAACATCAGGCTGGCATAGGTGGTGCGGTAGGTAGTTTTGCACTGCACCTCCCTGTATCATAGCGTGGCATGCGCCGTCCTGATGATACATGCATCAAGAAGGGTCCGTGGAAGGATCCTGGCTTGGTGTACTTGTCTACACTGGACGATCCTGCCCAGGAGATCTGTGTCCGCGGGCTGCAGGGTCAGCGGTGAACAGCACGTCTCCCATCGAGGACGTGGATAATCGCGTAAGGCTCCTGAAAGTTCGCGTGGACCCGTGTCGAACTTGGACCGCCAAATTCACTATAAAATAACCTGTAGGGCATGAAGGCTCTGAGTCACCTCTGGACCTTGCTAGTGAGACGAATCATTATTTTGATGAAGGTAAAAGGGTATGTAGGATAGGTGAATGTTGTTACATTTTCCCCGAGGAAACGCCGAAAGGCTAGATTGCTATGCACCAATAAGAATAGGCACCAAGACCTTAGGGTGGATGTCGAGTATGTCTTGTCTGTTACCCTGCTACGCTAACGCTCCGGAGAACGAGAGTCACGTGAATACCCAGTAGTCTCAAGTTTCGCCGATACAACTACTATCGAAACGCACCCTCTGCGAGCACGTAGGGTGCAGGTCTCTAAAAGGCCTGTGGGACGATGGACTTACACTTTCTCTCGCGGTCTCCGGTGTTGAGCGCTGAAAAAGAGTAAGCTAAGATGAGTCCATGCCACTGGAGAATAAACGCGAGTGCAACGCGTCTGAACGAAAAAAAAGGGAATCGTTTTGAAAACCACTCGACTCGTCAGTATCCAGCTCGGACCTGGACCCGAAGTTAGGTCCTATCACACCTGTGGACGTGGTGTCGCCTATTGACGAGACAGGACACCCTCAGCTTACATGCTTTCTGAGACGACGCCTCGTACCCACGGCCTGTTAATCGTAATGTGTTGAATCTTAGGAATGGCTGTTTCGACGTGTGCAGCCCTGTTCAGCCTCGAGAACAAGCCACTGCCACGTCGGGGCGACCGCCTGCGACAGACTCTGTTAAACCTCGCGAACAACCCGCCACCGGCTCGGGAAAGGAGGAGGGTTCGATACTGAAAGGAACAAGCCACCGTGCAGAAATACAATGGAAGGGGGGACATAAGCTTGGTTAGTACGGGACCGCAACGTGGGATGAGTCGCTGGCTGAGGTTCCTCCACCGTCCCCTTGCGACACATGGACGGCCTGGGTGTGGGAGACCACCCCGGGTAATGCGAAACGAGCCGCAGGGCGTAACACGCAATGGCAGCCATGGCTGGAGTGGTCCTACAAGACTGTCTGCGTGGCTCGAGAGGACAGAGGGGCAGGAGCTGGCTACCTCACTCGCACTGCGGACCTGAGGGGCGGCGACGGATAGTTTTGGCGAAGAGCAGTCGTGACGAAGTGGAGGTAGATACGGCCCAATACTATATGGCTGACCAAGCGTGGCCCCGAAGTAAAGTGGTTACCCTGGTGGCATTTGACCTCAACGGAGTCAGCGCGACAACACTAGACGCACGACTTCGGGAGAAGTAAAGCAAAGTGAGAGGAGGGTGAGTCGTGCCCGGCAGGTTTTTCAAAGCTGCACGTAAGCTGGCTGCACTTTGACTTGGCTTTCTGCTGCCCTTTGCAAATGACGACTTTAGACCTTATCAAAACCAACGGCAGTTTCCCAATCGACCACCCCTGCGGCCAATTCATCTGGCCTCTCTGGTCTCGTTCGATCAGGTAGCAACACAGAAGTCGAGTCCAATCACAATGAGCGATCGGGGTCCAGCTTATACGGAGCGGGACACGACTCCGATTCCTCCCACGTCACCACACTCAACATGCGTCTCATCGACGCCCTCACGCTGCAACTGCAGTGGTTTGATGATGACAAAATTCCCAAATATGCGATTCTCTCGCACAGATGGGAAGAGGAGGAGGTGCTCTACGAAGATATGCGGAGCCGGACCGCCCCGCGGTTGAGAGGCTATACGAAGCTTCAAAACGCCTGCGAGCAAGCGCGGAAAGACGGCTGCCAATACATATGGATCGACACCTGTTGCATCAACAAAGATAGCAGTTCGGAGCTGTCAGAGGCCATCAACTCCATGTACGCGTGGTACCAGAATTCAGAACGATGCTACGCCTTTCTCTCGGACGTCCGGCTCCCCTCAGGCGAAACCGTGGTCGGGGATGATTTCGAACGCAGCGTGTGGTGGGAACGCGCCTGGACTCTACAAGAATTGATTGCCCCTGGTCACATCGACTTCTTCGAATACTCCTGGCGGCACATCGGGACTAGGTCGACTTTGCTGGACCGGATCAGTCAGACGACAGGGATCCACAAGAACGCGTTGCTCGAAAGAAGGCCTCACGACTTCTCAATCGCGCAGCGCATGTCTTGGGCTTCCAAAAGGAAATCGACGCGGAGGGAGGACATCGCCTACAGCCTGCTGGGAATATTTGACGTCAACATGCCAATGCTCTACGGCGAGGGAATGAAAGCTTTTGTCCGACTGCAGGAGGAGATCATCAAACGGTCCGACGATCAGTCCATATTTGCATGGGAGGCCTCGATGGAGCAACCGCAGCTGCTGGCCGACTCGCCCTGGGCGTTTCGAAACTGCCGGGATATCGTACCATGTCCCATTCCTCACCACCGGCCAACTCCCTACTCGCTTACGAACATGGGGCTGGAGATCCAAATACCACACATTATCTGGTCGTTGAACACATATCTTGCCCTGTTGCTGTGCCACGATCAGACCACCAAGCATCATGTCGGGATTTTCCTCGGCGTCAACGCCGGGCCAGGACAACACGCACGAATCTTCCTCGACAAAGCCTCCATCCAGTACATCAGGCCAGAGCGGTTCATAGAGCTTGAGCTTCGGCAGTCGGCGCAGCTGACCTACGGCGCCAACGTCCCCACCCATGTGCGGCAAGAAGAACTCCTCCGAGCGTCGCCGCACTCGGGCAAACTCCTGATCCGCCAGATCGGCTGGCACTGGACCGGCAGCCTGTACGGCTTCCACCTCGGCGCCTGTTACGCGTGGCCCCGCGAACTCGAAGGTTCCGAACAGTTGACGGTCTATGCCCGCCGGTGGGACCCCAGGACCATGACCATGGAGCTGCCGGACGGCTCGTACGGCACGGCGGGGGTGGTCGTCTTCCGGCACCCGGCGCGATCACGCAACCCTTGCGTCGCCGTCAAGCTTGGCTTCGACGTCGAGTTCAGGCCCGTCTGCCTCATCTGGTACCACTTCCCGCCGCCGAAGACGGTCGACTATCGCCCGCTCCAGACCCTCGTGTCCGAAGAACCGCAATCGCCTCAGGAGTTGGACAGGTTCCTCGACTCGCGCTGGGTAGGCGGCGATACCCAACACGACGGCTCTCTGGGGCTATCGTCGACCGAATTCCCCGGCGTGACCTTTGACGGGATGAATCCCGAGTCGGAAATGTGTTTCTTCACCGGCACGGACCGGCGGCTTTCGAAACAGCGAACCGCCTTGCTGGAACGGACGGGCCTTTCTGTCCAATTCAACTATGAGATGATCCCGGCCCTGCGAGGCCGTCACGGGTGGGTGTTTACACTCCTCTTCGAGAAGGACTTTCAGCCTATCCAAAACTAGCTCTCGTTCGATGGCGGTTGAATCTCCATTTCATCCCAAGCGAGGTGTCGACTTTCCCTGCGTGAGCAACCTGACCACAAGGTCTGCCATAACGCAGTCCTCGGCGCTCCATTATGGAATATTAACAGGACTAACGACGAAGATGCGAAGATGGAGATATAGGCGGACCCGAATCTGCGCGGGTTGTCACGATTTATAGAGCCGTAGTTTAGTATAGGATCTTGATTTTCTTCTCTGATTCTCCGATTTCCTTTTCCACCCCGGCAATAGCGTAATGATGAGACATTATTCATAACCACCTTGATTAACAACCGAACAAGGCATTTGTGACTACCTCCTGGACTCTCGGAGTCCCTGTCCGGGAAAGTCTCTACAACCGCCATTCTCGTGAGGGTAGCCACGGAAGAGGGTAGCCACGGAAGAAGGCCAACTCATTCTCGGGTGAAGCGGTAAGGCTCAAAGTTTGTCCCGGATATATACGGGTCACAAAATGGTTGTAGGCACAGAATGATCCTCTCCGAGGGAAATGAGGCCTCTCGAATTCAGAGGTCTTGACTTCGACGCTGGGGTGGAACGACTGAGAGGAAGGAAGAACAGTATATGAAACGATGACTGGCAGCGTGAATGGACGAGGCTGATGCTTGTCCGATACTGGCACCTCACAACGCAGAAACAATTTATCAAACAGGGACGATTCTTCACTCACCAGCTCAAGAAGTTACATCAGCATCCCACGGAGTGCCCTTCACCCACCCTTCAAAGCGCTCTCAGCTTACCCCCATCTGTCCTCCAGTCTGCCCAAATCCAGTGTGGCAGCTGGGTCCAGGAGTGTGCGCAACGCTATAACCCCAGAGGAAGAGGAGGTTGTTCCGAAAACACTGCGGCCTCTCCATGCGCCGGTGACCTTTTTGTCGCGGACCCGGATGACATGATCTTTGAGGTGCAGAACTAGAAGAGGTCGAACCTTTGACCGCCTCGGTTCTCGATTCGGGGAGATGTTGAGACTGCGCGGTGGGTGCCCTGCAGCTTTGTTCTGGTGTGGCTGGCCGAGGTATCTGAAACAATCAGTGTTCGTGGCGGAGCAGCTCACCGACGATGGTGTAAGTAAGTATATGGACGGGGCTTTTGGAAACATGCGCACCATCATCACGCACAACTTGTACACCATTCTCTGTCAGTAGTACTACTGATCGAAGCCCTGCTTCCTTTCAAGACGGACACTGCCCGTCAAACAAGCCGAAGCTAGTCGACTGTACTCGTACAAAGTAGGCGAGGCCTCGGACCAATGCCGTTAGTTCCCCAAATATTGTGTTTCAGGTTGTGAACCGAGTGCGGTGGTAATAGCACTCTCACGGGCCACTGCTCCTCGGCTCACCACCCCTGCAAGCCTTGACTTCCCGATTCGGATGCAGTGCTCAGCTTCTGACGAGGCAGTGCACTTTGATACCGTGTCAAAAGGTGAACGTCTTTCTCAACACAGCTCTCCGCACACGGAGTATTCTGGATCCGTCGCATCCAGAATCCTTTCTGGACGGGGCTGTGCTGTCCCTTCGAGCTGCGACATCTGCATCTGCATCCACAAACCAGTGTCGGCGGATGACTTAAGGCGTCACTACACAACGACCAGGTCTGCGTCGAACGAGTCTGCGACGCATCCAGGACGGAGAATGTTCGAGGATACACGGGCCTCGCTGATTCTTCTTCGACCTGTCCTGTCTGAATGGTTCCTTCGACCTGAAGCGTCGCGGTCGAGAACATGCCCAAGACCAGCGGTCGTGACTCTGAGGCGTTTCAGTTCGAACGACATAAAAGCCATTGCTTGTAGACGTTAAGGCTTCGGATAAGACTGATAAGAAGCCCCAAGCTCATCCAAGCATTTGGACTCGATTGATCTTCAGTTCCGCGGTCACTTCTCACGTGGTCAATCTACCGCCCATTCCGGTGCTTCTTACTTCTCTTCTGCGCTGGTCGCAAGCCCTCGTTCAACACCACGTCCGTTCACGAGAAGTTGCGGACTGGTCGTTCTCTTGCTCGGTCCCTGCCAAAGACAACATCGGCTTAGAACCGTGTCGAGTCAGTCTCTTCAAAATGCATCTCAAAGCAACCACCATCATCGCAATGGCTGCAATGGTCTCGCAGGCATTCTCTCATTGTGTCCTCACCTCTATCCAGGGGGCCAATGGGGTGACTATGCCTGGGCTGTCCGTCATCGATGGGACTCCGCGTGATTGTGCAAGGTATGCTCGAATCTTATACCTCATGAGGCGCTTAGATTAACGAGCGTAGTCCATTGTGTGGTGCCGAAGCCGATACCTCCATCATCCGCAAGAATGGATCCCCACTGGGCAAGACTAACGGCGGCGGGCAGGTCGACGCCGAAGCAGCAGTGGCCAAATTCATGGGCACTGCGGCGGCCAGCAGAATCAAGCGTCGACGTCTCGTTCCTAGGGCAGCCATCAAGCCTCGGGCACTAGGGGACAAGCTAGGCGACCTGTTAGGCGGTGGCAAGAGTGGTGCCGGTGGTGCCACAGATGCTGTTGGCACAAAGACTCCCAAGGGGACTGTCGAGGACGGCGTTGAAAGCTCTGCCGGCACGGGGGCGACCTCCGGTCTCCCAACAGTGGGTACTGATGGGGTTATAAGTATGACGATGCATCAGGTGAGCGACTAACAATCCCAATTTCAAGCAAGACAAGGCCTCAACCACACCGCCCCCCCATCTCTCATCCTATGAAGCCGCAGTTACGAGTCGATCGACTCACTGACTCGCTTCATTCTCGCAGGTCAACCAAGACGGCGCAGGCCCCATGACCGCGGCCATCGACCCAACATCCGGTGGCATAGACGAAGCGGCCTTCCAGCCTGCGGAGATGATCGTAGATGTCCCAGGGACGGTGGCTGGACTCAGTGGCACGACCACCACCGATTTTCCCATCAAAGTGCAAATGCCTGCCGGCATGACGTGCTCTGGTACTGTTGCTGGTGTGTCGGGTGTTTGCGTCGTCCGCGTTAAGAACTCCGCTCTTGCTGGACCGTTCGGTGGAAGTGCGGTGTTTGCGCAGGATACTGGCACCACTTCAACCGGCGGAAATGCCACCGCCGCTGCTCGTTGAAGCAAATATTATGACCTGTGCATCTATCATGGAACAATGACTGTTGAATGGAGGTGGAAATGAGACACGACGCCATGACCGGGGCAATCCATTCCTTAGGCTTATTGCTTTATCTTGTACAACAACGGATAGCCGCGAACAATGCCATTGCTGTTCAGCGCGAGAACATCAACGGCGCAGTTCAAGATCTGATGCTGCTACAAGGAGTGATTGAACAGTGAACAGGTGAAAAGCCTCGTCAAGACATACGGCCGCGTATATCACCGCCGAGAGTAGCTATTACGGACAAGCACAGCTGGCATAAGGGAAGCCGAAGACAATCGCTCGCATCCTCGTTGAGACCTGAACCTGTACCTTTACCAGTCGACTTACGGGTTACGTGCCCGAGGTTTGGCTTTCGCGCCGGTTGCAAGCGATTGGTCATTCTCATCTTCAGGAGCATGGCCAATATTACGCCACGGCAAGTGGGAATGGACTGTCTCTCTCTGGAGCCTTTTTAACGTCTTCCGCAGCTCTCCAACCTACTCTTGAAAAACCCGCTGTTTGGACTGCGGCATTGTTCACTGCCATGAAGACAAGATACCATGAAGAGAAGAACAAATCTCAAGATCGGAAGTCAGCTCCGATGCCGACGTCTGGGTATAGCACTGTGTACGCTCGCTGAATGCTCGAGACTCGCAGCCCCCCTTAACCATACCTGGAGAAGGCATCGGTGTTGGGTGGGTGTAGCAGCTTAACACCCAGAGCGCATTCGACATCGTCCAGAGATGTTTGTTCACCATTCTTGTCCGCTGCTGGGCGAGCTCACAGTCCTCCTTCTCATCGAGACTGCGAGGCTGGACCCCTCTCAATTACTGACCTGATGTGAGATTGGGGACAAAGGCAAAGCGAACTCTCTTGTCAAGGCCGCCGCACTATTGGCAGCGCTGGTGCTGCTTGTGCAATGCACCGCAAGAGCGGCGCAGTACTTACCTATCACGTCCTTGAGATCACGACCATCGCCTGTATCCCTTTCGCTCTCATCATTTCGTGCTGCTGGTGGCACAAACAGATGGACGTCAACAAACCCATTTCTCTTCATGAAGCCCATTGCCCTGGCATGTGTTTTGCAGGGTGCACTAGGTATGGACAATGATGGCAACGGTGACAATACCGCCTTCGCACGCAGGTTGAACATATATGCCTATCATGGCTATCCGTTGGCGCACGACGCAGCCGAGGTGGCACTTTCGTTCCTTGACTTTGTTACTCACTAGCGTCTCATAACCGCGTCGTTCTGTCTGCTGTTCGGGGGATTGCACTGCTTGGCCTGGAATTTGCACTTCCCATCGCCGACCGAGCATCTTTTGCGGCGAGTCTGCAGTCTCGTCATTGTGCATTCCATCCCTATTTCCTGGCTCGCCATTTGTGCCGCTGCAGCTGTGCTAATGCAGTTATTTCCCGGATTTTGGCACAACACCATGCGATCCAGGAACTATCCCGTTCCCAACCAAGCTGGTTGCCATAGATGTTGTTAGGGGAATTCGTCGTAGTTGGAGACCATCCTGCATGGAATGAGAACCCACGTTGTATGTCCTCGTCAGACTGGATCTGATAAATGAGATGTTTTCCAGTCTCAGGTCACACAACCACGGCACGTCCATCGGGCGGTCAAGTCTCAAAACTCTAGACGCATGGGTAGAGGTAGAGGTAGAGGAAGACCGGCGTGGAACAAGCAAGTCACGTAGCGCACCTACTCTTTCCTCTGTAGCCGAATGTCGTCCCGAGACGTGAGGGGTGCGGGTGGCCAGCGAAGACTCCGAACCACTGACCACAGAACTGATGATGTACGGAGTAACATTGAAGAATGTGTGTTTTGGACATTGCGACGGTTCGGACAAGTAGTCAGCACGGCTCCTCTACTGTAATTGGCAGGTCACGCCCAATGAGGCCGTGAACTGTGGCAGTGGCAGTGGCAACCTCGACCCGACAATGCAGAAGACAGCGCAGCTCCTGGGTGCCGAGTCTGCAGACCGTGCCTTTGCCTTGCCCCCTTGTCCCTGCACGCCGCCACCACGTCGGATGGTCGCTGAGCGGTCTGAACTTCAGGTCCATCTGAGTGGTCAAAACCCTGCATAACGATGCTGATCCCTGAGCCAGTCCACGGGACCTTTTGTCTTCGGCAGCGGCCGTTTGAACATGCATTTCGGTTCACCGTCCATAGGGCTTCACTTTGAAGGCTGATGGGAACCATGCATGCATGCATTTTCTTACGGCGCACACCCCCCTTCGACACTTGCCGTTAACATGACCCTCGCCTCGCTTCGGGTGCAGCTCAGCCCGCTGGCAGCTGAGCAGTTTCATCCCCGCGGAGGAGAGCTGCAGCTTCAGCCCAAGGTACGGAGTACGACTACTCGTACTTAGGTGCGGATGCGGATGGGCTCTCGGGAACGAGCAACCTTGGCGCAAGCCACATCAGCCCCAAACCGGGGGGGACAGCACTAGCACTAGCACTTGTGGTAGGCCCTAAACGAAACATGGACGATCTTCAATGTCGATCCGTCCGTTTGATGCTCCATTAGGAAGGCCCCACGCAAGCGACTCTCCGAAAGCGAAGGTGGGTAGTACGAGTAGGTACTCGTACTGTCCATAGTACGACATACGGAGTAGGACCCTTGCCCTTGGACTGTCCAGGCTTGGTTTCAGAGGTATCCTTATCCTTATCCTTACCCTTTCGGGCATGCTACGTTTCAAGCGACTATCTGATGTGTTGTTCGAGCTGTCGTGGCTGCCTTAAGGGTCATGGCAACGTGGGTGGTACGGCTGAAGTCTGGGGTCGCTGAGTACGTACCCCGGTAGACAACGATGATCGACCGCGCTTGAGCTTTGAACTTTGAGTCTTCAGGTTTGAGCTTGAACGTGAGGCCTCCAACCGAGCGGGCGTGTGCTTGCTTACGCCTATTCGGGTGTTCAACAGCGAGATAGATAATCCGCACAGAGTACTCGGTACCAACATCGAGAGACTTAATCGGTAGGATGTCCTCAAGGTTGAAACAACAAGACCTGCTGCTCGTTCACGACTTACTACGGATCCCCAACATCAAACGACATCGGCCAGACCTTGGAAGGGCTTGCGACCGCATTGCAAGTACCTTCATTCATGGTCCGTACTCCGTACGTACGAGTACAGGTCCAGGTACGGGTACTTGCGCCCCCACCACAAGTAAGACGTACATCGCATGCACACAGGCCATGGTCATGATAACGTATGTATAGTACTGCCCGCACGGAGTACATACGGACGTAGGACTGGGTAGTACTATGTTGATCCTATCATGTTACCGTAAATCAAATCAAATCAATCAATTTGCCTGTTCTCCAAGTGTCCTGAACAGGCAAAAGCCCCAGTTGTTCTCCCCGCCCAAACGCTACGGAACATTGGATCCCGTATCACTTCAGCTGACGGTCCATCAACGCGGGCCTCTCCGCGCCCTTTGCGTTTGGGTACAGACACAGAGTGTACTTGGCGTCCTCGTCGGACTTGGCCCCGTCAATGTACAAAGGACTTGTTAAACGATAATGAGCTGAGGTGGACCCATACCGATGGAGCGGCTCCGTCGATCGTTACCCTCGCGGTGTTTGGAAAAGGCGTTCTAAACCCAACAATGTACAAAGTAATTCCACCGGTACTCGGTACATTGGGTCGAGGTGGTCTAGATTTTCGAAAGAGCAGTGCGCACGAACAAAACAATAAGCACAATGTGAGTATTACGGAATGTGCGCCCGCCGGCCCAATAGCTCCTGCGATGTAAGATGGAATTCGGCAAGCAAGCAAGGAAGGAAGGGAACCTCGAACTTGGACCTTTGTACATAGTAACCGGAGTGAGATGCAATATCGTTGACGACCAAACGGCAAATATGACGATTTTACCAGTTCTCGTTCCTGTATGTACCTATGTACTCCCCATTCACGCTCAACGGCTCCGCAATGGAGAAAGATATATTAATCCACCCCGTGCCCGTGGAATGATAACGGTTCGAAGCATCAAAAGCTTACTTGCTGTGTACTCGTACAGTGATAATAGTATCCGTAAGGGGGCGGGCGATTATCTAAGGACCCAGCGATCCCTGCAGGCACCGACAGTAGCAGGGTACGGTACTCGAACATGTGGGCCCCGAAGACCCAGGGACCGACCCCTGGAGATCCCTTAACGCCCCCGAGCGTGAAAAATCACCCGGAATCCGATCCGTCAATTACCTCACTGTCTGCAGTTGCGGCCATCCAGCGTATCAGCATGCCCGAATCCCTAGCTCTGCCTGGAAGAGGGAATCGCGAGCTGCCACGCCTGCGTCGGGCACAGGTAGTGCTCACGATGCTCACCTTTCGGGTTTGCGCCCGCGCTTCATCCAGAAACGAACGTTTGCCAGTTCTGGTGATAGGTAACGGCATATGGAATTGGTAGATAAGGGAGGGCCTTGTATCTGAGTTGATGTGCGTGGTTCCTATCGCTTCCGGGGATGATTGCTGCTGCTGCTGTTGTTATCTCACTAGATCAGGACGTGGTGCCATAAGGCGGCGGGCCGAAGGAGCGGTCTTGTTCCTCGTACGAGTACCGTAGGCAGCAAGTTTCGAGTCATCGTCGTTGACGATCGTGAAGCTAACATGTCGTCGAGGTTATTGTAATTGGGGCGTGCTGGGTGCGCGTGCACGCCCGACAGAGTGAAGCGCGAGTGTTTCCTTACTCTAGTGGAATGGAGTCCAAGTGTGTTGATTCTTGAATTCCGAGACATGGTTGGTATTTCGCACCCCGTACTAGGGACGTGGTAAATCGTGTTTACACCATCACCGTCATCAGAGCGATCCATGCGCAGTGCCCAATGCGAAGCGAGGGGTCGGTCTAGACTGGCCCCGTTGATGCCCAGGACGTCATGCCGATTTTCGCATCCTAGCCTATCCGAGGGAGCGATTCCTTTTTGCGCGCCTGGGGCCTGGACTCCCTTTGCCTCGACTCGCCCTCGGCTTGATTATTGAGCCTGGGAGAGAGAGAGAGAGGGCAGTCCCGACTTGGAACCACACGTTCTGCCTTTTTGAATCTATGGCGAGTCTCTACGAGGTCTGTTTGTATCATGCCACCGTGCACTAAGGCAGTCACAAGATTGTCAGATTTGGGAGAAAATGCAAAAAGCAGCAGAGTCCGTCTACTGCACGGAGCCAAAGGACCTTTGCTAACGGACGCACGCCTCGCCTCCCACTGGACTGCGACCCGGTGCTCACACTGGAATGTGCATCCAATCGCCCTGCCACGCCTGCATGGCAAACACGCCCCTCACCGCGTGGGTGGCTGAAAGTTTCCCGCGCTGGGCCCTCCCTCCCTCTACTACATTCTACCTAGCGCAGCGAGCTTGGTGGCTAGCGGGAATTCAAAGGGGCAGGGAACGGGCTGCGATTGCGCAATGGTGGAGTGTGATGGTCGGCCTGATGCGGAAAGTACATGCATGTCCTGGTGGTGCGCCCTTGATGTGGATCCAGGGCGCGTGTGTTGCGAGATGTCACCCACAGGTACACACTCCAGACTCCGCGGGGGATAATTATAATTCGGTGAACTTTCGAGGTAGCTTTTTGAGCAAGTATACTGAATGCAGAAAGCCATGTCGCGTGAGGGTACGTTACTGTCGCATGGGATGGAGGAAGGATGACCACTATTAGATGTTACCAAACAACCGTTGCGTAGTGGCTGGAGTGAAACGGCTGGAGAAAAAATTCCATCCCGGCCACACAGACCAGTGATCATGAGTAATGGACGTTGCGAGGCAAGAATCAAGAAGATGTGTAGAGAGCAAAACACTCGTGGCGAAAATGTACTCAGTAGGTACTGTTGGATCAATCTGTTTCTTCATTGATCGCCGTGTACTATCTAGTACTAAGTATACATGTCCATGGGGTATCATTCTCAATCGTGGCGTCTGTAGCAGGCTGCTGCTTACGCCTCTTCCTCCTCAGGCTGGATTCTGATCGCTTTCCCATTATCTTCCTCTCTCAACAAACATATGAGATGACCAAAGACTGCTGCTCGTGTATCGCTTGCTTTTTGGAATAGTCGAGTAATTAATAGTACATCGTAAAGGACCGGAATAGCGCTGGCTAGTGTGATACATGGACCATGCTCGGTCTTCGCTCATGCGAGTATGACGATGTCGGATAGATGTACTCGGAAGCGTAGTTGTACTGGTAGTAGCTGTAGTGCTGATCCTGCAAATCCTTGAGGAGTTCCTCCTCGAGGTCCTCTTCCTGGTCGAGCAGGTCTTCGACCGCCGATGCGCATCTGTCATGAGCCAGTCGGAGGCCCTCCTCCGCGTCGGCTCCTGCAACGACACAGAAGCTCAGGATCGAGTGCAGCTGTGATCGCTGGGTCTGGAACTGGGCTTCGATTCTCTTGGAGGCCTTGATGATGGAGCTGTACGGCGTGGGTGATTGCGAGATCGGTGATGCTGAGACTGGGCTGGACGCTGCAGAGGAGATGGGCGAGTTGGTAGGTGTGCCCGTCGAAAGATTGTAGCGAGCAGAGAGGGGAGAGTGAGAGGCAACCAGAGCCGCCAGTTTCCAGATGTCGCAGTACACGCATGATCTCGAGCATGCCGATGAGATGATCTTCTGGGTCGCCGAGGCCTGTTGAGGTGTGGTAAAGACGGGCTTCAAGCCTCTGAAGAGCGCGGGCTTTGCCCTACAACAAGTCGAAGGCATGGTGGATGGTGGAAGACAATGGGATTGTGGGAGCGATGGTGGGTTAACTGTGACTGATATATTGTACGAGTATCGAGGGGTTGGAATTCGAAGAGATTTGATGTTTTATTGGATTTCATCTGCCGGAGCACAGACCCTCTTGTCGGTTGACTTGGGTGATTATCGATCCGGAGGTTGGTGAGGGCGGAAGATCAAGATATATCAAATCTCACACGGACACTGTGCACGCCAGCCTAGTTTAGTGTTTGGGATAGATTCGGATCATGTGTGTAAGCAAGTGAATCCAGCAGCTCGCTCACCGTTTGATGCTATGACACCCTGTCACAGCCGGTGGGACCCTAACAAGGGCGGGCGAGGACCAGGTGGCAGGGTCAGGCGAATCAACAGCCATCCTGGCAGCGCCTACCACGTGGAATCCCAAAGCTGGGAGGAAGTGTTGCCCGGTCAAAGGTGTTGGCGTACTTTTGCTCAGTGAAGCCGCCTTTTGGCCCTTTGGCAAGGACCATGGGGGGGTGACATTCGGAACGCTGCAGCCAGTGACCACCAAGGTTTATTGCCCGGACGGGAAGGTGACTGGCCTGTGCTGGCCCTGCCGGTGTCGGCTAGCCGAATCATTGGCTTCAGCGGCCGAAACCTTTGCGACTGGATGACTTGCAGCACCCACAGGAACGAGAGCAACACAGGGTTGGGTCAGCGGTGTGCTTGCTTGTGGCTGACTTGGCTGGTGAGTCAACGGCTCTAATTGCTCACCACTGCTTGAACGGTCCGGCTCATTAATCGACGCCAATACATTCTCCCAAGAATGCCTCACTCCGTCACTCGGCCACTCGTGTCTTTCAACACAGAGACCGACGCTTTGATGGTTTCAGTGATGTCGGTATGCATGAATCATCTGGAAATCTGCAAGACAAACGAGGAACAGCTTTCCTGCCGTTCCCGTGTCCCAAGCAACGCCCGTAATTCAGGTGACGCTGTGTCGCCTCAGCCCTAGAAGCGAGGCAGCAGCCCTACTCGTGTCTGCCTGCCCTGCCACGATACACTCTTTCCCCGGATTCGCTCGTGTTCGCTTGTTGCAACCCTGTTGCTTTTATTCAGCTTCTCAGGCCGCTTGCCTGTCTTCGTTAATTTGTTACTTCTGGAGACCTCCGCGGGCTACCTGGGACTCTCAAGCCGAGCCTGGATCAATGGCTAAATTTCGGGTCCCCGCCAGTCTTTGTGTGCTTGCGACAACCGTTGCGGGTACAGCCTCCGCTGTTGTCAGCCCTATGTATTGCCCCTGAAAGTCGGTAGACACCCCTCATGCCTTTCTTTCCATTGCTCGCCTTGGCTTGACTGCAACCTAAGACCAGTGACTCAACGGCTGAGTCCATACGACCTCATCAACGTTTTAAGCCACTACCCCAGAACGACATCCACAATCCCGGGTCGTATCCTGTCGTTTTTCGTTTCCCGTTAACTGGCACCCACGCTTGGCGTACCAACCCAATGTGCAACCCGGTTCTCCATCACCATACCGCGGGCCCTATTGTTTGTCGTGTTCATCGTTGTGGTAGAATATCCTGTCGTAACACGACCAATTTCTTAGCCAACCCGTCTTCGAGGCGGTCAAGCAATCACGACATTCAAAGCACTAAGTGTGTATGGACTGCGCGCTGCTCGTATCGACATCCCAAGCGCAGCAGAAGGACAGGCGGTGTTATGGACTGCAGCTTGGATCTCAACAAAGTTTGCAACACCACTTTGAAATCCGCTTTATCTGGAACAGATGACTCGGATGCGCGGGACTGGATCGCACCCATCTCCATCGTGAAGGACTGCATTCTTCACTGACCATCATGAACGAGAATGGGAGAGTCAGGGCCTGCCTGTTGACTCAAACAGATCGGAGATACCTCTCCCGTCGATATAGGTTTGTGTCATGTTTCGCTCGGCCCGACCAACCACTGCGACATTGCACTTGTTCTACAGTCACATTACATCTGTTCGCCATAAGAGTCACCATTACAGCTTCTCGCGTTGGGTTCGGGAATTGCTTGTATTCCGGTCAGTCAAGCACATCATTCCCCGAGGTATGTGTCACAGATCGTCACCTGCAAGACGATATGGGTCCCCGAGACTACGTTACGACTCGACGTATGAGAGCGGCCCCCCCAGCAGCACTGTCACTCCCAAGCAAGGCGCCACGTTCCGACAGCCAACGATGAGCGGTGTGCCTGACATCAAAATAATCGAAGTAGGTTCCCGACGTCACTCACTGACTGACTGACTGCCTGCCTGTCTTGCATCTATCATGCTCGTACCGGATCTCCAGTGTTGTGTAAGTTGAATGTCTAACGCCTCGACACCTGCCCTGCAAGGAACGGCGCGAACGACCCATCCCCGACATCACACAGTCCATGGTACCCGTCCTCAGACCACATGAACACGGACATGGACAGTAAAGACGATCGGAGGCTCCGTTCCGCTAATGTAGGCCCTGATTGTTTGGCCCACGGCCCCCGGCTCCACGTTGGACTGCTGCAGTGGCTGCGGCTCGACCACCTCGAGGACCCCGACAAATGTAATGCTGCGGTGTTCTGTCTCAACCCTGTCGTCGGAGATGCAGACAAGATTGCAATTGTCTGTAGTGTTCCCCGAGGACCAACAAAAGGGCGGCCGGCCGGCCGGAGCCAAACACATGCACAGGCACAAGCACGATGATCACACGCCGGGGGAGAGCACCACAAGAAGAAAAAGGAGAAGGATTTAATAATAATAAAAAATCAGGTACTATGGTTTCACGACATGCCTGCTTCGATATTGTAGCTAAATGCAGGTACAGCTAGGAGCGTATTGCGTGCGAGCTTGAGTTGGCCTTGTTGCAACAACCAAATCCACGATGCGTCAATGACCTGAGTCGTGTTGAGCCGCAGTCGAGTCAAGCCGGGTTGGCTTGAGTTCTGTGCATGGCCTTCGTAAGGTTTGCACCATTTCGTGTTTGACAACACTGGCTCACAGGGCCAGGCAGATCCTTCTTCGCTGCACGGCAAAGGGATCCAACGCCTCAAGCAACGATATCACACGCACGACCCTCTGTCACATAAAGAGCTAAGTCGACGCTGGAGATCGTCGCTAGATAGTCGGCGAGTGGAGACATCTATATAGATATACCTCTTACCGGCCGAGTCCGCAGAGAATGATTCCGATTGAAAATACGCATTGAGCCAAGCGTCAAGGAACCGAACTGGCGCAGACTATGCATGGAAGTTTCATACGGATTGGAGAGCTTCATCTGTGCTATTTGAGCCGGTAAACCCGCTTTCTCGCCTCTCATAAAACGTGAGCAGGTTTGGCGTACATATGTGACTTTTAATTCTGGTCCTTTGTCGATCCTCAGCGTACGAAGTACACTGCTTCCGCAGGCGATTCGGGATTCATGTTGTTCATAACGTATGCTGTCGCAACACCATCACACTCGCTGCCGTAGTGCTGTCGTGATTCCCTACTTGCGGTAGACGCGCACATCGAAACAGCGGTCCTCCGGGACGTGTGCAGTCAATCCTAATACCTAGGCGGTGGCGGCGCACCATAGCCACCCTGCTGAGGGGGGTATCCACCTTGGCCTGGTGGTCCACCCTGAGGTGGTCGTCCATAGCCGCCCTGAGGTTGTCCATATCCACCCGGCTGCTGACCATAGCCGCCTTGTTGACCTGGATAACCGCCCTGCCCTGGCGGTGGACCACCATAACCGCCTGGTGGGCCACCGTATCCGCCGCCTGGAGGACCTCCATAACCTCCCTGTCCTGGAGGACCGCCGTAGCCGCCTTGCTGTGGTGGTCTTGCGCCGGCCTTTTCATCCTTGGTGTCGTAGCTCGAGTCGATGCTACCGAGAAGGAGCTTGATGAGCCAGAGTTCGGGGGAAAGCTGGACTGGTGGATTGGCGCGAGACATTTCGTCGGCTTCGACTTCGTAATCTGGGGGACGGTGGTTAGTGCAAGGCAGTGGCAGCTTGAGATAGTGACTTACTTGATGTGCAATCAATGATATCACCAATGCTAGGTTCCTCGTCAAGCTTGCTCAAAAACTCTCTTGCCTTCAGATCATTGCCAACCTGGGCGAATTGGAATGCCAGAGCTCCTTTGCCGTAACGAGGGTTCCTAGCCAATTCGCTGGAAGCGGCGGTGATGATCTTGGCGACATCAGAGGAGCTTTCGCCAGTTGGCTGACCATCCGTGATGGTGATGACCAAGACAGGCTTGCGCAAAGTCCCGCGACGTGCGTTCTCGAGAACAAGGGGACCGAGAATCTTGTTTTGCAGCTCGCGACCCATAGGCGTCAGACCGGAGAAGCGAGTACGTGCGATCATCTCATTGACCTGCTGTTCACTACGGATGTTGTTACCTTGATCCGGAGAATTCATGAAGCGGACTTGAATGCCGTCTTCGTCGAAAAGGCTGGTAGCGAATGCGACGCGGGACAATATCAACTTCAAATCGTCGATGCGCTCTCCATTTTCCTCGAACTGCATGGATCCGCTGTCGTCGATGTACAAGATCACATCATAGAGCGCCAACTTGACAATATCGGAGGCGATTTCGGAGGAGATGCGCCATGTTGCGGCCAGCTGAGCGACTTGTTGCGCAGCGCGGTTGGCGATCTGGTCGAGGATGGGGCTCCCAGGCGGGTAGAAGTTTTGCAGTCCTTTCTCTTGAATGGTGGCTTGCAAAAGTTGTTTGTAGCCAGAGACATTACCGACTGGGGCTACTGGAGCTCCTGGTGGAGGACCACCACCGTACTGCTGCTGAGGAGGGGGCGCGCCACCATATTGTTGTGGAGGAGGAGCTCCTTGAGGGCCGCCTGGATAGGGAGGTTGCTGACCCTAGAATAAATTCACGTTAGTATTAGGTCCACGTAGAGGATGAGTGCATCAATGTAGGAAGCTTGCGAGATGTGCTTGGACGAACATATCCGTATCCGCTATTGGGTGGCTGTTGCTGATATTGCTGTTGGCCGTATTGACCTTGCTGCGGTTGGTATTGCGACTGGTAGGACTGATATGCCGGTTGCGGTGACTGATATCCTCCTGCTTGCGGTGGGACACCTAATTGCTGGCCGTATGGCTGTTGCTGCTGCTGTGGGGATTGCCACTGTGGTGGCTGGTATGGTTGTGGTGAGGCGCTCGGTCTAGGTGGCACAGGAGGCTGATTGTAAGGTGACCCAGGTGGTTGAGGTTGCTGCTGAGCATATTGCGGCTGCGCGGGGTATGGTGCCTGAGGCGCTGAAGCAGCAGGGAATCCAGGCGCTCCAGGCTGGCTCGCTTGCGCTATGCGAGAAAACTTGCTCATATTTGGTTGAAGTATATTCGTGTCGTCGACGACCAGAAATTTGTGATCGGTTCCAATAGAACGGAAGGAAGAGGGGTGAAGTCGTTTGCAGGTTGCGCGTCAAGTGTTGGCGAAGGCGGGATGACGCAACACCAGGAAAGTGCAGCGCAGAAAAGGCAAAAGAAGCAGAAGTGGTCACGCTCAAGCACTTAATGCGTGAGGCGGCGGGGAGATGCGTACCGGTTGACCTGGTCTTGGTGCACCTGGAGCAGAAGCAGGAGGACCACCTGGATATGCTTGATATTGCTGCTGGCCGGGCTAAATAGTAGACACAGACTTGGTCAGTAATTTGGCATTTCCTTTGGGCTTCTTCGGCACAGATTACCGATAGAAGGGCTATGTGGCATGTGGAATCTTGACTTACGTATCCACCACCGGGCGCACCGCCAGGAGCTGGAGGGCCACCTGGGTAGGCAGCGTTAGCTGCGGCAAGTTTGGAAGCAAGCTATACGCGTCATCAGTCAGGAAACTTGTAGCCTTGACATGTCCTTGTGGGTGGGTTGGGGTGATTTTGGCACAAAGACGCAGCTTGCCATTGCTCGTTGACCTTGTGCGGGGAGATCGAGGGGTATTTGAGAGCAGATTGAACAGACAGTACTCACACCCATGATTGAAAAGTGCCTTCAGTCTTGATGAAGGAATGTGTCAAAGAAGAAAAAGAGTAGCTCAAGGTTGAGAAGATGTTCGACGAGTGACAAGAGTAGAGCCTTTTTAAGGCGATGATGGAAGCTGAGCGCCAAAGAGATGGCGGCGTGAAACAGGTCGTGGTCACTTGGGCCTGTAGAAGTGAAGGTGTTCAAGTAATCAATCCTTGGAGGCCCAAGTGAACAAGGGCCTTACAGGCACCACTACACTTAGTCCACAGGGCTGTGCAGTTTGAACTAACTACTGTTCCAGTCGGCTTGCAGGTGGCGCAGGGGTTCCTGAAGGGGCACACACAGTGCTCTGTACGAGTGCAAAGCTGAAAATGGGTTTGACTCTCCTCTTGTCACTGGTGTAAATCTGCATTTTCCGGGTTAACCCGAGAGGCAATCTATCAACACAAAGATCCGACCCGCAGAAGTGAAGCGATCATTCTCTTTTGCGAAGCGTTACGAGTAATCTTTGAAAATTGAAAGTTACTCATGAAGCTCTCAGTGCTGCGTCATACCTCGCTCACAGTAACCCCACTCAGACCCCGCTGTGGATATGTGGCGCTAAGCGAATCTCCGGTTGGCTTCTAGGAAGCACAGCCTCATTCAAGCCACAGAGCTCCAGCTGTTTTATACGAGTACATGGTCGATCGTCAAAATGAGCCTCATAGAACGCCATGAGTGATGAATCTTTTTGGGGGTGAAAGGCCCAGATTACGTCTACATAGGAGTTCCCTCTACAACAGGCTTTGGTCATCCTTAATGGGAGATCATGTGACAACCAATGGCGCAAGCTGATTTGGACAGCTCGCTTGACCTGCCCTGTGTAACCGATCTGTCCTTGGCGATATCTCGCTGCCGGCTTGTGGGATGTCGATGACCCGACTTTGCGCACCCCTGCCTCTTTGTTGTGATCAAGATATTGTTACTACCGCCACTAGGCGAGTCGCGCAACATATACCTTTCTCCTTCTCTTCATTAATTGAGCCAAGTCCACTCCTTCCGCGATTTTATCAGCATAAAGACCACTATTCCGAGATAAGGCCCTCCTGCGCCCCGTTCTGCTAGCCTGACACAAAATGCCGACGTTCACCTCATCTCAGAGAGCTTCTATATCTCAATTTGTCAGTTTCACTCAAACAAAAGAGAGTATAGCTGCCAGGGTGGGTAGATTTCAGAGCCTGTATGGACAATCGACTGAGATAGATACACAGTTTCTCAAGAACCATGACTGGAACGTAGAGAGGGCGCTGGATTCGTAAGTATTGCACCTTCTCTTTCTCCCGTCCTTGGGTCATCGCTTCTATCCATGTGAGACAACTCTTGTTGGGATGGGCGTCTGTGTGCCTTGATGGTTGGTCTGGAGCGAATGGCAGAGGGCGCGCTTCAGTCGCCACAGAATGAAGTGAAGAAGACTTGGGACAAAGAGCCTTTGGCTCCTTTCTCTGCGCTACCATTGAGGCATTGAGGCACTCAATCTGTTCCCACTGCCTGCAACCATCAACCTCTTCACTTTATTGCACCTGCCTCCAACGCCTTTTGCCTCATTTGGACCTTAAAAAACGCGGTCGGGCTTTACAGTTGTCGCTTGACTTGTTCCCTCAACGCCTGTTCCTTCTTCATCTGCACTCCTGCCAACTCAAACATCCGCTTCCAGTCACCCATTTATATTGCTGCTATTTCTCCTCTGCGCTCTCTGCATTTGGCGCCTATTCGCCATGCCGAAACGCAAATCCACCGCGCCAACCCCGTCACCAGCCTCAGGCAAGAAGGCCAAGGTGAATGAGATGGTGACTCCAAGTAGCAATATGAAAGGCTCGTCAGCAAAGTTGACGGTCCAAGGAAAGTGGAGCAAAAACGGCGGCAGGGCAGGAGATCGTCACAGGCATGCAAGATGGTGTGCTGATTGATATTGTTTCAGATTCACTAACACAACGATCTTGTTGTAGGTTTTATCAGAGCGGATCTGGCACAACACCGGTATCGCCACTTCAACAGAACCTCAACAAGCTCTTCGACCAATATCGCGGTAAGACATCAACCATCGTGAGAGGGGCAATGGCTGACAGTGGTTAGACAACCCCAAAGCCGCACCGGACAAGATTGGAATAGAAGGGGCGCAGAAATACCTCACAGACCTCAATGTTGAACTGGATGAAGTTGCTCACCTGGCTATCTGTGACCTCCTGCAATGTCCTTCCATCGGCGAGTTTGACCGCGAACCCTTCGTATCCGGCTGGCGAAGCGTTTCTACGGGTGACAAACAATATGACACCGTGTCAAAACAGGCACAATACATCGATGCGATCCGGAAGAGACTATCAACCGATTCGAACTACTTCAAGCAGGTCTATCGTAATGCATTCAAGCTCGCAAAACCAGAAGGACAACGCAGTGTACCAATGGACTCGGCGATCGATTTCTGGAACATGTTCTTCCGACAAGGCAAAGGGGGCATCGAATGGAACACAACATCGACTAAATGGTTGGATCTGTGGTGTGAGTTCTACGAGTCTCAGAGCAAGAGACCGGTCAACAAGGATTTGTGGAACATGGTTGGTGAGTTGGTCATGAGGACAAAAGAACCTGGTGGTGAGTCCTTCGACTGGTGGTCAGAGGATGGTGCCTGGCCCATGGCTATCGACGAATATGTGGGTTTCATGAAGAAGAGAAGCGGTGACGGCGACTCTATGGATACAAGCTAGTGACCGAACATCTCTGTGCGAACCGGAGGGGTTTCCTGGAGGGCACGGTCCTTACTCATGGTCGGATCATAGCGGCCTGCCGAAGTTAAGGTCCGGCTCTGGTCAAGACATTATCGGACTGGACATGATCACCAACCACGCTTGGCCGTATTCAATTAGCGAGAAGGCATGAACATAATGGAACATTCGTACTTCGTAGCAGCATACCGCGTGCTGGGTCACGTGCGGTGTTCCTGAGCTGCTTAGTCAGGCGAAGGATGGTGCCGTAGATCTCATGTTCTTCACCAGCCAGTGCGTAACAGTCGAGTTGGGCAACCATATTCTCTCCATCACTATTCTCCATTGTCTATATATGCTGATTTCCATGATCATCTTCTTTTCGAGTCTTGCCGTTCCTAGATTCTCTTCCATCATTTCACTGCCCCTGACTTCTTCCAATATCTTCTTTCACTGCCTCGCCCGCAGATGATGATCCCCGCGCGGTCCGATCTCGAACGATCCACTTGTCTTGCGAGCCAGGCCCGTCAAGTAGCTGATCAAGTTCAAGATCTTTGAACTGCGAATACGTCCACTGTATCATTGCTGCTCGGAAGGCACATTCAGCCCTCATAGCACCCACGATTCCAGATCGACAACCTCATAGCCGGACACAAGTTCCACCACGTCCTGCACGGCCTTGTCCTCGGGACACATGCGCGATGCATAGAAGATGCCTTTGCTGTCGAGGGAGGTCTTGACCCTCCGCCTTATATTCGAATGTGATGAATATGGAGAGGAAAGCGATGCCGCATCCGAACAGTCACAAAACCCGTCACCCCTCCTCCGTCTACCTGTCGAACTCCGCCTTGAGATCCTCCGCCACCTATTATGCCTGGACTGCAATCGTACGGCTCATACCCGCCGCCCGCCACAAAGCAGCATCTCCGAGTTGCTATATCTGAATCCGCGACGTATACTCGAGGCTGCGCCGTTCAAGCACAAGGGGAACCAAGAGATCAACGGAAGTCCTCCGATCATAAAGAGCTGCCAGCTACACCCGGCTATTCTCAAGACATGTAAGCAGCTTTACTGGGAAGGACGCACAGTTCTGTACACAGACAACAAAGTCCTCGCCATCCAGTCGGGCATCAAAGGTCTAGGTGCGAAATTGAAGAACTATGGCGTGCCAGTCCTGGGGCCATTTCCCTCAACAAGACTGATATGCAGACCTTGCGATAAATCTCAGCCATCTCACTTCAGATTCAACCCCCTGATGCTGTTCACCGGGTTGAATACCAAGCCAGATGCTCCGTTTTACATCTGCAGTCATATGGATGCTGCCGATTTCATGCATGCCCTGTGGATTATGGTCAAATCTCCCTTTGCACGAGGAATGGGGCTCAACTTGACACTTTCGACAGAACTTCATCCTCGTCACCTGGGTCGGACAGATAGCTTCGTCAAGCTTGCTGTTTTGCCCTGGCTGCACCCGAATATCAATTCTATCAAGCTCCATTTTCCACACCATGAAACAAACCAGGCACAAACAGAACAGCGGCGGCTAGGAGGACGAGAATTGCTTGCTTCCGGAACGTCGTGCGATCGCAGCTCCATTCAGGATGAATTCGACAAACACTTACTAGCAAGCCAAAAGGAGCCCAACTTGCACCTGTACAGGGCCATCTGTGACTATCTTGAGCGAATCTTGCTTCAAGGCGAGATTTGCGTTGATCAAGGAAACTTCATTTCCGGTGAACTATCGTTCGAACGCGTGTGCTACGAAGCTTGCAGCCTTGTCCGCACCAGAACCAGCGCACTCGTGGATGTTTCATCCAGGAGTAAAGATGGCATCAACCGCATTTGCAAGCTGATCGCCGTCAGTGCGTTCAGACTTTGCGAGCTGCGAGGCGGGTCTCTGGCTCAACTCATTTTGAAAAGACAACAGAAGCAGGAGGCTCGGGAAAGGCAGAAGGAGAAAGTATCCGAGGCATGCGACGGGTGCCGAAATGTGGACATTTTCAAGGGCGAGGGCGGCGAGCATAGCGAAGATTCGGCATCAACCGTTACCGACGATAGTTCGTCGATCGCGTCAAGTTCTGATGTTCGAACTGGCGCTACTGAAGTCAGTCCCAAAGCTGTCCAGGAATTGCTACCAGGGCCAGCGCTCAAGTGTTCGCAAGCGGCACTGGCAAAACCAAGTCCACCAAAAAGCCCGGTCCTCCCCAGGACCTCTCGACTAGAACCGCCGTTGGCGCGAGAACTCGCTCTCACCAGCGGTCTTCTTGCCCTACGACTTCCATGTGCGTCACCAGTGCCAGAGTGGAACATCCGTGTAGACACGATGCTTCTACGACTTTTTGCCTGGCGAAATGATTTTGCCAACGCGGTATGGTGCATCCGTCGCATTCACAACAATTGCACGGTCGTGATAAATGGCATCAAGCAGAAGAACAAAGCCGGGGATAAGAAGTGGGAACCACTCAACGATTTGATGCAAGATCTGGCGCAGCAGCTTAGGCCAGGTGCCCCCAGAGATTGCTTTTTCGAAACAGCGGACAAGGTGGAGCAAGTGGTCATCTCGCTGTGGGGAGAACGGTTGGTTCCGAAGAAAGGATTCAATGGTCTGATATGGACGTTCAGATGGGCTGGATAGATGACCAGGTTCCAGCCGGCCTCATGGATGAAGGTGATTCACATTGCACCGGGCAATGTTTTCAGTTTTTGCAGTTTTCATGCATGGCGTTGGGGATTGTGGCATTTTCACGGGATCCAACAGGCGAACGCCTACCCTCATCAACCGACAGCAATGAACGAGCAATATGGATAGCATTACGATGTTGACGATGGCGACGGCGTCAAGGCACCAGTTCTTTTTAGTAGCAGAATTCTCATGATTGTGTTCTTCGGATTTGTTGAAGCGCATAATGCTGGAATGGGCATATCCACGGAAACGATCATCATTGCTTGTGGGCACCTCGCGTTCGGGTAGGCAAACACCAAAATCTCAGCTACTACATCATCTTTTTAGATTCACAAGGTCGAACATATAGGAGAAGAACCTGCCGGACACAAAACACCTCAATGTAACCACTCCATGCTCTCGGAGCTGACTTATGATTTCATCTCAGGGGAGAAGGGGCAGTCTCGATGCAGAAAGCAGTTCCAACTATTGATGAATCCTCTGGAGCCTTCCTTTTCCCCCTGCATAGAAGGCACTAAGAACTGATGCTATCCGTTGTTGCTTGGATTTGACTGTAGCTTTGGTGTTCTTATCAGTGCGGTACAATTCAAAATCAGCTCAAGACAATCCGCCTTAAGACCAACAGAAAATCCTCAACTCTGGATCGGGGCCAGAGACGCGGCCACTGGATCGTCTCCCGGGGTTTTCTTGTTGCCATCCCCTGCCACTCTCGCCCAGCCGACTTCTCTGGGATGAGATTTTATACC
This sequence comes from Phialophora macrospora, assembly GCA_000835435.1. Lineage (NCBI taxonomy): Eukaryota > Fungi > Ascomycota > Eurotiomycetes > Chaetothyriales > Herpotrichiellaceae > Phialophora > Phialophora macrospora. The sequence goes on from KN846961.1 coordinate 2,767,923, forward strand.
GGGTGTTCTGGTCTCCAGTCGTCTTTCAAAGGCCGATTGAGGTCGCCGATTCCGACGCTGAACGCCTTTTTCGTTCCGAAGCAATCCAGTCCGGGCCGAGTCTCAGGTCGAGGTTCCAGTGTTCGGGTTGAGAATCTGGGGAGTTCCCCCGAGGTGGATGTTCGCCGATCTATCTTACTTGGTTACAGATGTCGGGAGTACCAGGATGATGTACTGATTCTCGATCCACTCTGATCAACGAGTAAAATCGAAACTGGAGAACAACCGATGTCGAGGTATCAGGTGGTGTCTTCCCAGCTCAGGCCAGACAATGCCAGCCTTCGGCAAGCACACGGTTCATGATACATCCTCTCACGGCGCTATCTCGTTTGGAAGAGCCGGCTCTTTTGACTCGGATTCTGTCTCTTCGAGTCACTCCTCCTGCCGAGTCATGCTGACCCGAAGGGAAGGTATGTATCTGCGCTGGAACAGTATGTGACATGGAGTTCTGTTAGGTGCCCGGATTCCCTTTTCAAACAAAGAAAATTCACTCACTGCCACTGCTCGTCGGTGGAGGGTAGCACCAAGCACCCGGCTTTCACTACTGACTGCCACTGCCTTACCCGTGCGGCGACGAGTACTTAAGGCTCCCAGGCTCTCAGTTCAGCTTTGCTAACTTGGCATCCTTTATGATTTCTTACCGCCACGCTTCTCCACTCCAATATGGTCAGAATTGCACCCAGTGGCCATGAGTGTACCCTCATGGGCATGCCCCTTGAGATCCGTCGCAAGATCCTGCAGGAGCTTCTCACAATCGACGCGAACCACAGAACCGAGATCACACAGCCAATCACGCGCTATGGCAAAAACGGGCTCAGATTAGATGAGTACCACAAAGCCGCCAACAGAGAAGTGCACACTTGCACACTCCACAGTCGTGTCCTGTCGACTTGCAAGCGATTGTACGAAGAAGGGCTAGAAATACTCTTCGGGGAGAACCAGTTTGTTGCAATTGTGGGAGAACAAATTCCGATCATGTACGCCTTGAAAAACTGGAATGTGCACTCGTACTGGATGCCAAAGACATGGGCAGGAACATGGTGCCGCGAGAGCGCGTCCTTCGAATTGGCCGACTACCGTTACTCACCGAATATCACCATCGCATACAACAGAGCCATCGACAGCTGGTTTATGCGAGAACCACCAGTGCTTATCCCAGTTCGACACCTCTCCTTTGCTGTTCTCGCCACCCGTAGGACGAAAGAGATCAAGACTAGGAGCAGCCACGTCGAGATTTATCTACGCAGCAAGAACGGGAAGAACTGGTTTGGTGCCAGACAACCAGTCACGGTCGAGGAGTTGCGAAAGAAGATTTTCATGTGCCTCGGCAAGTACGTAACCGACGTTGAAGGGTGCTGTCGATTTAGCGGCGTGGTAACTGACGAGCGAGTGGAGCAGTCTCGTATCGAGATGGCAGAACAAGTCTTCGAGGCCTTCCAGGAGACAAAAGCCTACGGCTCCGATCAAGTCGCCGAAAAGATTGCCCTCTACAAAGACATGAGAGAAATCGTCCTCGAGATGGACGAATATCTAAATGAGGACAAGCAAGTACAGGCCTTCTCAAAGTTCCAGGAATTTGCGCGCCAAATGTCGATGTCCCAGGTCGAATTCCCTTCACGAATATCCCCCGACGCAACGCAAAGCCCAATGCTAGAATACGCCGACAAGATTCGACTGCTGTATGCATACGCATGTTGGCGAATAGCTACACTGAAAAACCCAGAGCTGCTTGGCTGGGAAACACTCCTCTTCCATCGCTGGTGCACTGAGCGCGCCCACGTACTTCACGACATACCAGGATGGCGTTGGCGGTCCCACCTACTGTACCTCAAAGGGACTCTGGCCGCCATGGCTTACGAGGGAGACAGGGCCCTGCAGTTCACCTGTAACGCTAATGTGATGATTCACCTCGCGCGGCTGGCGGAGAGCTGCGTGCCAGATGAGGTGGGTGATGCAGATGAACGCCGCAACCGAGCTATTGCCTGTCTCCAGCAACGTCTCCGGCACGTAGCAACCTGGCCAGTGCCACATGCACTGCGCAGCCCGATTTGGAAGACATCCTCGGCGGACGTGAGGTCGACTCTGTTGGAGTTCGTTCGAGAGCTGGAGGAAGATTTGGAAACCAAATACGGACCTGTCGTGAAGTTGAGGTGCCAGGCTTTCGACAAGGATGAATAGGTGTTCAAACCGCATGCAGTTTTCCAACGGGAAAGGCAGTGGGATGTTCGTGGCTTTGAGCAGAATGTACCCCACGACCAAAGGTGTGTTAGATTCCGTAACTAGGCTACATGTCATAGCAGTAGCGGATGTGGACGCAGGACGTGCCGGAGACGTCTCCTAGTTCAGGTACTCTCGCGTCAATGGATTTGATCTGTACGCTTATGAGCCCACAATGGTCCCGGAGACTTAAGTACTCGAGGTATTTCCAGAATGGCGGCCCATGGCGGCTTCACGCGTCCACCCATCGGCCCCAAAATCATCCAATCAAAGCGGATCTTGGCATGACGAGGCTGCCGGCTTAGGGGGCAACGGGGGTTTCTGGAGCCTCGCCTTCATACAAAACGAATCCTATTGTATTTTGATCCTCCCTCCCGTTCATCAAAGATATAATTCGTGCTATGTCGCGCTTAGAGTAGGACGTGATCAGACAGGACGAGACAGCCTTGTGAATATGTCGAGGCATCTATTGTTCATTCCTTCACCATGACTAATTAACCCCCCCCGGTAGTCTTCGCATGTCCTTCGGGATCAACCTGCAAAAGCGATCTTCGGGAATATCCTACTCGCACAATCGCGCATGAAATCTACAGGTCTGTCGGTTATTAAAACAACCCCCTAGTAGTTAAATGTGTCTTGAAAGCACCCTTTGGAGGCCTGGACGTACGTACTGAACGACGGGTCCCGCTCAGCTATACTCATGGTGCTCTAAAGGAGTGGTACTGTCTGAGATACAGTATGCCGGCCAGGATCTCAGCGAGTCAGCGGGAGCTGATGTGATATGCACAAGTAATGCCTGCGTAGTAACACAACAGGAAGTCACTCGAGCGACATGGTGTGAGCGTGTAAGAAGGACAAAGAATGGCTCATCTCCGTCCCTACGCATAGCTTTAACGTACAGAGAGGGACTGACTACTCATCACAGCGGCACGTGGCTTCGCTCATGCCAGCGACCGGTAACGAGTATCCGCGTTCCTTTGTTCAGCATACTGAACATGGGCGTGAATGCATCTTTGGTCAGCTCTCTCCGACTGCCTCAGACTTATTTCACGGGATTCGACATCACCACCTCTAGTCGTTCAGTGTAATGCATCTGCATTTCATCACGCAGAGAGACCTGCTAGAGACAAAAAATTATGTCAGCGTATTGAGTGGCGGCAAGGAAGAAAATATGAAATCCTCCACGGTCGAATCGAATGTGGGACTGGAAAGTGCGGATATAGCATTTGACCCAGGACGAAGAAGTCGCTGCTGTGGACTGTAGATTAGAGGTTTGTTTCAGTAAATAATGGTTTGAACCTTGCCAGCATCCTAGACTGGCCCCCCGAAGGGGCTCGCGTCCAGGGCTGTCCGCGATTGTCTCCATAAGAGGAATCAAAGAAAACAACGAGTGAATAGAGAATGAAGAGAGTGTGAACAACCTGGCAGGCACTTCATTGAGGCACAAGTGCGGCGCAGTCGTTCCTGCCTCCCACCGATTCGCGTCTACTTCTTCTCCCCTCCTGCTTCTTGCCATCCCAAAATTATGTACTTCTTCCAGGCGCGACTCAAGCTGCAAATCCCTGGTATAGACATCGAAAACGAAACCGGCGAGCATGCGGCTTTGCCTGAAGTTGACCATCTTCGCCAATCTGATAAAGACCACCACAAAGACGGCACCATGGAAGTCGCAGCAGCATCCAGTGTGTCGAAATCACTTAAGCGCAAGCTGCCGGGCAGCAAGCTTGACGATCGAGAACCGAGCTCCCAGAAGAGCGTCAAGGTTGACAGAGACGCGCCATGCCTAGCACCGGAGGCAGCCAACCCAGAGACAACCGTGGAAGCACCAGCGTCCCTCGCAACGATCGAGCCAGAAGTCCGCCTGGAGATATTGCGACAATTGCTGTTCCTGGAAAGAAATCAAGTGGTGACTTACAGGTCTGCTCACCTGGATGATCTTGAATTCAAACTCCTGGGCAGAGACCCGGACATAAACCGAGACAAATTCACACCGGGGCAGTGGCAAGGTGCCAGCATCGATGACCACGTGCTCCACCGGTCTCCAGCGCGAAATCCACTACCAGCCCCAGGTCCAAATCCTCCACGTATGCAGGCAACTGAAGGACGAAGGGGAGGACATCTTGCATAGCGGGAACCACTCCATCGGCATTCATGGAGCCCCTGACGATCTCGTCAACACATTGCGCAAATTCGGCGTAGGCCCCCGACGGTGGACAGGCACTGGCGGGCGACTCCTGCCTCAACCCGTCCTGCAGATCGACTTTCGCCCTGAGCAACTTGATTTTCGACCTGATCGATGGTTATTGTTCCCACCATCAGATCTTCGACGCTTGTCGCTCGCCCTGTACCCCACGAATGTTTTCAACCCGTCAAACATGACATATCTCCAACGCATGCACCTCCGGATATTCCCGGGTATTCGCCTGCTCAAAGCATTCGGGCAGAAGGAGATCACAGGTATCAAGGACCTCCTTCGGAACGACGTTATCGATTGGATCGGGAGTGAAGTGACGGGCTGCCTTGCAGACGGCATGCGGACACCAAGCTGTCGAGATTGCTCGATGGGTAAGGCGTCACCCCTCATGCTAGATGCTAATCGTTCTGCCGAGAAGATATAGTTCCAGATACGCCAAATCAGAGACAATGATGAGAGAGCAAGGGCCCTGCATACGAGCGAAAGTCTTCCAGCAGTGATGCAAGATTACCTTGATGTGCGAGACCGGATCTGGTTCGTCGCGAGGAACTACCCAAAACTATGCAAACCACCACTGTGCAAGCCCATAAAAGCAGGATGGCGGCTCTCATGCATGCTCTCCTGGATTTTATTCCACATCACATCCGCCCCGGGCTCAATGACTTCGCAACCCTGGCGCGTGCTGTTTGCCCACCGAGCCCTTACCCTCCCAGGTTATGTGCCTCTGACGGAATGGGAGATGCGCATTCATGTGCTCGTGGCAGGAATCCTGAGGTCGATGCCAGACATGCGATATTTGAGAGCTCATCATCTGGTGAAGGCAGGGGCGCTACTGGAGTTGAAAGACGAGAATCCTATGAGCCAGCAATTGTGTGAGTTGAAACCCATGGTGGCCAGCAAAACCTCGGATGAGCCGGCCTTGAAAGATATTATGGTGTCGCTTCAAAAGGGATTGAAGAAAGAAATAGAGAAGCAGTTTGGCGTGGAGATGGTCATTCCACACGGCACGCTGGACGATGAGCTGATGGGTGCCATCGCAGACGCAACATCGGAGGGTTAAGTACGGAGTAGGTGTACTATTCGGCACCATTGTATGAAGAGGGTCTGACGAGGCCCATGGCTAGACGCATGATGACGGTGTTGGTCTTATCAATGTGGTTTCAAACACGGAGCATAGAGCTCAAGAGTGTACTCGATACTCAGGATAAGGATTCAGGAAGAAGCAGCAGCGGTTTAGGAGATTGGGGTTAGAATTGACATTGTTGGAGCATCCCTGGTGATCCTCGTTATTCTTACTCCATCGTACGGATGACCACAGAGTACGAATACGAGGGCGTATGTACCAAGGGCAAGGCAGATCCGCTAAGCGAGACCCTGGCATGCCGTACCCCGGTCCTTCCCGCCAGCTGGTTCTGCATGAAACACCCTGAAGCTAACCTTCAAGTAGATCCTCGAAGCACAAATAAAGTGCTGTAGGTACAGGATGCACGCACATAGAGAATACAGTACGGAGTAGTCTAATTAACATAGAACCGAAGCCTCAAGAACTCACCTTCGTGGACACCACTGACCCGCAAGCCCGACGTCTGGAAGGTAACGCAAGTCACTGTACAGTACTGTACCTGATTTCAGCCGTACGCGGAACGAGCCCAAAGCATACGGGTACGACGGCACTCCGTATTCTGTGCGAAGTACTGTACTAGGTACAGTACCTGGTAGCACTCCGCTGCACCCTCGTCCTGTACTCCCGACGTGGGGTTAGCGGGCGAAAAGCTGGACGCCTGTTTCAGCTCCGCCGCAGCCGCAGACGCAAGCGAGTCCGCATCCAGAACTCAGTGCGAGGAACGGACTGCAGCCAACCACTGGCCAGTGCCACCAAGCGCATCAAGGACGGGAGCTGAAAACAGTTGCAGCCAGAGGACCGTGGGTGTACGAGTACAGTTCTAGCACATCACTTCACAACCACAATATAACAGATACTCTAGGATACGACAAACACGATTCAACAAGCGCGACAGGCCCGACAATCCACAATCCACAATATCATAGCGCGAGAGTACTGTACTGTCCGGCCATCACCGGCTCTCCTCATCACCTGGGGAAGGGGACTCCCAGGTCCTGTATGCTGTATACGGTTTACGGTACGGTATCAACTGAAGCGAGCTTCGTCGCGAAGAGCTCAGAAAAACGCGCGCGGCACAAATCACTCAATCCATCATGACAAAGGTGCAAATCCACGAACATACGACGTCGTACCACGCCATCACGACCAAGTCGCCGCATGGATTCCAGTGCCTGAAGAAATTATTCCTCGAGTACGACAATGGGAATCCTAGTCGGGTGGTTCTGGAGGGGCTTTTGGCGCGAGATTTTGTACGTCATCCACGCATGCTGTTATCACGTATCCATGTCTCTATCCATATCACCTGCAGTGTCACGTATCAGGTATCCAATATCACACGGCAAAATGGAACCTTGGATCTTGACTTCTCACTATTGCTCATGCTGCTGCTTATACTGACGATTACGATCATACAGACGGACAACGAGAACGAGTCAGAGAGGAGTATTGGGCGCGAAGAAGCCATTGTGAACATCATTTCTAGTCGGCAGCGATGTTCGAGACATCAGATCGATTTGAAGAGGGCGATTTGTATCGAGCATGATGCGAAGAGGCAGGAGGTACTGTTTGAGGGGGTTAGGTTTATGTTGGTATGGTTCTCACTCTCGTTCGGCAGGGGAAACTCTGATTCGGAGTCCTGTCTTCCCATATCACTACATACTGACGGGTGGTCAATAGTTTACTGCGCACGGCGACAAGGAAGTGGAATTACCCGTCGTGGAAGATAAAGGCCAGTGGATCCGTTTGCCTTTCTCAGGACGGATCGAGGTTCGCGTCAAGGAGAATAAATTCTCCTTGAAGGACGCGGTAATCGAGATTGTGGGCAGACGGTGGACGATCGACAATAGTCAGTTGGTGAAGAGGGAGATGTTGGCCCGGAAGACGGTAGAAGTCGGCTCAGACACAGGTCCGACGAGTCCCATGTCGAATGCAAGTGAGAGCTTGGAGAGGAGCCAGTCGGTAAATATGCCTCAAATCGGGCTGCCGGGGGGGATGAGTGAGTTGCCAGCGGCGTTGTCGGGGCTGGCTATGACTGACAGTAGGAGTCTGCCGCCGTACCCTCATTCGGCAACGGGGACGTCAACCGTTTCGGGCAGCTCGATCGACGGTGGAGATAGGTTCCTGAAAACCTGAGCACATCTTCCTCGAAGGGAGCGCTTGTAATCGCACCTGATTTTTGCCCAGGCAGGATGGCAAGGAGTTGGGCGTTGAATGGAGCAGATCATGTCCGAGGTCGCGTACCCGGTCGACCAACGTCCACACGGCAATCATTGGGATCGTGCCCATCAATGGAGTATCAGTCCTGCTTTGGACCGACATTGGGTCAACCGCTCACGATGCCGACACCGTCTTCGGTAATGGCGCACTCCTCGCCAACCCGCCCCTCATGAGTCTCTCAAACCGACTTTCCGTCCTTGCAAAGAACCCTCTATAATCCCGGCCCGGCATCTCAGGATTGCGCCAGCCATCTCTCGTCCAAACACTCCAGCTACCCATCTCCCTTGCCAACAGAACGTCAGTAGCTAGTCTATCCCCTAGAACCACAATCTCTTTCGGATCGTCGGTGACGCCATGTTCCTTGAAGTATCGCAGAATATCCGGACCGCAGAACGGTTTCTTGCGCTCAGGTTGTTGGCGTAGGACGGGGATGCCTAGCTCCTTCTCGAGCAACCTGGCTTCGGCTTCGTGCTCGGCGGAGGACGAACTGCCCGCCGTGTTTGAAACGATGAGAATGCTGTGCGGGTTGTGGGAGAATTCGTCGCTTTGTTTCAATTTCTCAAGCTTATTTATATATGCTTGATGGAGCATGGTCGTTTCCGGCGGACAGATGGTATTGTCCTTGTCGAGGACCAGGGCACGGATAGTGGGTTTCTTGCCTGTACTGTTGAGAGAAGGAAGCCACGGGCCGATTGGGAGTGGGAGTGGAAGGAGCGTAGGTATGGTTCTATGCGGGAGCAGGGCTGACGGCTCGCTCAGAGCGTAGGCTAAAGCCAGGCGCAGTGCTGGGACATTGGAAAAGAGTGGCATGTCAGAGAATGACTCGAGGAACGGAAGCAGGTTGCTTGTTGGAAACTGGAGTGAGTGTTCAATGAGGCGGGTGTGAGGACGACGTCAACATCAACATGCGGAGATAAGATTAGATTTTCTTTCAGATCCATATTTCATTTCTTTCCCGCAACCTGACCTGCGGTGCGAAGCAACCAACTGCGAATAGACATCCACATTTGAATTCCAGATCTTCCTGACCTCCATATTTACTGTCGCATCTTACCCCCAGTCCATCAATTACTGAGATCGACGCGCGCAAGCCCACCAGCCGCCCACCATGGGCAAACTCACATCAACAATCGGCATACCCATCAAGCTCCTCAACGAGGCACAGGTGAGTATCCACGCGGCAAGCGGCGATGAACTTCGAATGAGGCTAACCCCTGCGCGCAGGGCCATGTCGTCACGCTAGAACTGACGTCCGGTCAAGTCTACCGGGGCAAACTTCTAGAAGGTCCGTTTTGCGCCTTCCATCCGTCTCCCCTCCCACCACCCACTCTTGCCAAATCTCACGCTAACAATTTGCAGCGGAAGATAACATGAACGTCCAACTCAAAGATATCACGGCCACCGCCCGTGACGGCCGCGTCTCGCATCTCGACCAAGTCTACATCCGAGGGAGCCACGTCCGGTTCTTCATCGTCCCGGACATGCTTCGGAATGCACCTATGTTCCGTTCTAGGGGAACAAGAGGACGAGGTGTGGGATTAGCGAGAGGAAGAGCGACAGTCAATCGCGCACGGGCAGGAAGGAGGCAGTAAACGGGAGGCAATGGCGAGAACTGGAAGACCTGAAATTCGAATGGAACGGAATGGACTGCGCCCCGACTTCCAACGCTGGATACGGGCTACGAACACCGTAACGAGAAGGGAATAAAATACGCACGAGGAAAATGCATGGCATGGGCAGGCACGGCGTCAGGCACGAGGGAAACAGATACTGGTAACGTGCCGCTCTCACGGCGCTTGGCGTGCATATTGGTAGCCGACGCCTCACGCAAGTCGCGAAAGGCTAGTCATGGCGCTGAACCTCCAGAGAGATTGTTTTGCGGCACGAAGCCCCGACTCCATGAATCACCGTGTAGACGGTCGTGGCACCGCTTGACCCAAGCGGGAAAGGCGGCTTCTTACACGCTATTAACCGCCCATCACTTTCGGGTCCGGATAGCATAAATTCTATGACATTTCAGATGCCGACTCGCGCTACCTTCACTTCTCCCATACCACCGAATAAGCCAGTCCACGACTACCATCTCTCTTCCCTCTACTAGTCTCGCGTGCGTCCCAGCCTCCATCAAGAGTCTGACAAGGTCTGGACAAGATTGGTCATTCCGAGCTGCGAGCGCTTGAATGGTCGAGTCTGTAATGGCGTTGTTCTACCTTTGGAAATCATGAGTCTCAACCAAGGGAGGGGTGGAAAGGGATGTACACAATCGTGGGAAAGATCAATACTAAGAGGGGTGCTCGACCGGCAAGAACAGCCCCCTTACTCTGAACGCGCTGGCCGGCCGCCACGGCCTTGTAAGTATCAATCATCCTCGTTAACTGAAAGTATGCATACCGTAAGAGAAGACGGCAGATTCGGTTGCCGTCTAATAAGTTTTGCACCGTATCGAAAGCAGCCTCGACAGATTCCTCGATATTCTCATCGGAATCCAGAGGCTGCCGCGCGCAGTATTGCATCGAACGACAATGACAAAGGAAATAAGAGATGGCGCCGTGGCTAATTAGAAGATAGGCCACAACATTGATTTCAGCAAGAGTCAAATTCTCTTCCTCGCTCACCCGTAACCCTCGAGACTGTCTGGAGCACCTCCGGCGTCGCGCAGGCGATGCTAGCGGTAGGGCGATCGGCTCGGCCTCCTCGACGACATCACTTCCTCGTTCGGCGCCAAGGAGGGCATCTCGCTCTGAGACTCTATCTGTATCGATCAATCGATTCTGTTCCGACTGGGAAGGTGATGATCTTAAAGGGAAGAGCGGTGAGCCTGACGATGCCGTTGCATCGGTCTGGAGTACCCTCAAGCTCGGTAAGTCGGCTATCGTACTGCGGAAGTGGACAATCCTGCAATACTATTTCTTCAATGCTCAACGGCGAGGTGGAATGTTCACACTGTGACAGGTCTGTAGCCTCATCGATAAGGTGCAAGGTAACGACCAACTCGTCATAGATGCCAGTCTCGTTCTCGCTCTCGTCCAGGTATGAAGCCCATGTATCATCGTCGGTATTGGCGAAACCGTCAATCGACCTGTCAATCTCGGCACCGTCAGCGACTAATTGTGATCCATCGGGTAAGGCAGCCCTGTGGCAAGGTCCTTCTTCATGCCGATGGATGTGCTGATACCGATGCGTGGCCTCTGGCAAGACTCCGTGACCGGCCCTGCGATCGAGTTCTTGGTACAACTATGCAGAGTACGCACCAGCGACAAGGGTATTCGTCATTTCCTTCCATTTTGACAGGATATCGGATACATGTGGTCCCTCGACTCCGCAGGTAACGGAATCTCGGTCAGCTGGCATCCTGGAGGTTGCTTCTTGAGGGTGAAAGAGAAAGCCCTGTCAAGGCAAGCAACGCATTTTTTAGACCGAATTCTAACCAGACTTTCATTGCATCCCTTGGGCTAAAAACTAGGCCTATGACGGCTTGGGGGAAGAGCGGCGTCACTCGAAGGCCGACCATTGCTATGCTCACTGGTTGCATCGATCGTTCGACGGCCGTATCTCTACAGGACCTTGGTTGAGGACTAGATTGCTCGGAACAAACCCAGGAAAGCCCGTGCCGGACACGTCATCTCAACAGCAAGGAGACGTTTGATATAATAAGGGATAGTGCTGAGTATGGTAGTAAACACTTCGCGGCAGCGGAACTAGATATACCGTCCTCCACTTCCTGCCTCGCTCCTCCATCCCCGGATTTTCAATGCAGGAATGCTGCTCGCTTCACCACAGAGCAGGCTACTTAGCTGACAAGGTTCAGGCCTCTCTCTCTACATCCAGGAACAGAAGTTGACTTATCCAATTTTTATGAGCAGCAAATTGATTTCAGTCTACTTCTATCACTCAAGATGCACAACTACCATGGTCTGGTCATTTTTCTTCTTCCTCTCTGCGAACCCATCCTCTGTCCGTGTACTGCGTCTTCACTGTGGATTCCTATTACTAGCTGTCAGGGACACCGCAATCCAAGCTCTGCCATCAATATTGCTCTCAGGAGTCCAGCAGGCTTTCCACCGAGTCAAATGCCTGCCTCTGCCGTCTTGTTCGCCTCCGATGCACGTGGTCATAGAGATTGCCCCAACATTCGACGTGACGTCGTGGTAGGTATGGGTCGAACTCCGCAAGGTCGCCCTCGTGCATCTGAAGTAGAGTCTCCAGTGTTGTCTGAGCGTCTGGAACACGAAAATCGCCAGGAGATATCCACCGATCAGCAGTTCCTACAAGGTCCTCAGTTTCGCCATGGTCAAAACAGTATCTCTGGCTATCCGCGGCGTTATGGTCCCACAGTCCATCGGGAGGGATTCCGGCATCTTCGAGGCTGGCAGGGGAATCCTTCGGGCTGCTGATGTGTTCGGCTATGACTGCTTCGTCTTCCCCCCCCCCAGGACATGAAAATCAGGTTGCCGGTATGGGCATCCGCGGTGGATTAGACGAGCGTTGGTGACAACGACACTCTGAGCCCTTATCATTGAAGAATCTTGCCTCGAACTCTGGCACGGAAAAGTGGCGAAACTCGTTTTTGCCTTCTTCCCTGTCAATGAGTCTGACCCTCTCTCAGAACTCATTTACGCACCTGCCACGCTGAAACGGTGCTCGCCTCCTCCATCATCATACAACGGTCGTCGACATCGTCCACGGCACCCTGGCTGGTCAAGTTCCTTGGTCCTAAAGTCATGTGCCTGTCCAACGGAAACGCCACTCGCGTCTCCACCACTTTTGTATGCCTAGCCAAACCCCTTACCCACGTGGAGGCAACAACGTCCTCGAATATGGTAGGATTGTTCTTTCCAAGGCGAATCATGCCGCATGCTTTGTTCGTACAAATGCAAGTCGAGCCTTAGTTTTATCGACTTGTCTCAGCTCAGAATATCGTAAACATATTTCCGTCCCCGTCGCCTAAGAGTGCCTCGTCCTGGGAGTAAATAGCAGCGTCGAAGAAGGACAAGTCTGTTTCATCGGCTTCGGCCCAACCCGTGAACCGCAACTCCTTGGGGTGGATAGGACCAGGGTAGAGCAGGCGGAGTAACTCGGCGTCTTGCTCGGGAGTATATGCGTTAGAGATGGGCTTGTCTCCAGTCAGGATCGAGTCGAGTAAAGGGGCGAGGAAACGCTCATAGATGCCTGCATACTCGGCAATTTCGCTCCACCCCTGGGCCGAGATGGCTAGCAGATTGGACGTGAACAGCTTTGTGAGCTCAAAGATTTGTTGTGGGCTGTACTTTTCGGCAATGTTGTCGTAGCTATACCGGAGGCAGAACAAGATGACGAGGGCCGTGGCGAACATGTGGTTTCCGGCGAGAAATGGACGCGGGAAGTAGCCCGATAGGATTTGCTCACGACAGCTGCGCGCCGATGCCGATCCGGCTTTGAACGCGGCAGACAAGCTGGCTGCGTTGGGAAATGGCATGCGAGGAGAAGGCCGGTGGAGCATTACGAGACCGTGAAAGAAGACGAACTCGGTCCACCCGTCGTGAAGAAGGTCACTATGGAACCATTTGAGTAGGCGCTGTTCGGAAACTGCGAGCCATTCTTCCCAAGTTTGTCCGTAGTCCAGAGCCCTCCCCTGGAAATGGACCTCGATAATACCCGACTGCAATTGCCGGTATTGAATCCAACGAAGGGCCAGACCTTTGGCCGGTTGACTGCCGTCCTCCACCAAGCCCATGGCAGTGATGCACCGGTCAGGGAGAACGGACATGAGCTGGGCGTTGATGGCGAGATCGGGGATCGAGAAAGGCCGTCTCAATGCGGCGCAGATGGACCGGTCCATATAGTAGGCGGTCCAGAAGATTCGACGCCGCATATCAACGGTCAGCGGGTCGGAGCCATCGGCCACTTCTCGATGGAAGCCCAGCTCTAGGCAGTCCCTCATGGCCAACCCGCTCAAGATCCACACATTGCCCATTTTAGGGTTCACCGACGCATATTGAAGTAACAACAATGTCACCTGGATGCCCGCCATGTCGGACGGATAAGGAGTAGTTATCGAAAGATGTCGGATCCCTTCTTTGAAGAGAGATTCGGAGAAGGCGAGACACCTGGCGGCATGGCCGGCTGTGGCGCTGCCTAAGATGACTGATGTCGCCAGAATGAGGTAGATGACGAGAAAGTCATAGTCGAGCTTGACCGTCGGTGACGATTGCGATGCTTCCACGTCTTCCGATTCCCCCTTTTGTGGCAACTTTCGCAGGACACGATTCAACTGGTCCCAGACCGTGGGCTCGTAGAGAAAGGGATGCACTGGCAATGATCGTTGGACATACTTGTTGACCAACGCATAAACAATTTGACGTGGAACCCCGGCCAGAGCGGATGCATCGACTTCTTCTTCTTCGCGCTGTCGACTTCGAGTCACCATGGGGCCGGGGCTCTGTGACTCACCCGCAGTCGACGGAGAGACAATGAGTGATGGGGTCAGGCCCATTCGGATTCTTTGGACAACGTCGGTCAGCGAAGGTCCCAAAGGAATGGTGGCACTGATCATCAATTGGAGTTCAGCACTCGCTATGATGGTCTTCTTTGCGGCATTGCGCGAGGTGGCATCGCTTGTCGTGGTGGGTGCATCGTGATTGTTGTTGCTGGTGGTCGTGGTCGAGCCGGGCATTGCAGGCCGCAACTTGGGCACACTCCCCGTCGCCGTCCCCGTCGCCGTCCCCGTCCCAGTGCCAGCGTCGTAGCGAGCCGGCGCGGTGAGGTCAGGCTGCAACCGCTCAATCTCCTGCTCCAGGTACTGCACCAGGCTTCTGGGTATGGCGGCATTCTGGACCGAGTTGTACCCCTGGCAGATCCGATCGGAGACCAGACATCGGGAGCATGAAGGCAGTTTCCTATCGCACTATCAGACATGCAATTAGTACCCAGGTGGATGACAAACCGCAACAAGGGAGGGACTAGCTGGATTGGTGCATTACTTTGGCCTTGAGCTTATGACATCTCAAGCACGATAGGATGGTCCTTGGGTACTGTGTCGTGCTTCGCCGTGTCATTTTGGAGCAGTGGAGTGGCACTGGTGGTGAACGAGATGGGCGCACCCAAGGGAATCGAATCCGGCGGCCATGGAGGCAAGATAAGCAAGAGACTCTCCACGTCGATAAGGGGGAATCATGGTGTTGAACGAACCTGGGGCAAGCATACAGTAAACCGGTCTTCCCCGCCAGCCTTGTAATGTACGGGCGGGCAGTTATCTTTGCGATCAGCTCTTCAAAGTATCTTCGGCGGAAGCCCGAGATCGACAGAGCATGATTCCACCGATTCGTCGTCCCGTCAGACAAAATAGCTTCTTGGCTCGCTCCACCGTCTTAAGCCTTCTGCTAAGGTCATTACATGAGCAGCTTGGAGCTTGAGGTCAAGGCCGACGCGATTTCACCACCCCCGACAAAGTTTGATAATGCTCACATTGAATTGTGGGCTCACTGTGGGCTCACTGTGGGCTCTGACTTCATCGCTAGCCGCAACCTCATCAGCTCACGGGGGACGGCCCAAGCACCAAATGCTCCCAACGGGCACCTTACCGACTCCGCGAATATGTGCAAACCTCATCGGGGTGGGAAGCCTCGTGGGCAACACAGGGAGGAGGTTTAAACCTGTCGAGAACTGCCGACACTCAGCCTAGACCTCGAGGCTTCCGTGTCAAGAGGTGGTGACATTGAAGGGATCAGCAGCCCACGCCATGGCCTAGGATTGTCCATTCTCTTCAGCAGTTCGAAGACGCCGCCGCCGCCCTCGTGAGGCCACCAGTGTGTGTTATGGCCACGGTGGACGTCGCCGACATCATCCAGCCCGCTCTGCAATCTCTGCCTACCTGCCAACGTTGTCATCGTTTACGGAAGAAATGTGACTCTCAAATCCCTGCCTGCAGACTATGTGAAAAGGCCAACGCCGAGTGCGCAATTTACGACCATGTCCTTCAACGCTCGTTTCCAAGAAGGTGGTTTGTACAACTCCAAGATGCCTAGATCTGACAGGCTGACCTATGCCAGATATATCCAGTCCCTTGTATCGCGACTCGACAACCTCAAAGAAGCAACTGCGACCTCGGCACCACCGCCGAGATGCGCAGAGCAGAACCAAGGGAGCGGTCATTTTCCGACTCTGGCAACGCAGAATTCGACTTCCGGCGCAGGTTCGTCGTCCCTTCCGGAGCCATTTCTCCCATCGGGGTCGGACGTCGATTCGGATCTTCATTTTATTTTGCCGACCGCCACTGGGACAACGACACGGTTTTACGGCTCCAGCTCGGTCTTCAGCCTCACGGTCGAAGTCCTGACGGCAGCACGGGAAAGGTCTCTGTATACACCGTCACCCGCGTTGGAATCAGTATCACCTACCGAAGAGAGTTTCGGCGGGTTGGCCAACTTTTACGAGCTACCTACAACCGGCGTGCTGAATGAGACGGTCCGATCGCTCCTGAAGCTGTACTTGTCGTCGGTTGGCATTGTCTACCCGTTTGTGGATAAATCGCTTCTGGACATGGACACAATGGCCTATTTTGACATCCGGTCACGGCCCGATTTCGACGTGGCAAAGCTCCAAGGACGGCCCGCGTACCAATACTTTCGGGTGACGATGATGTGTGCCATCTCCTGTGCAAGCAAACTGAGACATCAGCCCAGCTTACTGGTATACGCCAATGCCTTCTACCAGGAAGCCGTCAAGCTCGTCGAAGCCGTCACCCATGAAGTGTCGGTGGACTCGTTGCAGGCCTTGTTATTTCTCAGCGTGTATTGCTTGTTCTTCCCGCGCAAAGGGAACATTTGGAAGCTGCTCAATTTCGCCTGCCGGCTGAGCATCCAGCTGAACTGTCACGTCGAGACTCACAACAATTTGGAACTCGACCGAGAGCAAGTTGCCCGACGGGACATCTTCTGGACGCTGTTCTCGATCGAGCGCCTTCTCGGGCAGCACTACGGTCGGCCTTCTGATCTGCCGTGCTCCATCATCTCGACGGAGCATCCCACCCGATTTCCCCCCGTCTACCTTGCTCCACCGGACGGCAACGACGCCGAGGTCCAGGCCTTTTGCGCCCGGCACATCTCTCGGCTGATGTATCTGCGCGGGGAACTCTACACGGACATGTACCTGCAGATCGATCCTCAAGAACCCGTTCGCAGCCTGGACTGGTTTGTGCACAAGTACTTCGAGTTGCACCAGTGGTTCCAGGAGGTGGAGCCGTTCCACGAGTCCCTCGGTTGCGGAACCATCGCCTGCCGCGTTTCTTTCCATTCCGCCGTCCTCTTTCTCTTCCAGCCTCTGATCCTGAGGGCTCTCTCTGGCCCGACGAGCAGCGCGGGGCCGACGAAGCCTGAACCGATCCCGTCCGAGAGTTTCTATTCCGCCTGTGAGCTGATCAGGATCCACGATCGGATCCTGCGCGCGCCCGAGAATTCCAGCCTGGGGATATATCCCATGACCTTCTTGTCCGCGCATTCCATCTGGCTCGCGGCAATGGCGCTGATGGCCCACTGTCTGTTGACCATCGATGGCCACGTCGAGACCCTGTCCCGGTTGTCGGATACTGCTCCATCACCCCGGACGGAGAAGCTCTCTTACGGCCAGAACGACATCTTTGGCGTGTCGAACATGTGCTTGATTCTCCTGGGCTGGTGCGGAGAAAAGTGGCCGGGGATGGGAGGAATGACCGATGCTTACCGGAGGCTCTCGCAGCAGGTTCTGCCGTTATTGGTGCAGAATGGACACGTCTAGGGCCGTAAGAGCTTCCGACCAATGGCTGGGTTCCCGAGCTTTCAAATCCAAGATGAGAAATTCAGGCCTGTGTGTGTGTGTGTGTATGTATACATCTCAAAAGAATGGTCGAGGAACCGGAGCACGAACCGGATCATACCTGTGTGAGACAACCGAATTTATACAGTACGTTGGTTTTAAGCTGCAAAAGGACTAGATACAATTGGGAGGCCTGGTCAGATTCAGATCTGCTTGATCGCTTGTCCCAAGACCTTTGCGATTCCCAGAATCTCTTCCTCCCGACCTCTGCGTCCCACGACCTGCAAGCCAATGGGGGCATTCTCGTAACCCACGGCGCCATGTTCCTCCCACCTGTCGGCATTGGTCTTGTCTCGGGTCCCCGGGATGGGCTCGCCTCCCACCTTGCCCGTGTCGATCTTCGGGTCGACGCGCAGGCCCGTGGGGAAGACGACGCAAGGGTAATCCAACAGGTTCCAGATCGAGGTGTAGTCGAGGTTGTCGTTCTCGGTCAAGACGGCGGCCACGAAGGGCGCCACGGGACTGATGATGGCGTCGACCGGCCGCCCGCTGGACGTCTTGGCCGCCGACGCATTCCACGCGTCCAGGTAGGTCTTGCGGTAGGCATCGCGGCGCTTGTTCAACTGCCACGCCTCCCACACGGTCAGGTGCTTGGATGCGCCTTCGCCGAGACCGGGCAGGATGGGTTCTCCCGAAGCGGCACACTCGTCGGCGATGTCCTTGCCGCCGTCCGCCTTGTAGACGACGTCGAGGATCGAGGTGCCCTCGACGTGGTCGACGGGCGACCAATCAATGACCTCGTGTCCCGCGGCGGTCAAGGCCGCCACGACGGCCTTCTCGGCTCGGGTGATGGGAGGGTGGACGCGAGTGACGCCATCGTCCCACATCATGGCGAAGCTGAGCTTGCCCTTCTTCTGGGGTGTCTCAAAGGCCGTTTCGTTCCACGGCTTCTCAAGCACGATGGGGTCGTACAGCCAGGGCTCCTGCGCCGCAATCGCCTTCATAAACTCGACCAGCCCCGTGTACGACGAACTCATGGGTCCAATGACCGACGGCACGGCCTCCTGGCCCAGCATCGAGTTTGCCGCCCACTGGTACGGCACGCGATGATACGAGGGTCGGAGAGACCAGATCCCACAAAAGGCCGCGGGGATGCGGACAGAGCCACCAATGTCGGTTCCGACACCGAGAGGGGAGCCATGCATGGCCAGGAGGGCGCCTTCGCCGCCCGTGGAGCCGCCTGGCGTGAGATCTCGATTGGAGGGGTTGGTCGTCAAACCGTAGACAAAGTTGTCGACTTCGCCGCGCATGATGTTTTGGGGCAGGTTGGTGCGGACGTAGTAGACGGCGCCGGCCTTGACGAGGAGGTCCACGAGAGTGCAGTGGCGATCCGAGACGGTGCCGATGCGCGAGACGTAGCCGATGTTCAACTCGTAGCCCTTGATATGGAACTGATCCTTGAGGGAGATGGGGAGACCGTGCAGAGGCCCGACGGGCTTGCCGGTCTCGGCCAGGATCTTGTCCAGGGCTTTGGCGTTTTCAAACGCCTCGGGGATCATGGTCTCGGTGAGCACGCGGACGAGCTGCTGGGTGAAGATGGTCTGCTTGACGTAGGCCTCCAGCACCTCGACCGAGGTCAGTTGGCGCGAGTGGATTTTCTCGAGCAGGGCCGTCACGTCCAGGATGGAGACGATTTCGATCTCCTTCTTTGTCAGCAACGGTGACAGGAGCCCGACCACGGACTTCTGGTCGGCTGGTGGCAGGTCTTTCTCGGCCACCCAGTACTGCTTGGGGATCAGGGCATCCCGCGCTTTCGCGCGCTTCGTACCCTTGACAGCAAACCCGGCGGTCGACATGATGGTTGTTGGACGGGAATGTATTCTATTGATTGGCACTGAAAGAGACCATGTGCGTGCGGCCGAGTCGACTGGGTGGATTGGTGACACTGGGGTTCTGGAAGCTCTTTAATAGGGCATGAACAGCAAACACCCTGCTGCATCCATGCTTTCTGGCCCAGCACGAATTCGAGCCATGTTGCCAGGCGATCTGCCCCATTAGGGCCAGTGACTGCATGGATAACAGGGAACCGAAGATGGAGCACCGGCCTTGACCGCCGCTGGGAAGTCGTGGTGACGGCCAAGGGCGGTACTCTTGATAAGATCAAGCGCCAGGAAAGCGGCTGCTCGGCTGTTCGGCTGCCCCTGGCGGAATACATGATCCGCCAGGATGACAGCAACGAAGACCAAAATGGATCGACGCGCACCTTAAATGCCGGTGGACCCTCGTAGTTTACCGACACTGATAGAAAACTCAGGCCGTATCAAGGTCGATGTGCAACGGCGAATGGACATCATGTTTGTGCCTGGGAATCGATCCTGATAGTAAGACCAATTCCAAAGTTTATGCTCCCGGAGGGATCAGTCCTGGCAGCGCTGTGCCAGTCGTGCAAGTTGAATGTTGGTTCGGTCGTAACTGACGACTACCTATGTACCTTTCCCAGAAGGGTTAGACAAACCCCTGCAGCTAGGCTAGATAGGGTTAGGGTCGCAACCGTACTGCGCAAGCGATTGGAACTTACCAACTCGACCATTTGTTACGACGTGTTGCGCAATCGCCAAACGTTCACGAATCAAGGGGAGCTTTTTGGGGCCGCGGAGGCCGTGTACGTTGCAACTTTTCCGTGAGATCTACAGGTCACAGAATCATCTAAGGAAGGGGTGGGCGGCAAAGGCCGTGTAGCCTGGACCAATTGGACTCAACCCCCCGGAGAACGTTTCCCGCTATTGACTTGTTGATAATGCAGGGATCGACAGGACAGATTCCCCACTGCTTCAGGGCTTCCGTATCTTGACCTGGTGAGCTAGTCCCCCGCAGTCAGCACGGAGTCATCCCTTCGCCCCAAGTTTGACAGACTTCGAGACCACTATCACCACCTCCTCCCTCTGAGTCTTGGCCACCAGTGGGTGATAATATGCTTGACTCGGGGGAGGAACGACATGGCCTTGGCCGCCTTATCGACTCACTATCAAGTTTTGAGAATCAGTATCGCGCACAGGATTGAGGGTCTTGTCCGACACTGTTCTCCTCTGAAGACTATTCCATGGCCTTATCTCACCCCAAACCACATCACGGATTGCAATCGATGCTCCCAGAAGAGACGGCGATAAAGCATGGTCGATCACAGCGACCGCTTCTACAGCGGTCGAGCTGGATATGATGAAAACACCTTGGTGGATGGGTGTGTATAAGTATATGCACATCCACACTGCCCGAGATCACGGAGACGTTCAAGCATTTCAAAGGTACCATTCTCTCGGATCTCTTTGTCCCAAATCACTCTCGGGCCAGGATCATTCACCAACCCTATCATGACTGAAACTATCCTCCCAACAGCCGCCGGGTATGGCATCGTGCTCGGTGTCGGCTGCTTCTTCACCTTCTTCATGCTGGGCATCACGTGGCTGCAGGCCCGTTATACCGAGTACTCTCCCAATCACGCCGTCGAATTCAACAGTGCCTCACGCTCCGTCAAACCGGGCCTGATTGCCGCCGGTGTCGTCTCGGCCTGGACCTGGGCCGCCACCTTGCTCCAGAGCTCGACCATCGCCTACAAGTATGGCATTTCTGGACCCTATTGGTATGCCGCCGGGGCCACCGTCCAGGTGCTGGTCATGGCCCAGAATTCGGCCAAACTCAAAATCAACGCGCCGACAGCCAACACCTTTCTCCAGCCCGTCAAGGTGCGATGGGGCACCAGCATGCACATCACGTGCATGTTCTTCGCCTTTGTGACCAATTTTTTGGTGTCGTCGATGCTCATTGTAGGCTCCAGCGACACCGTCCACTCGCTGACGGGCATGCCGGTCGAGGCAGCCTGCTTCCTGATCCCGGCGACCGTGGTAGGGTATGTGGTGGTGGGAGGAATGCGCGCGACCCTGCTCTGCGACTACACCCACACGTCGGTTTTGTTTGTGGTGATCCTCTTCTTCATGTTCACCGTCTACGGCGCCAGTGACAAGATTGGCTCCCCAGGCCGCATGTGGGAGCTGCTGCAGGAAGCAGCCGCCAAAAACCCCGTCGTCAACAATGCGGGCGGGTCGTACGTCACCTTCCGCAGCAAAGGAGCCATCATCTTTGGCATCATCAACATCACGGGCAACTTTGCCACCGTCTTCCTCGACCAGGCCTACTGGCAACGTGCCATTGCCTCGCAGACCCGGTCATCCGTCAAGGCTTTTATTGCCGGTGGCCTGCTGTGGTTCGCCATCCCCCTGGGGTTTGCCTCGTGCATGGGCTTGACCAGCGTCGCCTTGTCCAGCAACCCAGACTATCCGGGATTCCCGAAGCTGCTGACTCCAGATCAAGTCAGCGCCGGGCTGGCTGCTCCGTATGGAGTAACGGCGCTCTTGGGGACTTCGGGCGCGACGCTGATGCTGGTTCTGCTGTTTCTTGCCGTGACGTCCGCCTCGTCCGCCGAACTGATTGCTGTGTCGAGCATCTTGACCTACGACATCTACGCCACCTATGTCAAGCCAAAGGCCACGGAAAAGCAATTGATGCTGGTCTCCCACGCGGGCGTCTGTTTCTGGGGGCTGTGCATGGCCGTTTTTGGCATCATGTTCTACAAAATCGGCATCTCGCTCGGGTGGCTGTTTGAATTCGTCGGTTGTGTCTTGGGCTCCGCCGCCCCCATTGTCTGCTTGGCCATGCGCAGTCGGACGGCCAGCAAGTGGTGGTGTTTTGCCGCCATCTGGATCGGGCTCTTCTGCGCCATGGCCTCTTGGTTCGCCGTGGCTGGGTGTTTGAATGACGGCACAATCTCCGTCGAGACCACGGGCCAAGACTACCCGATGCTGGCAGGCAGTGTGGTCGGTGGAACCATGAGTTTCATCATCGCCTTGATTGGCATGTGGGTCCACCCGGAGAAATACGATTTTTCGGCCATGAAGGCCATAGGACAGTCCCCGCTGCTGCAGGGACAAGAGCCTGACGGCACACGAGCCAGGGCGCATGTGGAGAGCAAAGGCAGCGAAGAGGAAATCGGCGCCGTCAAGGTGTCCGCGACCGAGGGCGTGTCCGGCGACGAAGAAAAGACATTTCCTGCCGATGTCGTGTCGTGGTCCCGGTCCGGTGGCAGCTCAGTCTCCGGGCAAGATTCCGAGTTGTCGTTTCTCCAGAAGTCCTTTGTCCGCTCTGTGTGGGTGTCGCTCGTCCTGTGCACCATCTTGGTCATCATCATCCCCCTGCCCATCTTTTTCTCCTCGGTGGTATACGGCAAAGGTGGATTCACCACTTGGATAAGTCTGGTCATTGCCTGGCTGCTGGTGGCTGCTTGTGGCTGTATTCTCTACCCTATCTGGGAGTCCCGGGAAGCTCTGATGCAAGTTTCCAAAGGCATTTACAACGACCTGAGGGGCAAACGTCCTGTCTAGGCTTGGGGAAGCCGAGATAGGACTCTCCAGTCTCAACCCTCTCCGAAACTACCCTCTCTTCTAGGATGGATCATTGCCTTCTCGGTCACAGATGGCCATTCCATCTACTATTAGGACTTCCTCGGTTGGTTAAGTGAAACATCAAGGAATAGAGCCCAGACAGAAATGCGAGTGATTTTGACAACGTGGAAAAAGAAGAACCCATCCTTTTTCCTACCATGTCAATCTTTCCGATGTTATCCTAAAACACTGTCACAATTAAATTAAAGCGGCGCGATCAGGCGAGTCGCACGTGCGCTTGCGGTGCCGAGGCTGAATATAAATTGGGACGCCGGGTCTGTAGACGTCATGTTTGCCGCCATCACTTCTTCCATTCCGTCGGTCAGGACTCGCTCCTGTAAGCCCATTCTGGATTAAGAATCGCAAACGCACAAGACCCGTGTAAATGCGCCTTTAGCGAACTCTGCAAAAGCGGTTGGATCCTGGCCCAGAGACCCAACACGTGCCCGGAGAGCGCTTCCGACGTGGAACATTGCATTCCTCATGGACTACCTGAGGTTGACTCTCCGATAAATGCCGAGACGAAGACACAAGAATACCTGCACATACACACAGCAAACAAGCTCACCCGAGGATCGAAGCTCCTAGGGAAGACAAACACCGCCGCACCACGGCCATGTCGTCTACGACCCCTGCATCCCAAGTCAAAGCCTCGTCACTCCGCATTCTCATCCTTTCTCCCAGCGCTAGTCCCGGCCTTTCTGGTTCAACTTCAGCGTCACCCTCGATACCGACGGCGCCCCTCTTCCCAGCCTTCCTCGAAGCAATCACGGGTTCGAAACCATCCGCCGACGTGACAACTTTTGCCGGCTACACATCCCACCCGCCATTACGGTTGACGACGAAATACTACGCCCGCGACGTGGGGATATGGTGCGACGAATTACCAGCACCGACGCCTCCATCTACGCGAGCGTCTCCCGCGCAGGTATCCTCCTCGGCCGGAGAGAAGGATCCAAGCAACAGGCATGAACCGAATGCCAAGCGCGAGGACCGAAGCCGAAGCCAAAGCCAAGGCACCGATGAACTCGAACCCAACACAAATACAGATACCGATACCGATACCGATACCGATATCGGTATACACACCCAGTCGAGAAACCCGGAGCCAGAACCAACCCTCCAGGACTGGACGCTTCAGATCCTCTCCCCGGAGGCACGAGAAGTCCGCGCCGTGATCGCGGGGATTGTCCTGCTCTTGCCGACCACCACCGCACGCGCATCGGCGTCAGCACCGCCATCACAGAACCTAGAGGCATTCATCCAGTTCATCCAAACGGCCCACGCCCTCCGCGAAGCCATCGAAGATGACCTCCCCAGTCGGGATATCGCTTCCCTGGTCGTTTTGCAGCCTACCTCCCTTTCTCCGACCGCCGCCGCCGCAGCGGGTAGGCGAGGGGGAGACCATCTCCTCGAACAGCTCGAGGACCGCTGTCTCTCGGAGGGGTATCTGGGATGGGACTTCGTGGCATGGGACAGCCTTCACATGACCCCTTCGTCGGCTTCGGGGGGTGTTGGCTTAGTCTCAGGCTCAGGTTCAGGATCAAGATCAGGTTCGGCGTCGGATCAAGGCCACAGGGCAAAGGGTCAAGGCGAAGAGGAGCAGGAGGAAACCGAGAGGAACGAATTCGGGGAGAAAACCGGTCTGCCGCGCGTGCTCGAAGTTCTAGAAGCGGTCGACTGGTCGGCCGAACTGGATTTCGATGGCCGAGACGAAGCTGAGGGCGAGGCATTCGACTTTGACGCCGACGATGGATCGCCAAATATACGGCCCGCGCTCGACGGGAGCGCTAGCTTCTCGGGTCTCGATTTCGAACTCCAGCGCGAGATGATGGAGTTGAAGATGAGTATGCTGGGTTGGGGTAGCGATGAGGACGACGAGGACGATGTCGAGGCTGGTTCGAGGGAGAGGAATCACCCTGGCGATGATGATGATCACGACGACGACGAAGAGTCGCAGATCGAGCGGTTTCCTGGCCTGGTTGAGCGGGTCGTCGCCATAAGAGAAGCGGGCCAGGAGATGGGCAAGGATGAGAGGGAGAGGTTTGCGAAAAGGGAGATTGCGAGGATCATGAGGGAGATGGGATAAGGCCGTCATCTCGAAGACAAGAATCCATGCACGGCTTGCAATGGGAATTAGGGTGTGATCATGACCGTGCCAACCACATGCATTACTCGTTTGCGCCTGGTAACCTCGACAATATCCATACAATAATGTACAGGTGTTGCTGCCCTCCGTCTGGGTCTGTGGTTATACATGCCACTCTAACGCCACCGGTGAGATTTCAGACATATGCCAAGTGCTCAAAACATGAGCAACTCCATCCATGCCTATGCTTAGAAGTAACATATCATCAACACATGAGACCTCCCTGGTCGCTACCAGGCGCCATCCGAACATGGCCTTCACACTTCCCACCCATCACTGGCCCACTTCCTCGTCCAGTCCGACTTCTTCTCCGCCAACCACGGCTTATTTCCTTCAAAGGCCTTGTTGTACCCCATACTCCAGCGGTCTTCCACCTCCATCAGCATGGCTTGTTGAGGTTGCGCATGAGGTGGAATGGGGACTTTGGGTTTCGGGCGGCGACCTCTCGGTAACCCTGAGCCCGAAGAGCCAGATCCTTTCGTGGTTGGTTTCGTTGTGGAGGTCTTTCCGGCCGCTGATGAGGATTCTTTCTCCACCTCTTTTACAATCGCTCGTAATTCCTTGTCGTCAGAAGTGATTTGCGCCTTGACAAATGCCACGTCGCACTCCGCGTCGCCATTCAATATCTCCATGACACTCTTCCTCGGGGTATACTTGTACTTATCCAAGTCGATCGGCCCGTCCTTCGGCACCACGTTCGGATCCAGGTATGCTTTGTCGCCCATTTCAAGCAGTTGGCTAATATCGAGGCTCTCTCCATGGGGAATCTTCTCAGGATGACTTGGCGTCACACAATCCATATCGACCTCCTTGCGCAGAACGTGATCAATGTCGACCGCCGAAAAAAAAGCAACCGATTGAGGCAAGTCTTCAATGCCCATCTGCTGGCTGAACATCGCCCTGGTCCAGAGATTGCTAATTTGCAATGCCATTGCTGCACGGTAGCGATCTTCTTGCGCCACGAGGTATCGGATTTCATCATGCACCGTGATCGCCAGGCGGGCATCAAGGTTGAAGCGACGGATCAGGTAGTCCATGCCGATTATCAGGAGGTGCAGGTAATCAACACCCGACGATTGGATTGCCCAATTGATGCGAGATGTCATGAACGAACCCTGATTGATGAACCTCCGCATCAGGGCTTCTGTAATTCCTGCTCCCAAAACAGGCGTGCGAGGACGTTCTTGCTCGGCGAATTCCTCGAGTTTGTTGAACACGAAAGATTCGGTGCCTCCACGCCAGAAGGTACCATTCCCAAGCATCTTGCGTCGCGTGCGCGTGCCTTTTGTTTCCTTGTAGAGCTTCGACGCGATATCCATTGTTTGTTGCTCCGACAGGCTCGGATTGAACTGACGGAGTAAGGTGGCTGCGAATTTCAGGCCGGCGCCGTAGATGCGGCCGTAGTTGAAGACCTTGGCGTCATTGCGGGAAATGCCCAGGATTTTGGCCGTTTTGGAATGAAGATCTGTGCCTGCAGCTTTTGTGCCTTCCAGCGTCATGAAGCCGATGGCATTGCCGCCGTGGAGTTGGAATTGGGCATCTCCAACGAGAGATGCAATCCAGAGCTCCTCGCTATCGACGTCTGCTCCAACAAAGCAGTAGCCGGGCGGTGCCTTGATCATGGCTTTGAGTTCAGACCCCACACGGTTGGATTTGGCATTCGACGCCGTCAGCCAGGTATTCTCCACAGCGCGCCGCGTAATGGTGCCCATGGGGATGATCTGAGGCAGGATGAAACCTTGATCTGATTTGCCAGCGAGAGATGAATCCCGATCGGCTTCCTTGACGACCAACTGAGAGGTGATTCGGTCACGGGCCGAGATCCAGTATGAGCATGACGCATTCATTTCTAATGCTTCTCTTGCCAGAGGATACTGTGACGACAATGTGCCAGATTCAAAGTATTGCAGGTAGCCCTTGGCGAGGGGCGATGTGCAACGAGCAGTTGGGCCATCCTTGTGCGGGAGCTTGTAGTAAGTATGTGCAAAATCGTTCTTAAGCTTGACATTCTCCTCGTTGGTCATATCGCAGCTGACGGCATTGCTGTGCTCATACTTATGCACCTCGCCACTTGGAACCCGGAAAGTCCAACCATGCAAGTCTGACCATACTAGAGGGTATCCATCCCAGCAGAGATTCAACAAGAGCGGCGCGATTCTCGTACGAACAGTCAGGCTGATGGGCGACGAATTCGACGTGAACAAATCTCGGTACCAATTTGGGGCACCAGGTTTCTTCTGCCGAGCAACTGGAACCGGCTCCTCGCCCTTTTTCTTTATCTTCTTGTACCTGATCTCTTGGCCTGACCAGTCCAGCTGACTGAGCCAAGGGTCGCTGTTGTATACCTCGGGCTTGTCCTTAGCGCTTAGCGCCACTTCACAGAGTTGTAAAAGTCGGTTTTGGACGTCTTTCAACCGCTGTTGGTAGGTGCGCTCGGCCCTCTCTAGGTACTCGTCCCACGACTTGTCGACAGGCAGAATGACGGAGGATATGTGCCGAAGCGCCCCAAAGTTTACCGGGTGAGGACAAGTCTCCAAAAAGTTGGGAAAGACTTTCTGGAAGACCTTGTGGGTGATGGCGACGTCCGCAGCACAGTAGTCCAGCAGTTCCTCGATTCGTTGCACGATGCCCTGCCGGTCCAGTTCGCCAAAGTAGTCCCTTTGGCTCTTGTCAATGGTAATGCCTGTGTGGAACTTGGCCACATCTCGTAGTGAGTTGATGGAACTTCGTCCGACCCACAGTTCTTCCTCTTCCTCGCTTAGCATCTTACTTTCAAGCATTCTCTGGAGCTCAATCGAGTTGTGGTCGCCCGACATCTTATCTCGCAAGTCCCTGTTCTTCTTGTGCTTCATCCAAGTCGGCCGTTGTCTCGAACACATTCCGTTGACAGCGACATGCAGCGACATGGTATCAAGGAAGAAGTTCCGAGACTGCTTCAGGTCGTACTCCTCCTCGACTCTTGCGCGATCGTATCCAACGTTGTGGCCCACGACTATCCGTGGTTTCGTTGGGTCGCCCAGCGGTATGAGCTGTCTTGGATTCTCCGTCTCTCCGAGTAGCCACGGAGATATCCAGGCATACCAAGCCGTAGGACTGGCGGCAGTGGCCATAACAGCAAATGGTGACTCTCGCCACAAAGTCTCGACATCGAATGACAGCATTGTCTCCTCTGGCGCGTCCACCTCTTCCGTAGTCATGTCCAGATGGTACTTTGTCCACCCGCTTTTAATGACCCATTTCCGAGGTCTTTGCGGAGTATTCGCTCGGACGAAGGTGTTGGCGTAGGATAGGTAGGGCTCGGAGGCGTCCATGGCCAGCTTGGTGAAGTGTTCGTCTAGACTGCTTCCAATGACCGGGGGAACGTCAAGCCCGATGGCGGCACTATTGTCCTGATTTTTGCCCAGTAGATCATGCCTGCGCAAATGATCTTTGGATAACTCGACTAAATCCAGGCGTGGTCGCGTCGCCCTCGAAGCAAATACTTGCGGATGGAGATGATCGCTCAGCTGTTGCACACCAATCTCATTGAATCTGGCACTGGCGACCCGTGCCAGTGACTTCCGCTCGGTGTTAGAATTATCGGCCTCGGAGGCATAATGTCGTCGCAGGATTTCTGTTGCCCTTGCAGCAAACTGGGGGCGTAACCTGAACTTCTGGGAGGTTCTGATATAGCCTCGCGCACATTGCGCAGGCGTAGGAGGCCACAACATTGATGCGACCAGCTTTCCGTCACCGCGACATTGCAACAGACGGTTCAAACGAGTGAAAGTGAAGGCAAAGGGAACCGTCTTGATGTCGTCTGATCAGGAGTCGCCCTGAAAGATGAGGCAGGCCCGATAAGGCCTTATCATCACGTGATAATTGATCGGTACGGAGGAGCAAAGGTTCTCGACACGGCACGTGCCCGGCGTGTTTTCCACCAACGTTCCCGCCTTCAACGCCTTTAACACAGTTTGAACTGTACAGCTCGTTGGGACACTAGGTATTTGACAGAGGCGCTACGATGGCATTCAACGCAAAGAACCTGGAATATAACAAACAAGAACCCGCCTTTCTTCGCAAATTAAAAGGGGAGTTCAGCGGCCTTGATGGAAGACACAACGTCCAGATCGCTCGACCAAAGAAAGACAGGTTAAGGACTGGCGATGACGATGAAGATGAGCCGGTGATTGTTGATGAGCAAGGCGAAAGAATTGAAAAGGCCGAGTTTGAACGGCGACTCAAAGGGGAAGACGACGGTGATACGCCAGCCGCAATGGAGACTGCTGCAGACTCTGCCGAGGAAGACGTAAAACATTCTGAGAGGCAGAGAGTCACCGAAATCGGCTCCTCAGCAAATGCAAAGAAAAGAAAGGTTGGGAAGCTTGTTGGCGGAGAGGGCGGGAATCAACAAGGGGAAAGCGACGAGGACGATAAGCAGAAACGCTTAGCCCAGGGGAAAGCCGAAAAAGTCTCTCCGGCCAAGAAACCTGCTGCCGCGCCAAAGAAGAAGGGGAAGAAGATCAAATTGTCCTTTGACGAGCCTGAATGAAGAGATGGGTGTTCCAGTCGAAACATTCAGCCAAGGTTCAAGACTGGCGGAAAGCGCGACGCCGACTCCCCAAGGACAGGGCCCGAACGAGTGGATAAGCCAAGCAGGGGACTCAGCTTTGACGACCCCTAAATGAAACTGCCTACAACTCCAGCAGTCGTTGAGTCTGTCAGACATCGTCGATGGAGAAAATGACGACATCGCAGATACCAGGCAATTCCGCAAGGACCACAGAGTGTATAACATGGCTGATTTGTACATGCTGAATCGGTCCTGCAATCGTCCTATGCACAATCCCGCAGAAGCACGGGACAGAAGGCGACCTCTTTTTTATCCGTCAAGCATAGGCAGCCCAGCCACAATACAACACTGCCAAATTCCGTTCATCTGTTGCCTGCCGAATCAACTCGTTAACCGTTGCCTCCACACTCAATGCCTTGCCCAACTTCTTCGCCACTACTGTCAGTGCCCGGTCCGCTTCACTTGGCTCTGTCTCTTCCCTTCTCGCTGCAATGAGGCCAAAAGCAGCGGCGTCGTTTGAGACTGACGTACTGCTGATGCTTGTTGCGGTGGTGCCTCCCGCAGCACCGTCTGCGGCCGGGGCTTGTCCGTTGTTCTCCTGCATTTTTTGGAGGCGAAGTGGAGACACGGACCATGAGTATAGGGGATCATAGCGGAGAACGTCCAGGATGGTCATTATGGCTTCTTGATCGCGACGAAGGGCTTCAAGGGTGAAGTTGCAACAGCGACGGAACACGCCCTCCACGCCTGTCAGTCCCATTCCGTCGACGAGGTCGCGTGTCAGGCGGAAGGGAACGACTTCAGGCACTGGTAACACCCGGCCAGCCTCGAAAGCTACGCCCAGGTCGATGTGCACTACCTCTCCGGTCTTTTCATCAAGCAGGATATTGTGCCCGTGTCGATCGCCCAGACCTAACACATGGCCTAGGATGCTGATCGCAGCCGTGGAGCGACTGTAGTTGAGGCGCTTGTAGAACCAATCGTCAGGGTCGAGGAACTTCTCCATGAAGAAGAAGCGCATGACTGGGTGGAAATTGGCGGCTACCGTTTGGTAAGCTCGTACTCGTTGGTCGACGGTCTTCCCTTGGGCGTCTGCAATATCCTTTCTGGCTTTGTTAGATTTGTAGTCCTTGGGATGGTATCGTGCGTGAGCCGGGAGCAGGTACTCGTTCAACGGGATTGTATTCTGGACGAATTCGATCACACCCGAATTTTTGGTCAAGGGCACCACTTTGTACGTTCTGATGCCGAGATCCCGCTGTCGTGTGGTGCGGTGCTCTTTGAGGAGGTTGGAAACTTGCTCGAACACCTGTTCCATGATTGCGTCTTGTCGAAGGTCGTCATTGCCGCCCTTCAAAAGCAATTTGTGTCGAGAGCCATCAGAGGCTATGATAGTGGCAATCTTGGGCGCTGAGACGCCGCTTGCAACAGAAAGCTCTGGGCTGATCGAGACAGATGTCGGTACCTGCGAGTAGTCACGATCTGCTCGTAAAGCGATAGTCATCGTCGGCGGGGGGATCTTCGAAGTCGGTTTCGTGATTTGTGCCTCCAGCCCCGGGCCACCTTGCAGCTTCCGTAATTGGAGAGTCTTGGTGTCGGACTTGCCATGCTTGTCTGGCAGCGGTTCTACCGCGACTTTATTGAGAGCGACGCAGGTGTTGTGGACAGCGGTCCATATTGCGGAGGATGTGCTCTGTTGCCTGACGCGCTCGGTCAATCTGTTTGCTGCCGTCCATCTGGATGCAGCTATATCGTCGCCTGTCGGCGGCCGGGACTTGCTGGTTGCGAAGACCTGGTATAGACTGTGGTATGGGTGATCCGAGCAGATCCGAAACATGAGGTCCTTGAGAAGCTTCTGGAAGTCGTCCTTCAGGTCCAACAAACGCGACGTCAGCTGGTTGACCAGTGGCGCGAACTTGATTGTTGGAACCGAGCCGAGGTGCTTCTGGACCGCAGCATTCGCGGTCGGGCTTTCTGCCTGGTTGAGCCAGAGTGCAATAAATCGGAGGGTGTCGTTAGGGTAGTCATCAGAAGCTCTCATTGAGAGAAGGTAGTTCTCCAGGCACTGCAGAATCAAGTTCTCCCGGTTCTCCGATACCCTTTTCCATTCTGCCTCGTCCAATTTGAGCCAGTTTCGCGCCCTGGCCCAATGGGACTTGACCTTCTGTTTCTGCTGCTCCGTTGTGCTGTTCCTCACCATTTTTTCGAGCTCATAGACTTCCCGTGTCTTCCGCTCTCGGATCTTGCTGATGCGTGTAAAGTCGTCCAGGTTGTCGGTATCTTGCAGCTGCATATCACAGAAGGCAGCAAAGTTGTGGAAAACCCGGCCAGCGGCAGATCCTGTTCTAGGTCCGTGTAGCTCTTGAATCGCAGGGGCTAGATAGCGCTCGATGATCTCGTCCGGTTTCTCGAGACGAGCCTCGGCAACCTTGTGCCCAAGGTCCGTCAGAATGTCAGCTCGTGTTACGGCAATGGCTTGTTTCGCAATATCTTTTCGACTTCTCAGACCTTCCAGAATTCCAATGGATGCGGACGCTTCTTCTTGTTCCCATAAAGTTTTGGCAAGGTCGTAATTGGTCGCAATGTCGACCTGCAACCCGACTTGCTGAGCCAAGTGATTAAGCTCGGACAGATACATCGCTCTGTTCAAACAGAATTGAGGTTCGTCATAGCTCGATGCCACTTCCAGAGATTGCCGAGTCACCCGAACCTCGAAAAGCAGCGCTTGGTGGAGGTTCACAAGGAAGGAACTCTGTAAACGCTGGTCTCTTCTGATGGCCGCGAAGGCTGCCTCTCTGCCTGCCAACACTGGCGAGAGCACGTCGAACCTGCTGTTGTCAGTAGTAATCCAGCAATATGTAAGCACACTTACTCGGCGAGCTTGAAGTTTTTATTCCTGGCGGCTAAAGCTGCACAGGCCAATTCCAGACCCTCCGCCGATGTTGCACCAAGAGTCTGTCTCGCTTCTGCAAGGACTGCCAAGTTCGAATAAAGGCGATGAGAGTGGCTTCTACTAGCAGAGTCGGCCTTGATAGCGCTACCCACGTCGAGCAACGATTGGTCCAGCTCCATGAGGAAGCTCTCTTTATTTGAGATGCTATGCATGCCGCGGAACAAAGACAACAGGCCCATTGATGACGGGGTTGATTCATTTGGGGTCAGCAAATCCCATCGACCTTGTGCAGGTCTACTATCCACAGAAGAACCCTTCTGGAAGACTTCATAGTGTTGTCTCACAGCCTCTGAGATGCCCTGCATATTCGCAGCACTCAGCGTTGACGCGGTAGCTCGTGCCACTGGGCCTAGTGCGGCGGCTTGCTCATTGACCCTCAGTTGAGAGTCTAGCATAGCACTGCGGAATGACAATGATTTCTGACTCGCGCCTTCATGGCCTAGTTTACTGATGACGGACTGCAAGTCGTAGGTTGGATACTTACCATAGAAGAAATCAGGATCATCAACATTCTCGTAGATCCTCGAGATGATTTCGGTGGGAATGCCTTCAGTCACAACAAGCGATCTTCGGGAAGAACGACCCGTTTGCAATTGAGCCTGGGATTGATGAAGCTCTAGGAAAAGGAGAGCCTCATGCCACATTTGACAGTCGCTTGCAGCCATAGCAGCGTGGTTGAGATCGACTTCAAGCCAATAATTACGCTGCGCCATATTGTTCTCTCGTGGAAGTTGGCATTTTCTGAGATAGAGCAGAGTCTTGAGCACCAAGGGCCGCGCTGGATTGAGCGGCTGAACTCCTGGCGAAAGAATATCGGAGAACATTTCCGATAATCTTTCCCGAAACACCTGGTGAGAATCGAGCTCGCTGAGGAGAATCAGGTGCACACTATATGGCAATAGGGCCTCGGCTGATTCGGGAATTGCATTTATAAGGGGATTAAGGAAGTTCAGCACAGGATCACTAGCCGCTGCGTCAGAGATCTGAGCAAGGAGTTCTCTGGCCCAGTGCTGCGCTTGCGACCGCGAGTCGTGAGGTGCATCGCGTGGAGTGTCTGAGGTACTCGGAGCAAGCGACAGCGGGGTGGTAGGACAGGGGCAAATCGTGAAGCTCATATCCCGCACAAGGGTTCTGTCGAAATCAGGCTCCAGCACGCCGCGTTCGCCGGAATGGCTCATATTGCTGAATATCAGTTGTAGTGTGTTCTCCGCAAAACTCGTTGCAGGATAATCTGATGTCCAAAGCAGATTCGTGAGATGATGCACAATGCTGGTGTAAGATGAAACTGCCCCCAAACCAGGGAAACCATCTTTTGAAACTGGGATTGCCGCTTGCGTCTGCCGCGCCTTCTTGTTCCCTCCAGAGGTGAGCCCACGCATGACGAAACCTCGACCCATCACCCGGGCTGCCCATATCCGGAACGACCGGTCCAATTCGAGATTTCTTAGAAGACTTTCCAAGACAGGAAGAACTCGGGAAGCATCCACATCATTCGCAAGGATGTCATCTTCCTGATCTGGAGGCGCGGAGAATTGTTGGCATAGTATTGTAATAGAGAGCTCAAAGTGAAGGCTGGAGAGAAGGGTGTTTCTGCTGCTTTGATCCATGAGCAAATCATAAAGCAGCTGGCCTTCGCTGGTGCTTTGCGCGCTAGTTCCAGGTTGAGTTATGGCTCGCGCATGTTGGATAACCCGCGTGTATGTCTGCACAGCGTCGCCTGTGATATTCTCGAGCTGAAGGGACTCTAGGTACTGGCTTAGGAACGAGCGGAACTCTTGAGCGTTGGTCATCGTAGCTAGGAAATGACTTTCTTGCGTAGTGCTGTCTTGTGAGGAGGTGATGAAGCCGGTCAGCGAGGCAAAGATAGCAACACCAAGACCAGCGATGAAGGAAGGCCGAGTCGAAAGAAATGGCGCTCCATAGCGGAGGAGAAAACGGTAGATGCCCATCGCGTCCCCGGCACATTCGAACAGAGTCAGATAAGGTCGTAAACTGTGAAGCATCATCTCCAAGGGATAGCCTTCCAATGCTGCGGGGCCGGCGAGGCTGATCACGATGCGGATCTTGCGGATGATGCTGCATGTATGCAGAGGTCCTAATGCCGGCCGCGCTTTGTCCAATAGCTGCCTGAACAAATGCACCAGGAGGGCTGGTGTCCAGATATCCTTTTGCTGCATGTCAAGTCGCGACAACAGGTAATTAAGTTCCTCAGGAAGGCAACGTGCGCGGAAGCATGGTTGCTGTGCAAGCGGAACCTCGCTACGGTGGCCCGCCTGGTCGACCATCTCCTGCCAGAAGCCCAGGTTTGGCGGGCGCAGGGCCTTTTCAATGCCGCGGTCGTCTTGAAGCGATACAACGAGCACTACGATAATGTCCGGGAGGCATTCGCGAAGCCGCCGAAGGTATAATTCGGACCCAAGTCGTTTTCGTACCAGTTTCTCTGAGCCGTCATAGAGGCGCTCTTGCTTTGGTACGCTTGTTTCGGAAGCAAGTGTGTAAGCCTCGGCACTGGCAAAGTTCTCTGCAAGCAGGTCAGTCCAGTCCACGCCAACGAGTTGTGCCAGGTCTTCTGCATGAGCCATCCCGCGAAGAGCTGTTTGGCCCGTTAGCTCAGCGATATTATCCTCGACCAACTCTCGCACAGATGTGTACCCGAAGGGCTCGAAAGGCATCGAGGAGAGATTCTCTGTTGACAGCCATGTAAAGAAAATCTGAGGCGCAAACAGCTTGAAAAGCAGCCTCGACTGTTCGAGGTTGAGCAGTTTGCAGGTTCGATAAATGCAATCATGCGCAAGTTTCGTCGTAGCAGGCACATGAGCGACAGTTTCGAACACGTGGTATGTCGCTTGTCGTAAGACCGTGTGCCATCGGGCACCCAGATACGAAACGATATACAGGCGTGCGGCGATGCCTTCTTTTCGTCCAGGATCTGAAGGTAATTTCCCGACGACGTCTTCAAAAATTGCGTCATGCAGCGTCAGAACGTACTTGTCGAAGATGTGCGACAACTTATCGACCATTCTGTGCTGGTCTGGAGGATCACTGACCTCAAGGATCTCCAGGAGGCTTGTTCGAGGAGACGGTACATCGTCTCCACCATAGCTTGCGTTTTTCAGAAGCAACGAGTCCAGCAGATCTGCCAGGACGGACAAAACTCGTGGTGAAGCAATCCCCTTCTTCAGTGCAGTGTTCAGGAACCAGTCGTACACTTCAAAGGATGCTTCTGCAAGATCGTCATCTTCGTCAGAACTCCAGAGATCCACCAGGTGGCGAAGGGCGTCGAGACATAAACATAAGGCAGGTTCGCACCTCTCGAATGCTTCTTCTTCCAACAAAGCCTTGCCGAGTTTGTCGATCAGACGATGTGCATCCGCCCGGGAGGTCCCCATCCGGAGCGAGAGAAAGTCACTCACGGCTCCTCGCGCGCCAATCAACAAGATCGGATCAAGTCCTAGCAGCTCGTCAAAGACCACAGTGGCTGCTGCAGAGTCTAGCAGTGCTTGTGACTTTACCATTTGAAGAGCGGTTGCCAGTTCCACCGCATATCTCGCCAGTAGTTCATGCGTGCCTTGACATATAGGTATATCAAGTCGCAAGACAGTGGGTCCGGTGCCAGCCTGGCTGCTCTGACTTGCCTGCGAGTTCAACTGGTCTTCATCTAGGAATTCCAGGTCGGAAAGGTCGTTCGTGATACTTGTTGCCATGCCACGATGGGCAACGTTCAATGAAAATTCAAGTACACCCCAATACTCGTCATCGAAGTTGCGATTGTCACTTCGAGATAATTGAGCGTGTGTAGCGACGACGCAAGCACATATACGCTTGGCCATTTCTCGACAGGAGATAATATTCTTCTGGCTGGAGATGAAATCACTCATGATG
Source organism: Phialophora macrospora (assembly GCA_000835435.1). NCBI lineage: Eukaryota > Fungi > Ascomycota > Eurotiomycetes > Chaetothyriales > Herpotrichiellaceae > Phialophora > Phialophora macrospora. The sequence continues at coordinate 2,804,509 of KN846961.1, forward strand.
CGACGGGTTTCAGATAACACTGAGGGTGGCCTGAATTCTGACTCGTAACCGCCACAGCGCGCAAATACCGCAGAAGAGACAGTTGAAGCAACAGCTACGATCTCTACGATATCGTTGCCGATGTTTGAGCTCCTTTCTGCAGAGATAGCTTTCCAAGACTGAAGGAATTCTCTCGATCGGGTTGTCAGAAACTCTGTAACCACTCGAATCAGGCGGGATTTTATGGACACGTCAAGTTGGCGGGACCCAGTGTTGCCGGGGTCGGTAGCCCTGGGACTCCCGGAGGGAATTCCTAGGAGATACTGTATGAAGTCGACGTTGATTGTCGCCATAGTTGCCGCTTTGAAAGATGAGTGTGCCGGACTCCAGTCGTCAATCGCGGTTATGGAATCCGAGAAGCCGCAAATTGAGCAAAGCAAGCAGTATAAGAGCTCCGGCCGGACGTGGAAGACGACGTGTGCATTGTGAAGTCGATCAAGATTCGCAGCTGTGACAAGTCAGTATCCTGGGTGATTGGCAACAGTATTGAACATACGCAAAGTCCAACGGAGCGTTAACCAGCCGATCACCTTCAAACAGAGAGCTTCAAAGTGCCTCTCCCTGTCGAGAAACTTGGAGCGTAGTATGGTTATCATCAAGACCAGAGACGTGTCTGTCAGACTGCTTGGACCATTGCTGCCACCGCCAAACAGGGTGCCATCAAGCATATTTACGTTCATCGCTGTATCCAAAACGCCGCTCTTGAGGAGTGCAGTGAGCACATGGCATGATGCCCTAGTCGTTGGGACAACGGCCATCGCTCTTCGCGCGGCATCCCAGACCTGAAGCCAGATGTCGGACGCTTGCGAAGAAAGACGTGGTTCTTGCGATAACCTTGAAAAGATCAGGAAGATCCATGTCTGAATGGCGGGGTCTTCATTGTTGAGCTCTGGCAACAACTTGTCCAGTGGTCGGGTCCATTCCTTCTCATGGGCGCCAGGTTGGTCAAAAAGAAACAAGATGATCTGCAGAGCAGCCAGCTTTTCTTGCCCAGCCCCTTCTATCGCGAGCTCAATAACTTCCTCTATGTGGTTCTGGACTTTCCGTCGTTTACGTGGAGCGTCTTCGGAGTCTCTATTCGCGCTCGACGGCCGTCCTTTGCGACTCAGCCCGACGATGAGGCTTGCAATGATTTCTAATGTCAACCAGCAATTTAAGGCCCGTGGTGAATTTCGAGGCGGCTTGAATTGACTGACTTGGAGAGGTGTAGTTTCTGAGGCGAACAATGGTTGCATGTCGTCGAAATGTAACAAATCCTTCTTCCCATAGTCGGACATCAGCGTCGTCAGCAGGGGTTCCAGAACGCCCGCATCGATCGGGGTCCAGGGGCCAGGTGGAGCAATGAAGAGATATCGGCATGTAAATAAGGTGATGAGCATCTGTTCTCGCAGTGTACTCGACCGGCTTGCCCATAATCGGCGCATGACAGGGATCAGGTCGCATAGTAAGGTTTGAGTGAAATCCACATTTTGGCCTAGAGAGACAAGCATAACGTTGTTGAGAGTTTCGAAAGCATCCTCTTGACCTGTGCTCGCAACATTTAAGTATTCTTGGATCTTCTCAGCGATCGCTGGGCCTCGCGTCATGACTCGGACATTCGCCACAGAAGTCAAGTTCTTCAAGGCAGCGACGATCTCTTCGGCGAGCGTAGCCTTTTCCTTACCAATGCTCTTGCCACTTCTTTGACTGGGACGTATAGACAAAGACCGATCATTCCTCGATGCCAGACTGGTGTTTCCAGTACTCGGGATACCATCTTCAATGATATCGTGCTCGAGGACAGTCGACAGGCACTCCAGCGCGAAGTCCACATATGCCTGCCATTGCTTTACACGCATATGTTCTCCATGTGGTGGGTAATTGAGAAGCATCCGGAAACCTTTAATGTAATCATTCTTCAGAGGCTCACACAATGAACCATCCGTTAACGGGAGAGTGTCAACAATATGGTCCAGGATCGATAGGGCTGTCTTGAACCTGAGCTTGGGCGTCCCTACCTCCAAAGTCAAGCGAAGGGCAGCAGCTGTGACTTGCAAGCGAGAAGCAGCAAGGCTCCTGGTTCTTTCGGCAGTCGTCGACCGAAGAAACACCGGCTTCTCTTTCGCTACAATCCGATAGAGAAGCTCGAATATCTTGTGAAAGACATCATCGTTGAGCGCGTCACTAGACCACAAGGTCAGTATGCACGGCAAACCAAGTAAGAGCAGACCATATTCTCACACGTCTGGAGCGATCCCTCGCTCACCCAGAAGTCGTTTGAGATCTAGAGCACTCGCGTCAGCCAAGCACAAGTTTCGAGAGTTTACCTTACCATCGAGACCCTCGTTTCTCTGGGCTATCGTGCCGCCCTCTAGCTTAGCTACGTGAGATTGTAAGCGGGTGAGGCTGAGCAATGGAGAGTCATGAATTCATACAAATCGCCGCAGCGATGCTAGCCTCAGCCATCTTCGCCGTCAGTGGCACGATGTGTTTCACCGAGACGATGACTCATGACACATGAATACAGCGTCCTCGGCTTTAATGCCACAACAAATAACCCAGCATCGGCAGAACAACCAAGGAGAGAAGTGAAGAAAAGGTGAAGGGAAACTGAGGCGACGATCAATGAGGCTAGCCTAGCCGCTTTCGGAAGCCGCGATTCCGTTCGATTTGGCAAATTGCGACCGCAGCCAAAAAGTTTGGAGAGCGCAGAACGGCTTCATTATTGGGGATGCCCGCGAGCAGGTTTGTCGCGTGCCTTTAACCTCTTGCAAGGCCGTCACGGGTGACGATTCTACCATGGAAAGTCTTGAGCGCCTCCAGGGCCTGCATGCTGATCTCGTCGCGTTCAGCGAGACGCGTTTCGCCAACATCGATCGCCTGTGGCAGGAGCTGGAAGGGAGCCTCCAAGATTTCAGGCAGTTGTTGGACAAGTCTACCGCAGCAGCGAGCGACCGCGATGCCTACAATAATGGTCTGGCCCCTTGTCCTTTTCGTACAGAAATTTCTCATCCTAACATTAGGGCGCAGGAAAACTTAGTGTTGCCGACCAGGAGTTCGCCATCAACGACGAATTCAAGCATATCAGCCGCGCCATTGCAACGACGTTGGACCTGGACGAGATCGAGGCTGGCCGGCTGGTCATTGAGAGTCAGCAAGACCTGACCCTTACACAGGATTCTCTGGTCATGGATGTGGTCAGCAAGTTTCACAACCGCAGGGATCTGTTGCTTCAATGCCTACGAATTACCCTGCACCAGTCACTCACACTGGAGCCCGATAATGAATTTAGAAGAGTCTTCGAGACCATCATTGGAAATGTTCTGGATATCGACAAAGGTGTTTCTGGCAACGGATCTGTCTTCACAAGGAAATGCCTGAGCACATTGGAAGAGATCGAGAGGTTCCAGGCAAAGGTGGCAGATGCACTACAGAGCAAGGCCGTGCTTGGTGGGCCTCGCGGCGCCGAGTTTTACGCCACTCTTGAGTTCCAACGAGACAGCCTGTTCAAACAGCATGAGGCACTGGCTTGTGTTTTGGCGTACTTGTTCCAGGGCGACTTCGCAAACCAAGAAGATCTTCGAAAGCTTCACGCTGTACTCCCACGATGGAAAAGCCTCGACTTCAATCTGATCCACTATCTTCCTGCTTTCTCAGCAGCATTCCGCCAGTTTGGCTCTTCGGGAAGTCATATCTCTCAGGAAAGCACAGCCTCGCTCAACGCCTTGTTTGCGCCAGTGCCTCAAGATGCTTCTTCGGCCTCCATCAGGCCATTACAAGCATTATTGAGCCTTTGGTGGACCGCAGAATACAGCGGCCAATTCCGGGACTCGATCGATCAGGATCCGGGCGCGGGAACACGCGCGGACGCAGTCAAGGCCGCATTGAAAGAGGATGCATTGGAATTCATGCTCGCTATTAGTACAAGCACCAATTTGGACGTGTGGCGGCACCCGGCCAGGCAAGAACTTGTAACCTTGCTTCTGAGCGACACGAATCGATTTTCTCTCAACGAGGCTGAACTAACGTCCTCGTATTTTCGCATGCAATTCATGGAATGCCTAGAGAATTTCATTGAAGCTCTGATTTCCAACATGCCCGATTCAATCCGGAAACTGAGGACGGAAGAAGATGACCTGAGATTGAACTTATTGACAGCCATGCAGGAGGGTCTGCCATCCACCCACCAGGGCACCAACCCCAGCAAACTTCATCTTGAGTGCTTTCTCATTCTTATCTCATTCGCCTTTGAAGGAAGACCTGAGGCTGCAGAGTTGTGGTGGGAAGACCCGGACAGCAACCTGTATGGCTTTTTGCAATGGGCATCCCGAAGACAGACTGTGCCACGTGTGAGCGCCTTTTGCGAGCTTCTGTGCTCCATCTCAGAAGGTCGAGACTGTGCAGAGGCGGCACACAAGTTCTTACTGGATGATTCGACGCAGGCTACGACCAGAGGCAGACGTATCCCGTCAATGAATTATCAGCAAATTTTCGCCGAGCTGGAACTGTATTCACAGAAGGTCCATGAACGACCTGCTACGTCGCAATTACCGCACACGCACAAAGTCCTTCCCACTGACATGAACGAACTGGAAAGTCCAGTCATGCTGTCGTGTTATCTCCGCTTACTGGCGCACCTCTGTCGCCAGCCTAGCGGTACCCGCCAGCACATTCTTGAGACGGTGACTCCGACATTCCCACAGGCTCTGTTACTTCTTAGCTCAGGACCTGTTCCGAGTTATCTGAGAGCGAGTGTGTTATCGACCTTGGACGCGCTGCTCACAGACAAGAGCGCTCAAACTGCTGCGATAATGTGGCAGATTCTCGACACTTGGGCAGCGAACAGTCACGATAGAGCACGCCCAGCAGCTGCCGCCGCAGCTTCACCACCCAAGCCGACTCTACTCAACTTGCAGAACACCCTCAGCTCGATAGCGTCCTCCTTCGACCAGTATGACGCCTGCGTCGCCTTCCTTCGCGACTTGATTGTTACTCTACCGTCCACTGGCCTGAGTTCCGATCTGCTTCCTTTTCCAAAAGATCTGGGTTTGGACTACAGAGGTCCAGGGATTGGCCCCTACATTGATTTTGTCTGCGGCCAGGTCTTTGCCAAGCGCATCCCCGAAGTTGCAGATGAGCTGCAGCGATTGATCGGGACGTTCCATTGCCTCGAATTCATGGCTACCGGCCTAGAAGGTGTCAATGAAGATTATGTGGCGATGCTGAACCGCGTCACTTCCAGCCATGATGCGTTGCAGGAGGTGCCGGACGCACTGTCGTACGCTCAGCGCAGTCCGTTTGCCAGGCTCATGCAATGGCTCCTCAGCAGCGACGTGAACAAAATGTTGCTGGAATGCTTGCGGGTGTCCGGCGAATCAGTCGATGCTGCCCTTCCAGACTCGCCCTTGCTGCTCACTTTGCAACGGTCAATTGACATCATCAACCGAGTGCTCGATCTTCAGCCCACTTACTTTGACATAGTGAAGCCTTTGGTTCAATCCCAAATGCCTCAGGACGGGCTACCAGCCCGCTCCACTGTTGACTCTCTGGAAGAAGCGCTCGCTGCCCACCCCGAGCTTGTGCTTAACCTTTGCCAGTTCGCTGCTACTGGACACTCTGAGCTGTCACTGCGGTCACTTGCGTTGCTTCAAAAGCTTTCCAGCTCACCGAAGCTCAACAACCACTTCCTGACAGCGGAAGACGTCCGTGGTCGAACAAGGAGAGTTGTCGATATGCTGGGCCCAGATCCGGATTTCGAGCTGCAACCTATTGCCAGGAACTTATACTCTCGTTTGCAATTTGATGTCCGTGAGCTCGAGCAAGGATTCGAGTCGGTCAGCTACCTTCTCAAAGATGGGATCCTGGCTTTCTTCAACGCCTGCCTTGAAACGCAACCTGACCTGCCAAACATTGCTCATCTCCTCATAGGCTTCAACAGGTTAGGCGAGCGGCTGGCCATCTCAGATTCGGTGGATGCGGGCGTGTCTGTCTTCAACGCCATTGCGTATCTCGTCCAAAACTACCCGGATGACGAGGACGGTATAATGGCTTCTTGGTTGATACACATGAAGGCGGCTGCTTTTCGAGTTTTGAGACACCTGTGGTCGTCTCCATTGTCCAGCAGCGTCGTCGTCGGGCAACTGCGGAGACTTCAATTCTTGCAGTCTTTATGTTTGATCCAGCCTATCGTCAACCAGCAGACAATGTGGGACGGCAATAATCTTCTGCAACAGGAATTCTGGTACACCACCTCAGCCGAAGCCCTAGCCGAATTTCTCGCTTTTCGGGGCTCTCTGTACAATTACATTGTCACTGAGATAAGAGCTGCCTCCAAGGACGGCTTGTCGACCAATCTGCGACATATTCTTTCCACTCTTCAGGGTAAGACCAGCGACGTGGATGGCACCGTCATTATCAATCCGGACATATTCGCGCTTCTCGATTTTCTCGACCTCGATCTGTCCGCCAATTTTGAAGTTGAACCTCAGTACTTTGTGGGCATCGACTTCAAAGTCTACCTGACAGATGCCACGGAAAGTCAGCCAAGTGTCTACGATGTCAAGATGATCCGCGAATATCTCAATGCCTATCGGGCCTCGATCATGCAGAAGCAGGCACACCCACCAAGCAGCCACAAAATCGACGAACAGGAACTGATCGATGAAGCCGATCTTTGGATTGCCACAGTTGAAGCTCGAAACAGGTCTGAAGTTGTGCTCAAGGCGAGAAGTGACGCCTTGCACGAATATGCGGAGATGATCATAGCCGTCGTGGAATGCTGCCCTATGGAGCCGACCGGGAAGGTGCAGTTCATCCTGCATATGATCCAGGTCATGCTGCCCAAACTCGACGTCTTCATCGTGGACCAGAGGGCCGATATGATTGAACTAGCTCGAGCAGCCGATGCGTTGCTTTTCGCGCTCTCCCAAACCGCCTTGACGACCACTCATCTGGACAGCCTCGTCACAGAGAAATTGTTTCAACTCTTCCGTGCCTCGATCGAAGGCATCGCGGCCGCCAACTCACGTACATCCCTAAGGACAATCTTCTACAGCATCTGTTCGCAATACCTTTCCCGCATCACCTCGTCCACTGCCGCGTCGGACGTGAACATCAAAGCCCGGCATAACAGCATGGACTGTATTCGATCGGCTAGCCAGCGTCTTGTACAAATCATGTGCGATGACGCTGAGGACGGAGTCGACGAATGCCGACTCAATGCTCTCGCCCTTCTCGCCCTAGTCACGTCTCTGGCCAGGATAGAGGAATCCAACTTGATCCTCAATTCGCTTGTCAAAGCCAACATGCTGGAGATCGTCATTGATCCACTGAAGCATGTCGCGCTGGAGTTTCAAGATTCGGAACCAGGTTGTAAGTGTAGAATTCATATTTCCGACTCTATGACGGCCAGTTTAATGCTAACAAATCCTCTTAGACCGGGCCTCCCTACTCTCAACTTTCGAAGCGCGGATGCTCCTTCTTCTCCAGATTTCACGAACTCGCGACGGCGCAGGAGCTCTCCTTGACGCAGGAATTGTACAAGCTGCTCGGGACTCTCAACTATTTCGAGCAGATCCAGACCTAGGCATCTCGCTGCCTTTCTCCAGCGACAACAACAACTCCCCCTATGTTGCCGACTACGCCACTTCGGCGCTACACACATATTATGTCCTTCTGTCATCCACCCTTCGAGTACTCCTGTCAACATTTCTCTCGCGCGGTGCACAAAACGAACAGATCCAGTACCGCGCTCGGACATTCCTGATTGACTACAGACCTAACATGGTGGGTGTGTTCAAGAAATTTGCAGGTGTCAATGGCAAAGTCGACGAGAGAATCAGACCTCTCATTGCGGAGAGCGTGAGGTGTTATACTGGGTTGATTACTCTGTCCGGGTTTGTGGACTTTGAAGATCAAGCTGCATTGGAAGACACAAGGTTCGATGGGTTTTCATGAACGAGACGATAGATGGAACCAGCCAGAACACAAAATAAAGCATAGCTTGAGTGTGTTATGAAGCAGATCTCAATGTGATAATCTGGCTACACATCTAGTGAATGCTTGACATCATCCAGAATCGGCACATTTCCATCGACGGCCTTAGTGCTTACTCCCGAATAGAGGCGGCTTGATTGAATCTACAAATGCACGCTCTCTCTCACGCAAGTCATCTCCTGTCAATTCCATATCCGTCCAATCAGCATAATCCAAGTTCACTCCCACCCTCATTCCATTCCCTACAGTCCAGAGCCGTAGCGGCCTTTACCCAATGAACCACTCTTTCGGCTTCCTCTTCCTTTCGACGTCAGTTGTATGTCGTGGCCGTTTCTCTCTGAAACTAGCAACAAGAACATCCACGGCGAGCAATTTTGACTGAACACACGACGACACACGCAATTCGAAGCTCGTTGCGATTCGCGAAGGCTGGGATTACGGGTACAGGTAGCATCCTCCGCTCTCATCGGCGTAGTTCAGTTCGGTTTGGTCCAGTTCGGTATAACAACGAAGGCATGGATTGGAACGGAATGGATAGCACGCCATTTGGTCGCGGGTCACTACTAGTAGATGCTCACAATGGTCTGGTCCGATTAGCCTACCACGCTAGCGAGTGATATGCCGTGCAAAGACGATGAGGAGGGGGCACGTCCTGGCTAAAGGTGGTGGTCATGGTGCATTGGAGGTGTGACAATCAATAACGATATACTGCGATGGACAGGCGGCGGTTGGAAGGGCTGGCGATGGTGGCAGCGACAGTGAGAGCGACGGCGACAGCTCGATTTTGAAATCGACATGAGATAGAAGGGCACGCTGTGAGGTGGGGTTAGTGACGCGATACGACGGGATGGCGACAGCGACTTCGAGACTGACTGGAGCTGCACAGAAAGGACGTGACTCCCGTACACACTGTGTCCTGATGTTAGTGAAGCGATGGGACGGGTCGGCGACAGTGAGATCGGATATCACCACACTGGACAATGGAAACAGGCCGTCATTCGGCTCATGCATTCAGCCAATTGATTTTGGGGTCGCCCCCTTTCATCTCTGTTCACAAAAAAGAAAAAGAAAAACACGCCCGTCAAAACATCATCTTTATGCCATCTCTTTGATGGCGCCGCGCCAGCGCGACACAACACACCCTCCAACCGCGCCAACCACGCCAGCAACCACCACAACACGCCGCAGATCTCACATCCCGGCCATGTTGGCCACAGCACCCTTCCGGCTGTCGACCTCGGCGGCGACTCTCCGCCCCAGGTCCCGCGCAGCCACCCGGGTAGCTTCAGGAGCACGAAGCATCCTGAGCACCTCAGGTAAGGCGTAGACATGTCCTAAGATGACCTTATCGGCCAAGCAAAGGACACGGGGGGAGAGCGCCGCAACGAGGGACGACCACAACTCCAGCGCACGGGCGAAGCGGTTGTTGTCCGCATTGTTGAACTTGACCGTTGCCGCATTGCGGAGGACTAGCTCGCGTTGTGTCTGGCAGTCGTAGAAGAAATCGACAACCGGGGCACGTCCAGACTCCTTCCACTTGCAGGCGAACTGCTCGACTAGACCCGGGTCTAGTCTTCCCATCTTGCTAGAATGCACGAGTAAGCTATTGGTCGCAGCGACCAGTATGCCCTCAATTTGGCCCAACACGTAAGCTTGGAAAGCCGGATCAAGTGACACAGGAGGACGAGGCGAAGGAGCAGGAGTTCCTGGCATCGATCGATCAATCTCCTCCTCCGCTGTGACTTGGGACTACGTCAGGTTAGCATGATCAAGTGAATGACAAAGGAGAAGAGAGACTTACCATGAATGGGTTCTTCAAAAGACTGCTAAGCTTTCCAAGGCTGATCTTGCGTGTGTGCTGCTTAGATGGCGATTCTCTGGTGGTCGCATCTTCATTGATACCTTTGGAGCTACTACCCTTGCGCATGAGGTTCTTGAACGGAGTGAAAACATTGGCTGTCGGATTGAGGGTCGAAGCTTGGGGGCTGATGGTCGAGAAATGCGGCTTTTCGGTTGGTGGTCGGAGGGAAAAAGTCAGGTTGCCTTGTTTCAAGGTCGAAACAGGACAAAGGTTCGGATTTGGGGTACTCAGAGCGCTGGAGAATGGGTTCGCATTTTGAATGCTTGAGTATGTAATGCCACTTTGCGAGTGTGTCAACTTCTAATTGCTCGAGAGCCATTACACTACTTACGAAAGCAGAGGTTGTGCTTGCTCGGGAGAGGCGGGGTCATTCTGCTGACTCGCGAAAGGATTGGCGTCCATCACACTGGAATAAGTGAGCGCTCTGAAAAGTCGTCAGGAATTTTCTAAAAGTTAGAGTGGGAGAATTTACGAGAGTGGTGGCTGTAACGTCTTCGCGGGGTCTGCTGCCTGATCGCCAAAAGTGTCTTCCAACTCGTTATAGACTGGGAAGAACTGGTGCTTGTCAGGGATCTCCTTCCGCTGAATGGCGTGCGTTGTCAGGGCCTGAAGGTTGTGCTTGAGATCTGCTGCAGTGTTGGCTCGAGTGATAATAGCAGGATCGCTAGGACGAGGTTGGAAGGCGTTGGGGAATCCTGGATGAGCCGACAACGAGCGGGCGATCCCAGGCGGACTTAGGGGGAGTGGCTTGTTGCGGTCCATTCTCGACATCCTCGACATTCTCGACGTGGTGGTTCTGGGGAAAAAAGGTCGAGGGTCAAGGGTGCCGTCAAGTCCTAGAGGATAAGATGGTTGCTCTCGCTGAGTAGGCTGGGTGTTGTCGCTTGTGTGATGGCTTGGGGATGCTGTTGAAGGTGTGACCCCAGGCTGAGAAAGATTTGAAGACTCGCGCTTGGATTGTTTTGTAGTCTGGCTGGAAGTGGCTTCGGTGCGAAAGAAATTCCGCATGATCTCCATCCAGCTGTGACGCGAAGAATCACGTTTCTGCCACACCGGCGTAAGGCTGCGTCGAACGACTGACTTTTTCTTCTCGTCCACATGTACCTCATCTTCTACGGCAGCAACCGGCGGTGATGACAATCTCTTGCGCGCTTTTGGGTTAAGGATGACACCATCGAGGATTCGAACTTGTCGATTGTCTGCGCGAATCCTCTTGCTGCGGTCTGAGTTGTCCGCAGCTGGACGGCGGACAAAAGGTCTGAGGCTTTCCGAAAACTTGCGTGGTCTCTCGACTGACTTGTCACCCTCGATAGAACCCTGCCCGTCCTCTTTCACTGAGACCTGCAGAGGCTCAGAAACTACCCGACTGGAGCGGATGTTGGCATCATGGCTGTTGCGGCTTCGAGGCGTCGTTTCAGGAGTAAAGACATGCAGTGGGCTGGACCTGATACGCGGTAGAGGCGAGTTGTTGAGAAGCCTCTCACGAATCCTGCTGGCCGGGCTGCCCTGGGAGTTGACCTGTTGGAAAGTGACTATTTCTCCTTGGCCGCCTCGCAGGGTAGGGCTGGGGTCGATCTCTTCTGAAGTTTGGTTTGAAGAGAGCATTTCAAAAGTGATCAAGAGCGACGGGTCAATGTCTGCATCGAATAGCAACGGATCGATCTCAATGAGCTCCTGCTGTGAAGAACCTTCGGGAGACCGTCGCACCGTGCCCGAATCCCTGACTGTGGTAAGTCTCTGACGTCCTTCTTGCCTCGACGTTGGAGAACCACGGCTCGAGGATAGCAAGGTCCTGGTTCGTTGATGGCAGTATGTTGTGGCTGGGAGTTGATATAATGTCTCTTCTTCCGACTGTTGCTGCTTGACGGTCTGGGTGGTTGGTGCAGAGGCGAGTTTGTTCTGGTCTAGGGACACTTCGCAAAGAGCCTTCCTCTTGCCAGACGCCACTGCTTCTCGAGCTTGCTCTCTTCTGTCGTGCTCTTCGCTCTGACGAATGAAGTTAAGAGCTTTGATCTTGCGCACGTGCGGCAGAGTCGGGGGTTGCAAGATAAAGCTTCCCACCTTAGGGATGAACGGATTAAGGGCATCATCCTTGGGTTCGAGTCAACACCAGCGTATTCTTGAATGGGAGCGACTTACATTTCGATGTCTCCAACTGTGTCGCCATGAGCGCCAAACGTCACCGTCATCTCCCAGGCCGCCTGCGGTCCCATCACTTTCCAGGAGATCTTGAAGTACGCTTGTGGCATCGGGCAGTCCTGCATACCCATACCGTTCGAGGATCAAGCTGTACACCTCTTCCATGCCAAATGAGAAGGGGTAGACTGGCACAACACGCTCGCCCACTTCCCGCAAGAAGAAGCGACATTCTTCCTCGTCAAAGCACCCAAAGTCTTCGAAGTTATTGGAGTTTCTTAGCAGAGAGGATGGGATCGCTGCAGTCAAGTTACGACGGCGGGTGATGTCCATGTTGGTGAAACAAAAAAAAGTGAGAAGTGAGATGAGACGAAGTGAGGGTACGACCAGCGCATTCACGACATGTCACAGACAGAAGAAGCGCTTTTGGACAGAACCTTAACAAGACAAAATGTATACGGACTGAATGAGACAAGAAAACGCCGCTCTCCTCCGTAGCCAGCACGCAGAGGAGAAGCTGGGAGTGGCCAAGGAGGTCAAGGTCCATTCAAGCCGTTAAAGTGAACTGATTGATCTCGCTGTCGGTGCGTCACAAACTCGAGCCAAGCGGGCCGGAGAAACAATTATGCAACGACGGTGAGGACTGAGGGCGAGGACACCTCCGGGGCAGGTGTGCCGGCAGGGACTGGACTACTCATTGTCTTCTGAGGTGTTGCAGAAGTGTCACCAAGGTTGGACAGTTCACTCACTGATCTTGACTCCATATGCGATTTCATAGGACCTCAAACAAAGATCATCCGCCGAGCCGTACTTTCCAACCGATGGAGAGGAAAGAACACCAGAATACCAGGTAGCAAGACACGTGCTTACTGGAGTGCAGTTTTCCTCTCGTTGTGTTGCTTTGGTGTTGCTTGCGCTACCTCAGATGGAAACAACTTACTCACTGACCCATTTCACCCCGATATGCAAGCTCAAGGCAAGCCCCAGCAGCATAAAAAACTCATGAGAGCCCCAACGCAACACGTCCAGGGCCTCACTTCAAGGAGCCATCACAGCTTTGTCGGGAATCACCTGTGCCAGATCATGTACCGCCCTACATCGATGTGACCCATCCGACAAGATCTCGCAAGCACATGGGCGGTGTCAGAGATCCTGTTACCATCCAACTGTTGCCCACTGAAGTGCGTGCAGTAGCTGATACACGCGAAGTACAACACCGTCGACATATGCTGGAGCCGACATGTTTTAAGGGAGGCAAAGGAAAGCTGGGGCTTTGTGGAAGTTAGAACAGGCGTGCATTCAGGCCAAGGAGCTAAACGCTTTCTGGACATCCCGTGACTCCTGGTTGTACGGTATCACGTGACAGTCCCAATTCCCGAGTTTCACAACCGAACCGGCCATCGTCCCCGCAACAAGACTCGCAGCTACCATGACGCTCTGCTGTGTCCAAACAACGGTAATCATGGCGCCACCGAAGCTCTCCGGGGCTCCTCCTTGGAGACAGATCAGAGTCGGCCCCTTCTCCATGGACTCTGCAGGCGCTCGGAATTACTCCCACACTCGCGGCGTTGGACGGCCGCACAAGTCGCTTCTGGCCTTCAGCGGCAACGGTCTCGGTTGAGGAGCTCGGATCCGGTCATCCTATTCGCCTGAACCCACACCTTCGACCGATGTGCCCGCCCTCCAGACATCTACCATGCTTCATAGCCGGTTGGCTAGATCGTGACGTCGAAAGCCCTTGATAAATGGACGGTGTCCGCACTTCCCTTCTCAGCATCATCAACCACGTTTCAGCACAAGGCCCTTGAAGCTGTCCCTCTCTCTTCGCCACGCACAAATTATCCATCTGACCGCGATCTTTTCATTATCTTCACGTTTCTTACTTGGCCTGGTTCTACAAGCACGTCAACATGCCTTCAGAGATACCCTTGTACGATATTGTAATCATAGGGGCCGGTCCAGTTGGTCTACTACTCTCAGTCTCACTGTCAAGATGGGGTTACAAAGTCCGACACATCGACAACCGCCCGGTACCAACAGCAACAGGCCGTGCCGACGGCATCCAACCACGCTCCCTTGAGATCCTTCAAAACATGGGCCTGAAGCGGAAAATTATGGCCCACGACCCCGCCCGGGTCTTTGAAGTCGCATTCTGGGACCCTGCCCCGGGCGGCAAGATCGTCCGCACGGGCACATGGGCCAGCTGCCCGGAATTCTTGGACGCACGGTATCCTTTCACGGCTCTGCTCCACCAAGGTCTAATCGAGCGCGTCCTGATCGAAGACCTCGAGAAGAACGGTACAAAAGTCCAAAGACCCTGGACAATCACGCGCTTCGAGACGAATCACAAGAACCCCGAGTACCCCGTCGAAGTTGACCTGAAAAACCTCGACAGCAACGTCACCGACACTGTACGTGCAAAGTACCTGTTCTCTGGCGAAGGTGCCCGGTCCTTCGTTCGGGAACAACTGGGCGTGCAGATCCGGCATAAGGATCCCATCTCCCACGTGTGGGGCGTTATGGATGGCGTCGTCCGCACGAATTTCCCGGACATCAAGATGAAGTGCACGATCCACTCCGACCACGGCAGTATCATGGTCATCCCGCGCGAGAACAACATGGTGCGGCTGTACATCCAGATTGCCAGCTCCACAGACCCGGACTTCTCGCCCCGCAAAACCGCGACGGTGGCAGAAGTGCAAGCTGCGGCGAAGAAGATCTTCGCACCGTACTACTGCGATTGGGACCGTGTGGAATGGTACTCTGTCTACCCAATCGGGCAGGGCATTGCCGACAAGTACACGCTCGATCACCGCGTCTTCATGGGCGGTGACGTCTGCCACACGCACTCCCCGAAAGCTGGCCAGGGAATGAACACAGCCTTCCACGACGCCATCAATTTTGCCTGGAAGATGCACCTTGTGGAGGCTGGCTTCGCGAGCCGCGACATCCTCTCCACGTACGAAGTGGAAAGAAAATTCATCGCCGAGACGCTCTTGAACTTTGACAACCAATACGCCGCGCTATTCTCGCAACGACAACCCAGCGCCAGCGAAGTCTCGGACGCGCATGAGAGCGGGCACAAAGAGACGAGGAACGAGTTTGTGGAGATGTTCAAGGCGAACTGCGAATTCACGTCCGGATTCGGCGTGGCATACAACGGCAACATCTTCAACCATTCCAAGGACCATCAATTTCAACACCCGCTTATCATCAGCGGAAGCCCAAAACTGCGGCCCGGAAGAATCATGCCACCCAGCAACGTCACAAGAGTGGTTGATGCGAACGTCGTGCATCTCGAGAACGAAATCCCATTCAACGGCTCGTTCAGGCTGTTCGTCTACGCAGGGTTGGGTCAGAGTCCCAAACCGGGTGGCCATAAAGCCCTTGCAGACTTTGCGCGCCATTTGACGGCCCCGAATTCATTCTACACACGATACGGCCATGGGGATGCGTCACGCGACATCCACCACGACAGTGAGAATCCGCATTCGCGATTCTTCAGCCTTGCGCTTGTGCTCGCGGCGAAGAGGCCCGAGATCGAGATCTCTGATCTGCCCGCCTTGTTCCGGGATTATTCTGCAAAGGTCTACGCAGACGATCGCAAGGATATGCGTGTGTTGGACGCCAAGGCCGCGGCGCACGCAAAGGTGGGTCTTGAAGGGGATGAGGGCGCCGTCGTCGTTCTGAGGCCGGACGGGCATGTGGGGATTGCAGTTCGGCTGGTGGAGGGCGCCGGCACGGTCGAGGCGCTGGAAGGGTACTTTCGGGGCTTCACTGCGCAAACCGGACTGGGGGGCGGGGTCGAGCGGGTGAAGAGTCAGTTGTGAGCAACCAGATGATTTGCTACGGCCATCGCAAGGAAATAAGTCTGAATTCAAGCGAGCTAAGGTGTTTTCACAAGAGCGAATAAGCAGATCGGTTTTCGCCTTCTTCTCTACAGGATTCGTATCCCGCCTATACTTAAAACATGAGTACCTGGTTGAATATATCGGAAGTTACACTCCACGGGGGACTTATGCATTATGGTTTGGGACATAGTCAGATACACTTAAAAATCAGCTCCATGTATCAATCTCAGACTGCGGCTGTAGCGAATCGTGAAACCCGTCACTATCCATAGAGTCACCCTCACTGAACCAAGCTGAAGCTTTTATCCTGAGCCGATAAGACCACAAGCACGAAGGGAAAAAAAGAAAAGCCGACACTTCCGACCAGTATCTCGTCGGAATACGCCGTTAAACCACTGGCCATCTTTCTTTTCTCGGCTTCCAAGTCCCGCTGACAGCTTGACTTCCTTCTTCCTCGCACCGCACTCACAAGCTACGACCACCACAGCCGCCTTGCCGAACACACTCAATCTTCGCCCTTCAATTTCTCCTCAATCCCCTGCAGGTCCTCGGCCTCGGTGATCTCCAGCACGCGATTAACTTCGGCGGTCGACCGGAACAGTTCCACCGCGCCGGCGTAACTCATCCGCATGTTGGGATTACAGTTGACGGGGAGGTAGTACAGGAGCACGTATGGGACGGATTGGCGGCCCGAGGCCTAAAAATTGCTCCTGTTAGCAAAGAGCCACCCAGCCAGCCACAGAGAACGAAAAATAGAATGCTCGGGCTCTGGCGTCGGTGACCGGACTCACCAAGGTCAAGGGATAGCTTAGGAGGATGAAGCGCGGGGATGAGTCCGGGAGATCATCTGCTAGGTCGAGGAGGTTGTCGTAGGTCTCGTTGGTGGGGGAGGAGGGTTTGATTTCTTGCGTTTTGGGGTCGATTTGGTCTGTGTGCAGAGAGAGGGTACGGGTGTGGTTAGTTGATATTGCATTGCATTCGGATTTTACGTGCTGGAGAGACAGGGCAGGAGATAGCTCGCTTGGATCAGGTAGGGTAGGGGAGGGTATGGTAGGAGATCTGATCGATCGGGGCCTCGTTCGTTCCATTCTTTTAGGCCTAACCAACAACACCCCCATTCCTGGTGCTGGTGCTGGTGCTGGTGCTGGTGCTGGTGCTGGCGCTGGCGCCGGTGCCTTTCAAAGCAATGCTTACAGCTTCCTTAACTCATGTTGAGGCCGTTGACTTCTTTTGTCCAGCCCAGGTTGAATAAACGAGGTAACCAACTAAATACTGGCTTTTACTTACATATCTTTGCCAATGGGGTCTTTGCCCTGGATGTTCCTAGCCGGAACTTGCGCAATTGGTCCTTAGTCTCTTGCGAGAAGCTGTAGAGCCTCGCCTCTGTCTGGGAGTGTCAGTTGGCAAGCGATGCGAAGGCCATTTCGAAAAAGATATAGTATGATGGTTTCTTGGGTTTTCAAGGTATAAAGAGGAGACTTGGATGAGTACCATTCTGTCTCGTGATTCCAGAATTCCACGCAGCGGTGATATGTAGCAGCCAAACTTGGGTCGATGCTTCTAACGGTAACGTTGTTGTGACTGGTCTGGACCTTTGCTTGCGTCCCCGTCGTAGGAAGGTGGACAAGCAGCAAGATGATGTTCCTAGGAGCAACGTCACGTCTCGGTGCACGTCTACAGCCTCGTCTGCTCGTGTCAGAGTGAGCGGGGTATCCCGGATGTGAGTGGGTTTGAAGATGAACGTGAACTCAAGTGATTAACAGAGTTAGGAATAATATCTGGTCGACAGCTTGCTCAGGAGGAAACGATAGCATCTAACTTCTTCAGCTCTGCTCATGCAGTGTCAGCGACAAGTCTTAATTCTTCTCGTGATCGGAGCTTGTCAGGCACAGATGCGACGAGGTGGGGCAATGCAATCAATCCTCGCTTCCTTTCTCCAAATTGCCGCCTGATTGACCTGTATCCTGCACCTTTGACTACTTCTCATTGCGAGCGACCGTCGAATAGAGCCTCACAGCCCCGACTGACTTCGCCGGCTTGTCCTCCACTTCTTCGATCAATGTTCGCTCGCCTATCTCAGCTAGCAAGGCACTTCTCGCGACCTCTTCCTAGCTACGCGCACCGCTCTGCCGCTGCATTTTCCTCTCATTCATCCAGAATGACATCATCATCCAACATCGAAACCATATCTTCACCAGAAAAAGGATTTATACAAACGGCAGGATGCCTGATAATAGGTGATGAGGTGCTGGGCGGGAAGGTTAGATGATTCCGTATCCCAAGAAGAGACGTGCGCGGGCTGTGAGCCTCGCATCAGCATTGGAGATACGTGACTGATAATAGCTGGCCATTGTAGACTGTGGACACAAACTCAGCCTATTTCGCAAAGTTCTGCTTCTCCTTGGGGGTGCAGCTGAAGAGAATAGAGGTGATTGCGGACGATGAAGACGAGATAATAGAAGCCGCCAGGCGCATGTCCAAGAACTATGATTTCGTGGTAACGAGTGGTGGCATAGGCCCAACGTACGTTTGCAGTCTGAACATATGTGCAGCCCTGTGTACGCGGCTGACAGAGATTGTGGCACACAGGCACGACGATATAACCTACCAGTCCATAGCCAAAGCGTTTGGGCTAGAGCTGCGACTGCACGAGCCCACCTGGGCCAAAATGAGGAAGTACTCGAGGCCCCATAAATCGCAGCCCAACTTTGACTGGGATGTACCGTCACCAGCTTTGACCGCCAAGATGCGAATGGCACAACTACCAACTGACCCCAACATCCCTGATGAACAACAGGTCATCTATGTCAAAGAAGACCTTTGGGTCCCTCTTTCGGTGGTGAATGGGAACATCCATATCCTGCCTGGGGTGCCCAGAATATTCGAGGCAATGGTAGAAGGGTTGAAGCCCCATATTCTCCCACGGCTGAAAGATCCAGAAGGAAAGGGCATGTATCGCATGTTATTCAGCACTCCGTTGGCAGAAAGTCAAATTGCGGACTACCTTACACAATTGGCTGCAAAGGTTGAAGCGAAGAGTGTAAAGGTCGGAAGTTATCCACGATGGGGAAAGAATAGGAACGCTGTGACATTGGTTGGCAACGATAGAGAGTACATGGACTCATTAGAAGCTGAAGTGGCGAAAGGCATTCAGGGGAAGAGGGTCCTTGTCGAAGGAGAAGATGATACCGACGATGAGACCGACGTGAAGAAGGATAAAGACGCATGATTGTGGCGAGTCCTGCAGGTAGCCGTCAGCATGGCTCAGTATTAGGAGCTCGCTTGTAGTGTTGGTCCTCTCCTCTTCGCTGTTATGCGACTCGTTCCTCGATACGGATCGTCTTAGCGAGGCCATCATGTCCGGTCCGGGCTATGGACCGCACGTTGCCACCCGTTTGGATAAGGAATGCTGCAGACGAGAACGAGGACGTGGGGGATCAACCTTGCTTCCGGTAGAGTATGTCGATGGTTGCCGAGTCCTGAACGACTCGGGACGCAACACATGGAAAACCACGTGCGCCAAAGCATTCCCACCCCAGGTACGAAATTCAGATGCGCTATGATCTTCGAGTGAGTGGTGGCGACTTTCAGATTTGGGTAATCTTCCAGAATGCTACCTTGGGCAACTGGAAGGAGTCCCTACTCGTATGCTGTTGCTTTTCGGGATGCTCCCGGTACCCCCTTCCATCCAATGTTTAGAGATGCATGATGGTAACGGAGCTAATTCTTGGATTCTTGCTTCCATACTCGGTATCACCCGGCTCCTTCCCTAACGTGCCCAAGACTGTCGCCGTGAGGTCGGAATACCTATCGGTGAAAGAGAGGACCCCTTCCGTGCTCCTTTTGTGCACGAGAGCTCCAAGGGACCATTGTCTAGACTGAATCCAGCAAGTGGCTGGAAATAATTCCAACCGAGGGAACCTTTCTTTTTGACTCCAAGCCACGTCGTTGTCGGTTGCAATTTGGCGGGCAAAGACGTTGAAATTAGGCCTGTTCGAGGTGGATTTGGTAGGCGCTACAGCGACTACGGGAGCTTCCATAAGGTGGAAGGATCGCTCAGCGCTCTGAACAGCTAAATACTCACCACAGGGGGAGCACGATGTCACAGCGATCACAGATGATGGACACCCTTACCCAGCAAAGAAGCGCGGTGTTAGGTTGGCGCTGGTGAAAAACGGTGCGTGATGGGTCGGAGGATGACCGAATCAAAATGCAGCTCCGAGTTGGAACGCCGCCAGGGGAGCAACTTTTACCGCCCACTTGGTTCACTGGAGAAGCTGCGATAGGCTCTAGTACAGAAAGGGAGGCATTTTCTCTAGCACTAGCCTGGCACAACGCTAAGGAGCAGGAGCCCCACCAATGGCTGGAGACCAGCCGATGTTGATAGGGGGCAGGCAGACAGAAGGAAGGGAACATTGGCGGCGAAGCAAGGTGGCCGATGAGTGGTTTTTAAGTGAGAAGGGGAGATGGTGCTCGACAGAACAGACAAGGAAGGTGCAGCCTGGGGACCCGGAGGGGAGCTTGGAGGTGAAGCGGAAGTCAATGCCAGCATGATAGGCGCGCGTGTCTGGCATTCGCCTTGCTCTGCTCTGCTCTGCTCTGCTGCACTTCCTTTGGTAGATCACATTTCTTCTTCCGCGCGATAGCGACCTGTCGGCCGGCACCTATCTTGTGAGCAAGAGAAGAGATAAGTACTCCGGACTGGTTGTACAGGAACGAGATTCCTATGAATTGACACTCCATATCTCCTAACTCACTTGCCCGTGATAAAGTGGTCGCAGTTGCCCCTTCTTCCCTAGCAAACCCCTGGCATCCCTGCAACTGGGTCTCAGACCACGCTTCCAACAGCCACTCCCGCTACCTCCCTGCCGCCAGACACTTGCCCTTGAACTCCTCTCCACTGTTCTCTTCGTCAATACGACTCCCCATATCCGTTTCCGCTGAGTTCTCGGAACTGCGCACAACAGACCTAAACCTGCACCTGTAGAATCTCAACTGAGCCTTGAGCCTTGCAAGCGAACGCGAACCCCTCGAACACCGCAGACCTGCCGAGCGTCGAAACCTCCGTCCCTTTTCATCCTCGCTTCGCCTACACTTACTTCCAAATCGCTGTTACAAACTGCTCCAAAACATTGGTTTCACTTGGAGCTAGGAGGACGGAATACCTTCAGAAACAGATTACCCAACCGCTTCTGCGATCTCGCCGCTTTCCTCTGAGAAGTGTGTTCTCAACTGGAGCTTTTCCCTTCTAGTTGTGGAATCCTTCCGCCAAGTGCTCCTGTATCGCATCGCACGGTGCAAGTCCCCAGTGCTGGGATTGACGCCACTCTAACGCTTTTGGAACACCTGTCTCTGGCGAGATTTACTATCCGAGACCCCGAGCCCTGGGTGTAGCTCTCTGTGATGGCTTCAAAGGTGCCTCAAACCCAAGCCCACAAATTTTCCCTTGCTGCAACTGCGAAAGAAGATGGCCCAACTAACGCAACAACCGTTCCAGTTCCTGCGCGAATACAAGCTCGTGGTGGTAGGAGGAGGTGGCGTTGGCAAGTCATGCTTGACCATCCAACTCATCCAAAGCCACTTCGTCGATGAATACGACCCCACAATCGAAGGTGTGTTTGATCTGTCGAGGGTCACGGGAAAGCCAAGCTGACACCCCCAGACTCATACCGCAAGCAATGCATGATCGACGACGAAACTGCGCTCCTCGATGTCCTTGACACCGCCGGCCAAGAAGAGTATTCGGCCATGAGAGAGCAATATATGAGGACAGGCGAAGGGTTTTTACTAGTCTACTCGATAACCTCTCGGCAGTCCTTCGAAGAAATCATGACGTTCCAACAACAGATTCTCCGGGTCAAGGACAAAGATTACTTCCCCATCATTCTCGTCGGTAACAAGTGTGATCTTGAGTCAGAAAGAGTGGTGTCGAAAGAGGAGGGAGCTCAGGTGGCTCAACAATTCGGGTGCAAATTTATCGAGACCTCTGCGAAGTCGCGAATAAACGTCGACAATGCATTCTACAACCTCGTTCGGGAGATCCGAAGGTACAACAGGGAGATGTCGGGATACTCTGGCGGTGCGCCGCCCCTGGGTTCCTACGGTCTTGGTCAGAAACTGGAGGCGGATAACCAAGCAGAGAGCGCAGGCTGTTGCAGTCGGTGCGTGGTTATGTAAAGTGGGGGAGAGGAAGACTGGGCATTGAAAACCAGATAACTGACCGGCACAATGTTGCTGGAGCTCTTTCGCCGCATGAGTTGAGAGTCCATGTCTCTACTGGAGCATGACCGGACTTTCCTGGGCTGGCTTTGGCTTGCATTTTTCTTGGGGTGCCCATAAAAGTCATTGAGAGATGCAAGATTTCTTGAGGCTTGCGCCGCAAAGCGAAAGACTATCTTCTTTATTATGGGTAGGGGAATGGAGAAATGGCTGCCATGAGGGATGGTCTGCCCTGGCGTTCAATTCTACGGGATGCAAGTCTTACACCAGATACAGAAAAGGCACCACAGAGAGGGAGTCTGTCGTAGGCACAAGGCCGCCTTCTCCCTAAACTTGAATAAATTCCCCCATCAAACTACACCCGATAAATCATACCATGATCCGCATAGCTGCGCATGATGCCTGAGGGGAATCATGTTTCCTGGGTGATGTTGATCGCAGCTTTAACCGGGTGAAGCGCCTCAGTCACGACTTCTCGATTCAATAACACAACTGTTCACCTCCTCTTCGTTCATTTCACCACTGTCCAACCCGTGGAGTTTTGTAGTAATGACATCGAGCACTGACCCGGAGGAGGGTCAACAGCCTGATGAGGCCCTCAAGGACCAAATTTCCCCTGCGCTCGACAAGAAGCGCAATGCTTTCTCTGAACTAATGTCTCCCAAAGCTAAGCAGACGAAACAACCACGGCAACACCAGCATATCGGCAAACCCAGCAACCCAAAAGACGCGCGTAGTGGCCTCCTGCCCTATATCCTGAATCCCGCCAAATTCTCTTCGGACATTGTCGTTCAATACAACGAGAATGCCGTGCTCATCAGAGATGCTTTTCCAAAAGCTACAGTTCATTTACTTCTCCTACCACGAGACGCGACAAAATGGGACCTCAATCCGCGAGACGCGTTTGACGATGAGACCTTCCTCGCCATGGTCCAAAAGGAGGCAGCTGACGCCCTGCAATTGGCCGCTTCCGAACTTTCCAGATTGATCAGTCCGTACTCACAATCATGCCAGGCCCGCATAGCAGCAATGGAGGACGATGAGCCTCCGGCCGAACTACCAACGGGAAGGGACTTCTTGAAAGACTTCAAGGTGGGCGTTCATGCACATCCATCTATGAATCATCTCCACATCCACATCATCAGTCGAGATATGTACTCGGACCGGCTCAAACACCAGAAGCACTACAACAGCTTCAACACGGATTTCTTTATCCCCCTTGGAGACTTCCCACTTGCTAAGGAGGATCCTAGGCGTCAGACCAGTTACCAAAACGCCAATCTGAAGAAGGATTACAAATGTTGGCGCTGCGGACAGGGATTCGCAAACAAGTTTACCGCTCTGAAGGCGCATCTTCAAGAGGAGTTCAGAGCTTGGAGGAAGGAGTGAATTGGTGAATTGACCAAATACAGCCAGAAGCTCCACGTCATCATCTTTCAGTGCCAGAGTACCGGGCCCTGTCTCTCTCTCGGCTATAACTTTGCGTCTGAACAATCCGAGGTCGCCGCGGAGGCTCGCCATCATCCACATCCACAAATATCCTTCCTGGCTGGACGATTTCATAGTCGTACCGAGGCCGAGGACTTCTCTCATGCCGTCTCCTCGTATGGTTACCTTCGCCATCTGGACGTCTGCTTCTGACCTCTCTCTCGTCCACCTCTTGGAAATTGCCACTTACTGTACTTCCCCGTCGACTGGGCATCCTTACACTTGTTGGCCTCGACCTCACACTACGTCTTCTGATGCCTCCGCCACCACTTCCACCGCTGCTGGGGCTACCGCTTCCATTCCTCCCACGGCCGCCACGGCCCCCGAGCCTGTCCAAACAGCGCTTGACTAGCTCATCGGTCTCAAACACATCCCTTTCGATTCTCCGAATCTGAATTCGCTGTACTTGATCTAACATATTGACCACGGCGGATTGGGATTGCCACCTAGGAGACTCAGTTGAGGTCAACTGATAGGTACTGGGAGGAGAGCTCACCAAATAAAGCGATGCGCAAGATCCGTTCGGTAGTAACGTTGTTGTGGATCGGATGGCAACCCGGCTTCGACCATATCCAATCGGTCCCTCGTCCTATCCGGTCTTCCACGAGCCTTCTCGTCCACGTCGCTTTCGCCCCAGTAATCGCCCTTGTGGACCTGCTCTGCGCGGACTGGGTTTCTGATGAGGAAGGGACGCTCCACGTTCCTGAATTCTTGCCATATCTTGTCCACTGACGACTGGAGAAGCTTGGCAACTTCCTTTTGTTTGCGCGTCCGCTTCCGGAGGGAAGGAAACACCTCGTATCGATCGCCCTCAAGGCAGCGGTAACGAAGAAGTGCCCTCTCTTCCTCGAGCTCCTGACGAAGGTTTCCTAGCATGAGTGGTATAGTGGTATTTGCCGTGCGCATCGTCGATATGAGATCTCGATACACGCCTGCGTTCACGTAAGAATGGGGGAGGCCACCCGGCGTCCTTCACATACCCAATAAGGTAGCCAGCGTAATGGCAAAGGATATGAATCCAATGATCTGTGATGCTATCGCCAGGCTCATTGTGAATGCCAGAATGGGCGATTCCGAGTATACCAAGCCTGCTCCGCCAGCCTTGCATCAAGCCACCATTGGCAGCCAGCGGCGCCAATTAGCGAGATCGATACATTAAGGCAAAGTGCCGAACAAGACGTGTCGAGACTCGCTGGGTCTCGGTCATTCAGCAATCTTCTCGAGCCTTTCCCCTGAAGGAAATGGATTCTACAAATGACAGCAACAACTCATGACGCGGTAAGAGACCTCGCATGCAACGTTATACCGCTGATATCTGGGTCATCGGCAACTTGGTGACTGGCAATCCCGCTTCTAGGGAGCTGTTCCGCTTGGTTCCGGAAAGACTCCCGTGGCAACGCCCCACTGGTACAAGTACTTGTACATATATCCTTCGCACTGCTGCTCAGGCTCTTCCCAAGCCCTGCCCCATGTGGAATATAGCTTGAGAGCATGATTTGAGAGAATTCGAGACTTTGTGATCCTCATCACCAGCCTAGGGCGCCTGCGATATGGTAGGCCGAGACCAGGGTACTCCTAGTCAAGATGATTCGCAGGGATATCTACCATGACGGCATTTTCGACAGGACCATATTGATGTCATTTATTTCAACAGGTCGGACAAGTATAAGTATCGCGATTGTCTCTTCGTCTTCCGTCATGTTATCTCGCACAAACTGAAAGCAGGGCTCTGTAGCAACCACTCAACAGAATGTCGCACAAGCCAGAAGCCCCTCCAACGGCTTACCCAGCTTCAGAGCTGGAAGCGCAGAATCAGGAAGGCGGCAAAGGGCTCGATTCAAAGATGACCCCGGGCGCCAACTGGACCCAGCTTGAGTTCTGGGACGACGAAGGGAAGGCTCCATCTTTAAAGGACTATGAAGGTCGAGGACTACTTAAGGACAAAGCAGTTATCATCACCGGCGGAGACAGTGGTATAGGCAGGGCAGTCGCCATCTTGATGGCACGTGAGGGCGCCGATATTACATTTGTCTATCTGCCGGAGGAAGAAGAAGACGCTCAATGGACGAAAGCACAAATCGAAAAAGCCGGCCGTCGAGCGCAACCTCTCGCATTAGATGTCACCAAGGAAGAGAACTGCAGAAAGATCATCGACGCTCATATGTCGGAATTTGGGAAGCTCTCCGTGTTAGTCAATAATGCCGCCATGCAGGAGACGTGCGAGGACATTAGCAATATCGACCTGGCTGTTACCGAGAGGACCTTCCGCACCAACATCCTTGCCATGTTTGCCATGGCTAAGTATGCTGTGCCACATATGAAACGTGGGTCAGCCATCGTGAATTCCAGTTCCGTGGCGGCGTACATGAGCAATCCCACGTTGTTGGATTATGCCTCGACGAAGGGCTCAATCGTCACGTTCACACGAGGATTGGCTCAGCAGTTGGCGCCCAAGGGGATCAGAGTCAACGCGGTGGCTCCGGGCATCATGTAAGTTTATTATTGTTGCGCGTTGTTCGAGCGCATATCTGCTGGTTCCCCGTTGCTTTGGACTATAGCTGATTTCATGCACGTTAGCTGGACGCCTCTTCAGCCTGCAACGAAAGGCAATCCGCCAGAGGCGATGCAGGCCCTAGGTGTCCAAACAGCACCCTTACAACGACCGGGAATGCCCGTCGAGGTGGCTACAGCGTATATGCACCTCGCATCGCCTTTGGGCAGCTACTGCACAGGAGAGACTATTCATGTTACCGGGGGCCTGGAGATGCAAGGTTAACACAATCAATATTCTCAACCCAGACAATCTCATCAGACAGTTCCTGGTTGGCTCACCTGGGGCTGGCCTGTGCAAGACCCTAGATGGTACATCCTCTGGCCTCCGTTGGGCGGAATTTGCACTGCGGCGTGGCGTTGTATTTCCGTACTTGCCATCGTCTTCGGTCGTCGCTCCATCCACCCTGTCATGACCGACATACTGCCGAGAACTTCAGGACCCTCGCCGTGAGAACCTGATCGTCCTTACGCTCTTACAGTCGAGGATCATGTCGCAAGTCCGAGACCCTTTGTCTGCGTAAATTTGTCGCTCCTCTCGCTATTATTCGAGACGCATTTTCCCTGGAGCATCCCGCAATCTTGGCCTTGGCTACTGAATGCTGTGACACCCTTGCAATCCCAAGACATTGTACTCTTTCTAGAAGCCTTCACAATCATCACGAGGCCCCTCCTTCCCGATACCGTTGCTTCTCTGCATGAACCTGTGTTGTTTCTAGCCCTAGGCTGTGGAGGTGCCTGGATGGCTGAGGAGCAGCGATTTGGCGATGGGCAAGTCTAACATCAGGATTACTGAGGAAGAAGGATGCTGATATCGGGTTGGCTCTGGGCATATGTTATTGAATTTGCTGTATTTAATCACAACTCACATGAGGGACGTTCTGACTCGGCCGAAATCCATACGAAGCTAGCCATTGACCTTCGCGCGCATATCCGATGCGACGTCAATCCCCACGGAAATACTGTACAGCATGTCACTTTGACGTCTCTCATGAGCTTACCTCGTAGGCTGGGTACACATATGGCATGAGCCGCTCGTCCCTCTGGTGCCTGAATGGTGCCTGACCTCGCTGACACTAGCCATTTTTGCTAATACTCATTGTTACGTACTGACTATTTATTCAGCGTTCATTCCGCGGACAACACAAACTTGCGGGAATGATTAACCAGGCGCGCCTTTTGAATCAAGACTTGCATTCGAGACCCTTTTGCCTGGTAGGCGAGTAAGCAGGTGCAGCATCGCACATAGGACGACGAAAAGGGAGAACACGCTCGACCTACTTACAGGCTACGCAGGGAATACTAATCATATAAAGAGCAGCTCTTGCCTACAAGGGAGAAAGAGAGAGCTGTTTTTTTTTCAGATAATCGCACGCAGAAACCCCAGCGAATGCGAAGTAATTATTACAACGACTTGCGACGCTTCTAGCACGAAGACGTTGACGGGATTGATCGAGATAATTCTCCAGCAAGATCAATTTGCATTCGACGCCATGGCCTCACCACTGACACCGGGCATCCACGTCGTCACCACTCCTGCCTTCTCCTCCTCCCTCATCGACGGCATAGTGCATCTCCACGCGGCGTGCATTCTGTACGACCATACGTTGGCCACGTTCCTGCCCCCGCTCTCACACTCGCAGCTCTCCGAATGGTGGGGGAAGCGCCTCGCCGAAGTCACGCCCGGCGAAAGACATGTCATCGTGTGCGTATCGAGGGTGGCTGATCGGACGACAAACAAGGGTCTTCTCGACCCCCCCTGGGCTGCCGAGGGGAGGGACTGGCCCGTCGTCGTGCCCATCCCCGCACAGACTCAAACTCAAGTTCAAGCTCGAGATCAAGCTCGAGAGCTAGAACTTGAAATCTCCGGCGTCGTATCCCTCGAGACCCCGTTCTCGCAGACCGGACCGTTCCGCGCGGTCGTGCAGAAATTGTTCGTCCACCCCTTGCACCGCCGGCAGGGCATCGCCAGGAAACTCATGGCTCGGTTGGAAACCGTGGCACTGGACCACGGACGGTGGAATCTCATGCTCGACACCGAGGTCGGGTCCGGTGCCGAGAACGTGTATCCCAAGTTGGGGTATGAGCGGCTCGGCGTGGTGCGGGAGTACGGATACAGTCCTCTGGATGGAAGGTTGGTGGACGAAGTATGGTATTGGAAGGACTTGAGGAAGATGGCACGACTGGAGGAGGAGAAGGAGGATGTTAGGGTGTAGCGTACGGTGGCTTGGAAAGGGAGGCCTCTGTGCAATTGATCACAATACTCGGTTCATATATACATAGACCTGCTGTCAGTTTAGTGATGCAGCATGTTGGGGCGGCCGCACTTCTGAATAGTGTCATGTCTGGCCGTCAATTTGACTGAGAGCAAAAGTTGAGACGCCTCGTCGCAGAAGATGGAAATGGAAATGGAAATGTCACTTTTGTGACGAGGTGCACAATTCTCATGCTTGCCTTCTGAGCGATGACTTTTCCACGGCGTCGCAAGCTTTAACTGCCCTCACCGCTTTCTCGCATGCCGTTGCTGTCCCGCAACCTCTGGCAGACATCACATCCGTCGCCGTCCAAGCTGCGTCCAATCGCGGCCCCAATCGACCCGCTGCTACAGCACAAATGCGTTGCCGCATGGCTAAGAACGGATTCCGGGCCCAGTGATCATGACGCGGTACTGTACATAAATAGAGAAGGGAGATGGTTGTCAAGGCTGTCGTTGAGAGGACGAGGCTGTGTGCAGCCCTTTTCCAAACCCGGCCTAGCGTCGAGTGTGAAGCTCCGAATTTCAATGCTCGTTCTCGACATGCTGGTTCAGTAGGACTCGACACTTTTTCTCACTCCACGACCCTGCTTTCTCCCTGGGTTTGCTTCGATCTCACACATCTTCGGTTGATTCCACCGGAGATGCCACCCATTCCGTCCCCCTCGGCGCTACACGCCCTCCGGGCGCTCGCGCGCCTCACGATCTCAACATCAAAAGCGCGACCCTCCATCCTCTCGAAGCAGCGCCTTCTCTCACCCTCGACTCGCTCATTTTCCTCCACCTCGCCCCTCTCGATTACTCTCAACCAACTCCGCACGCGCACCAATGGCCGCCACGCGAAGAAAGCCCGTCACGCCGTGTCCCCCGCTCTCAGCGCCGCAAACCGACCGGCCATGAAAGGCGTGTGCCTCAAGGTGGGCATCACCAAGCCCAAGAAGCCCAACTCCGGACAGAGAAAAACTGCAAAGGTTCGATTGAGCTCGGGGAGGGTGGTGAGCGCGTACATCCCGGGAGAGGGACATAACGTCCAGCAGCACAGTGTCGTGCTTGTCAGGGGCGGGAGAAGTCAGGATTGTCCTGGTGTGAGGTATCATTTGGTCAGGGGGGCTTTCGACCTGGTAAGTCCGGTTGCATTAATCTGTCTGCTTGATTCCTTGCTTCCGTCCCTCGGAGGAGAAATGCGTGGCTTGGGCTTCTGGCCGAAGCTCAAGTTCGACCGGACAAAGCTACGGCTCCAGAGCACACCCCCGCCAAAAATGGCTGTGCAACGGACATTAACTGACATGGTCACGTCGTAATCTCCAGGGTGGTGTTCCCACACGCATGACGAGCCGATCGAAATACGGGACGAAGAAACCGAAGACATCATAATCAGCATTCAAGCACGACAGGTATCCATAACGCAAGCCGATCGATCTTGTCGCCTGGTGTAGCGACCTAAGCGAGACCATGTCAAGCAGAAAGGCAAACTGGAGACACAGCGGGCCGTAGCTATCTTCTCGAGAGAGCAGGTTTCTTGCCCCCACGTGGCTATGGGTGTCAAAAGGAAGCAGACTGGACACCATACTGGCCTAATCATTTCGATGGATGCGATACGGCTACACCGTTGTCGCCTTATCATATCTGCGCCCGCCATTATTCAAGATCATGCCCCGACGTCTCAGCTCGGCTCCCAAGGTCAAGCCTCGCGACTGGGGCACGAGCATGTCACCAGAAGCGTACGAGGTAATTACTGTACTGTGCTTCCCCTACGGACCGTGGGATCAAGCCTAGAGTACCTGAGAGACTGGATAGTCGACATCGTATTGCAGATTCGGGGACCAACTGAAAGACACCGTCATCGCTCATGGATGAGCTCTACCAACGTATACTGTAGAGGGGGCATGAGCAGAACCGAGGACAATATAGAAAACATCGGGTTGATCCGTACTCCCCCAAAGATCATAACAAGTTATTTCATCGTTGGATGCATTCATTTGCTCCGTGCTGGAGTTCAGTTCCTAGGAATAAACCGCGTCCTCGATGGCCGTCGATGGCGCTTGAACTATTGCCAATTGCAGCCTCTTAATCCTACAGGAGCATAATAGCTCGATTTTTGCCAATCACCGGTCGATGACATTTTCGAGTTCCAAGCGCTCGCCCATTGCAACCCAACGCCGCTCATGCAAAAATTGTGTCTTGAATAGCAAGACCCCGCCCCGTGCGCCCTGAGCATCCCATCATGTCCTTGTGTCCCGTGGAATGGAGCGTGGCCCTCAAATGGATCCCGGTTGTTCGTACTCGTACAGTGCAAGCGAACTTGTACGCCAAGGGCCGCATGTCAGTTGGTGTGTCGGCTGCTGTTGACATGTTGACCTCGAAAGGACTGTAGTGTTTGTCCTCAATCCTGCGTCTTTTCGGCCTTCTTGTACCACTGGTCGTCCTCGGGCTCGTGAATCCCACTCTCGTGCCACTCAGCTATCCGCTCCGCCCAAGAAAGCAACTTCCGCCGCGTCCTTGGAATTCTCATCAAAATAATCGTCAAGACCAATCCAACGCTAAATGATATGCACGCATATTTGAAAATCTCCCACGCCAGAGAAATGCTCGCTTCTTCAAGCTTGTCAGCGCCGGTTTGGCCTTTGCCATTCTCGTTTGCGGTAGTCTGGTGGCTCACACCATTACCGGCGGCTGATTGCTATACTTGAGATTCCCACCCAGCAGGCTTCTTAAGCTTGTTGAGGTCGAAGAAGCGAGATGTACAGCTGTAGCCTTTCCAATCGAAATTGTCGGCGGGGTTGCAGTGGCAGCGGAGCTTGAGGCGGACGTCGTCACCAGTCGGACAGTGTGTGAAGGGGACGTGGTAGTATGCGATGTCGTTGAAGAAGTGAATTTCGTCTTTTCGGAGAAGCAGACCAGCGGCAATGGAGTGGACTGGTGCGTCACCCCAGCGTTCGTAGAAGAAACCGCCATCTTTGTCGAGGGTCTCGAAGAAGTCAAGATATGCCTGTGAGCGCAGCCAGTCTAGATTGCCGATCTCAAAGTTGGACCACTACAGCAGGTGTTAGCATAACGGGTCTTCAGAAAAGAGGGCGTGGCACTCACGAAATGGCACTTGTTGTACGTGTCTCCTCCATCGTCGCTCAAGAATGCCATGGAATTGTCAGGGGAGATGTGTTCTGGATGAGCCTGGATGAACTTCTTTGTGCTGTCCCACAGAGTTGGGATAGTCTCGACGTATTCGTACAGGCTGAGGACGAAACTATACTTCTTCTTGTTCTCCTTCATATAACGGAAGGGGTCGTAGTGGACGTCGCAAAACAACTCGACGCTGGGCTCCACTCGCCAGTAGTATTCGAATTGTTGGAGCAACGGATGGCGGAAGAAGAAGCCCGACTCAAAACGGCACATGTGGCGGTAACTGATGGAATCACCATATATGATCTTCCGTCGCCGCATATCCTCGCGCACAGCCTCTGCTTTCTTCTGGTCAATCCACGTCGGGAAGGACCAGTGCTCAACGGGGATTTCCCCATAATGCGTCTTCCCGGACACTAGGGAGGATGTAACCTTTTTGAACGTCTCGTCAAACGGCTTGTCATTCAGAAACACCCAGTCGTAATTGTAGTTGCGGTTGAACCGATCTTCGACCTGTCTAATCGAGCGTGCGATTTCCCAGATATCGGTGTTCCTTGCCAGTGTTATGAAGGTCGCATTGACACGTTCTCCGGGCGCGGGAGGGGAGAGTTCGGAGGGCACGGTAGGGACGATGTTCGGTGTCGTTGCGTCCAAGGTGGGCAGCGCTTCCGCAGCGGAAGAGGTCTGGGGTAGATGAACGAGGTCGCCTGAATCTGTCACTTCAGGACTCGGTTTCGACTCTGCGGGCCGGTCCCAGCCAAAATTTGTGCCTTGGGTCAGGGACTGGGCAGACTCAGGTAGTGACGAGGTGGAAATAAAGTATAGAATAGCAATCCCCTGTTCATGTCAGTATTATGCGATGTCTTAGACTGGACTTGCCCGTTGTTGTAACTTACAATCACCGCAAATAGTATATAACGTAGATATCTCCCGGAGCCTGTCGCCATCTTGTCGGGGGTATTGATATTAGGGAGATGATGGCCGGAGAGTGGGATGTGTAGAGAATGATATCGCAAGCCCCTGAGCAGGAGGGACTAGTGTCAAGAACAATCGGTGACAATTAGTAGAAGGTGCACCTGTCCGGAAGGCCGTGCGATCAACACATCAGGCCAGCTAAGTTGAGTGGGAAATCAAGTCGTCCAAGGCTGGCAGCCGACGGCAAACGGTCGGAGGACAAGTGGTGTTGGATGGTAACAAAGAAACCCCTTCCTGCAAGAGAAAGCTGTCGTAAAGCGGAAGGCTTCAAGGTGCCATTGGAATCGGAATTGTGGAAAGAGAGTGACGAGGAAAATACAGAGCGACGCGCAAGCTGAAATGACCAGTGCAGCCCGAACTTTTCCACCTTGATGAAATAGGGACTTTCACTTTCAGCCTAGCATGACGCGGAAAGCTGAAGGCAGTGCAGTGAAGGCCTTGCTTCGTGTTTCCTAAAACAGGCGAGGGCCAGGCCAAACAAGCCCCTGCGATTGAATAGGGACGCGTGGCTCGGCTCCGGGGGACAGGGCCGGGAGCACGCAATGGGCAGGTCAGGCGGGCCATTTATGTAAGATGGATACCTAGCCAATCGCAGCTGGGCGCACCTCGCGCACATCGAAACATTCCTGCGTCACTGATTCAGAGTTGAGCATCCTTGACTTCACCGGCAATTCACTTGCGGCTCACTTGAGCATCCCCCAGTTGCCGACCTGCTTCAGCCAAGCAGCACGCTTAATGGGCAAGTCATAGAATCTGCGCTTGTTGGTCTTGATAGGATCATGCAAAGCAGCTCCTCTTGGCCGACAAACGAGGTGGACGGTAGCGGGGTGACACCGATGTGAAGTCGGGTCCTTTTCCAACATATCAGATATACCCCCCTTATTATCTTTCACGATGTCTTTCTTCGGCTTCGATACCGCTCTCCCCAGGGACAAGCCTAGCTCATCAGGTCGGGGCATTTTTGAGCACACAAACCCATTTACCGAAGTCGCAAAGGCTCGAAAGCTACAAGCCTTCCAAGACAATCAGGGAGAAATGTACGTGATTGTTGTTTTGCCTCCGCATACCCATTCGGTTTCTGACTGCGTTCGATAGTCTCGACTTTGAAGACACCTACGACGGCCTAGGCGACCAGCTTGAGGAGACGGGCGACGACTTGAACGATGACACTTTTGGTGGTGGTGCCGAAGGCGGAGTGGCCGAGGGCAACGTGGGCAAAGATTTTGACTTTTTTGGAAATACCGCCCAAGTCTCGAATGCCATCAACGAAGAGCACATGCGATACAGCTTACAGCACCCGTCACAACATGCTGGTCCCGCTCAACCCCAGCAGTCGAGGCCTAAAAAGACTGGCTACGAGAAGTATCAAGACCCTGGCTATATCCCAGACATTCAAGCAAAATCTAGTGCATGGGGTTCAAGAGCACCCCCTACGGCTGCTCCAAAGACGGATACCCGCATCAGTACGGCTCGGCCTGCTGTCCCAGCTCCAGTCCCTGCTCCTGCGCCTGCGCCGGCCCCAGTGTCACAGCCTCCTGCCATGATGACGTTGGAAGAAGTGGAAGCTCTCATGCTTGCTCAATCCCAGGCACGACAAGCACCGGCCCCGTTTCCGCAGGCCCAGCCATCTCCATTCCCAACCCAGCATTTCCAGCAGCAACCCCCTCAGCAATACCAACAGATGTTTCCCCCCCCAAACTTACCAGCTCACCCGCAACCACAGCCACCGCCGCCCGGGCCAGGAGGCCATAATCGCATGCCATCAGCTCCGCGTGGCCCTCAGCAGCCTCTGCAGATTCTCCAGAATCCCAATAGAGCTCGACATTCGCCACAGCCAAGTCTCGAACGAGTGCAACCACCGACATCCCAGGGGCCTGGAGCAGTGCCCATCATAACGCACCCTCAGCAGCTGATGGAATTATCTGAGGAGCAGCGCCGTGCCTACCTCGAAGAAGACGCTAGACGAGCTAAGAGGAATCATAAGATCTTCTTGCTGTCTCGCGGGAACGGTTTGATGACACCGCAAGACAAGAACTTTATTACACGAATTCAACTTCAACAGTTGGTTGCAGCCACTGGGAGCTCAACTGACTCAAATCCGGAGGCTGCCCTTAATGAGGACTTCTATTACCAGGTCTATAGTCAGATCCGTGGTGCTCCTCGGCAGCATCCCACCCAACCTCTAGGCCATTTTGCGCAGACATACCTGTTCCAGACCGGGACACGCATGGGTAACAGAAGACAGCAGATCAATGGGGACAACCATATGCAAAGAATGCAGCAGCAGGTCCAACGAGCCGTGGAAGCGGCGAAGCTGAAGCCAAAGAACAAGCAGCTGATCATCGAGGGGAGTTTGGGTAAAATCTCCTTCAGCAATGCGAAGACGCCCAAGCCTCTGCTCAACATCAAGAGACCGGAAAGTTTCGACAACCGCCCTGCTAGCACAAAGAATGCTGATAGCGTCAGCACAAGCGACCGCAAAACCATCTTGAGAAACATTGAGGCTGTATATACGACTCTGATGCGCCTTGAGGATCACGAACGCCAAGCGCCCCCTCCACCGACCGAAGGCGATGGAGATTCCATCCAAGCACATCATGAATGGCGCCAAAAGCAGCGCGAACTAGTTGACAATCTTTGGCAAAGTCTCAAGGTGCTCGACCCTATTATGCCCGGCTCGGTGGTTGCTCACCCGTTCATCGCGTTTTTGTCCTTCGCCAAAGGGAAGAAGGCCATTCCCCGCGTCTTTCATCAAATAGACCAGGACAAACCGATCATCATTTTAACAATGATTGTGGTCCATCTCGATCAGCTTGATGTGGTGAAAGACGCTCTTTTGGCACCTGGCGCATCACAGCCTCCTCCTATGGTACGAGAGGAAATCGAGCTTTTCTCTCAAACCGTAATGCCGTGCTTGTTGTCTTGCGTCACAGAAGCACCAATCAACATTGTCACCGGACTGCTTGGCCTTCTCATCGATCGCACAAATATCTCGGTTGTTGCGCATACCAAAATCGGTCTCGGCATGATGACGATGTTGTTGACGCGCGCTGAACTGGTGAAAGAGGCCGGGTCAGTCACTGATGAGGACTGGCAACAATGGACAATGTTGTATAGTCGTCTCTTTGACATTTTGGAGCCTCTTCTTTCTACGCTGTTTCCCGGCCCAGTCAATTCTGGGGACGACATGTATGTTTGGCAATTCTTGGCGGCCATTGGCATATGTGCGAGCCCTGAGCAACAACAGAGGCTGGTTATCGGAGTGAAGGACAGAGTTATGGAGACAGTCCTGCAGAGCAAGACATTGCCTCCGGAGATGTCGGGTGCTCGGCTCGGTAATGTCAATTTGTTTATGAGGGCTATTGGTCTTGACGTGGAGATGTTAGGTTGATGATCAAATCGACTCATGGTCGTCGCACGAGGAACGCGGTCCAGAAGTTGGTCTTCCTGCAGTTGCCAGACCAGCGCCACAGGCAAAAGAGATCAGCTTGGTATGAAGAGACAGGACCGCGATTTCAGCACTTCATAACCAAGCATTTACATGTCCATGGTTCCATGGAATTTCATGACTCAAAATGATCTCATATGAGGACAATACGTCCCGAGGGGCATCCTGGCGTCCTCCGACACTATGTCGATATCTTTAGTTTATTCTACCTCAGTCCTCGTCGTCCAAGTTGCAATGTCGGCGATGCCTCGCAATCTGTTCGGTTGCAAAATTCAGCTGCATTCTAAGCCTTTCGCACTCCCGGTCCAACCGGGTTCTCTCAGCTTCTACATCGCGTAGATTGTTTCTCAGGCTGGTGGTTTCCGTTGCCTTTTCAGTCCCAAACAGGCGAGATTCAGCAAGTTCGGTTGTTCGTTGACGGACTTCGTCGGCTTTCTCATCCCTCTCGCGGGTCAAATTTGCTATTCTGTCGTTCTGCTGCTGAACAAGTTGTCGCTGTGTGTCGAAGTTTCGTTCGGCACCTTCCTTGTCTCTGAGAGCTCCCTCGCACTCTTCGGTCTTTTGCGCAAGCTGGTTGCGCACATCCTCGAGCTCCTGCGTCAGGGTTTCGGCTCTGTTGTCTCGGGTCGCTTGTTCGTCTTCGAATTCGCGAACCTTGGAAAGCGGTTTCCCCAGGTAAATGTTGAGAGATCCTAACAAGACTGTAAAGAGGATGATGGTGATGATGATTCCAAGTGAGATCCACAGCCCGACCTTTTCTCCATCTGCGTTCGACCACCTCCGTTGGAACGCGTGCGTATGCTGAGGAATCGGAGCCATCTCTGGTTTCCTAACGATACCGGTTTACAGGATTGAGCACTCGTCAATTCTTTTGGGAAAAGATATTGGGAGAACGACTACACATCAGGCTGGACACCTTCAAGACATGCGACTCGGGCAAGCAAGAATCTGCCGAGAAAAGCGCCTTCAGTACGTCACACGCAAGGTACTTGAGTATATTTGGATTTCAGCCCAACACAAATGTCCGTTTCACATGGCTGCGGACTTCTTTCGCCATACATTCAGACCGGGCGTCAACTTGGTCCAGAACGGGAAATTCAGCCAAGGCCAGGCTTTTCAGGGTGGAGGCTTTGCCCGATCATGGGCCATGGGGGGCTGCAAGGCAGACTGGGCAGGCGTCTTCAGCCTCATGGCACCCTTTGCGGCCTTGAATGTCTTCCAGCCATCACTACGGATACTCTGAGAGAACAATGACCTACAGACCACCGTGATTCGCAATATGGCTTCGAACGGCTTGGGTGGAATAATATCACGGTTTCAGGTGCATCAATCATCCGGAGTCTGCAAAACATCGACAACAGTTTCGCTTCTGCTGCTTTCGCTCTGGGTACCGCCAGCAGTATGCAGTCTCATCTGCGGCTCAAGCATCTTCCGACGGAGGTTTTCACGCACCAGGAACCCGGAAGAGCACGTTGAATATATCAACCGATTCTACCTCTTCGCGTCCTTGTTCGGCAGCTTCTTCCTCCAGGCGGTCGTTTTCACCATCGTGCAGGGTCAGCTTCTGGCCGACGATAATCCAGATAATTCGATCTCGGACCTCTACTGGGTATGGTTGATCAGGCCTTTGCCGGCAACATTTGTGCTCTTCATGGCGTATCTCTGCCCTACGCTCTACCTCGAGAACGCCTTGGAGATGCAATGCGTGGAAGGAGTAATGGGCATGTTCACCGTCGGAATCTACAATGATATTCGTAAAGCCATCAACGGAGCTGATATTATTCAGCCCGGGGTGAAGTATATCCGCGATGGAGCCAACCTGGGTTTCGCATTCTGGATTCTGTCCTTTTTCGTTGCTCTCGGGGCCGTTCATCTCCTTATTAAGGGGATGCTGCGCGAATCGCCTCTCGACGGCACTCCACTCCGTGTATGGACTGGATGGAGCATCATTTTCAACATGATCAGGATGATGGCCGGCTTTTTGATATGGGCTGGTGTCGCTCAGGTGGACAAACAAGTCTTCTGTCCAAGCCTTGCTGCAACAGGAGGCATTGCCGCAATCACCTTCGCGAGTACCCTGGTTGATCATGGCTGGAGGGCTTGCTTCTGCGTCGTGCAAGGTACAAGCGTCGGCTCGCTCAGCTCAATGTTTCGGTGAGTGTCATCCAGGTTCCTTCACGAGCTTATTCATGCCTTACTAACCTCTACCACCAGGACCAAGCTTCTTCGTTCCTACCGAAAGGCACCGACTGACGAAGAGACAAGTGGGCAATGAGACGCCGAGTCCAACAGCCCAGGGATCTTCGTTGAGCTAGACTTGTTCAACCATGAGGCAGCACTCTGATGGGAACTAGGCTCAGTGTTTTTTAAGGCGTTCTGTCGCAGCGTTCATACAGGTTGCCGTTTTCCAAGTCAAACGTGAGCCACTTGTGCTTTGCATTCGAAGACTTTATCGAGAGTGTGACTTATGGAGTCCATACACATTTCTTCCCTTAAATCTTCAGCACGGAATGGCTCCTTTTCATGTCCACGAATCGGTCCCAGAATCACCTGCCTCATAATCGGGATCTTCGCTCCATCCTTCTTCGTACGACGAATCTCCCTTCTCAGGACGTGGCAACGTCG
Source organism: Phialophora macrospora (assembly GCA_000835435.1). Classification (NCBI taxonomy): domain Eukaryota; kingdom Fungi; phylum Ascomycota; class Eurotiomycetes; order Chaetothyriales; family Herpotrichiellaceae; genus Phialophora; species Phialophora macrospora. The sequence goes on from KN846961.1 coordinate 2,843,049, forward strand.
CGATGGCACCTTTTGCCTCATACCTTCCCCCGATCATCGGACAACCTGGTAGGTGCCTGTACTCGTACCTCCCGTTCTTGAGCGGGAAAATCACCTTGCACTTCCAGCAAAACTTGGTTCCACACCCGACCGGTCCAGCTACATGCAACGGTTAGCAATCAGAGGCCCGGCATGCGGAACGCGTTTGAGGAGAGTTCGGACGCACACTTGACACACGTCATATGCGTGCAGCCTCTGATCTTGTGGATGAATCGGCGACAGCCCTTCTTAGGGCATCGCTTACACCTCTTCCGTACCGCGGCTTCCACTTCGTCGCGTTGAGGATTCAGCTTGCGACTCTGTTCGCAGGTCTCCCCACGGTGACCAATCTCCTTGCACAGAAAGCAGCTCAATTTTCCACACCGAGAGCATTCCCAGAAAGGATCAGAGTCTGCCACGTTAGCGACGGTATCGTCCCCCGCAGCAGGTCCAAGCAGGAGATACTCACCTTTGACGTCGACTATCTGCCCGTTGCCACACAAGCAGTCATGGCACACCCGGTACTTTGGATTTTGGGATAGTGCTTCGAACGTCTTCTCTTTGTTGTACCTATAACCACTCTGATCAATATCTCTCACGGTGCCCGGGGAAGGATGGAAAACTTACGCCATGAAGACATCTGGGGAGACAAACTTGTCGACATCCCGTGGAGTCAACTCTTCTTCACAATCCGGATGCGGACATTTGATCGTCCGCCACTGCCCTCCGTTGATGCGTCCCTCGAGATCTATCCTGAGGCAGTCGCGACAGCGGGTTGGATCATGCTGGCATTTGCTCGTTGCTTGCAGTTCCGCATACTGCTCTGGTGTAATCTCTTCGGAGTAACAGGCCTCGCATTCGAGGACGCGATGCTTATCAACTAGGGCAAGGTACCTCCCAAGCCAGTCAGTTCCTTCGCCTTCTCGATGACCAGTGCAGTACTTACTTCTCAACGACAGCGATCTTTCCCAGCCTGCGGATAACACTTTCTTTCTGAACCAAGGCGGCCCGTCGGCAATCCTTCATAAAGCACTTTTGCCTCCGTTCTGTTACTCTCTGTACCAGCTCCGCATCACAGTCGAAGCACACCCCAAGCATGTTGTCTGGATTGAAGTCCGGGAAATGTCCCGCAGAGCATTTCACGGCTGATAGTGCAAAATCCGAGCGCAGCAATGAGGTCGAGATCTCTTCCTTGTCGCACCACATGCACTTGAATTTCCCCTTTGCGAGGAATGAAGTATGGAAAAGCACATTGATCTTCCAGTAGATCTTCCAGTCCTCAGCACCACCGCTGTTCGCCATTGCCTGTTGAAAGTCAGCAATCGCTATCGGCGAGCGTACTTCGACACAGAAGAACAAATGCCTTCAGCCTGATCGGAGTTTCGAGCTGTCCTGGACGCGCCCGACGCCCGGTCCGGCAAGTGCGCCTCACAGCCCCCTATGCAATAGTCAGTCTTGGCTCCGTTGCCCGAAATGATAGAGTGGCAGCCTCGCAGAAGCAAGAAACTCGCAGCAAAGTCAAACGCTGGTTACTGCCGTGCCGAAAGCTAAGTATAGCAAACACATGCGACGCCTTCTTCGGGCATTAGGCTGACACGCACTGGGTGGGCATTTCCGAAGTGCCTTGCATGAATATCTCGACTCACATAAGGGCCTGCTATACCCTCTATGCCGCTGCATTGATCCTGGCCGGGTTTTACATCAGGCTTTGTCATAGACGTCTGTATCCTGCCACCCCACCCGCTCAGAGCATTCGAAATTGGAATAGATTGCCTCGAGACCTGTGCACATCAGCTCGTCCGACAAGACAAAGATGGCAGAAACATTCGGTTCGATCAGGATCGTCACCCAAGACGGATCTCACGAGCTCGACATCAAAGACGTCCCTCGTGTGCAGAGATTCGAGAACTTCAAGAGTCGAGTGGCTGTCGAGCTTGGCCGATCGGAGAGGAAATACGTCAACCCGGGCGATCTCGACCTGTTCGTGTTCAGTGAGAAAATGGAAGACGGGGGTATGTTGCTTTGAACTCTGATCCTGCGACCGTGGCAGAATAAGGGGCGCTAACCTGGGGTCAGACCGCACTCTCGCCGATTATGGCCTGAAAGACGTATTCTTCTCCCGACCCATGCACAGTGACAACAAATATGCCTTTTCGGGGCTCTCGCACCACGAATGGAACATCGACTGACCCCGTCGTGGACAATTCAGGGCGCAATCGTGACTCGAATCGACCACTTCAACGGCACAAACCGTCGCACTCAGACGAATTCTACCCCTAACACCGATCAAACCAACCTCCCACCCTACCCTGGCCTTCCCACTGGTAAGCCGCTGGAAAACGTCTTCGTCAAACTCGACCGCCGAACCATCAACTTGCACGGTCTTACCACCACCAGCACGATCCAAGAGCTGTACGACAAGTTGAAAGAAGAAGCCAAGGTCAGCCAGGCCAGCACCGGGCTCATCTTTGGGAGTAAGGAGTTGAGACCCAATCTGAGTGAGCGCCCTCTCGAGTTGCCGGTCAAGGCACAAAGCTGACTTGATCCCCACTGTAGCCTTGAGGGACGTTGCCATCGACAACGTGAGTACCATGGCTTTCATCCTATCTCTTCTACCTTTGATCTTGGCCTGAAACCCGTGACTGACCTGCCCACTTCGACGCTCTAGAACAGCACAATATTCGTCTTCGACAAGCTCCCAGGCGGCGGGTGCTGAAATGCGCTGCGGCCTGCGAGTGACATTGGAGACACTGCATAGAGACACGCGATGGGGGCTTGCTTCGGATCGTGCAGCGCGGTGCATTCCATGGCGGCATGATGGCCGGTCGAGCTGAACGCAAATCGCTGTCTTCAAGGAATATTAGCCCACCGCAGATCGTGGAAGAGAGTGATAGTTTCATATGTGCCCGTTCCCCTTTGAGATGGAATTAATGATCAACGCGGTTCACCGTCGTGTTACGGACCTGTCCTCTGTCCGATTTCCATCCCTCGGTCCTTGCCACCGACATTTGTCCTCGCTCTCGTTCTAGTCCTCAGCTTTGGCCTCAACGACATTGTCATTGTCATCATCGTTGTCCTCCTCATCCTCGGTGCATCCTCACAATCTGAATAGCCACCACAATCCACACAGACCTTCCATGGTCCAAGAACTTGCTCTCCGATGCTATAGGACATTCCTTCATCCATTGTCTCAAGCCATTCTCTGACGGCGTTGGCCAATACTTCATCCTGGCACTTGGCCACTGCGTATACGAAGTCGACGAGTCGTCAGGTGCAAGCGAGTGCTTTGCTTCCTTCGGTAAGGATGGGTCAAGGCTGAAAGGAGATCTTGCCGATGCTGTGGAATCTGTTCCGCGGTTCGAGGAGCCGAGCATGGAATTGAGCGAGAGTCAGGACGAGTTTATGCTTGGTTGGCCACAACATCTCCTACCAGAGGCATGGACTAAAGGGCTCGCCGTCGGCACTCTGCCCGAAAAACCAGCTGTACCTCAGTTCATTGTCAAGGCTGTCATATGACGAAAAGACAGGGCTCCCCGGCAGCATGGTCTTCTGTCGAAGCCACCAGCCAGCTGTGACTTCGCGTTGAAGTTCCCTTCCGCGTTTCGCTGGGCACTACACACATGGAACCCGCCTTGTCGTTGTCCTTAAGGATATCGTAGAGCTTGGCCTGGAATGGGTCCTTCTCTCCGAAGTGGACGTGCTTCCGAGCGACTTTTTCAATGACGGTGCTGTCAGGCTCTGGCTTGTCATGTCATGTAGAATCGTCACTGGCCATCTAACTGAATTTGGAAGACCGTGGTTCAAAGGGTGGACGAGCAGTACATGAGCCGCGCTTGAGACCAAGACAGCACAGTTGGAACTTATGAGGATGATCTAAAGAGAATGTGAACAGACCAGAACGACAAATTCTGAGGCCCTCTAGTATTAAGTTGTTGCAAGACCGTGAGGCAGAGACGGGCTAGCAGACAACATACAGCAAACTTTCCGACTTGATGCAATATGGCCCGACTTTGAACAAAGAAAAGACGAAGGTTTTATGCATATGCAACGCATCTAACCGCGAGGGGAGGATGCCCTTTCTAATGCAACAAATGGTATTGAGAAGGTCTTGCAAGGGAGGACCCCTAGGGCAACGCGTGGCGGAGCATTCTCTCTCCAGCGTCATTTCCACCGATAGGTCCTCCATCTTCCAGAAGTCCGAGAACGGGGGTGATCCGATTCAAGTTGTTGACCTCAAGAGGCTCAGTTGGTCTGATCGGGCGAAATGCTGCTCCAGCCGGCGGATGCGATGTGGTTTCTGTGCTCCGCCGAAGGGGTGGCTTTACAGATTTGAACTCCGCCGTAGCGACTCCTCCCTCGATGCCTGTCGTCTCTTCACTTTTTCGGCCAGTGACCAAACACGTTTTCGACGTCACGTAACAAGCATTCAGCTGGCAGAACCTCTCTCGCCAGGACACGAACAAAGCAACTGTAGAACAACGCCCACGCAACCAATCCGCCACTGACCTCTTTGTTGCCGCCTGCGCCTTCGCACCCTCGATCCCCTCTCCTCACCACACGCTTAATTTCCCTCGCATGAGACCAAATCTCCAAGCGACGGGCTACGCCGAGTCACTGCTCGGAATTCAGCTCCCTCCGGACAACACCAGCTGCTATAGTTGTGAATCTGCACCCATCTCAGCCGCCTTATCTGCCTTGAGCAGTAACCTCTTTCCCATACAGTTGCCCGCCACCCCTCTGAAACCGATGCACGAGACGCCGTGTACACCACTCACCAAACATGTCTGGCATATATTCTGTCGAGGATCTATTAAAGCTACGCGCGTCGCCGCTAATATGTAAACCTTCAAATCTGCCGGCGATTGAAGAATGGATGGGGTATGAAGCATCACAACAGCCACGGACCGAGCAGGACTGTGATAACTGACACTCAGCCAGACCACCGGAACCGAGTGGCAGGAGACCGATTCCGCGAACGGGCAAAGATGAACCACTCATGCAGTCGGAAACTTTTCAAAAGAGGCCCACACTGCTCGATTCCCAACGTCGAACAACTACCGGTACATCAACCAGATACATGGCCGCCGCTCTGATTGCTAACAGAATATCTCGCAGACCCCGATCGTATAGTCCTTGGCCCACCTCGTCGCTCCTTCGCTTCATCCAATGCACGCGCCGCAGGCAAGGCACAGGATGCGGCAGACGAGAAAGATCGCACTACATTTGGCGACAGAATGAAGACCGGCGAGGAGCCAGAACGACAGCACGAGCGCAGACACACTCAAACAAATGGCCGTTACGCCAGTCGCCAAGAGAGCGAAGATCCCGAGGCTGAAGGCCGTCGTGACTACGACCGTAAGCCCAAATGGGCAGGAAGAGAGAGGAGTGATCAGGACCCGGACAATGACCAAACCCCGGAAGAGTCGTCGCGTGGGCCCCGGCGAGATACGCAGTCAAGAGCTAAGCTGTCACAGTCATGGTTCAGGAAGGACACTGGTGACGGTGAGGAGGACAAGGCCCCAGATTGGCGTCGCGATCGGGGCAGAGACCGTGATTGGGATCGGGATCGCGGTGCCAAAGCCGAAGCAGAACCTGAGTGGATGGACTCGGCCGAGCCTGAGGAACCGTTCCAAGTCCGGACTCAAGAAGACTTCCAACGTTGGAAAGAGCGCATGAAGGCTGGTGGGACAGCACCTCTTGAGAAGATCGAGACTGCTGTCACCAGTCCGCCACCGGAAGAGAGACCCTCAGCCAAGCGAGTTGTCTCTGCTGAACCAGACGACTCGATGGACAAATTCTTAGCCCGATTCGAGTCCAAGGTCACTGAACAGAAGGCTGCAACTGTCAAGGTGCATGGCAAGAGCAAATTTGCCTCGCTGTTCAGTCCCGCCACCGAACAGAACAAGCAGGTCGAGTTTCCTCCCCAGCAGCAGGCCCCATTTACAGAAAGACCTTCATCGGCCGAAGCAGCTGGCCATACCACTGATGCTGACCAGGCTGGATTCGCCCGCATTCTGGAAATGCTCCAGACCCGAAGCAACAACCCCACTCCACAAAGTCAAGAAGCACCGAAGCCGAGGACGCCTCTCTATGCTAGAGCCACCGAACACAAAGCTGAAGCCGAAGCGAGGCCTCCTCAGGTTAATCTGATTGCACTTCTGGCTGGCGAGAATGAGGCGGCACAGCAAAAGCGGCCAGAACCGCACCAACCATCGGCACCACAACATCGATCGATTGATACCAAATCTCCTATTGAACAATCCGCACACACGCGGCAACAATCGAGCATCAACAAGGACGAAGTGCTCTTGAGCCTCCTCCGTCAAGCGAGTTTGGCACCGAAACCTCAACCACCACCTCCCGCGGGAAGTGGCATTATGTTTGGGTCAATGTCTGATACCGGCAATCGACCCGTCACCTCCCGAGGCGTTGCAATTTCTCCCATTCAAGCAGAACAAAATGTCTTTAGAGCAGCCCCTCGAGGGTCAACGTTCGATGAACCTCCCGTGTCCCTGTATCAGAACGACCAGGCGACAAGAGAGCAGGGCGCAAGACGGCCAACCAACAGTGCTCAGCCTTCACAGGAAGACCTTCTCATTTCATTCCTTCGGGGCCAACATCCTCAGCAGAGACCAACGCAACCCCCGCAACAAACGCCGCCGGGTTATCCTCTTGGTTTCCACCGACCTCCTGGGCTAGATCAAATTCCGCGACCGAACCCGAACTGGGTTGCTCAGCAGGCGCAGGCGCAGCAGCAACCGCCTCGCCAGCCGTCGCTTCCTCCAGGGTTGGCTAACGTCCCCCGTAGCATGGCAGGTGCACCGTATGGACAACCGCAGCAGATCCCGATACAACAAGTTCAACAGCAGCGGCCGCAACAACCCCAACGCAAATATACCGCAGATTCAGCCATGCCTCCTCCAAATCTTCCTCCGGGGATGTATCCGCCGCCCGGGTTCATGAACGCCGGCCCACCACCTGGCTTTCCTGGTGGGATGCCGAACCATCCGGCCGCCAGGTTTGGAGGGGATCCTGGACCACAACAGCGCGCATTCATGGAAATGTACGGTGAAGTCGGGGGTCGGGGGTTGGGATTGAGAGGTGGTGCTGGTAATGGTGGCATGCCACCTTATCGGTGAGGAGATATCGACGCTCTCGTGGCAGGGACGGGCGAAGGATAACGCACAGAATGACGGAAATCTGTAGAGGGACGGAAACGATCCTAGCTCGACAAAGTCCTACGGCGAGGGCGGACTGGACAAGTATGGCTCACTAGGGGTACCGAAATTGCCCTCTTGGCAGCCTTGTTCTGTTGACAACCGGAGACGGGCGAGAGAGCAGACGGGCCAAGAGAGGTTGAAGCAAGGAGGGACACATCGCGCGCAACACACACTGCTTCTGGACAAACAGGACACACACAGAGCAAGGCAAGACAGTCTAGGCTTGGGACCTGTGGTGGATGGGGGAGAGTGAGAGAATGAATCAGCAAACAGGCGATGTGTATAGTGCCGTCGACTCCCTCAGAGACAGCAACTTGAGATGTCAAATGCGATATCTTGCAGAACGCCATGACCCTTGCCATTTTGAAATGCAACCTGCTCGGATTCTACGCAGCGGTCCCTCACATTACTTTTACAATATCACATGTACAGACAATTCCGTCCCTAGACGAATCCCGGCAGCATTCAAAATTGGCTTTGCGTCTATTAAGACCCCAAGTCATCTGCCTTGATACTTCGAGTTGTGCTGTAGCCGAGTGATGCTGAATGTAGCTCGTAACATTTACATATTGGTGTGTCAGCTCTCGACGTTGAGGGTAGGACTTGATCGGATTGCATGGTGCTGTAATTACAGAGTACGCAACAGTATGGCAGACTGATTGATGGACGTGGCGGCCTCTCACTCGAATCATCATCTTGTTGGTGATGATTCCCCGTGTACACACACTCTCTCTCCAGCTGCACTGCGCTCGCGACTTTGTCCGTTTTTCGTTCGGCTCACTGGGTCTTCTCTCGTCCACCACAGCACAGCACAGCACAGCACAGCCCTGGACCTACTACGAGTGCTCCGTACATATCCGGTCCCCCACCTGGACCGGTCCGGTCCGGTCCGGTCCGCAAGACTAGACTACCTAGACTAGAGACAGATATCCAACGCCCGGGACGTCGACGCCGCCTCGTCTGTCCGGGTCCATTAGCCATTGGAGTTCTTTCTGTGGGAGATGAAAGATCGTCAGCAACATCCTCGTGGGAGTTTCACTCGTCAAGTGTGATGTCGGGTAGAAATCATGTCAAAAGGGCAAAGCTTTTGTGGGGGGGAGGGGCGGGAAACCTTGTGGTAAGAGGATCGATTCAGACCTTGCCTGGGCGAAACATCTTGTGTGATGATACTGACAACAGAGGGTCTGGTTGCGGAAAATCTGTACAAGAATGCTTGCTTGCTTCCTTACCTTTGTGGGTTTGCGCGGCGCTGCGACGTAGTAGTGGCTGTTGTAGATCTGAAATGGTAGGGCACAGTCGTCAGTATGATAGCTCGCCCCATGAGTGAGTTCCTCTCGAGACATGTGAGACGACGATGGTCTCTCATCATACATATCCTAATGGGACGAAAAAAGCAGTGACGGAGGAGATGTGGTGTTGCATGGCGTGGCGTGGCGTGGCCTTCTTATTCAGCTAGATGGTAAATTCGAGTTCTGTCGTCGGTGAAGGTTCAAGGAGATTTCAGCCTCGTCCTCGTCCCCGTCCCATCTCCCCGGACTTTTAAGTGCGGCACCTTAGGCAAAGGGAATATCCAATCATGCCAGCGTCATGACAAAGGTATTGTAGCATAACATAGCAAACTAGCATAGCATAGTAAAGCATACTATAGTACTACCACTCCCAATGCATCGATATCATCTGAACCTTTCTCAAGACCCCCTATGGAGGAATCATGAAGTATATCCTTCATAGGCTGGGCCGGACGAGCCGGTGTACTGTAGGATATTCGAGGAAGAAGATTCGGTTTGATTTGGTTTGGTTCGATTGGTTTGTCCCACCACGAAACGAAAGAAATTCACCACCGTCGTAATATCCGTGTGTAATGCACGTCTGTACTCACCACGTATTTCCCAACCCCCGGCCCGAACACGGTGCGTAACCACAGCGACAACTTGTCCGGGCTGAGATAGCGATCTTCGTAGTGAAACCGCACGCCACTCGCGGGCCAGTCGAGCTCGTTGACGATGCTGGGCCACGTGCTCGTGGATGACAATGACGCCGAGGAAGACATGGTATCACTACCGCAAGAAACAGTAGTAGAACGTTGAGTTGATGCGATGTTGGGTTCGTATTTCAATAGGGTTGGGTTCGAGGTATGGATCGAGGTATCGAAATCAAGACGCCGTCCGGAGAGAGTGTGCTACTCAGGGGTGGAGTTACAGTCGATATCCTATGGTCTTTCGGGGGACGACTTCTTCTCGACGAGGACGCCGAGGCGAGGTATGTTTGTGTCTGCGGCAGTGCTTGCAACAACAAACAATCGACAGACAGGATAGTGCCGCACCATTGAATGGTCTGCGCCATGACATGGACATCGTAAGAGTCCAATAGAACAGAACTCCCTACACGAACGGACATGCATGCCCCCCGCCCCTGCCACACACGCGGGAGCCTGATCAGGCAGACTTGGTGCGCCATGCCATATTACAAAGCTACTGGACAGTCGAACGGGTCTGCATGCTGCGGATTGGGCTCTACAGGACATGATCAACATCCAATCATCTGGCGAATATGCATGTCTTGGTTGTGTGTGCAGGGGTCGTTGGGCAGTTCGAGGTCTCAATGTCGACGATTGGTCGAGATGTGCGGGAGAAGTCAGGAAAGCAAAAAAAAATCGGTGGTGCTTTATTTCAATATGTACTAAACCTCGCTATGTCATGGGTATCATTGCGTCCAAATTCATCAATCGTAGACCAGCACCACCTAGGATATTACTCAGCCCCTGCCGGGCCAAGTACTCGAAAACTGAGAGAAGAGGTGAATGTCCGCCAACTTTTTAGAGGCTAATCTCCACCAGTCTCACTTCCCTGGTATATTAGAGATTTTGACCTTTCCGGGTCGTCTTCATCATAGTCGGAAAGTGATATGCTCGGAGTTTTGGGGGTTGTCTCCTGCTGGTCAGCATTTGCCGAGCTGACCGATTGCCTCCATTCTTGTATGTCGGTTCGAATTGCTCCTGGCATGCCATGGGCATCCGAGGTGCTGTGGTGCCTCGTGTGTCCGAGGTCTGGTCTCTGTCCAGCAACTTGATAGCCAGAGCCTACAGTTGACCGTCTGTGGGCTCGTGGACCGGGAGAAAGAGTGTCCGAGAAACGGGCCGGGACCGGTCGCTCGTCGATGCTTGGTGATCTTGACACACCGCTGTCCGACCCAGTAGGAGTAGGTGGAGAGGCCAAAGGGACCCTGTCCACCGGAGGGCTCAGATAAAAGTCTTCATTCTTGAGGTCCTGCTTCAACTGTAGTGTGATTGCTTTGAAAGCGTTGGATAGCTGTGAGGCATCCATCCGTTCGCGAGGCTTGATCTTCAGCAGGTTTCCTGTCAGGCGAACCAACTCCTCGAAAACACCGCGATCTTTACAGTACGTTTTCAATGACTGCAGCTGATCGAGAACTGCAGGCTTGAGCAGGACAACGAGCTTTTGAGGGTCCTCGCGCGTCTTTGTCTGGTACCAGAACGCCGTATCGTGACCACCGAGTGCGTTGGTACGCGTTTGAAGTCGCTTCTTCTCAAAGGTCTGTATGTCATGCCCTTCTATACCAACCATCCATGTCAGCAATTCCAGGAGGATGCATCCCATAGACCACATGTCGTACGGGCGAGAGCTCTTGCCCTCCATCAGGACGTCTGGCGCGCCATAGCCAGGATCCCCAGGATTGGGGTTTTTGGTAAATTGACTTGGCCGCTCGGAGCCCGAGACAATCTGACCGATCTTTGCAGATCCAAAATCGCTAATCGATAACAGCAACTGTCCAGTGTCTTTGTTGACGGTCACCAAGATGTTTTCTAGCTTCAAATCGTGGTGATACCCGGCCTGATGTGAGCGTCGATGACCAGGTCTTGTCGATCTCCCCCCGTCATCTGGCTGGAGGTTGGCAGGTCCCAAGTTGTGGATGTGGCTCAAGCCATCAGCAAGCCCTGCCATCTGAGGGATGATGGCGAGTAGATTCGCCTTGGTCCATTTCGGTGACGGGTTCCGCGTCATGTATGTTCGGAGGTTGCAGTCTGCACATCGGAATAACATGTAGCAGCTTTCTTTCTGTCTCCAGGACGCAAGGTGGGTAGTAATGTTGTCATGTGGAGCATCCGCCAGCTTGGCGAGGACTGCTGACTCGGCTTCAACATTTGCTGCGACATGCGCATCCAGGTCGCGGAACTTCTTGAAGGCAAAGTACTCGTCGTCGCGGTCGGAGAAAGAGTGATGATCTCTGTCGATACGGACCTTGAACACCACTCCAAAGCTACCCTTTCCCAGGTGGCAGAGTGGATCACGCTCGTTGAAAAGAATGGGGACCACGGCACCATCGTGTAACTGTTGGTGGTCCACGAGTCCCTTTTCATTTCGAACAAATTGGTAGGCCGCGAAACCGCCGGAATGGTTGACGGAAACTCGAAACTGCGATATGTAGGCGTCGTCTGGACAATGATCCATCGTGAGAGGAAGATCGGCGTCTCCCTTGTCTTGTTTCAGCATATGGTAAAGAATGACCAGTGGCAGACGAGAGTAGACACACCACGCCAACAGACGGTCGGCCCACATATATATCTTCTTGGCCAGCTCATCCAAGTCTACCTGGGCTCCGCCGTTGAGCATTAGGGCTTTGGGAGACCGAAGGGTCTCGTCGTCGAGAACTAGCTTTTTGATGGTGTCTTCGGTCATGATCTGACGAAGATCTTTTCGTGGAATGTAGAATCTGCCCTCCCAGTTGACTCGAATCTTTTCTTCAATTGCGCCGCGGATCGTATCAGCGTAGGGAGTGCCGGGGACCTGTTCAATATGGAGGCTGGAAAACTCCCAGTCGATGTCGACATGGAAGTCGACCTGGAAGTTCTCTCCACGGAATGCTTGAATCTTTCGACTCAGGCTTTCGATCCAGTCATCCTTCCGCTCCAGAATGCCTCGGGCGGCCACGGATTGTGCTTCATCGCGGACCAGTCGGAATCGACCCACTTTCAGATAGTAAGATCCTGCATTCCGCTGGTACTGGTCAATGAGAGCCTTGGTGGCTATTGCATGCAACTCATCGAAAGCCGCATCCTCTTCGAACTCCACTGTCAATTCCTCAATACGCGTGACCTCGTGACGGGACTCTTCAGCAAGACCCCTTGAGCCTTGGTGATATGCAACAATGAGAGTGCAGCGCACTTGGCTGGCATTGAGTCGAATAGTGCTCCCTGCGGCGGCAGCTTGTTGTTGGTTAGGAAGGCGGACAAATCTCTTTCGACTGATGCTGGAAGAGTGTCTGTTTCTTGGAGGAATAGATCGCGGTGTCGACCGTAAGCTTTCGGCAGAGGAGGAGGGTCTTAGCGAGTTCGTTGGATCTGTGGTTCTATTGGGTGATAGAAGCTGTCTAGCATCGAATCGAGAGGCATCCTCATGGTTTAACACAGAGACGCTGGAGGGAGTTTGGAAGCTCTGTCCATCGTTACTCCGTGGAGGATTTGAGGTGCTTCGCTTTCTTCGAAACATTTTCTGGATTCCGAGGAATGAGCCATGCTTGCCGGACTTGTGTTTAGAGTTTGATCGAGGAGGGTTAGGCATAGCAGAAGAGCTCTGGAGTGAAAAGAAACCTGTTGGCGGGTCACAAAGGTTTCATGCGGACGAGCCAGCGACAGGTATTTGATGCTGCCCGGCCATCTCTGAGATAAGTGGCAGACCACAGGTGCTTTGGCAGTGTGAGGCGCAATCTAGGCGTTCTTCTCGTATTTCAGGTTCGCTGAGCCGCGAAGAGGCATCAGGCTGTCGAGGTCTGTGTCGGCACAATCCAGCTGCTAACCGGTGAGGCGCACTACCGGCACAACCAGACATTGATTGAGGAAGTATCTTACTGGGCGGAGGAGAGGCGGCTGCACTAGTGACGCAGGGTTCATATGGTGGCTGCATGGCTGGCTGAATCAGGACCTATAGCGACAAGTTTGCCTCGGAAACGCGCATGATCCTGGCAGAGGGACTCGAAGAATTTACCTGGGATTTTGGACATTCGGCAGACTCGTCCTGCAGTCGAGTCATTCATGCTCGACCTGCGAAAGGGCTCAGCAAAGTCCAGACGATGTCCTGCGCAGCGCATGAGGGGCACTCTCCTTCCTTATTTTCCCGGCGTATGAGGCCCCGATATATGCAGGACGCCCCGGCTTCACGGTTGCCTTTTCGTTGTCAAAAGTGGAATCTGGAGGCTCGCCGTTCCATAGATGAATGCCAAGCACGTAATTCCACCACGCCTGCCGCCGTGGGTTCGCTTGCATGCGCGTCCAAACAAGCCAGATGTATATGGTCAGTACTGTCAGTGGGACTGAGGCTGCGAGAAGTATCCACCAGTCGCCAGTGACGGAGATGTGCCCACTGCCGCTTGCTGAAGTCGTCGCGCTGACAAACGAAGTCGAAAAGAAGTTCGACACCACGGTGATGGGTAAATAAATCAGAGTTAGAATGGTCAGCACTTTGACAGCTGCGGCATCCCGTGTACTTTTCTCGGCGAGCTTGTGCATCTGCTCCGTCAGCCTGCGCATTTCTTCGTTCTCTTTGCCTGACTCGAGCGCAAGCCTGTGGAGCGAATAGCCGCTGCTCAAATCCAGGAAGCTGGAGAGCAAGTTGGTGACGCCAGCAAGTTTGGTCCTCAGATGGGTGATCTCAGTAGCAAGGAGTCCCAAGGATCTTTGGTGATAGTCAAAGCTCGCCCGCATCAGCTCGAGGTAGTCGGCACTTGGTGCGTGCCAATGCCTGACCAAGGACTCCCAGGTGGATGATAGGGCAGATGATGTATCCATTGTTGCGGTGATTGCCAACATCGAGTTCAGCAGCTTTTCATCCAGCATCAGGAGATCTTGACGTCTGCCGGACTGGTGCAGGCTGACAGGACCTTTATCGTTGGGCGACGTGCCTAGTATTTGAGCATACTGAGCGTCGGTCTCTTCGGCAAGATCGATCAGGTACTGCCTCCAGCTTGACACCGCAGAATCAAGAATAAGTTGATGCACCTCGAAGGGGTCAGTGTCCTGGCGAAAGTCGCCTGCAAGCGCCGCCACGTTCAACCGCTGCTGCATGTCCGCCGAGATGGTGATGAAGGCCCAGGACGTGCCGTCCTGTGTGGGTGTATAGCGACAGGAGACTGCGCATTGACGAAGAGACCATGTCTTCAATCCCGCCTCCATGTGATGGCGACGGTTTCGCTCCACAAACCGTAAGCCATATGTGCATTCATGGCTACCCTCGAGAGACGCATCCGCATCCTGCAGTGGCATGAATCGCAATGCGGGAGGTGCGATCTCGCCCTCACGTTCCCTCGTGCCGAAGAAGACAATAAAGCTCTTCAGCCGTGGTGGCACTCGAGCCTTGACCATCAATTCACTGAACAGTTCACTTGAGACGAGCAGCGGGCCCCATGAGTGCGTTTGGCGTATGAAGAACGTCCGGCACTTTGAAGTCTCTCTGATGTAGTCGGACAGATGAGCAGATGAAGTGAGTGCAACCAAATGCACCGACGTGGCTTCCTCTTCATCGCCCACTTTGTAGTCCTCGGTTGCTGGAGTTTGCACCTTGTCGCTCTCCGACTTCTGGTGACCTACGAGCAGATGTGCTGGAAATGCTTCTACTCGCGAGCGCCCAGTGCCCTCGTCTAAGAACAGGTCCTCCTGGACCGACTCCCAGAGCCGACTGTCGTCATCGCCCAATCTTCGTATGATATTGCCAGCGGGGGCTTGAAGACCGCCTGTCATGCTAGGAATATCTGTGCTCGTTCGTCGTGCCTGCTGGCATGAGGCTGAGGCATGAGAAGCAAGTCCAGCTTGCCAGAGGCTGGCATACACCTTTACGCGTGGTTGCATGAGGTGGCAGTGCTCCGTGGGGCGTCATCCGAAACCAGCTGCGCCATGCAAGCGGCAATACCTCGTACAAGGACAACGCGTCCAGCCGACACTTTCCGTGCCCAATACCAGATATTTGTGTTGGACAGCCAACAAGCATTGTTTCGCGGTTCGCAGCGCTGTTATCGCCACGGAGAGACCAGCGCAATGTCGCCGTGGCGTACTGGCTCCCAGTCTGCGGCCTGGCCTCGTGCCGACCGGGGATTGTTGGACCTCACCGGTCAACGCCTTTCCGGAGTTCAAGCGCATATTAAGACGGACGGCTCCCTGAAACGAGAATTCTGTTTCCTGTATCGACAGCCTAACAGTCAGAAGTTCGGACCCTCTCGCATCTCGGACTGGTTTGCCGATATCAAGATGTATGCCTGTTCCTCGCCATCCCGAACATCGACCCAGAGCTCTCTCGACAGCATTCAAACTGTGCCAGTACAGCTTTTGGATGCTCGTTTCGTCGACTCCCATAAACTCCGCCCTCGACTCGACGAGATCTTCCAGAACCAGGATTACGAACTCAAATTGTGTGGCGGGCAGTGGCACATTCTTGGAGCTCCCCGACTCACAAAGCAACACAAGGCAAGCCTGCTACTGTGAGCTCGCTTTTCGGATTACAAAATATTTACGGAGTCATTGCAATTTCAACCATGCGTCCTCGGGCCCCGACTGAACGGGGGGGTTTCGGCGTCGGACGACCAGCATGGAAATGTCGCAAACGAAAACCCCTGGCAATTCATTTCGAGGAGGAAATGTGTCGACGGTGAACTTGGATACGCCACTGGAAGCGGGACACACGCTCAATGAGAGTTTCGACGGTGTCTCATAGCTCATTCGGGTTGCTCCCGCCGCTACTCTCGATCCTGATGACACAAGTCGAGGTGTAGGGAGTCAACAAAGTGTGCATCTGGAGCAGGACTCGATCTTTACTGTACCAGCAGCATAGACTGCGAAAGGAACCTCGAATCAAGAAGCGAAGGCATTATGTTGTTATCCTATCGTACTAGTCAAATGCTCACAAAATTCCTCATTTGGATTCAGTGACCCCCGCGCCCCCTTCCATTGTACTGTACGATGAGGTTCGCCTTGACGAGTCGAGCCTGGAGACGAAGCGGAACCGCTTGGACTGAAGTGTCTCGTTCCATTTTGTTGTGACACAGATATGTCGAGATACGATATAATGAACGATCACTGGCGACCCTCTGAGTCGAACGGGTCTGGTGCGGCTGACCGAGTTTGCTCTACACGAAAACGGGGCGCTAGATGAACACGAGATTCTTGGGCGTGTTAATATGTGTGTATCTCACTTTTCCCTCTGCCGCCGTTTAATCTTCTCCACCAGGCTCTTTGCATCGCTCACGCCCTCGACCCCGCCCTCATGTCTCTTCTCCCCAGTGATTCCTCTATCCCGCGAGTCAGCCTTTTCATTAGTCTGCTCGGTGCCGCTATCGTCCTTGTGCTGTTTCTTGTTCTTCCGTTTCCGGCCCTCTTCCAGCAGCACCTTCATGTTCTTGGTGGCTTTGAAACGCGGGTTCGTGGGATCGATGGCGAATTCATGCGAGGAGAACAGGCGGGCAAAGCGCGGGTCGGAGGTGTCGACGTTGAAGTCGTCCACTGCGGTGGTCGCAGCGGTATCGGATTGGCCAGCATCGGGTTTGGACTTTTTCTTGAACTTGTTCTTCTTGCCCTTCTTGCGGGCTTCCTTTTCGGCGCGCTCGATTTCGCGCATGTCGAAGTGTTGGATCTTGCGGTTGCCTTGGGCACCGTCGTCGTCATCCGCGTCGTCATCCGCCATGAGAAGTTCGAGCTCGGCGCGTTGTTTGCGGTCTCTTTCTTCCTCTGCTTCACGCTGTTGTTTTTTCTTCAGCCGCTCTTCCTTCCTCAGTTTGCTTGATGTGGATTTGGCAAGCTCGGCGGATGGTTCATTCGAGGCGAAGAATGGATCATCGAATCCTAACTCGTCTTCGTCTTCGTGCGGCTCTTGGGTAAGCCGATCAGCTGTCTCTGCTGTGGCATCGTCGCGGGTGTCATGATCAGGGACCGCGCTCGCTGACTTCATCTTTTCTTTCCTTTTCTGTTTGCGTTCTCGCTCTTTGCGGACGTATTTCTCCAGTGTCGTTTCCTCTGGCTCGGGCGAGTTTTCAAACACAGAACGTTTCTTATCATCTTTGACGGGTTTCAGACCGGATGTAAACGTGATTTGCATGTCTCCTAGCGGTGCTTTGTCTTTGGATTTGGAGGTTTTGACGGTGTCTACAGGCAGTCCTAGAAGAGTCCGCATGCGTTGCCGTTCGGCTTCTTTCTTGGACAGGCGTGCTGTGGGAGCGTTGTCGTGAGTGTTGCTAGGTTCGGCTTCAAGTTCCGGGTCTTCGGAGGCAGACTCGTCGGAATCAGATGCGAGATACGCTCTGAGGTCATTCTCATCCATCATTTCCTGCATACCCTTCTTTCCCTTTGCCTTGCCACCCTTGAACGCCCGTGCAACGGCTTCTTTCCTCCCTGTATCCTCCGCGTCCCAGGTTAACTTGACTTTGCTGTGCTGCAAGGCGTCCGTAACGAACTCATTCGGTCTGTAATCATCTGGAATCCGTTCGCATTCTTCCCTGGGAACATCTGTGCTGAAATCGGTGTCATCGGGTACGAACCTTAGGTCGAAGAAGTTTGCCGTCCGGAGGTATTCAGTCCCGTCGACGGCATCGTAGATGTGTTTCGCCACAGATGGGGACGAGAAAGTGAGAATGGCGTAGAAATAGCGCAGTCGTTCGAGCTGGTATTTCCGTAAGGCGGTTGAGTTGAAGTCTTCATCGCCGTTTTCGTTTTTGAGGATTGAGGCTTTTATGTCTTCATCGGCTTCTTCCTCATCAGATATACCGTCGTCTTCGTTGCCTTCTTTTGCAGCATTGGCAAAGATATCTTTGGGTGGTCCTTCCATCTCTTCCCGTTCAAGTCGTTCCTTGCCGAATTCGCTGGGGTAGATGGCCACCCTCACCAGGGTTCCACCGGTAGAAGGCAGAAAGCTGGAGAAGACGGCCATTAGGTCCGCGGCGCGGATGTTGTCCCAGTCCAAGTTGACAACAGCGATGCGAGAGGTGACTTCTCCGGTGGGCACGTCCTGCTGTTGGATTGCGCCGACGTCAAGTTCCTCATCCGCATCTTCTACGTCGTCCTCTTCGGAGTCCGAGTCGGTGGACGTCTCATCCGAGGAGGTCTCAGATCGGGAATCTGTCTCTCTCCCTTCCCGTAGCGGATCACGGATTTTCTTCTCAACTCTGCTCAGCTCCTTTTGGACCTCTTCGTCATCGTCGGCTTCGTCACTTTCTGGCTCGTCATCCTCGTCAAACTCATACTTCCTCTTTAACCGCTTCTTCTCCGCGTTCGACTCCAGTGGTCGTCCATACCGGTCAACCTTGGCTCTCTTAACGAAATCGTCGTCTTCAAGGACTCTTGCGAACCGCTTGTCAAGTTTGACCTTGTTCTTCTTCCCGGGCAAGCGGTATCGTGGGTCGGACTGGATATTTGCGAATCGAGGGTCTGTTATTCGTGGACCGGAGGACGCACCGGTTGCAGTCTTTTGCTTCTTTGCAGAGGGTTCGCCCATCTTGCTCGATCGCTGCAAAACGCTCCGCTGCGGTCGACTGCGGAATTGGAGGCGGAGAAAAAAAGTTGTTTCCCACCAACGCAAAAAAAAGGGTGGTTCTACTGTGGGGAGACCGCGGGCGGCGTTTCCCGCATGCGGGCCACCAGGGGCGTCAATGGGCGTGTCCCTGGCATCGGCCAGGTGGGAGGCTCGATGCATGCAAGGGGGGGACACGGGAGCTTCACTGCCTTTGCAATTGTAACGTTATATCGGCGTGGTTTTCTTCAGTTGTTTCGTCCATTGTAGTCGCTCTCTAACATCGCATACCGATTGTACAGCATAGTCCTGAGCGAGGTCGAGCATATCTCTCTTGGACGAGCTCTTTGAAATATATTTACCCCACCTTGACTCGGATAGCGACATCAAAATGCCTGTGGGCAGCTGCTTGATTACGGGGTGCGTCAGGCCTGACTGAGACTAATTGCGCTCGACACAAGAGCTGACACGCATCTGCCAGTGGTACGGGCTACATTGGCTCCTTTACAGCCCTCGCCCTGCTCGAGGCCGGCTACAAGGTCGTCGTCGTCGACAACCTCTACAACTCGTCCCCCGAAGTGCTCAACCGGGTAGAGCTCATCTGCGGCCGCCGGCCGGAATACTACAATGTCGACATCACCGACGAAAAAGCCCTCGATGATGTTTTCTCCAAACACCCCGACATCGACAGCGTCATCCACTTCGCCGCCCTGAAGGCCGTCGGCGAATCTGGCGAAATACCCCTCGAGTACTACCGCGTCAATGTGTATGGAACGTTATGCCTCTTGAGATCCGCCGCGAGAAACAATGTCACAAACGTCGTCTACTCCTCTTCCGCGACTGTCTACGGCGACGCCACCCGCGTGCCAGGCATGATCCCCATCCCAGAAGAATGCCCCCTCGGTCCCACAAACCCCTACGGCAATACAAAATTCACCTCTGAACTCATGATCACAGACCACATCAATGCCGAACGGGCAAAGGCGCAGAAGAATGGAGATGCCACACAAGTCAAGAAATGGAACGCCGGCCTCCTGAGATACTTTAATCCCGCCGGCGCCCATCCCAGTGGCATCATGGGCGAAGATCCCGCAGGAGTTCCCTACAACCTCCTCCCGCTTCTCGCCCAAGTTGCCACGGGGAAGCGAGAGAAGCTACTAGTCTTCGGCGATGATTACGCCTCTCATGACGGCACCGCTATTCGCGATTACATCCATATTCTCGATCTGGCGGCCGGCCATCTGGCAGCACTAGACTACCTTCGTACCCACCAACCGGGTGTTCGAGCCTGGAACCTCGGTACCGGCCGTGGCAGCACCGTCTTCGACATGATCAAAGCCTTCAGCAACGCTGTGGGCCGAGATCTTCCCTATCAGGTTGTCGGACGTCGTCCTGGAGACGTCCTCGATCTCACAAGCAATCCGACCCGTGCCAATCGCGAGCTTGGTTGGGAAACCAAGCGGAAAATGGAAGACGCGTGCGCGGATCTCTGGCGCTGGACCGAGAACAACCCCGAAGGGTATCGACAAGCCCCACCGCAAAAATTCCTGGACGAGTTGAAGAAGAAGAATTAGGAGTCTCTCAAAGACGTGGCCTTTGAGCAGGCCAGCAGGGATAGGGACAGACGGCTTTCAGCCAGTGGGCCGTATTACTGGCAGAGGAATTTGGCGCAGATGGAGCTGATTCCTTCCCTTGTAGATGAAGCCAAAGGGGAGGGAAACGAAAGGAAACAGCCTGCCGATGTGGCTGTCGTGGCACCTGATGGGAAAAGAAAGTGGAAGGCAATTGACGCAGAACTAGAACCCGACACGGAAACGGCAGGCGGACATGGGCACATTGGAAAATTCGGGAGGAAGGATGATTGTTATGTCCCGCCGAAATGTCTGGGCGTGAGGCCTGGCAGGAGGGCGATTAACACGATTGACGTGCGCAACCTCTTGAACTATCCGGACGAAATAGACCAGCCGGAGAGCGCAAAGGGCATGGATAGGCCTGCATAGCGCCGATCGAACGACACGCATAGACATGGTTTTGGATTGTTGTCGAAATGAAAAGAGAACAAGAGATGCCCTGTCTAATTTTACTCTCGAGATCTAATCTTTAAACACACGGCCAACAGATGGGGACTTCGGCCACGACCTTGCCCACCACAGGTTCGAGGATCAACCTTATTCTCGGTACCTCATCATTATACTCTGTAGGTTGCCAAAGGGAAACGGACGTGCAACAGTGGGTATCACGACAATATACACGTACGTAAATCATACAGTTCGGGCAATGCATAGTCTTTGCACGGTCCATCCCACTCCTTCGCGGGTTGAAGTCAGAGGCGGACCAAACCCAAGGCTCGTCGCGCCATCAGGTCGAATAGGCGACACTCACGCCGACATTGCCCGTCCATCGCTTGATGCCGTTTCCACTGCCCTCCGGAGACGCCGCCCTGACGGCCCCCCCGGCGCTACTGGCGGCACTAAACGTCGAGGCACCGAGATTGTGCACGACCGGATTGACCGAGACGCCAACCTCGACGAGCAGGCTCTTGACCCGGCCGGTCCACAGGGCTTTTAAGTTCCAAGTGTCGTCGACGCGGAACTTGAGTACGTTTTCGGCTTCGCGGTCCAGGCGGGATGCCTTTAAGGCGCGTTCCGTGGGGGTGAACCAATCGGCGGTGAGCGTGCGGGCCCATTGGATTGAGTCTGTTTCGCGGTCTGGAGAGGCGGGCTGCTCGCGCTTTTGAGGGCGCCAGAGCTCGCCTCCGACGACGTAGCGCGATTCCCAGGAGTAGAAGTTGAAGTCAAACCGGGATGACAGGGCCAGATATGGCGTAGGTCGGACGGAGTAGGTTGACGAGATTGACCCGGTGAGCGGCGTTGCCGTCAGGGTCATGGTGTAGGGGAAGGAGGAATGCGGGACATTTGAAGGCGTTAGAAGAGTGTGCCCTGCTGTTGAGAGGAGGGAGGCGGACGTGCCGGCGAGGGGTTTGCCTGTCACAGGGGTTTGGTGGGGGCCGGGTGTTTCTGCACGTGTTATGTGTGGTGCGAGGGTTGTGAAGCGGAGGCCCGTCGACAGACCGATGACGTGGGAGAAGGGGCTGTAGTAGAATTCTGCGCCGGCGGAGAGGAGCGATGGCTTGGATGCGAGGCGGTTGCGGTAGGCTGTCAAGGAATCTGGCTGCGACGGGAGTGGTAGTGTCGCCGTGAGATTTCCTGGTCCGTGTATGCCTTCTCGCAGGGGAGTTGAGAGTGAGGGCGCACTCTCTGGGGTTTTTGGAGGAGCAACACCAAAGTTCCAGAGACCTCGCACTCCTAGCAGGCCGTTGTCCGTGGAGCCCAGTCCTTCGAGGGAGTATTGTCCGTTGTCATGCTGTAGGTGGGCGAGCACCGAGGCTGGAGGCGGACCGGAATTGACGGCTGGCTTCGTCGTCGATTTGCTGTAGAGGGACAGCGAGAGGAGCGTCTCTGGACTGATCCGTCGGGCATACAGGGCCGTTAGGGTGGACGGAGGGGGAAGAGCCAGAGTCGCGTGAAGCAGGATTGGTTTCCGTCCATCTTCGGTAAAGAACCTCGTTCTATCCTTGTCCCCTTGCACGATAGGCACCGGCAGCCTTACCTCTCTATACCCCCTCGTCAAGGACTTCAATGGTATAGTGGGTGCTTCCGAAGGTACATGCCCCAGCGCAACGCTCGAGTAGAGGTATGATATTGAGCCATCGATCTGTCCCAACGTCGAGAGCGTGTATGACGACGCAAAGTTCGGAGTGCTCAGAGAAGAGATATGCAGGGACAATGTCGAGGGAGTCTGGAAGGAGAGGAGGGCGTCAGATGTCGCCGTGAGGAAGGAATAGCTGTTGTCGGGGTTCCAATCGGTGGACGTGCCGAAGGCGTAGACGATGTAGTCCATGAAATCGATCATTTTGCCGGGATTTTGTCTTACAAGCGCGCCGAGCGCTATCTCAAGTCGTAATGCATTCTACGGTGCCTGCGCGTCCCCAGGTTCAGCTTACCGCCGCTCGACGACGCTCGACATCCAAGTTCACGACTTGAGAGCAGCGCAGATCGCGGCGCTTTACGTGCCCCATGGTTCGCCGTAGCAAACGTGCCGAGTACGTTGGAGCACAACTTTCTCCAAATAATCTTGTCTTCCCCTCCGTCGAAAGCTTGGAACTCTTGGACAACCTTGTCTAAACTGCTCGACTCAGCATCCCAAGAAATATAGTTGTCCTTCTCATCAATCTCAGTCATCAGGTGTGAGCGCTGCGAGTTGCATCATGTCTTGCCATGCGCAGGACATGCGAGTCGGTTGATGGTTCCCATGTGGGAAATTCTTTCCCAATAAGCTCGTCCGCGGTTGATCATCACCAGAAACCTGCAGCTTTCACATTTTGAGACGCAGCCTTGTTGATGTCACAAAGTCTATAATTGCGACAGCTTCACTTCCGAGGTTTCCATCATTTATTACCGCAGGAAAGAAGTTTTCTTCGGTGATTCAGACCCGAAGACGACTATTCAGATCCGCATTCACTCGTCCAGCGCCCGGAAGTTGAGGTTACAGCCGACGCCACGGAGGCAAGGCTGCCAGACCCACATTCAGGGTACCGACAACTCTTCTTTGCCTCATGCTCTAGGCGCGGCATTCCCTGTTCCCAGCCGCTTTATACGTTGCTACTGCACGGGAACTTCGCAACCACATGCTGAATTGGAGCCTACTAACGACCGCTGTGATGGCACTAACGCGTGGGACAGCGGAGGCCTGGATCGCCATCAGATCCACGCAGCCTATCACAGCTCTTTGCCCTTATCACGCCATAGAAGCGAAGGGGAGCTGCAACAATAAGCTGAGATCGCTTTGACAGATAACATGTTGCTTGGGATCGCTGATTCCAGATTCCCAGTGATCTGTGTCTGCCTTATAAGCCTGCAGGGACTCGCAGGTCAGTTCCAACGACCCCCGCTGCACGCCCTTCCCAGCACGTCTTGTTACATCTACGTCCGCCCACTCAAAATGGACGACAAACTCGATCGCAGTATCTCCAAGACCGCCTATCCTGAGGAGAAGCCTGCCGATGCAGGCGAAGGTGGAGAGTATGGCTCGCGCCGTCGTTCGTCGGTTCAGATCATCCACGATCTGATTGCTGAAGGTGATGAAATCGCACCTGCCGCTGGTTCGGCGGCTTACTAACAGTGATTTCAGACCATGCCCACGAGATCAAGCTCCGGACAATGTCATGGCAGAAGGCGGCTTGGTTGCTTTGCGGCGATCAAGTCTGTCTCGCCATCATGGCTCAGACATGGTCGCTCTCTGTGCTTGGTTGGGTTCCCGGTATCATCACCATGGTGGTTGCCGGTATTCTCTTCTGGATTACCTCCATCACCATGCACAAATACATCATGAAGTATCCCCAGATCAGGGACATCTGCGACTTTGGCTATTACGCCTTCGGACGCAGCCGCATTGCCTACGAGTTCACCGGATTCATGCTGCTCACCAACAATATTCTCCTGATCGGCTTCCACGTCCTCACGGCGGCAAGGATCCTCAACACCCTGTCAGACCACTCCCAGTGCACGGTGGTCTTCTCGGTCATCGGTATGCTTATGGGCATCGTCATGTCGGTTCCAAGAACGCTGCGCCACATCTCCTACATGTCGATGTTCTCTGGTGAGTGGTTCTCAGAAGTGTGATCCGGAGACTATAGCTGACGACTCTAGCCTTCTGCATGGCCATATCCATCCTTCTCTTCCTTATCTTTGCCGGTATTGAGGATCATCCCGGATACGGTTACTATGGCAACTACCCTGCAGCCGGAGAAGTGAGGACGTACCCCTTTCCTCTGCCAGGCACTACTTGGGTCAATTGCATGAACGCCGTCTTAAATATTACATAGTTGGAACTGATAACCTGTATGTATGAAGGACTATGAAATATGAGGTCGCAGTGCAGACAGCTTTGTGTGTGCCTGTGGCCTCCGCCAAGTGGTGACCCAGATGAGTGAATCCAACTCCCCCCCTGACTTGAGGTTGTCCCACGAACACAAGTCCTTCATGAACTCATCTGATCTCGAACAGCAATTCTCAGCAACGTTTGCGGTGAGTCATTCCACACCCCCCCTGGCCTACTTGACACCCAGTCTCATCACGAGATCCTGGTACGTGGGTCTTGCCAGCGCTTTGGTCAAGATGTCTGCGAGGTTGTCCTTTGTGTCGACTCGCATAGTTTCGATCTCCCCAGTATCCATCACCTTTTCTCGAATATAATGGTGTTTGACGTCAATATGCTTTGACCTAGCATGAAACTCAGGGTTGTGAGTCAATTTCAGCGCTGAGTTGTTGTCGATAAGTAGAGGAACTGACTTGACGGATATCCCTGGGATGTTCAAGTCGTTGATAAAGCTCCGGATCCACACAGCATCTCTTGCCGCCTCAGCTGCTGCGATGTACTCAGCGTCCATTGTTGACTGTGCGACAGTTGCTTGTCTCTTTGACGACCAGGAAATGGGGGCGCCGGCCATGGTGAATACATATCCAGTCGTCGACTTCCTTGAGTCTTCGCAATTTGCAAAGTCGCTATCGACAAAGCCGAGGACTTCTACCTTGTTGTTTCCCTCGAACTTTAGTCCTTTCTTCTTAGTACCCGCCAGATACGCAAAGATTCGATTGACCGCGTCCATATGCACTTTTGTCGGATTCGAACAAAAACGCGCGAGATACCCGACGGCAAAAGCGATATCTGGTCTCGTACCATTACTCGCATAGTTGAGCGAGCCAACCTTTGACTGGTAAAGGGTCTTGAATGCTGGGTCCGCGATAACGGTCATTTCTCCTCGGAGTTTCGCTCTTGGGTCCATCGGGGTGCTGATAGGGGTGACGTCTTCTAACCCATATCGCCGCAGGATCTGGTTGATATAAAGTTCTTGGTGAACAATAATATCCTTTCCCTTGCGGTCCACATGCATGCCGAGGTAGTACGAGCACAGGCCTTCATCCTTCATGTTGAACTCTTCTGACAGCTCGCGTTTGATCCTGTCGATATTTGCCCTGTCCTTGCCAGCAATCAGGATGTCGTCAACCCATAGGCCAAGAAGAAGCTCCAACTCGTCATGAATGAAGATGCAGGGATCGTACTGTGAAATTCTCCAGCCTTGTCGCTGTAGGGTGGTTGTGAATCTCTCATACCATACTCGAGGTGCCTGTTTAAGACCATAGATCGACTTTCGTAGCTTCAGCACATGACCCCTCGGGAGCTTCATACCAGGCGGAGGTTTCATGTAAATGGTTTGGTCGAGTAATCCATTCAAGAACGCTGTCTTCACATCCATCTGATGAACCTCGTAGCCCAGGGTTGCGGCCAGCGCAAAAAGAATTCGGTAAGACGCTGGTTTAACCACTGCTGCAAATGTCTCAGTGTAGTCAACCCCTTCCTGTTGCTGGAATCCTCTGGCCACCAGTCGCGCCTTATGAAGCTTAATTTTACCAAGATGGTCCAGCTTGCGCTTCCAAACCCACTTAGCGGTCATCGCTCGTGTATCCTCTGGCAGCGGGACAACTTCGTAGACTCCGTTCTCCTCCATACTGGCGAGCTCTCTATACATGGCTTCCTTGAACTGTTGTCCGTCCGGGGCACGCATTGCTTCAGCGAAACTCAGTGGGTCGGGGAGTTGGCTTAGATCAATGTCGAGCAACATCGCAACTCGCTTTCCTGGCGGGGCTTTCTGTGTTTTGTGTGAAGCGCCACTCGTTCCGTCGTCGTCGTCTTGATCCCAGACCTCAAACATGTCTTCGTCGGTGTTGTCCGAGTCGAGCTCAGGTTCGGCATCCGATTCATCGGAGTCAAGGTCTTGAACCTCGTGACGCGCCGATTTTCCCCTGCGTTGGGTACCAGAGTCCTCAAGACCGGACCAATGGTTCAAGGCGCCGACTTCAGCGGGTAGGCCTTCAGCCGCATTGTCATTATGGATCCAGATATACCGAGTCGGGAGATTTGGTCCATCGGGAACGGGTACCACCCTAATAGTTGCATCTCGAGTCATATCACCAATAACCGACCCTAGACGAAGGTCCATATGTCTCCGACGACCCCAGGTATGCAGTATACCGGCAACTTGGTCTTCACTCAAATTGTCGAATCCTAGTCCTGCTGCCAGCGTCGCGTCGAAGACGTCGTCGTCCTGAAGGAACTCCTCAAGAGCATGCCCGAGCTCTTCTCGTGTGGGAGTTGGAATGTCGGGGTGTTGTGCATTCAAGCTCCGAATGATCGCCTCCATGCCGCACATAAGCCCTGCCGAAGGAGTTGGGATGATTCTAGGGCCATTCGGAAAGGTAGCTGCCAACGATTCCACCGCTGGATCCGCGAGGTCATTCTCATTTTGTGTCGCGGGCAGTTGGCCTTGTTGCCTAGGTCGATCGCGCCTGGCTATCCTCTGAAGAATCTCTTTGTAGTCGTCACGAAGTTTGATGATGTTGTCACTGTCGCCGGCTTCTTCGTCAATCATGTGTGTCGGAACAGTGTATCGTTCAGCTGTACCATTCTCCTTTCTGTACACACAGTAGAGGACTTTTTCTCCAGGAAAGCTCGGCGTCTTTGCGATTAGACAGTTATAGCAAGGACGGCCTTGATCGCAATTCAGTTTCCGGATTTTGCATCGGCCACATTCATCCGACACCTCTTCCTCTTCGAATAGTTCGTTCTTTGTGAGGACGGTTCCTTTTTCCACTTCCGACCCAGGTAGGCCTCTAAGCACGAGTCCCTCTTCGTCCTGGTAGTAGCAACCTCTGCGTCGGTGTGCAAGGCCACTGAGATGTTTGCAGTTGTTGCATGGGATCTGTCTATTGCAGCCACCATTGCCTCTGCTTCTGCAACCATTGCAAGGGGTGGGCATTCGCTCTGCCTTCTGTTTCTCCCAGTCTTCACGGGTCATACAACGCTTGCTGGTCTGTTTAGAGTTGCAACGGCTACACGGGAACTCGCCGTCGCACCCCCAGGCATTTTTCCAGCATCGGTAGCATTGCTTCTTCGGGGGCCCGCGGCCCGCCTCTTCTTTCTTCCACATTGCTTCGGTCGCCGGGAGAATATCAGTACACCTTGATCCACTCTTGACGCAGGCTGAACATTTCTTGTCGGCTGTCGCTCTGTCACATCGCATCTGGCGTCTGGCGCAGAAGTCGCACTTTTCGTGCCATGGCTGTGTCTGAGGTTTCGGTAGCGAACGCTTTGTGCGGTGTTCAGGCTTTATCAGGGCCAATGTCTCCGGTCTCTGGTCGATACAGGCAAGTCTTATCCGCTTACATCTCGAACAGGGCACTCCGTTCTCCTCACGATCACACCTCGATTGTGAACGGAAGCATTGGTCGCACTTCGAGTCGTTCGGGTAGTAGTTACGCTCCTTCCTCGGTCTGGGTGCTCTCTTTCGGATCTTGGGTGTGTCGCTCTTCTTCGCCATCCCTGCAAAGAACTTTGAACGGACCACCTCCTCACCACTCGAGTCAATCTGATCCGAGTCCTGACCGCTCGAGTTATCCTGATCCGGGTCTTCATTTACCCCTTCTCCAAGTGAGTTGTCCTCTAGGTTTTCGAAGTCCTCATCATAGCCTTGCCAAAAGTCGTATAGAGGTGTAATATGCCCCTCCCCTTCTTGTCGATCTTGGCTATTTTGGGCCTCTCCTTCTTGCTGGTCTTGGCTGTTAAGAGCCTCCGCCGGGTCATCAGCGATAGCCTGATATCCATCATCAGACGAATCGATGGGATCTGGAATATCTTCCTCCTCCGATGTATCTGACTCGGACTCAGAGCCGTGATCGGATAGTTGCGAGGCCGCATCATCGGCAATTTGTGGAATCGGAATTCGTTGGTTTCTTGACGCCTCATCGTGGGTGTCATCTAGGCCTTGACCATCTTCCACACGTGCCATCCCGACTTTGAACACCTTGCCTTTCTCAGGCGAGTAGACCCGATAGATAGACTCGCTCGCACAGCCGACCCAATACCCTGCCCAAGCCCGCGGTGTATGCAGTTTGGGCTTGTTTCCGGTCTTTTCGTGTGGCAGAGTCACATAGGTCCTGCTACCCCATATACGTTCCATAGCTAGATCGGGCTTATCGTCGTAGATCGCTTCCCACGGGGTCTTCTTTTCTCGTTTGCGAAGGGCTCGTGCAGGGGATCTGTTCTTGAGCCATACTGCGTGCTCAATGGCTTCAGGCCATAGTTTCTCCGGAATCTCACACGTTTTGAGAAGTTCGATCGCTCTCTGCGTGATAATGGTCGTAATCCGTGCGGTGACAACGGCCTCTTGGATCATAGGTGCTGCTTTTTCTCGGATAACTCTGTTTGCTCGCTCTGCAACGCCGTTCTGGTAGTGCTCGTACGCTGTCGTCGGTTCCATTCCTATGCCATGTTTCTCAAGCCATTTGCCGATTGCTCCACGATGGAATTCGCCGTCAAGGCGATAGTTCCGGATCTTGATTCCAAGCGAGGTTTCGATCTGCTTGTGGAGTTGTCGAAACTTTTCGGGAAGCTCATGTTTCCCTTTCATTCTCAATGCCCAAGTCATTCTTGTAGCGTCGTCAGTGATGAACAAGAATAGCTTGGTTCCATCCCATCCTTCAATAGAATAGGGTCCCCACGTGTCGGCGTGCATCAGACGCCCGGCTTCCTGGGCATGTCGTTTCGCTGGGTCTCTAGGGATATTGACTGTTCCCCTCGTGATCGCGCATACTGGGCATATGACTCGTACCTTCGCACGGATTTGCTCGTCTGTAAGTGGGATGCCGGTGCTGCATTTCAGCAGATTTCTCATGTTCTGCCATCCTAGGTGGCCAAGTCTCCTATGCCACACAAAGACAGGGTCCTCAAGGTCTACTGCCGCGGCAACTGGCTGTTTGGGCAATGTTGCCGGCGCAACACGGGCATGGTAGAGTCCATCCACTTTATCGGCGAACCCGATAGTCTGTCCATCTAGCGTAAAGGTCATGCCTTTGTCGTTAGTTTGTTGTCCTGTAACCCTATTTCCATCTAGCAGCAGTGATAGGGAGAGCAGATTACATCTGCCATTTGGAGCGAAGGCGACTTCCTCGAGTCTAACTGGCGTGCGGCTGTCGTCGGACAGCACGAATTCCAGGTCGACCACGCCACCACCGGAGACTTGGAGCGTAGCAGAGCCGTCGGCAGTGCCAACGTCTAGATCGAATTGTCGGAATCGAGTAAACCATTTCTTGTCATTGACAATGTGCATATTACAGCCTGAGTCTATCAACCAGGTGTCTGATGATTTGAATGCCCCGACAGTGAGCGCATGCAACGCATTCCCTTGCTCAGGGACCTCAGCCTGTGATCGATCTCCCGAAGCCTCCCCGACACCCTCAGCTCTCCTCTCTGTGATCTGCCTTGCTCCATTACCAGATGTCCCAGCATCATGATTGCATCCATCGTGGCAATCAAGCTTCGTTGTCTGGTAAGGAGGGTCAGCCTTGAGGGACTGGTGAGCGGGGTCGGGGTGTCGTTGCGTACCTTCAGCTTCGGCTAAGGTGCTGCGGAACAGGCTGACGTCGGAGCCGGCCAGGCCAGCGACGGGTTCGGTCTTCGCACCCTTCGACTTGGACTTTTCCTTGAGGGCTTTTGGGAGAAGTTCGGGGTACTTGGTCCAGCACTTCTCCTCGGTGTGGCCTCCTTTGTTGCAATGCCCACAGGTGACGTCAGGCTTGGCGGTTTTGTGCTCGGAACTCAGATCTGACTTCTTGTCATCCTTGTTCTTCTTGCGGTTGAATTCCCGGTCTTTCTTCTCCTTGTTGTACGCTTCGACCTTCTTCTCCTCGGCGATGAGAGCTTTGTATAAGAACTTGATGTCGTGACTATCTTCGCCGCTCTTGAGCTTATCAAACTCATAGTGGTTGATGAAGGATCGGTAGCCGTTGGAGAGTCCACCCAGGACATTGGTCGCCATTTCGTCGTCACCATAGGCCTTGTATCCGGCTTTCTTCAGGTCGATCTTGAATTGACGATGCTGGTTGAAGTATGCCGTCATGCTCTCGAAGTCACCAAGCTTGAGTGTGTTGACCTTGCTAAGAATTTCCTTGCGAATGGACGCTTCGCTGACTTTGTATGTCTCTTGGATGTAGGCATATGCCTTAGCAGGGTCTTCCGGATCGTCCAACACTTCTTCAAGCTCAAGCTCGATGCTTCCGGAGATCCAGTCTCCAAGTAGCTTGCGAGCCTTCGAGACTTTCTGTTTGTTCTGATTGTATTCTTCCATGTCGATCTTGTATTCGGCGACCATGTCTCTGCCGTGCGTGGTCGTGGCGCTCGCCTTTATGACGTCGTCATCATCCGGTGCGTCGGGGGTTGCGGTTTGTGCTATCCTAGCACTGCGGCGAGTCGTGACGCCAGCGGGTACGGTGTTGTTGACACTAAAGTAGTCACCCTTGACAGGTCTATGGCCAATGATCTCCTCGTCGCCATTGAGGATGTCGAGGACACCGTTGACACGCGCGATGCGCTCAAAGGTACGTGTCCAGGAGACGATGTTGGTTTGACCTTCCAGTTGCTGTCCTGGTTTAGGTTGCTCCATCCTGGAGTCCGCCATCTTGGCAAAAATTGATACAGAGGGCTATCAGGCCACTTCAAAGAAGAAAAAAGGTGCTCATAACCAGTTGGAACTGATAACCTGTATGTATGAAGGACTATGAAATATGAGGTCGCAGTGCAGACAGCTTTGTGTGTGCCTGTGGCCTCCGCCAAGTGGTGACCCAGATGAGTGAATCCAACTTACATTTTTGTGGGTCCCGCAGATCCTGTTCCCGACGTTCATCGCCGAGATGGAGAAGCTACAGGACTTCCCCAAGTCGCTGGCGGTGTTGACTGCCATCTCCTCATTTCTATTCATCTGCCCTCCCGCCATCGGCTTCCACTACCTGGGTCAATATTCCACGGCTCCCGCCTTTGGCAGTCTTGGGACCGAGAAGTTCAGGAAAGGCTCCTTTGCGTTCGTTATCGTTCCCACGACCGTCATAGCCGTAATCTATGCCAACGTAACATCGAAGTTTATCTACTTTCGAGTCATGGGGAAATCCCACCACGCACACAGCAACACCGTTATCGGATGGGGTGCCTGGATTTTGGTTATGGTGGTCATCTGGGTCATTGCCTTTATCTTCGCCGAGGTTATTCCCAGCATGGGCGACTTCTTGTCTCTTCTCGGCGCGGCGTTCGACTCATTCTTCGGCTTCATGTAAGTGACTCGTTTCGATGCGGGTTGATTATCACTAACAGCTGGAAATAGCTTCTTCGCCGTCGCGTACTATCATCTTTACAGAGGAAGCTTGTGGAATGGGTTGTACAGGTCCATCATGACTGTCATCCATATGTTCGTCATGCTTGTTGGCCTGTTTCTGCTGGGTCCAGGTCTTTACGCTGCGGTCAAGGCTATCATTGCCGATTACGCGGGCAGCACCAATCCGGCCTTTAGCTGTGCCGACCTCTCGATCTGAGCATGTCATTTCTCTGCTACGGCAGATTGTGGATTGTAGAATGCACATTGATACCCAGATAGTATGTCCCGGCGTCTGGACGAGATGACCAATCCTCGTATACCGATATAAATGGACTTTAGGACCTTTCGAGCGGGCCACTCGCTATTGCTATAGCAATCTGCTTCAAACTCGATGTGAATCGACCTAAATATCCCGTGGATGTCTCCGTAGCTACAGAACCTACAATTACAGTACTCTGTAAGCACTCGGTAGCGTGATGCTTCGTAACGGGCAACGTACCTATCTTCGGTTAAGGACTAGTAATCAACGAAGGCCAGGACTGAGGCACCCACTCGTCCGATACAAGGGACTGACCACCTGCACGAGAGCGAGAACGAGAACAAGAATAGGCGCGTTATCTCCGGGCTCCCCCGCCAATCGAGCCAGTTCAATCGCGCTACGGCACGTACACTGACTCATCAGCAGCTTGATCAGATCAGACTGATCAGTATATACACATACCGTAGCGACGGGTATAGTAGATATATAGATCTATACGCGTAAAGTAGAGGTTTAAAGTCTTATTATCTATTATTTATCGCTAAGATTTAAACTATACTAATTCCTATATATATAGTTAATATACCCTAACCGGCCCTAACCCTAACCCTACTTAGATACCATTACCTAATATGCCCGTCACGTTTATCAACCGCAGTACCCGTAACTTTAACCCGACCAGCGAGTTAGCCGCTATCAACGCCCACCACGCCTACACCAGACATCAGAAACGATATGCGGCGATCAAGAACGCTGCCCGCCGCCAGAACGCCCAGATATTAAGCTACGTGGTAGTAGATGAGGGGGAGGAGGATGAGGACGAGGGCAATGAAGATAATGTCGACGATTGTGCCAACAGGAAGCACGGCGCCAGATCCAGCTCTAGGACCAATACCCATGCCCACGCCAACACTGTCGACGGTCTACTTTTCCCGCCCCGCCAAATCGGCGCCCTCCGCGACGACCCTTTCTGGACGCTCCCCGTCGCGAACACCCACGGCGCAATGACCGCGTTCGACTACCACTTCCAGGTCATGTGCCCGCTCGCGCTGGGGCTAGGGAACTACACCGAGCGCCAACACCAGATCATGCGCGTGCACGTGCTCGAGACGGCCATGTACTGCTCGTCGATGATCGCGTTCGACCTGGTCATGCAGAGCCTGCACATGGACGTGACGGCGCGGTTGTCGCGCCAGGCGGTGCACCACGTCAACAATGCGATGGCCGGCTTGAGGGCCGCAGTCGGGGACCCGGATCCGCGCGTGGGCACGAGTGATATTGTGCTGGCGACGATTTTCCCTGTGGCGGTTGTGTATGTATGTGTTTTAAAATCCCTGGGGGGTGTCGGATGGAGTTCTCTCTTTCTCTCTCTCTGACTCGGGCATTATCTAGCGCATGTTGAATGACTACACCGCTTACAATGCGCATGTCGAGGGTGTGCGCCGCATTGTCGCCCTGCGAGGCGGGCTGGATAATCTGGGCTGGGAGGGCTTCTTGAAGATATCGGCTGTCGGGTGAGTTCAACGTCCAATTCTTGAGTTGGAATTCACCTTTTCTTTCCTCCCTGCCCTCTTGCTGTACCGCAACGCAATGTTTCTCTGACCGAATCCCTCCCTCTAGCATGTTCGAGTCGGCCGACGTGCTCCGACGTCAGCAAACCCAACGTATCCAAGACGAAGCTCTCGGTCTCCCTGTCGTGACCCATGATTCTGTGCTGGAATACTCCTCCCCCTCGCCCCCAGAGGCACTGCGACTCAAAATTTCACGATATCCAACCGGGGTGGCGGCGCTGGCTCTGAACTCGCGCCTGAGCGCGCAATTCCTCAACTTCTTCGACGTCTTCTACGGCTGGTTTGCGGCCACCACCGCGACGCCGGGGCCGCATGAGAGCATGACGGAGCTGGGGCACGATATCCTAGGCATGAAGGGGTTGAGTTTCATCGAGCGCGTGCTCGCCGTGGCGATCCAGGCGTATATTAACTGGGTGGAGCGGACGAGGCGGGAATGGAGTAACTTCTCGAGCGAGCATGAGGTCGAGGTGCAGATTGGGGTGTTAACGAAGCAGATGACGGCGAAGAAGAACGGCAGGCTAGAGACAGATGCCCGGGCGGATGATAGGAGGCACGCATTTCTGTGGAGTTGTTGGATGATACGGGACACGACGGTGCTGGGGTCGGGGGCACGAGCGTGGGCGGACGAACAGCTGATTGAGATGGGCATGGACGAGGAAGGTGAGCATGAGGCGGAGGTGGAGGTAGATGGGCTCTTTTTCACGAGGCCCGGGTCCAGGCATTCAAGGTACGCGGAGGGCTTTCTTATGCGCGAATCCCCGCTTCGCTGGGCGGGAGCAGCTTCTTCCCCCAGACGAACCAGCACCAGTCTTGGACGTCCACGTCACTGAGCTTCGGGATCCGGATACTTTCCAGCTCGTCGCAGCGCTCGTACTCGTCTACTTTGCTCAGAGTCTTTGTTTGCGCCGTCGGGAAGAAGGCTGTGGGCTCCTCGTATTCGTACAGCATCAGGAACTTCCCGGTCGAGGTGACCCCTTCTGCTTCTTCTTCTTCTGCATCTGGGGTTGCCGCTGTTTCCGACGTCGAGTTTAATCCTGATTTTTGCAGTGATGGCATCACCACTCCTGCTGGGCAAGCTGTCCACGTATGCGGTACGCCCGGGGCAATCGTGACGAGACTCTTCGGCGGAATCACGTAGATCTCCCCGTTCAGCTCGACCAGCGCTACGCCGTTGAGGACGACGATACGCTCAGAGACAAATTTCCGCTCCGCGTCCGGACTCTCGGACGGCGGAGCGATGTGCACATGTCGGGGCAGTCTGAACTCGGTGGTGAACTCAATGAACCCAAATTGCCCCGCGAAGGTTCTTTTGGGGTTACCGCCGGAATCCAGCTCATGCATCTCCACCGGTACGTCGCGGAAGGGGTGTTTGATGTTGGCACCCTCGCCATGGACAATCATGCAACCGTTGGGCAGGGCAATTCCATGACTGTGGGGTGATGATGATATTGACATCGTTGTGACTCACGAGGCTGGAGCGCTTGATATGCCTTCGAGCAAATATTTCCTGTCGTCGCTTTCAATGGCGCACCGAAATCCGAATGAGCCAGTCCAGGCGTCTGGTGTGGTGGGAAGAATGTTTAGAAGTCGTCTGGAAAAGGTAAATAGAGGGGAGCTCGGTCTTTCGTGGTGCAGGCGTCGGCTTCTCCAACCAAGCCCTACAACGGCCACTAGCGCCGTAAGTCAGCGGGCTGGGTGAAGGATTGGGGATTCGATCATTTGCCCCCATTCGCGTTTTCGGTGCGGCCCTAATTCTGGGCTTCTATGACATCGTACGCGTTGTTGGGTCGGACCACAGGAAGGTACTCCATGCCGGATATTTCATCGGCAAGATGCAGAGTCCTCTAGGACGCAATGTTGATTGCGATATATGGACTGGCAATGTCCTGGAGATGGAAGGCAGCCATGGAACAAGGTCGCATGTCAATGCCGCATAACGATTGACAAACATTTGACGAGCAAAGATGGCTCCCATTACCGTACTCATTATCGGATGCGGCGTTGCCGGCCCAGTCCTAGCAGTTCTCTTGAAGCACAAGGGATACAGCCCGATTGTTTCGAGAAGGTCAAAGTGTTGGGTGATGCTGGGGCGTCGTTGATGTTGATGCCAAATGGGTCAGTATGATGCTCGAAAGTATTGCTGCAAAGCATTGACAAAGACAGCTTGAGAGTGTTGAATCTTGCCGGTCTTACTGCTGAGAATGAAAGGGACTCCCAACCGCTGGAAAGGTTTCTCGACTGTACCCCGGATGGCGAGGTGCTTGGATTTTCGGACCTGCCAAAATCATTCAAGCAGAAATACGGCCAGCATGCAATGGGCGTGAAGCGCACTGGCCTCAACCTGAAATTGAAGAACATGCTCATCGACATGGGAGTAGACTTGCGGGAAGGTTGGGAACTGGAGGACATCGAAGAAGGCGAAGACTCCGTGACGGCACATTTCAAGGGTGGCCGAAGCGTCACAGATGCTTTCCTGATCGGCGGTGATGGTATCAAGGCGGCATCCAGGAAAATTCTGCTACAGAAGCAGGGATTGGCTGAGGGGCTACCTCCCTTCAGTGGACTTACTCAGGTGAGCATCAGCGACAGTTTACAGGATGCCAGAACTGACAGTCATAGACTGCTGGCCTCTCTCCAACACCTGAAGAGTTCACGGGCAAGGGGTATATGAGGAACTTCTACGGCGAAGCAGTCCATATGATCACGTAGCCAGTCTCGCCTGATGTCACTAGCTGGGCGCTTACGCTTCCGGAAGAATCAGGCGCAGAATGATCACAGCTGAAGAGATGGACGTGAGGAAGCGGAAACTGCTTGACCCCATCGTGTCGTGGAAGGATCAGGCTCCTACAGAATTGGTGCAGTCAGCGCAACGGATGATCAAATTCGGATTATTTGATCGAGACGAGATGCGGCCAGATCAATGGCACACCCAGCGCTCTGTCCTGATAGGAGACGCTGCGCATCCGACCAGTCCCCATCTCGGGCAGGGGGGCAACCAGGCACTGTACGATCCTCCTCGCAGATGACCCCGAGCACATTGCTAACAGCCTGATAGGGAAGACTGCTATCATCTCAGCCATGCAATCCCGGATCTGCCGTTGGCTGAGGACGACAGCCCCGCATTTCTCAACGACTTGAAGGAGCGGTTGCCAAGAATCTTCAAGGCGTATGCGGAGAAGAGGCAGCCTCGCACGTCGGCCCTCGTCCAAGGTGCCAGAACCCAAGGTCAACTGAGGGTGGTCAGCACCGGCCGTGAAGCATGTGAGGAGAGGAACAGGACGGTTGCAGCTGCGTGGAACGACCGTGACGCTATAGCCGCAAAGTACAACGGATTGTGTCAAGGGCAGTTTTGAAGAGCGGTCAGCTTGGTTGTAATATTAGCGAGGTGATGCTTGTACGAGTACGCGCTCAAGATATGAAGAGGAAAGGAGTTTACTTCGGGTTGAAAAGGCACACAGGAGCATGGGAGTTGGCGTCCTTGAACCTTAGTCTTTTAGGTGTCTTTCGGCGAACCAATGACGTCATACCCAATTGGACCCAACTTACTCGGTGACCGACTGGTGACGGTTACCTGACTATTAGGTGACTGAACTTAGAAAATTGGATAACAGTATAAGCTCGCGTGAGTACATCACCTTAGTTGCCGCCCACGTGTTTGAACACAGCACACCACCTTCGTTAGACCTGCGCAAACATAAATCTTGACAATGTCGCTCCTGTGCAAAGCTCGCCGATAATGCTCCTTGAGACACTCATCCGTACCAATGGCTCAATCGCTCGCTGCTACCGTCCCAATTCTTGAGCGACGGACCGTCGTGTCATCGCTCATATTCCCCTCCCGGCCATACGCGTCCAAGCCCTATCGAGTCCTGCTTTTCCGCCGTTCTGATAAAGTTGGGACGTACCAGAGAAAGCTTGCACCTGTCGCGGGCTCGGTCGAAGCAGACGACAAGAGTCCATTGGCTGCAGCATGGCGGGAAATAAAGGAAGAGACTGGTTGGGGACCACAACAGCTCGAGCTCTGGAGAAAAGGAGCCGGCTTCGAGTTTACCGATGAGAAGGCCGTGAGTGGCCGGGATGGCGGCAAGCCTCGAGGAAGGATATGGAAGGTCTGGCCCTTCGCATATCGCCTGAAGGCAACGGTGCCCGATCAAGACAACGACGTCAATAAGCTGGGCTTGAACCTCGACTGGGAGCATCTTGGGTGCGAGTGGAGAGATGTCAATGACATACTCGATGGGAAGATCTTGGATGATTGTGTCCCGAAACTGGAAATTACCCTCGGTCAGCTTTGGGTCGATCCATCTAGTGTCTTGCATCAGGGTCTCAAGGAACTCCGACTGGATCATGAACATGGAGCCAGAGAATTAGCTACAATGGCCATCCGATCCCTGGTCAAGATCGTCGAACATGATCAACGAGACCGACCACCGGAAGACATGGAGCAATGGTGGCGAAGTTTCCAGCAGCAAGCCTTTCATCTTGCCTTCAATGCTCGACCCAGCATGGGTGCTGCCATCTCCGGTGCTGTTGCCATGGCATTGAAAGACGCAAAGGAGCAATTCGATGCCCGGGGGGAAAATCCTCTTGACCAAGTCAAGCATAGCCTGGAAGCGTATATACGACGACGCAGCCAAATAACGAAGCAAGTGAGTGATCAGTTCTCAAAGTTCTTGCAGGACCGTTTCAAAACATCTCAAACTGGAACAGTCGGCACGAGAACCATCAAAATTTTGACCCTAAGTTCCTCATCGACCATTAAAGCTGCAATTCTGCACACCTTGGATGGCGACGAATCATTGTCACTGGAACTGAGAATCCTTGAATCACGTCCGCTTAATGAAGGCGCAAGTTTCGCAAAGATGCTGACGGATGAGGCTCAACGGCGGCGAGAATCCCAGAGCGGGGGCCCTTGCTTTCACAACCGGTTACGCATAATCCTGGCAAGTGATGCCTCTGTCGGAATCTTGGGCAAAGACGTAGATCTCGTTGTGATAGGCGCTGATCGCATTTCAGAGGCCGGCGATGTCAGCAACAAGACTGGCTCATTAGCAGCAACTGTGGTGAGCAAGTTTGTCACCAACGGCTCGGTTGATGTTGTGTGCATCAGCGAGAGCGAGAAAGTAGCAATCCCTGGAACAATAGACGAGCACCAAGAGGAAGATAACGACAAGGATGAACTGGCTAGTAGCTGGCATGTGCAGCCATCAGCAATATGGGAGGAGATGGTAACCGTGCGGAACATCTACTTTGAATGGTGTCCCGCGAAACACATCGATCATTACATCTGCGAATACGGCACTTTATCGACAGAGGACATCCGTCGGAGGTCAACGCAAACATTTGAACTCCTCCAAGAAGTATTCCCGTCCGAGAATCTCTAGGTACTAAGGTTGTCATTTCAGCGCCCAAAGCCTCCCACCGGCAGACCTACGAAGATTTGATCGCCAGGGCTTGTCCCGAATACGATATCTTCGCATCCACATATCACGTTACCAAGCTGACACGCCGGATGGGCGTCCAGACAACAACAGGCGCTCCCAAATACCATCTCAATACAACATTTGCGCGGCATGAAGCGTCACTCTTTCATTGGAACCCAAAAATCCATCTACTGATGGTGGATTTCTCGGGCGGTGAATCAGTTCGACGGGAGAATAACTCGATACAGATGGCTACCGTGGGGATTCCGACACATCACACCGAATACTTGTTTTCACATTCCAGCTCAAGGGCCGCCTCCGCTATAGTGGCTGCGCCTCCTATTCTGTCTTCTCCGAGCCTTTTCCAGAATTGCCGCGATGCTCAAGATTACGAGCAATTCAAGCTGCTGTGGTTTGACCCCATCTCCTTCGAGATCCTTGAAGATCCTCAGCTTGCCCTTTTTTCTCCAACTCTTGAACTTGTTGTTTAGAAAAGCTGCCATCACGTCATTTGTGGACAGATCAATCAGCTGGAAGCTATCGCGGTTCATCTTCCGTGTGAGACTGGAGCCTTGGACGCCCGCAGCTGCGTCATGGGTACGCTTCCAGGCATAAGACTTGCCATTAAATGACATGCGGTATTCGCCATGGTACATTCTGTTCGGGTTTCGTACTTCGACGTATGCCATTTCGCCCTCAGAGGCAGGGTCGCCAAGTCCTGCTTTGATCTGCTGAGAGAATTTCGGAAAATGCGCGACGCCGACAACCGGGGCAGACTCCCCGGTATTAGCGAGGTGCTCCAGGTCATTTGTTGTTTCAACCGTGGAAGGGAGCGTGTGCAAAATGACGTCCGGCTTCTTGAGTGCAAATTCAGAGACTTCAACATAGTACAATGGTACTTTGCTCGTCTCGCTTGAGGCACCACCATCGGTAATGACAAGGCCTCGAGCCATGAGTTTCGGATGGTAAAATCCGTACTCACGGCCACGGTGGGAGTTCAGCTGGTTTGTCAACAGAGCCTCGTCCCTTTCATCGTACAAGGAGCGCTCGGTGGAAGACTCAGAGTTCCTCCGGTACGCTGGCGGTGGGACGTCTTGGCCGTCGGACGCCTCCGACTCGTACTGATCTTCGGTTGCATGGATAGTGAGCTTCGAATCCATCATCAGGGAACCTGTAAGAATATCTTGCAGAAGAAGCTGCGGACGGTATCTCAATATCGATGAGTGCAGCAAAGGTTGGTCTCGCTTTGCACAACGAAGCGCAGGGTGGCCTCATCCTCTTATAGATATGGACTTTTGGCTCTGTGCTATCGTTCGTGCGAAGATCGCCGGATTCATGGTGGCTGTACGGGGCTTCGCTAATGATCGACACAGGAGATTTGGGCGCGAGCGAAGGCTTCTCATTTGCGAGGTTACTGCACTTTCCTATACGACTACGAGTTTCACACCCTCATTGGTTCAGAGACAGACGTACTCGTACTCGAGATGGCCTTGCAGCACACGTGACCAGCATGTTGCCGCCGACGCGGAGAGGAGCCGTAGGAATAGCCGACGCCCGAAAGAGGGCGAAGGCTCCCTTCGTGAAGGAGATACCAGCCGTTTTCGCCCATGGAAATGTGGCAGTCAACCACCATTGCAATGTAGGAGGTAGGGAATATGTCAACAACGATCAGTTATCAAAAGCCAGCAGTCCAAGGGAAAGCGATGGGTGTCCAGCCTGCCTATCGAGACTGGCATCTCGACAGCGGCACAGACGGAGGTGAGGCGGGTCTCTTCACGCTGATGCCAGAGGAGCGAGGCTGCGAATATAGGGGCGGCGGTTGTATGTGGATGGAGTCGGGTTATACAAGTGCACACTGAGGTCTGAGCACGGGTGTTAACAGTTAGAAGACATTCAAGGCTATTTCTTATTTCTGTTCTGCACCAGCGAAGGACCTGGCTGGCAGGCATGCCGATCTCTTTGAATCGGGGCCACCAAATCAGGACAAATGTCCGCGATCATGGGTGGAGATTCGTCGCACAGAGCGAGTGTAACTTCGTAAGTGGAGGGCGGAGAGGTTGGTTCCCAACCGGAGGCCGAAGTGCCACCGCCTTCAGCGGAGTCTCCTTGGCGATACTTTGCGCATTTCTCTGATCAGTGTGCTTAACAAAAGGGCCACCAGCCCTTTCTCAGCAAGGAAGGAAGGCTGCCGATGGCCGAGTTGATCGAAGAGGAGGGGATGATGGAAACCCACACCT
Source organism: Phialophora macrospora (assembly GCA_000835435.1). Taxonomy (NCBI): domain Eukaryota; kingdom Fungi; phylum Ascomycota; class Eurotiomycetes; order Chaetothyriales; family Herpotrichiellaceae; genus Phialophora; species Phialophora macrospora. The sequence goes on from KN846961.1 coordinate 2,884,536, forward strand.
GACGGCAGAAGAGTCCCTCTACCAGTCAGCAATCCTGATTTCGGGCGTCAACCCCGCAAAGTGACCTGCGCCACTCCATCATGGACCGACCTGCCAAGCCGTTTCGTTGTCTGGGCACTGCATACCGGAGCGAGCATTCCTCCGCTGCGATGGAATTGAGTAAAGGCCTTTCCGCGCCTTCTCCATGCTAGGAGTTGCTCTTGGAAACAGATCTCTCTCCGAGCGCACGAGCCTAGAAGCTGGACGGCGGCCTGCGTCTTCTAGAACAACTCTCGCTTGGTGCTAGGCGTGCGGAATGCTGGAGACGAACTGTGGGGACCCAAGTCTTGTCGTTGTCTTGGAAGCTCAGCCCAAGAACCAGTCCAAGACTCGATCCGTCAACGACAAGCCTGGCGCCGCGACAAGCTGTCTCGAGTCAAGCCGCGCCCCATGCGGGCAATGTTGCAGTGGGCAGTCTTTACGTTACACCTCATGACGAGATTGCCGGCTATTGGCGCCGACGTTACGCTTGGGTTCCAACGAGGTCACCGGAGAGGCAAACCGCAATCTCATCTTGCGTGACTGTTGAGGTCAGTTGACGCGAGGCTAGACCGTCTTCTCAACAGGCGATTGGTATTTGCAGCTCTCCGCGACTCCGCGCGAAGTCGACCCCAGGTGCGAGGTCTTGGGTGTCTGTTATGAGGGTCCGTGCCAGGAATGTATAAAAGTGATATAGGACCCCTCGCCTCAGGGCAAGGTCTGTTGCGACCAGCGCTTTCGCTCTCTCGCATGTGCTCGAAGCCATACACATTCTGTTGCTGCAAACATGTCGGACTCCAAAGAGACGCACGAAGAGACCGAACGTGGTCGTACCAGTTCCATGGCCCTCAGGACAACCGATGATGTCAACCGCATTGAGGCCCCCGTTACGTGGAAGGCGTACTTGATGTGCGCCTTCGCTTCGTTTGGTGGCATCTTCTTGTAAGTCTTCGGCGCAGGCCGCGGCGTCTTTGCCGCACCGTCTCGATTGTCATGGCCGTAGCGTGCTAACGGCGACCAGTGGCTACGACTCTGGATACATCAATGGCGTTCTCGGGGCCGAGATCTTCATCCATGCAGTGGAGGGGCCCACTGCCGACGCTCTCAGCTCCTCGCATCAATCCCTCATCGTCTCCATCCTATCCGCCGGCACCTTCTTCGGTGCACTCATTGGTGGTGACACAGCGGACTTTATCGGTCGCAAATGGACCGTCATCTTGGGATGCTTCATCTACATGATCGGTGTCGTCATCCAAATGATCACGGGGGAAGGTGACGCGCTGGCCGCCATTGTCACGGGACGGATTGTCGCTGGCATCGGCGTGGGGTTTGAGAGCGCCATCGTGATCTTGTACATGAGCGAGATTGTGAGTACCTCGACCGGTGAAAGATTCAGCACGCGCTGACCTGCTGCGAAGTGTCCTAGGAAAGTCCGAGGCGCCCTGGTGGCCGGCTACCAATTCTGCATCACCATCGGCATTATGCTGGCGTCCATCGTCGTCTATGCCACGGAAGATCGCCAAGACACAGGATCGTACAGGATCCCCATTGCCATTCAATTTGCCTGGGCCATCATCTTGGCCGGGGGTCTCTTTACCCTCCCGGACTCGCCCCGCTACTTTGTGAAGAAGGGACGGCTCGAAGATGCTGCCATCTCGTTGTCGAGGCTGCGGGGCCAGCCTCGGGACTCGGAATACGTGCAGGTTGAGCTGGCTGAGATTGTCGCGAATGTGAGTATCTGGATATAGGCCGCTTTGTCGGGTCGTTTTCAGCGCTGACCAGCTACAGGAGGAGTATGAAAGAGCCGTCATCCCCGATAGCGGCTGGTTCTCCAGCTGGGCGAACTGCTTCAAGGGGAGCCTGTGGGTGCAGAAGTCAAACTTGCGACGGACCATCTTGGGCACGTCGCTGCAGATGATGCAGCAATGGACCGGTGTTAACTTTATCTTCTACTGTAAGTTGATGCCTCGCACTGCATTCAATCTGTGATTATGCCATATACTGACTGGGCGACTAGATTCCACCCCCTTTCTCCAGTCCACCGGCGCGATCGAGAACACCTTCCTCATTTCGCTCATCTTCACCCTGGTCAACGTGTGCAGCACGCCCCTCTCTTTCTGGACCGTGGAGAGATTCGGCCGCCGGCCCCTCCTCGTGTGGGGTGCCTTGGGCATGTTGATCTGCCAGTTCCTAGTCGCCATCATCGGTGTCTCGGTTGGGTTCAACCACACGCATCCCGATCCCTCGGATCCCGAGACCAGCCTCGCCGACAACATCCCCGCCGTCAACGCCCAGATCGCCTTCATTGCGATCTTCATCTTCTTCTTCGCATCGACCTGGGGTCCCGGCGCATGGATTGTCATTGGCGAGATTTTCCCCTTGCCCATCAGATCGCGTGGCGTTGGCCTGTCGACTGCCTCCAACTGGCTGTGGAATACGGTGAGTTTCGACCTTGCCAAATCATAAAGGCAGCGTAGCATGGACTGACGAAATACAGATCATCGCCGTCATCACACCATACATGGTCGGCGAAGACCATGGCGACTTGAAGTCCTCGGTCTTCTTCGTCTGGGGCGGCCTTTGCACCGCTGCGTTCGTGTATGCTTGGTTCCTGGTACCCGAGACCAAGGGCCTCACCCTCGAACAGGTGGACAAGATGATGGAGGAGAGCACGCCGCGTACTTCCGCCAAATGGAGGCCCACGACTACGTTTGCGCACAGTATGGCGAAGGACGGTGTGCTGGAGAAGGAAATTGTCGAGTCTGCTGCGAGACGGGGGTCTGCTTTCTAGGATGGTCGTGGCAGGGCGTATGCAAAGGACCTCTCCACGCCGGAATTACCGCCTTACGCTCGGCCATCTTGTCAATCCCGCCGCGTTGCGTCAGCCTTTGGTTGTTGGTGTAGTAGTTGATACGAGGAGGACTTGCTAATAGCAGAGCTGAGATTGCAGTAATTGCAATGCTTCAATTTCACCGTGGATGCGGAGGTCAGTTTTCACATGTCCTGCCCGCAGTGCCGCCGGCCGCCCATGCCACTCCCCCTTCGGGCGGTACAGGAGTCCCCCCCTTCCCTCATACCGTAGCCAAAACCCTCTAACGAGTATGGCGCCTTCCAACATCCAATAATTGTACATCCTGGACCTCGGGTTGCAGCTGCTGCCTGCGCGGACTCAACCTTCTCCTTTCAAACTATGTACACCGCTACGAAGGATGCACGGCACTCAGCCACCCCAACATGGCCGTGCACGTCGAGCGTGGCACCTCTCTTCGTTCTCGATTGGCTGAGGCAGTCTCAGCCTGACGAGGACTTGTGCGGTGAGGCAGACAAGACACACAATCACAACCTAATCATCTGTGATGGATGCTCTTGATCGATCAGCATGTTCTCCTTCCTCGCCTTCTCCAGCCCGCCAGCCAGCGGGGTTCCTAAGAACTTGTTCGATTGTCAAAGACGCCATCTGACGGCAAGGCCACCGACGAGTCAACGGCTAGCAACGAGCCCGAGCATAGGTCAGAATGAAACCGGACAGCATCCAGAATGCAAAGCTCGCCCCGGGGGCTGAGTTGGAGAGCGACCTACTCTCGGAAACCCAAATGCAACAGGAAATATTATTGGAGCTCCGGAAAGAGCTCTATCGACTCCGGAGAGAATCCCAATTAAGGGAACAAATACTGCAGAAGCTTCGGCGAGATACGGAGATGGGAAAGCAGCGACTTCAGAGAATTGCGGGCGCTCTCAGCAAAGGACCAAGGCATCTCGAAGGTCTCCGCCGCAGCGAACCCACTATCACCCATAGCCAAATCAATCTACCCAACAGTGAGGACAAAGCTTGCTCAAGCACGAGCGAGAATTTCACAGCCCAATCCATAAGGATGGCGACTTTCCGAAGATGCACTTGTCAAATGTGCCCGACTTTACCGTCTGGCAAAACCCACCTGAGCATAAAGACCACGGCAATGGAACTGCGCAAGGAAAACGGTGTCGCCATATCCTACACCTGGGGGCAATTCGACCGCACCAAGCATTGCATAGGACATCTGGAATCCCATCCTGCAGAAGGAGTATGGCTCGAACTAGGAGCCGAGTGGCGAGTAGACTCGGTGCTTGAACGTCTTGCGCAATTCACCGAGAAATACGGAGCTTGCTGGATAGATCAAATCTGTTTCCCGCAGAAGAGCGACCAGCTTCGACGTTCCCTTGCACAGGTGCCAGCCGTCTTTAGGACTCTGCCCGTTATCATCCTCTGCCCAGGCAGCCTTTGCTCGTGCCTGAGAAAGGCGTACCAGGCGACATGGGAAAAGGCTCCAGCAAATCCATCTAATGTGGAATCTCCGGCTGATGGAACGGTGTACACGTACACCACGGCAATGGCCCTTTTCAATGCTTTACATGCAGGCGACTGCCTCAATTCGAACGGCGCTTGCTCATGGCCTTCTCGGATTTGGACGAACCAGGAGTTTAGGTCTGCCCGGTCGGTCACGATGGTCTATACAGAGGTGGAGGACGCCGAGTGTTGCTTCCGGAATACACCTTTACAAACCCAGCTGGAAAAGATGAGTAATTATTCTCGGCTGTTACATCGGGATTTGATACGCCGGCTTGCGCTTGACGATCGTGAAGCCTTGAAAGCGGTACGAAGTCACCACGCAGATTTCGCTGCCGCCTTCTTTGGAACCGCCTACAGAGGAACACTCGACGACACGCAGGTAGCTGCGCTTCTTTTGGGGGAGACACAAGTGACTGCTTCTGAGCACGCCGCCTGGGATACATACGACTCAATCAAGGACGAGATAAATTCTGTGATGGGGAGACGACTCTCGGCTAGTCAGCCAAAAGACTACGTGCTGTCGCTTTTCGCAGAATCGGACTTCTATGTGGCGCCTCCAGCCTTTCAAGACCTGCCCACCAACATGCTGCTTAAAGATTTATTGCGACAGCTTCGAAACGTCCAACCCGTGCTTATTCCCACCAGATGTCCAGCGGGACTCTTCGGAATAAACAACGAGACATGGAGTTTTGACGCATCTGACGTTACGAGTGGTAGGCAGATAGAAGATATACGTCACGTTTACGGTGTGTTCGAATGGTGGGACAATGTCGATTCTCAAACACCCAGTCGCCTTCCGATCAGACGTTTGGAGTCAAGCGGGCAAAGCTGCGCATCGAAAGCGCCGTCTCTCGCCTCTTGGCTTGCCCGTCACGACACAATGACGGGGTTTGTATGGTTCTACAATGCCCTGAGCCTGTGGGGACCTGAGTGGTTTACTAGACTTTATGGACTCACATCCTCAATTCCGTCTATGGCCAGGCTGGAAGATTTCTTGTCGTCCGACGACGCCTCGGAGCAGATTCAGGGCTGTAGAGCGTGTCTTATATCAGTTGCCTCAGCTGTCCAACACGTGCCACTATACCAAGACACGAGAACGGTGACCGACGCCTTCCTGGACGTTGCTTCCCATCAGCGGCTGTCTGAATTGGCGCGAAATGACCTTCAACATCTCATTGAGTTTCTATCAGCGACCGAACCATCTTGGGTCTTGCTTGTGATGCAATGTCTCAGACTGCCACTCCCTGTCCTAGAAGAAGCTGTTTTCGAGCTGATCTGCGAGGTCCTATTCCTGGATGTTAAGCTCTGCAGGGACAGGGGAGTAAGAGCCATCCTCGGTGAGTGGCATCCTCATCAAGACCAAGCACGTGTGCCAGACCCAGGGTTGGCTCCGGACCTAGCTACGAGCGAGAACAAGGATCGGTCAAATTATGGCCTTGCCGAAACACAAGAGTATAGTAACGATGTTCACGACGGAAGCGAACAACAAGGCAGCACCGATGCCGGTTCCAAAACATGCATCGGTCTCGTCCACTGGGAGACTTTCTGCCAGGCTCGTGCGCAGCAACAGGACACAATGACTATTGCATTGAGGAGATATCCCCATGTTCCATTCTACGAAGCCGTTAGAACGAGCGGGTGTGGTTCGTCGGATTCCACCCCGGAGTATAAGGTCTTTGGCATATGGGCGCCGCTCGACCCGGAAACATATCGAGTCGCAAATATCGGAGCTGTAGTCGTGGACGAAGACAAGGCCGATGCGTTTGTGGTATAGTTTCCGCGCAAGGATGAGGGCAATGATTGACTGTTCTCATCGGCTCAACGCTGGTCTGGCTGTGTCCTGGCGTTCTGTTATGGGGAGAACATGGAAGCACGAGAAGCAAGTCAGCTTTGTTGTGTAATTTACCACATATCCTATTCTAGCGAGTCTAGATATCGATGGCCATTGGACCCTTCATCAATCAGCATAGGAATACATCCCGTGTGCAAGTGGCTCACCTGTCTGAAATACTGTACCACTGACTTGTCCGACCGGTACGCTGACAAGAAAGTCTTGCAGATTCTCGGAGCAGAGATCGGATGACATGGCATGGCATGAGGATCGATTCATGGCACAGTGCTTACAACCTCGATAGTACGGGAAAAGGGAAAGGAAACGAAGGGAAGAAGCCGCCTCGGCAAGAAAACGACAACCGAACAGTATACTGTAGTATAATTTAGTATAGAGATTCTCGGTGTTCCAATCGTCGCGACATGGCCTGACTTGACTTGTTTTGACTCGACATACTCGATTTTCTTGGATAACTACCGGGTACGACAGAAAGAAATCCAGGTACTCCGTAAGGCAGTACTTATATCAGATAGATAGTCGACGCCTCTGATATTTTATCTTTTATCTTGATCCTTTCATGAGAAGAAAGACCTCGGTCAGCTAGTTGGGTTTTGAGTAAGTAGATACGTATACGTCCTGCGCAGTGCCCACCCACACAGGCTCTAGAAGTCTCGTCAGCTTTATTAAGCCTTCAACCCAATCCGAGTCTCCTCAACTCTCTCTCTCTCTCACACACACACACACACACACTCACTCCCCATTCAACTGTCTTCAACCCTATTCAAGAAACACACCCCCTCGACATGCCCCGTCTGTGGGAAGAAATCAAAACCCCCGACCTTTTCAATCTCGTACCTCCACCGCTTTTGCGGCGCCGCACCCGTTTGGCCGCCTTCCGTCCCCTCCATCCCGGCGACCAACATCCCCACGTCCCGCGCCTGGGTATGCACATTGCAGCTCACGTAGACGACGCGCCGGGGTCCAAAGACGGACAATTGGCGCAGGAAGTCGCGCGACGCGCCCTTTCTGGGCGGATCGATGATGCAGACGGTCTGCGCGGCGGGGAAGGGCACGTCGTCGAAGATGCGCTGCGCGTCGGCGGCGATGAAGCCTAGATTGCTCGAAAATGTATCTTTGTCGTTGCCGGTACCCTTCCCGTTCGTATCCCCGCGAAGGTGGTTGTGAACGGCCGCGTTGATCGTGGCGTTCTCGCGCGCGCACTCGATCGACGGCCCGTCAATGTCGATGCCTAGCACGGAGGAGAAGCGCGAGGCCAGGGCGATGGAAAAGAGGCCGGACCCACAGTAGGCGTCGAGGAGGTATTTGATGCGTGGTGGTGAGCTCGCCGGTTTCGAAGGATCACATGGCGGCGGGACAGGCAAGATGTTGTCGCGGATATACGCCAGAAATGACGGCAGGATGGAGTTGTTGTTCTGGAAGAACGAGTTCGCTTGCGTCTTGAAGGTAAAGGGGCCGATGTGCTCGGTTGTGACGGCATGGTGGTCCGAGGTGTAAGTCTTGACGTCCCTGAAGTGGGGGTACGTGTATGTGATTTGGGCTGTCGAGGAGGAGGAGGAGGAGGACGTCGAGGAGGGGGGCCCGGGGAATTTCAGGGCGAGGGAAGAGAGGTCCTGCGCTCCCGCTGCTGTATTGGCGTCACTCGCAGCATCTTCGTCCAGCTCGGAATGATTCTCCACTATGTCATTGGACAAGACCTCCCTCTTCGTGCTCTCCCTCAGCAGCACGGTCGTTCCGGTCCGCTTCTTCCAAAACGTCTGCGCGACCTTCTTTCGCTCGATCTTTAGGCCGGCATTCAGAACCTCTGTTGCTATAGGACACTGCTCGATGTCCAGCACTCGCCCCGCATTCTGATTCTTGTTCCCAAACCCGAACGGCGGGGGCTCATCGCCCTGCTTCCACGGGTTAGCCCGCGAGCACCCGTCGTAGTGAGGCGTGATCTTCGTGCGGTACCCGTACTCGAGCGGCGAGCCGATCGTGTCGTCCACGGTCGGGACGAGCGAGGGGTCGAGATTCGAGAAGTGCCGGAACGCCTTCTCCACGATGGTCTTCTTGTGTGCGAGCTGCGCCCCGTATGGCAGCATCTGGAACTGACAGCCTGAGCAGGTGCCGAAATAGGGACATTTTGGGGTGACACCCTCGCGCATCGCAGAGGGTGAGACGATCTTGACGAGGTCGACTTTCGTCCATGCCCGGCGGTCCGGTTTCTGGGGGTACGTCTTGGCGACAACCGTGTCGCCGGGCACAGCGAACGGGACCACGTAGACGAAGTGCTTGTTCTTGTCGGGCGCATAGGCTAGCCCGTTGCCCGTCGAGGAGAGTTCCTGGATCTCGAGTTCCAGCTCAGTCTGTGGTTCCGGCCTCTCTGGCCTGGGCGTCTCGCTTTTGAGATGCGATTCTGCGTTTAGATCGCCCTTCTCGTCTCCAGCTTGGCCACGGCTTTCAAGACATAACTTCTCGAGCAGAGTCCGGGCTTCGATGTCCAAGACCTCCTCTACCGTGCCGTTGGTCGTGTTTCCTCGGTCCTGCTGCTCCTTGAACCGCTTTGTGGCACCGCCTCGACCGGGGCCATTCTCTCGTTTCTGCATTCTTGTGGCAGTCGGAGGAGCATTGTCTTCCCTGTGGACAAATGGTCGAAAGTTGTAAGTGAGTGGACGGTGTTCCAAACGAGGACTTAGCAAAGATGAAAGACGCCAGAACGCGGGATGAAAAGAAGTCAGAGATCCTCTCGTAGATGGCGGTCCGCACCGGAACATAAAATCTACGGTAATAGAGTCTTGGGAGCTTAATAGTCACGATATGGGTTGGTCTCAGAATCTGGAGTTGGAACATGAACCGTTCGAGAAAAATCTCGCTTACATAAACCCGCCAAGACCAGGCACCACGCGCCCGAGCCAATGATGTGAAGTCTATTGGCGAACACAGTTGGCCGGGGCACCGTCCAGCAGCACCGAGACCGCAACACCAGGTCCGAATCCATGACATTTGCTGCTCGAGGCCAGCTTGGACTATTGTAGTCCCTCGCGAAGATTCACGCGCACAAGTGTACAACCCACGCTTTCCTCAATATATTACACGCGAAGGTGTCGCAGAGGCCGAGGTAATGCGTCCCTTCAGCCCATGTCCTCCTGCGCCGCCCACCGTGGCGGCTGGACATGATACAGCTGACTGCAGATATCTTGCCAAGGCTCGCAACTGTTAGAATCTCGCAAGTCCGCACAGACGGGCTCACATCACAAGATCCAGATCAGTAATCGTCACAGATTCGACTCCTGAGTCTTAGTCCAGCCACAAGACATCTCATCCCCTCGAATTTGATGGTGCTAGGGTGGAACATCGGAAATCAACCCAGTGCTTTGCAGTTGTATCACCGCTCTGACTCGACCTCATAACAGCACATTCCTGCCCTGGAGCAATCAAGCCGAGAGTCATGGAATGGGCCGCAAAACTGAGAACATCTGTCGACCAGTCTTTGCATCGTTCTAAATGTGCAAGTCTGAAAATATGCGGGTCCTCTGCAGTTGTGCTCAATCATTGGGGCCAAACTCTTCCGCTGGACCTCTCGAGGGACTCCTGGATGCCTCTGCGCGCAAATCAACCAGCGCCGGACGACTCCGTAACCGGGACTGCCTCTGTTGCGTTTCCGCTTTCTCTCTTTTCGCTCTGGAGTTAGGCTTGGGCTTCTGCTTTGGTCGTGGCTCTAAAAGAGGGCTCTTGGCCTCGGCGTCGGGATTGTTTGCAGAGAAGCGCTGGGTCGCCAGCTCAATAGGGCCGTCCACAAGGTGATTTGCTGGTGATCTGGATTTGGTACGGCGGTTGAATTCGTCTTCCGACAGGCCAAGGCCCATAACTTCTTGAGGTTCCGTATGCGGAGGATGGCGGACTTGAACGGATTGATACGTAGGAGCGGGAGAGAAAGGTGCAGGAGGGTATCCAAGAGACGGGGGCCGCCGACTGTATCGAGGAAGTGGGGTAAGAACTGGGATAAGTCAGTTGGAAGAGACCACCAAAGATTGGATGCATGCACTTACTCGCACCAAATGGATCTTTGTAGAACGGCTTTGGTTCTTGCGGCGCGGACCCAACTTGCGCAGAATCCAGTGCTGCTTGTTTCATCCTTCTGCTTCGAACAACCCAACAGACCACCACTCCTACAATGATTGTCAGGACCACTGCAACAGCCGCCGCGCCACCAGCGATCGCGGCTACATCAATGGATTTGGACTCCGGCGAAGAAGAGGCTGACGTTGAGCCCTGTTCTGTTGGCCCTGAGGTTGTTGTGGTATCTTTCGTGGAAGTGGTTGTAGTTGGACCTTGCGTTGCGACCGAGGAAGGGACGGTGAATGTTGACGTTCCTGCCACGACCACGGTGTGTACGGCGGCTGCTCGCAAGTCAGATGCCGGACATCCTTGCCCGTTGCATGGATTGCTCTCGCAACAGCCCTGAAAGGGCACCGAATTGTCCGCACAGGTGTACCACAGTCCGCCATACGGACAGGAATGATTTGGATAGTCGGGGGCCGGCACCGTGACAGAGCCGAAGCCCATGGGATACATATCCTCTTCAGAACACATTTGACCAGAACAGGGGTTACTCGAGCAGCATCCTATGAATGTGGGGTAGTTGACATCTTCGCACTTCCACCACTCTCCACCGACGGGACATGATACGTAGTCGGAGTCATCGAAGGTATCTTGTCGTCGGATGTGCGCCATAATGAGAGCTGGAGTGTAGACTGAGTTGTTCTCGAAGCCCATGATCTGTCAGATTCCGCATGGTAGAACGGGTGTGTGTAACATTGGAGCAGTCGTGAGGGTGAGGACCAAAGACTGTCGAAGTGGATGCGAACACTGCAGAGGGATATGGACACGGCCCGCCAATATCAAGGCCGAAGTATGGCACAAACACGACAGTAGAAACTATAAAAGCAGGTGTGCCAGAACTTGGGGGCAATGCTCCACAGCGTGCAGAGAAACGATAGAATGCAAGGAACATCGCCACGGGAGGAAAGCAGTTAGCACGCCTGTTGTCTACGCCACAAGACGCCCGATCGATGGAGGCGCTGAAGCCAGCTTTGCTCAAGGCACTGCCCCGACAAGCAGTTCGCTAAGGCCGTAACCTAGAGGGTTTAGGCGCGCAGCGAGTGGTCTCACCTTCTTTCGTACGAGTAGCAGGGTAAGCGGGGAGCATGTCGGGTGTAGGGTCCTGAACGATTCGGACAGGCTCTGTTGAGCATAGACAATTGGCTGTTTGTCTTGATATGACGACTGGAGGTGCGCCATGCTACTGTAGCAAGGAAAACCTCGTGAGGCTGAGAGGAGAGGTGAGACGAAGTGACCTTGCGGCCAATGGGATGGCGATGATTCTCGGCCAAGCGGCTAGACCGCTACAAATTGAATATCGAAGCGGAAGTGACTCTTGCAGATTCGCATATACGGTAGGCACGATGAACCCGATCGGAAAGTGGTGACTTAGACGAGACAGGACAATGAGAGACATTTGGACGCAGCGAGGACGAGTCGATGGCGTGCCTCGGCTTGGTCAGCGCACGCCCAGAATTCAGGCCATTTTCGCCATGGCTAGGCGGCTCCTAGGCAACAACAATGCGTTAGAAGCTCCATTACAGTAGAGTACGAGGTACGCCAACGTGTCGAAGCAATCACCCACCCGAGTCCCACACATGCGGTGAACCTTTTCGACGCTCGCTAGGATCTTTGTCGCCGCTTTCAACACATGTTCGCAAGGGTCCTTAGGCTGACATGCTGCAGATGATCCCCTCACCGCTTGGGAACTCTTCCGACTCGACAAGGTTCATCATCTGGTGAGCCTAATATAGTATCGCTATCTGCAACAAGTCTGGCCTCGTTATAAGGCGATTTGATCATTGGCTCAGATGAGTATTAGGGTTGGTAGGGCAAAGCCAGGCACAGCCTCAATACGAAAGAGTGGAGGACATATTGCCTTCATAGGCAAGTGTCTATGCAGTGCACGAGCAGGTGTCTGCATGTACGTGGGATTTTTGCGGCTGACCCTGGTGCGCTGCACAGCCTATTCAGGGGTTTCCCCAGATGAGATTATTCGTGTTTGAACGGGCTTCCTAGGCTTGACCTATATGAGCATGTTCAATGCCATCTTGATAGTCGCTGATGCGGCATGTCACTTTACGATCTCTGACTACTCGTGACGTTGCTTGAGATAGAGGGGAAAGGGACGAAGGATGAGGGTAGGTCTGAGAGTCGGCAAAAACTGAAGCGAGGAGGGGGATTATTGTGTGGGAAAACATAGCCGTCAAATCCCAACACTACCGGCCATTTGTAAGGCGTTGAAAATGCTGGTTCGTCGGTGGTCCCTGAGGCTCACAAACCGACGATGCAAGAGTGAAGATTGAAATTACTACCAAACAAGCGATTTCTATTGCAGAGGACGAAATACTCCCCTGGCAGCGCGTTGGCCCTCAGCCTCGTTCCCTCGCATCGTGACAATAGGAGGTGGGCATTTCTTCCATGACATCAAGGATAGCGCTACAAGGGTGCTACATCTGTACCTTGACTGTCATGTGGCACAGTTTAAACTAGAAACCATGTGCGGGTTACGCTTGTAGCCACACCTACAGTAGGCATGGCGGAGAGTTGTCTCTGATGCCTCTTCTTCTAGGTGGCTATGGCTACAAAATCCGTGTCAATGCGACCGTCGACCAGGTTTGGGAGCGCCCTCGACGCTCGCATGGTGCCGTTGAAGCGGTGAGGCTTCAAGAGCCGTAATCAAGTCCAGCTGCAAAAATCCCACGCTCCTCCAGCCGCATGGCTATCTTCCGCCCTTCATCTTTTGGCGCCGAGCCATCCTCTCTGCAAGTCTTTGAAGAGCGGTCTTCACTTCGCCCTTTGGAAAGGTGTCTATGTCGTAATAACCCGGTGCGATATCGAGCAACCATTCGCCACGTACACTCGTGACTGTCCGCACATAGTTCTTGCTGGTAAGGACGAATTCATTGTAGACAACCCACTCACTCTCCTGGCCAAGGACGGTACTCGGATGCAAGAGAACCGTCTGGTTATCCTTCACCGTAGTGTAAGTTTTGCCATTGGCTTCCTTCTTAGCCACTTGCATGAAAAATCCAGAGACCAGGGCACGCCGAATGTTCTCATAATACTTCTTGTCCTCGAATGGTGTTGACATCAACTCCAACTCTTCCCGCTCCATAATGCGCTTCAGTTGCATCCGGACGTTGTCGGCAGATTGCAGAGCACGAAGACTCAAGAAGTGATCGTGGCACCATTGTCGTGGGTTAGCCTGCGCTTCTGGGCCCTTGAAAGCGTGGTAGACATTCAGCATCGTCAGATGATCGCCATCAGGATGAGCAAAGAGGGCCTTCATTTCATCTGCACGTTTCCGAGCCGATGCGGGTCGCACGAATATCTGCGGTACGGAGAGCAGGGCCGTCAAGCTTAGAATCTCATTGGAGCAGTAGAACTCTGGTGACGAGATGAGCATGACTGCGAGGGCTGGATCCAGGGGGAACTCAGACGCGAGTCGACCCATGGTCGTCAAGTTGCCATCATCGTCCAGACAAGCAAGATAATTCAGCTCCTCCAATGCCCGCATCAAAGTCTCAGGAGCGGGAGGATCCATCAGGTCGAAATGGACCAAGTCGTCAATTCCAAGCTTCTTCAACTCCAGGACGGTTGATGAGAGATTAGATCTGAGAACTTCCGGGTACGTCTGTTCAATCAACTCCTTCTTGAATGCACCTTCGGTGTAGAGTCTGAAACACTTTCCAGGCCGAGTACGACCGGCACGACCAGCTCTCTGTTGAGCGGAAGCCTTCGAGATCGGCGAAACCAGCAGGGACTCGACTCGAATACGTGGATTGTACACCTTCTGTTTGGAGAAGCCTGGATCAACCACATAAACGATGCCGTCAATCGTTAAGGAAGTTTCGGCGATGTTGGTGGCAACGATACACTTGCGTCCTGCGCGACCACCCGGTTTGCGAGGTGGTGGGGCGGGCTCAAAGATCTTTTGCTGTTGAGCAGGAGGTAGCGTGCCGTACAGAGGGTAAACTTTCATGGGGCCTGCGTCAGCCTCGCGGATCATCTCATCCGCTTCTAACGAGATCTTCCGGCAGGCGTCCTCAATCTCTTCTTCACCAGTCAAGAAGAGTAAGATGTCTCCTTCAGGCTCTGTGGCGTGGATCTGCAAGACAGTTCTAATCGCGGCCTCGACATAGTCGCGCTCAGGCTCTGGAGTGTAGAATATCTCAACAGGAAAAGTTCGTCCAGGGACAGCAAGTAAAGGCGCGTTGTTGAAGTAGCGCTGGAACTTTTGAGCATCAAGCGTGGCAGACATGATGATCAACTTGAGATCTGGTCTCCGTTGCACGACCTCCTTCAGTAGACCCATCAGCACATCGGTGGCCAATGTGCGCTCGTGGGCCTCGTCAAGAATAATGGTAGAGTATCTCGTGAGGTCATGGTCGTTCATGGCCTCCCTCAACAGCATCCCATCGGTCATGTACTTGAGAATTGTCTTCTGGCTGGTCATATCCTCGAATCTTATGCTGTAACCCACTTCTTCACCAAGTTTGACGTCCATCTCGTTTGCGACACGCTCCGCCACCGACATAGCAGCGACTCGCCGGGGCTGGGTGCAAGCAACGAGTTTCTTTTCTCGCTGAGGCAGGTCATCATAGATGACGAACTGCGGAATCTGCGTGGTCTTGCCTGAACCCGTCTCGCCAACGAAGACTAGGATTTGCGACTTCTGGTACAATTGAAGGAATTCGTCCCGCTGCGAGTGGACAGGCAGATCTCTTCTGGTGCGCAAGATGGAGAAGTATCTATCGGAATGAGGGCGACCCGTAAAAGGACTGATTTTGCCATCTTCGGCTTCTCGAGCCTGCGCAGCAGTCGTCTTATGTCGCTGTAGTTTTGAGAGGGGCCCATCTCGGAGGGTTGGAGGCGTTGAAGTGCCGTTTGAATAGCCGTTGGTGTCGTTCTCGTAGTGATGGGCCAGATAGGGGTTGTTTCGAGGATCCATCTCGCCGGACGTTTTCTGGCGCTTTGCAGGGGCACCGTCAATACTCTCAGAGCGTTTCGCTGCCATCGCCGTACGGAAGCGGAGTCTAAAGTGAGGGAGATCGGAACAGGGCAGATGGACGACAGACGCTAAGAGAATGCAAGATCCAGTAAGTACGGCAGGTACGGCTGATCCAGAAGCCACTGGGAAAATCGTAACTATCCCTCTGGCAAGCTTTCACTTTTGGATATCGAAAGTCAGAATCGACTCGATGTCCGCAGGCAGAAAATATTTTGAGAACTGCGGTTTGAGTCTATTGCGCATCCGTTGCACAAACATGGGGTTTCTTCTACTGCGAAGCATTAATGAGTACCGTATGTGCAATGCTGATGCTCTCGATCCACCCGCAATGCTGCATTCTTTCTTCCGCGACGACGAGGAGATGCAGTGTCAATGATGCACGCAACCTCTCCACCCCGTCCTGAGAGACAAACACTGCCTCCTCCCAATGTCGCCGGTCTCCTCTCCCAGGCTCACAGACTCCGAGGCTCCCAGGCTTTGATACGAGGTAGATCACTGGATGTTGACGTCTGAACAATTTTGAGCAAGTAAAGTCAGTATCCATGATCTGCAACATCTCACACAGGACGAAAATGATTCGGACTCGCGTTTGCCTGTTGTTACACCTGCTCTTCTCGTGAAAAGCCGGAATCTGCTGCTCGGCAGAGCTGCCCTCGGCTGCCAACTCAACCCGCTGCCCCTCGTCATTGGCAGCGGAGCCCCGCTGTCAACAGACGCCGACACAATTTCAATGAGCTGTCCCGGAGTTCTTCATTGCTCGCTTTCCGAAGTCTTCCAGTGTATATATCTTGCCGGTCATCCATCCCAAGCACAGTGACAAATTCGTCTTCCTAAGCACCTTACAGACCCTACAGAACCTCGTTAATTCAGAGCCAGAAAAACCCAGCCGCCAACATGGGTCGCAAGTTCTTCGTAAGTTACCCTGCTCTGTCCCTCCGAGGAAAAGGGAATGGAGTCTCCTATGAAGCTGTGGAGTGGATGTCATTATTCTTGTTATTGCAAGAATACCCCTTTGCGAACCCGAGCTAATGGTCGCCAGGTCGGTGGCAACTTCAAAATGTGTGTCTGAGCGAGAGACTACCTCGTTCGTTCACAAGCTAGAAACCAGTGACTGACGGAACGCCATACTACAGGAATGGGACGATCAAGTCCATCAAAGAGATCGTTCACAACCTGTCCACATCCAAGCTCGATCCTAACACCGAAGTCGTCATCGCGCCTCCAAGCTTATACCTCCTCCTCGCACGCGAGCACCTCTCGCCCAACATCGAAGTCGCAGCGCAGAATGTGTTTGACCGGCCCAACGGCGCCTTCACCGGCGAGATCTCAGTAGCACAGTTGAAAGACAGTAATATCACGTGGACGCTGCTGGGTCACTCGGAGCGCCGCACGATCCTGCGTGAAGAAGACGAGTTTGTCGCTTGCAAGACCAAGGCCGCGCTCGATGGTGGTATTGGCGTCATTCTGTGCTGTGGCGAGAGTCTCGAGGAGCGGGAGCAGGGCATTACCACCGATGTGGTCACGAGGCAATTAGAGGCAGTGAATAAGAGCATTGGCAAGGATGGTTGGAAGAACGTTGTGATTGCGTACGAGCCGATCTGGGCCATCGGGACAGGCAAGGTCGCCACGACCGGTACGCTGAGATGTCTCTGTCAGGCATTAGACACCCTGCCTGCCCGACTGACCCACTCTCGGACTGACTGACTGACTCTGGCCGCAGAACAAGCACAAGAGGTCCACGCCGCGATCCGCAAATGGCTAAGTGAGGCTGTCTCGCCCGACGTTGCTGAGAGCACCAGAATCATCTACGGTGGGAGTGTCAGTGAGAAGAACTGCAGAGACTTGGCGAAGCAACCTGACGTAGATGGATTCTTGGTTGGTGGTGCCAGCTTGAAGCCAGCTTGTGCGTTGACCCTTTCTCAAAAACCGAATTGCTTCCGATGACACGCTGACCTTCTTTTTAGTCGTCGAAATCATCAACGCGAACATTTAAGGTTGTGGAGTCGGGGCAAAGACACAGAGCACGAAGCCGACAATCACGAGCAAACCAGATCAGAAGCAAGAACAGCATGAAGCTGTTATTGGCACTCTAAGGGCCCTAGCCATTCCTGAAGGACTTGCGGAACGATGGGGTGTGTAGCTCAGCGGTTGCAGATATTAGCCTCCCACTATGTATCACGTCCTTCGATGCGCGTCATACACAAAATGAAAGCAAAGGACAAGGCCTTTTGGTCACCCGGACGGTCGGCAGCAAATCGTGGGTGCTGATGATCAATGATCATTCGGATCAGAGATGTGCTCGTAGCATCACCCTCCTAACGGATCGAGGGTCAAGTATTTAACCCATAGCTGTTTGAACCATTCGTCCGAAGATGACTCTCAACGGTGTTGAGCCCAGCAATGTGACCAGAAGTATCTTCTATGGCGACAGCAAAATATTCATGATCGTGACAACCCCGTAGTTAAGCATGGCCAGCCCTCCCGTTGTCGTTGTTCGTGCAACGCCGGCAGTATCAAAGCTCTCACGTGCTCCACAAGAATATGCGCTTTACGCTGTATGCTATGCCGGACTCCAAGGCCAAAATTTCCTTGCGGAGAACGAGCATGCGAGCTCCAAGTTCCACGATTCCATCACCGCAACATATCAACTTCATACTGTAAATTGTACCATCCTTCGGCTTCGTCCTTCCATATTAGTCGGTGTTCACACCACATATCCCTACGCCCCCGCGGTCTGTTAGCATTCGCATCTGCAAAAGCCGCTATCGCCCCAACCAAAGGATCTCCAAGATGGTTAGGCTCGAAGAACTCGAAGACGAGCACTTCGTCAACAAGCCCGAGGCCACCGCGGATGGCGCCCTCCTAGCAGATGATGACGAGGACTACACTGACACCGGTATGTATCTCTGTCGTATTCGTGTCCTGATTGTTGCTCAATTCCCTTGCTCTCTACTCCGCCTCCGCATCGTCATCAGGAACCGGTCTCAAGTCTGATAAGTGTCGTGCCTTGCATTGAACGATCGGCTAACATCATCTCCCTTGCTAGACTCTGAGATCTCCGACGACGACGGCGACACTCCTCAGCTGGACGAATCGCTTCTCGACCGCCTCTCCGCCCTCCGCGACATCATCCCCCCCAAAGCGCGCGCGCGCATCTCCTCCGCCTCTTCGACCCTTTACTCCGCTACGACCACGACGGTAAACTACGGCGGCAAAAGTCTGTGGGTCATCGCCACGAGTATTTTGCTGCTGGGGATTCCTTACGCGCTAGCTTTGGGCGAAGAACAGCAGTACATGGAGGAGGAGCGGCAACGGGGAATGATGGAGCAGGGGGCACAGGGGATGATCCAACCCGGGCAGGGAGAGGCGAAACCGTCGTTGTGAAGCCATTGAGGGTGGGAGTGAGATGAGAAGACCTGCGTTGATGGCTTAGGTGTTGTGGCCGTGGACGATGACGGCCTTAACAAGGCCCAAATATCGCGCTTTGAGTCTTGCGCATTGAACACTTTGGCCGTGCATGACAAGCTAGTGGAAGGAGAGGCAGTCAAGAGGACTTGTACAACACACCAACACGAGCAAATCATCACCCTCTACATACGGACATTTTTGGACGACGGAGATGCGGGCTCTCGCTGGGTGGGATCAGAATTTCATCTCACCTCTGTTGTTACTACCAGAATCGGACAATGAGATTTGAAAACGCTCCAATTTTTATTCAAGCCGTATCACCCACTCCCCAAGTCCTTGATATGAGAGAGTTGAGCACGGCATTTCCAAGAAAACTTAGAAATAGCAAAGATGTGTCTCTTGGTTCATCTTGGCCCTTTCCAAATCCTCAAGAAGATCCAACGCCATGCTCATTAACTCGTTAACGGTGATGTTGCCGAAAACTATCTCCCCGCAACTTTCGAATTGGCACCCAAAACATAGTCCGTTGGAGTTAGACGTTCTCTTCTCCATCCTCGATGAATCGTATTTATTCACCCTCAGAATCAGAGTCCAGCGCCACTGCCACTCTAACTCTATCCTTGTCCCATTCCTTCACCAACCTGCCAGTCTTCGTTCGGATAGCGCCGACCCTCCCCTTCGTCCGGCCGCCTCTCTTTTCAAAGTCCTCCATACCTAACCTTGCGTCATTGAGATCGTTCTCGAAATCTTTCCAGAAATTGTCAATCACGCCTATATCATCCATGCTGTCCACGATGTTTTCGGCTTCTTTTTCGCGTTTCTTCTTGTTCATTTTCTCGCGGGCCACGATGGCATCGGCAGACAATACACCTTGGGATTCCAGGTAAGCCATAAGGGAGTCGTTTAGGTGATATTTCCAATGTGTTAGTTTATGGCCCATCTCGGCGTTGGCAGCACAGAAGCGGCCGAGGAAGAAGCGTGTGTTAGAGGAGGCGATCACGTGGCCCGCTTCGTCGTAAGTAATATTATTGTTGTCATCTCCCTCCTCGTCTTCATCATCATCTGAGTTGTCGACAGGTTCCAATGTCTTCTTGTAGTAGGGCTCGCCACTGAAGACAAACTCGTATCGAGCTGGGTTGTTTGTTCGATTGCAAGCGTCGCATGTGCGCATGTGGTCTTCGTCTTCGCCTGGTAGTGCTACTACCCGCATGTTTGGCCTGGCCAAGATTGTGTGCTTGAATTGGTTCCCCCACGCAGAAGAGATCAACCTACTTCCTGCTTGAGCCCGGACTTGGTCGTCTACTCGAGCGAAAGCCAGGTTGTAAACAGGGTCTTCCCGGTTGAAGGCGGGCGCAATTTTGTTCTTCACCATCCACTCAATGAGGTGGATGAACAATTCCTTCGGCTTCTTGGACGCAAAAGAGGTGAACTGGAGAGGGATATCCTGATGTGGTCTACCATGCCTGCCTTCAGTATCATCTTCGATAAAGTCGTCTTCGGCCTCGACGTGCCCCACTTCTTCGTCGTCTGCTTCGAGGTCTGTGCCACTTGAGTCGGATTGCTCCTCAGAAAGGTCATAACTTGGTGCACCGATGAGACTGATGTCAGCGGCCTCTGGGTCTTCATCGATCTCTTCTTCATCCGAATCTGCAACACGAGTGATCTTCTCGCCAGCGCGTCTACGTTTGAGAAGTTCCAGGTGCTCTCTTGCTTTGTCTCTTTCAGTGGTGACGGGGCCGCCTCTCGTGCGACGGGCCTCGGTGTGCGGAGTCTCCTGGTCAGAGTCTTGCAGATCCTGGAGATCTTCCTCAAGCTCTTCCTGCTCTTCTCGGGTCCGCCCACGGTGTTTCGTCGATGGCTTGGGCATCAACGACTGCCGGCGGGATTTAACTGGTGCATGCACGCCACCATCCTCATTTTCATCTTCAGAAGAGACAAATTCGACCTCATCGTCGCTCACGATGAAAGCATCACTTCTGGTCTTGTTTTTCTTTCGTGTTTTCCTTCTAGGATTCTCCTCGTCTGAAACATCCGTCAGTTGGTCGTTTCTAACTACGAAAGGATCGTCCATATCTAATCTTGACTTCCTGCGGACAGTAGGTCTCGTTACCATGACCACATCATCATCAGTCGTCTCTGGCGATCCGATATCGGACAATTTCAGCTGTCGATTGGCGGGAGAGAGGACTTGGGGGGCGACGAGGCCATCGGAAGACTGATGTCTGGTAGGGCTTGCGGCGTGTGGGGACGATCTTTGTCGCAATCTACCGGACCTCCTTCTTGGTGGTGAGCTTTGAGGTTCGTCAGATTCATCCTCATTCGAGATCAAAGTCCTTGGTCTCAGTGGAGAGGACGACCCCTGATGCAACCGCCTGGATCGCCGCGATGGCATTGATGCAGGCGTGGGAACTGCAGACAACGCACTCGATACCCTGCGCCTCTTCTGAGCTGACGATACCAGTTCATCTTCATCGGAATCATTTCCCAATTGCATGTGCGTCACACGATCGCGAGTGGGCGAGGACGGGAAAGAGACATGGGGGAGGGTTTGAGTGGCCTCTGGTTACGATCAGCCTGGTAACCTCTGATGGATGTACTCTATCCTACCTTGAGTTTCGCCTTGAATCTGGGAAGAAGGCTCCGGGCTGAGTAGAAGCACTGGGTCGGGCGACAGTCCATCGCTGGTTCGAGCTGAATCTTTCGCTCTTTCATAGGTCAGACCAGTCAGTCTATCTTGAACGGCGCTGTCGTAATTATCTTTCGCGGGCGATGATGAGGGAAGAGGCGAGAACTGGAGCCTCATCTGCTTCTTTTGTTCACGGAATGGCCATTTAGGTGCCCTCAATGTCGAAGGACCTGCCATAACGCAAGATGGCAAAGATGCTACTTATCGTATCATCAAGACGTACAATATTGGTAGATGTGATCGGACCAGCTCTTGGAATAAGGTCAATACACAGTAGAGATTGAATGGCAGCTCGTCGTGTCTGCGCAGTGATCCGAGGCTGAAACAAAGGCGGGGAGAAAGCGCGTTCAGGCGGTCACGCTCTCACGTGATAAAGAGCTTAGGTAAGCGTGGTGGTGCACTGACACGAGATTTTGCAGCTCACATCTGAGTGGTGGGAATTGAACCCTATCGAGCCTTGCGATTCTGCCAACGTTAAACGTCATCTGGTGGAGAGCCCCGGAAGATTTTCCAGTCCTTCGATCTGCTTGTGGAGCCTCTCTGTCCTGATCGTGATGGACCTTGGTCTGAGACAGGCGATGACGAGGACGCTTCACGCCAGGAAATTTCTTTGGCCAATAATGGCGAGCACCAACTGGCTTGACGGTCAGGCTGGTGATGAAAGTGGCTTGATCTCAGTGACCTGGTACTTGAACTCGTACGGTGGTGACATATCCAGATGGTTCGAGGACATTCGCTCTTACTCGTTGCTGGGTAAGACAATATTATTCTCGTCACGAGTACAGGCTACAGGTCTCAAAGCTCAGCTTCGTGGCTGAGGCCCAGCAGCAGAATATACACGAAAAATGGCAGCCAAGGGATATATTTGGTGTGCCCAATGTGGATTTCTCGCTCGCTTAGTGTGTTCACAACGGAACACGACGCAAGGATCAGAAGAGTGGCAGACAAGCTTGTTGACGCTCGCGACGCGAAAACAAAGCTCAAGGAATGCAGTATGAGCACCAGGGGTTGGTACTCGCCACGCGTAACGAAACTGAGGCTGGATGATGCTAGTGCAAACAGACTTCGATCCCGTTGCTGGTGATGTCACGTTTAGCTTTGTTTCTCCTCCGCGTTGAAGTTTCGGAAGCGATCTCCACTTCAATTCCACCCAGATGATTGCTCAACGTGTCTCTTTTCAGCCTGGGTCGACATCGCGCTTGTTCTTGTTCGACTGAGGCAAGCCACAGTCCTTGCCGATCCCTCGCCGATTGCGACGAGTTCAAGGTTAGATCCTTCCCAAACTTGGAACAAACAGGACCATGTGCGCGTGCTTCTGTGACGCCTTGTGCCACCGCCTTCCCAGTGAGCTGCCAGTGAGGTAATGCAACACGGGCCTCCTCCACCTACATTCATGACTACATCACCTCTCTTCTCTGTCACCGATCTGTCCTATTCTTTGGTCCTTCATATTATTCTCACCCAACCCCATCACCCCATCCTTACATATTTCTCACCACGAATCCACCTTCACACACAAAATCCCCAACCTCAACCACTCAGTATTGTAACTGCGCCACATCTCACACCTACCATTTTTTATTTGCGCTTGCTGTGATACCCATTTCGCATAGTTTCTTCTCAGTCGACGTTCACCATGGCGACGGTCAATCGTCCTACCAACAACGCCATCAAGGAGAAGGACATCAACCAGAAACTCCAACTCTACGGCATCTTCCAAGCCTTCTCCAATGGCAAGGTCCCCTCGAACAAGCAAATTGATGTTGCCCTGAACAGCGCACTCAGCTCCAAATTTCTGTCCTCACCACCATCGAAGCTCTCAAGCGAGGGACGCGAACTCGTTGCCGACCTGAGGGAGGTCATTCGCCAAGCCCAGCATCTTCTCTTGTCGAAGAACGAGGGAAACATCCTTCAAGAGTTCATCTGGGACACCCAGAACCTGGATGGTAGTAACGCCAGCCTTCCCAGTGCCCCCACTGATAAAGACACTGCCCGTCAACACGGCAACCAAGCTCTCGACGGCCTCAAGACTCTCGGCAGACTTGTCCTCTCCAATGGGCAATTCCGCAAACTCCTCAGCGATGCCGTCGTTCTCATGCGCGACGTTGCTGGTGACGCCGCTCAGAATGTCGCTGGCAAAGTCAACCCTTCTGAAGATCGCCTGAACCAGATCGACGACCCCGCTGAAGATAACACCTGGCATGACGTTCCCGACTTGTCACGGGACAACATCCGAAACCAGGCACGTGAGACCTTTAACAAGAACTCGCCTCTCAGTCGCGAAGACGTGAAAAATGCCGCCAACCAAGGCGCAGATACCGCCCAGCAACATCCGAGCCAGGATAATCGTGAAGCTGGTCTCTCAGGTCTGCAGAACGCAGCAGATCACCTGAAGTCTCGTGCAGATCAGAACATTCCGGATGAGCGTAAGGAGGATGCGAAGAAAGCCAAGAACGCTACGGTTCAACGTACAAAGAATTATGCCAACAACAAGTTTCCACAAGAGCGCCGCGACCAGACGATTTGGCGTCTCAAGAAGATGGTGGTTGAGATCCAAGGCCACTCAGACTGTACGTCATCCTCTTCTGGGTTTGGATGAATGCCAAAGCTAACACCTTATCTAGACCGCGAAGCCATCGATACGCTACTCTCTTTGGCAGAAGAGTATGGCGGTCATGCCAACAACTTGACCTCGCAATCTGCTGGAACTGTCAAAGGTGCTCATGGAGATAATCATTTGCAAAGCGCGGAGGCTAATTTGAAGGTTCGTACAGCTGCAATCCGCGATAATAAGAACGCGCTGACAAAGTTCAAGACCCTCATCGAACGCTTCGCCAATTACACTAGTACCGATGACTTCTTCGATGCATTAAATGCCATCTACCGCGATGCCGATCGGGATCCAGAACTCAAGGACTGGTTCAAGTCTGTCGACCGATATGTTCGCAAATGTCTTCAGGAACAGGGATACATCCTTCAAGACGAGGCGACTGATGAATACAACCGTCTGCACGACCACGGCCGTTTCCTCCTCCGCGACCGCTATCGAGATCACACCGACCGAATCCTCGATGAGATCAAGTTCCTCGTTGATCAATTCGACCAAGATCCTCAGAACAAGGCTTTCGGAGATGCTGTCCAGAAGCTTTTCTTGGACCTCGGAAATGACGAGAATGGCAAAGCCACCTTCAAACCTCATTTGATCAAGGATATTACGGAGGTGATTATCCCTGGAATCTTCGAAAACACTCGCTATGTCCCGATTCCTAGACTCGAGGTCTCGGACCCCATGATTGATGCCGTCATCGAAAATCTCGTCATCGAAAGTGACAACCTATTCCCTAATGTGCTTGAGTTTGGCAGCGACAATTATTTCCGGATGGGCCGTAAGGGGGCTTCCAACAAGAGAGAAAATAAGGTCACCATTGCAGGCTCTGGTGTTCAAATGGACCTTCGAGACGTTGCCTATTACATCAAGAAGAAGCAGGGTTTCCCATCCATCACTGATAAAGGTGTCATGGACATCTTCCTCGGTGGCGAGGGTTTCAGCTTCAAACTCTCTGCTCGAAATGCCACTGCAAGCGACCGCACCCACTTTGTCTCGGTGGACAAGGTTGATGTTACCATCAAGAATTTGAGCGTAAAGGTTAAGCAGTCCAACCACAAGTTGTTGTTCACCATTGCAAAGCCATTGTTGCTCAAGGTCATGAAGCCGGTCATCCAAAAGGTTCTTGAGAAAGAGATCAAAGATGCCTTCACCAAAGCTGACGCCTTTGCTTATACTGTGCACCAAGACGTGGAACGCGCCAAGCAAGCGACCAAGGATGATCCTGAAAACGCTCCGAATGTTTGGCAATCTTACCTCAACTCCTATCAGAAGATGATGACCGAGAAGAAGGAGAAGGCCAAGGAGAAAACTTCCCAGACCAATGTCAACGTCGCGGTCACCAAGGAGGATTCCATGTTCAAGAATATCAGTCTACCAGGTGGTGTATCTACCAAGGCCACCGAGTACAAGGAACTTGCTCGCAAGGGCGACCGATGGGAATCTCCCATCTTCAGCATTGGCAATGCGAAGGAGTCTTCCGACCTTCCCAAGTCCGGAAAGGTCACTCGGAAATCACATGATACAGTCGAGGGCAGAATCCGGGGTGGGAACCATCCCAACACTCGTGACGACATGTCCGCTGTTTCTGGCACAACCGCTGCGAGCAACCCCCCGGCGACGAACCCCAGCCATGCCGCCGCCGGTTTCAGGAACCAAGTGGACCAAGCTTTCGGCAGCTCGACTGGTACCAACGGTAGCGCCAACTTGAATAAGCCTAACCCCAGCGGCACGTATTACGACGGTGTCACCAGATAAGTTATCGAGGACAAAGGATAAAGGACATGTTTTCTTGCCTTGGAATTGCTAGCATTGATACCCTTTCCTTCAACGACTGTTGTCCTGGGGTGGTGTACAGTGGGGCAGTGAAGCATATGATTGTATTCTGCTCGACGAGTTTCTCTTTGACGGTATCAAAATCCTGCATCTACCGGCTTCCGTGGGCCTGTAACCGGAATAATTAGGTTAGATAGTCCTTCTAGGATTAGCATAACAGATTTCAATTTTGCATTAGTGATCTCAAGTCATAGTTATGATTAATCTTCCACGCCTCAAAGCATCCGCGGTCCGAATGGTTTTGACAGGCACACAAGGTGCCTGTCAAGACTGCTGCCGCTTCAAGCTAAGTACGGCGGGGTGTTGAGCTGTTGAGGTGCGCGTCAAGTGACGCGTGCAAGGTCCATTAGAGCACCTCGACTCCACGGGAACCTGCGATGGCAATTCATGCCATCAACACCACCACCCCCGCCACCACCGTCCTCTGTTGTCCTTTCGTTCTTTTCGATGCTTGCAACTTTCGTGCTCTGCAGCAGTTTCTCCCTATGTCACGTATGAGTGCAGGAATTGGTGGTTTGATTTCTTAACCGGCCGGCCATGCCCATCGTTAAACCCAAGGCACCTGAATACCCCAGACCGGTTTCGCCCATTTGTGCCGACGAAGTTCCTCTAGACAAGGACACAATCGTATATTGTGATCAGAATGATGGCGTCGAAGAGGATGAGAAGGAGAGGACAGCGAAGCGACAACGGATTGAGACGCTCGCCACGGGGCACCTCCGCGGACAACCTGTGTTCATTCTCACTGCTGGGCTGAGGGGTCCGTTTGGCGATGAATGGCAAAATCCCTGGGCAAAACAGAAGCGCACTAATATCAACATGACTAAAACAAGTCACCAGAGACCTAGGCAGCACATCAAGCCTACCAAACCGACTGGTCAGTGTCCAATTCCGGCAAAGAAGCAAGATGGGCAGGCGGCTGCAGCAGTAGACACACACCATAGAAGCCAAAAGGAGGACCGCTTCGCAGATGACCAAAGGTCAATGCTGAGCAGTACACGAAAGCGAAGGACCCTAGAGACATCCATTAATAGACTCGCGTTACGGGATCCCAAGACCGAGGGCTGGTTGAAGACAAGTGAGACATACAAGACACCAGATGACACACATCCTGAACCTTCGCCGCCGTCACCAAGCGAAAGAAAGATGAAAACATGGGAACCTTCTCGGACTCTTACGGGTCTCTCCGCCCGAGACGATGCAGCTATCACCAGCTCCAACTGCGGTGACCTCAGGCGCCCCCGTACATCGTCTTCCAAACCCTTCGAACAGCTCATATTTAGCTTCTCGTCCCCAATGAAGTCGCGAACTGTGCCAGCTGACGAAGAACCAAGTGATTGCCGCAGCTCCCCTGTGAAGTCCAGGCCCCACCAACCGCCACTACGGAATCGTGGCAGCAACGCACAACCAGCCTGGACAGACGAATCTAGAGCGGAATGCGCAATCATGAAATCAAAGCGTACAACAGCTCAGCCTACTATGGCTGTCATGGAGTCGGACTCTGGTTATCCTGACCCAGCCGACGCGCGGGGCCCCTATCACCCCAAACCCAGGTTCCCGTCATCAAAAGTACAGGAGTTGATGCACGTGAATCGTATAGCAGAGGTTCGTTCAAATCTCAACCCTCCTCTGACGCCACCGAAGGCTCGGGAGGAGAATCCTTTGAAAGGCGTAACGGACGTCCACTCGGCCTCGAGCGATACCTCTGCTTCTCTCAAGACTGCGCAAGAGGGGCCTTCACCAAGTCATCAAGCGGTTGGACCTCCGTCCCTGGAGAAGGAAACGACAGGATCAAGTACCACAGCTGAACTGCCGTCAGCACAGCTCCCCGAAGCCATAATTACGCCATCGCTCCCTTCGAACATCTCAAGTCACGATCAAATGCTTCGTGACAGCCCTCGTCCTGGTTCGACGGTGTCTGATGCGGTGGAGGATCATGACAGAGCAACAGATCTAGAGTGTCCCGCAGATGATGCTGTGCATCCTGAGACAGCCAATGCCGCGTCACATGACCCACAACCTCTGGGGAAGTCACAAGTTGTTTATAAAGGCCCCACCATTCAATCCCCTCAGGAGAATACTAAAGGCGTTGTGAATTCTATGCGGGTAACAGACACTGCAACATCCACAGCTAAAGCCCTGAGAGTGGGACCTGGCGGTGGCTGGACAACAAGCTCCCCTGCCGGCGTGAAGAAGGCAGGAGCTTCGAAAAGCAGGAAGCGACAGGCCTTTGCAAACGAAGAAAAGCCATCAGGATCTATCAAGTCGGCTCTGAGAGTTGCCAAAGCTGCCCCGAATCAAGAAGATATGGTTGTTTACAAAATAGCACCCGAGTACGGTGATGATCTGCTACTGGACGAGAACCAAGTTCGCAACCCGCTTCAGCGCGATGAAATGTCTCCAAGGCCGCCCGGAGCATCGGTGCCGAGGAGCATTCTCAAAGCTTCACTGCAACACTCAACAGGCGTATCTGCCTCGCATAATGCCGGTTCATCATCGACAAAGCAAGATGCACAAAGACAGCGAATGCTCAATCTGATCGAGAACGACAACTTTGACTTGGACGGCGCAATAAACGATCTAGGATCATTTTTAGACACATGGGACGCAGAGAAGCATGAAGCGGGAGTTACGTGAGGCTGGTGTCTTGTAGCTTTCCTGCCGCTCGATGATAGGATTGGATACTGATCGTGGTACATAGAACTGTACACAGCCCTGTGCAGATGTTTATGAATAGGTCGCGCTGCAGCTGGTGCGAGAGTGGTCAATCACGGTCTCCATCTCGCTGCCAGGGCTCAGAGTTTGTTGCCTCTGCGAAGCACACATAAGCCGTTCAACGTGAGAGGTGATAGTGCTGATCTGCACGCGGTATGGTGGCTATTGCCGCCAAAATACGGAGGGATAGCCGCCACAGGAATGTGATAGACGTGGAGGTCACGAGAAGAGCTTGCGACCGGACAGAAACTGTGCCCAGAGAGGGCCGGGCAGTGGTCTACGAGTGCTCCGTACCATCAGTAAATTCTGTTCTTCTGAGGTTGACTGCCAGATTGAACCGAAGCGCGAAGGACTAGCCTGGCCTGGCCGGTGACGCCACGCCATCACGATCCCAGATCCGAAGCCAGTCAGCCGGTTTTCGGCTCTTGGTTCGACCGAAATCCTGTCCTCCCGATAACGCATCCTCGATGAACAACTTGTTTACTCTTTCGCGGTGCTTGAAGTGATCACGCCTCGACTAGGCCTCTTTTCCATGATAGAGGAGGCACCTCAGACGTGACTGGAGCCTTCCGACAGCCCATGCAGTGAGCTTCATTCCTCACCCGCATGCGCGGGGAGAGACACTTTGCAGACATGGTCTCGGTTGAATCAACAGCAGCACAGGCGGCCTCTGCATTCGCCCACGGACAGGGGCCGATCACTGCCTCCCCTTCCCTGTTGAACCTGACAGCCTTCAAAACGGCAGCAGCAGATGTGACTTCGTCGTTTACCCTCCCGTCCGCCGAACAGATCCTCCGTTTCCCACTCCGGTTCGCCTCGCTGATTGACCGGGCAGTTCTTTTCATATGGCACCAAGTCTTCGTGGAGAGCTTGGGCATTAACATTTTCACAACAGGAGGACAGCCGCTGGCTCAGGGGGTTGCTGGAGCACAAGCCATGGCCGAAGCTGCGGCGCAACCTGCTGTCGCCCAGGCAGTCGGCGACGCAGGTGCCGAGAGCTGGGCCGCGTTTTTTGCAGAGGCCTTTCAAGCCAGCACATTCAAATCGTACTGGGGCATGCTGCATTATCTGACCTCAAGATGGGCCTTTACTTGCTTCGCTTTGGTAAGAGAGACCCCGGGAGTGCATGGACTCATCGGCTGACCCTCGCAGGCCCTCATCCTGAATCGTATTGGGGTCTATGGTGCGTCTCGACAACGAATCCAGCTGACCTGGACGAAGAGGCTGGCTTTGCGGATACTACCTATTCTCCTTTTCACCAGCCAGATCCATTCTCTTCTCCAAGCCATTCGATGCCAAACGTCTCCGGACTATTCACTCTACCGACATGGCGACAACAACAAATACAGCCTGTTGGACTGGTCCACGGACGGCGGCCCCCTTCACACTTTCACATCGACGCTCTTGTTCCAGTCCACTGATGCGGGCGCCTGTGCAGCTGTGGGAATGAGCAGGCCGAGCCCGGACGTTCGGGCGCCGCGTGGGTCTTTCTCGCTCCTCTGGCCCTCGTTCCTGCGCCTGAGCCTGTCTCATGTTGTCGACAGCCTATCCTGTTCGCTGCAACAGATTCCGACCATGACCGAAGTTGGCATGTCGGTCTTCGAGCATTCACTGGCTTTCGCTGAGGCAGAGACGATGATCTCTCACACTCTAGGGCTGGGCTACTTCAGCACCGTCAAGGCCTCCAGCGGCAACACCACCGCGGCGGGATTCTCACAAGCCGACTCTCCGCCCACCATACCGGCGTCGGGCACTATATTAGCTCTCGCTGATGCCACCGCCGCCTTGACAGGTCCGCACATCCTGGATCGAGTCAATGTGCCAGTCGAAGTCCTCTTGGTCACCCTGCTATCATGCTGCAACTCCCTATCATCCCACGTGATCGCTGTCCTTGGGAAACAGCGTCAATGGCGACTCGTAAATACTGCGATTTGGGGAATGGCCTTCATGGGATCCTTCGTATGGGGCTTGTTCACTACGAGTGTCATGGTCCGCAGTGGAGAGAACGGCGATAACCGTCCGGTTAGCAGTCTCCTGCATTTCCCAACTGTTGCGATTGTCGGGTTCCTCCCTCATATGGCTATTCTGGTTGGCGTCGCAGTTTGTCTTGCCATATACCTCATTGCTCTCACCTTGACTGCAATATCTCTGGGAACCAACCCACACATTCCACAACCGACTAGCCTGAAGGAACGTTTCGCCATAGCCCATGACAACCTGCAAGCAGCAGTCCAGACCCGCGGGATCCACATTCGCTGGTACGAGGACTTCTACACCGCACTTCTTCGTGTCGGGTTTGCCGCACTAACCGCAGCGTCGGAAGCCGTCTTTTTGAACGAAGGGCGAGCAGTCGAAGTACGACAGTTCACTTGGTTGGAGGAAGATCGACTGGATGAGTTCGACTCGGCTATGCGTGAAAAGGGCCCTTTCCAAGGTGCCGGCGCACTTCAAAATGGCCAGCAATTTCAGATTCTGGAAGAATACGGCTTACCACCCTCGAGTCCTGGAGGAACCGACCATGGGGGCGTTTGGGAGTCGGGCTTTGGCAAGGAGCGGAAATTCGGCAAAAAGGAAAACGAATTGGAAGGGAAAGACTCTTTTGTTTATCCTACCCCTCGCAGCGGAGGCGTTGGGGCCGTACAGCGGACGACACGGTTCTTCTTGCTTCTGATTTACATTCGTGGCATTATGTTCTTAACGGCTGGATACATTGCATTTGGGTTTGGCGTCTTGTTGGACACCATTGGCATCACCGCGAGGCCTCGCTGGCTCAGACGATTGGTTGGCCGGTCCTTGAAGAAGATGAATACCGAGCGCAATGCGACTAACAATGGGACCCTTGACTTTTGGGTCTTGACAGAAGATGGCAAGCTCACAATACCAAGCACCGACGAGGTCGATATTGAGCCGGAAATGAGGAGGCGGCTGATGACCGAGTTCTCAGGAGACCAAGTTGATGAACTTCTCGACGCGAAATTGTACGACTGGTGGAAATCCGGTGGCTGGTTTGGGACTAAAGATGAGAGTGGAGAGTACCAGCCATCGAATGCAGACGATCTTGATGATGCTACGAGCGTGGTTTCAATGTCCACCGAGGCGAACAGCAGCGTCGACGACAATGAATGGGAATCAGAACCTGAAGGAACGAGAACCCCGACGCAAATATCATCGGGACACACTTGGTCTTTTTCACACCTCCACACTCGAGAGTCAACGGCGGATCCCTTCACAGACTCGCCACTCGATGCTATGACACTAGCAAGGCTTCTCAATCCAAAAGACAGAGCATCCCGCGAAGAAGCACGGATTCTCTCATCTCACCTGCTAGCCAGTGCGTCGGCTGACTCTCCTAGAATCATGACTCGCTCCCGCTATCGTCGTGAACTCGAAGCCGAACGGGCTAGAATCCTGCTGGCAGGGCGAACTTGGGGACCAGGTACCCAGCCCCACCACCACGACCACATCGACAAAGTTCCCGCAGTCTCGTTGTACAAGGAGCCAGAAACCACAGGCCCTCGACCACTGACATCGGCCGAGGAAGCAGAAGTCCTGGAGTCCCTCATTCTCGAGCGACGAAGAAAGCATGCTCCCGCTCCTCCACCGCGTATGTCAGATGCTGCGGCGAGCGATGATGAGTCTACAAGACAGCTGGGTCCGCCCTGTGTGGTCTGCCAGGTCTCGCCGAGGACGATCATTGCCTGGCCATGTCGCTGTCTTTGTGTATGCGAAGACTGCCGTGTCAGTCTGGCGCTCAACAACTTTGGAAACTGTGTGACATGTCGGCGAGCTGTGCAGGGCTTCGTGAGACTCTATGTGCCGTGAGGATCACTAGGTTTTCATGGGCTCTGGAGACGATTAGCAGGTCGTCTCTGTGATCGGATTGGCCGTGGACGTGTTTCTACCACCATACTAAATGGCTTGACTGCCAGCGCAGCACCTTTTTACATACGAATGTACATTGCAAGACCACGGTACCATTGTTTCCTTTCCTGGTCTTGTCGCCAGGTATCCTTGCTTGAGTCAACGTGCCTTTGCGCGATCTGATCTTCGACCTCCAATTCGTACGAGGACTTGTCCTTGGTATTTTATCCCTCTCCACAAGCCCTGTATTTAAGGCCACATACCTAGTCTAGCAGACGAATCCCACGAAATATCCTACCGTCCCAAATCCTATCTCACATCGATCTCTAAGCACCGAATGCGCAATGCGCAACACGGAATGCTCACGCATGGACCCCAGTCCGGGAGGGAGACGAGTACAGTGAGTAAAAGATACGAGGTCAAAGTTTTATGCGCCCCACCCGAGGTTCAACCTGTGGAGATAAGAGATAGAATACTCGTCCCATGACTGTACCCATCGCTTGTCACCTTGGTGCATGTGGGCTGATTGCGGGCCTATATAAAGCGTTGATTTTACCTCGTCGGTCCTGAATCGTGCGTTTGCTGTATCCTGTACGAGTATCTCGCACTATGTACCCCTGATTGCACTTCAAAGTGGTCGCGATAAACAGCAACAGCAGATCATCCCGTGTCGGTCTCTGCGCTCCCCACCCCCGGCCATGGCACCCCCATTTCGCGCCGACCAGGTGGGATCCCTCCTCCGGCCCAAATCCCTCGTCGAAGCGCGGAAGAGGTCTCTGCTCCCGAGGGATAGTCTTCGAGCCGGCCCAAAGGACGACGAAGGTGAAGGCGAAGGCAAGGACGACGGTGCCACCGCGAACGACCCCCACAGCCAAGATGTCGACCCGATGGAAGTGCTCAAGACGGAGCAAGACCGCGCCATCA
This sequence comes from Phialophora macrospora, assembly GCA_000835435.1. Classification (NCBI taxonomy): domain Eukaryota; kingdom Fungi; phylum Ascomycota; class Eurotiomycetes; order Chaetothyriales; family Herpotrichiellaceae; genus Phialophora; species Phialophora macrospora. The sequence continues at coordinate 2,917,862 of KN846961.1, forward strand.
GAGACGTCGTGTCCGACCAACTCGCGCGGCATGTTTTGCCCGTCACGACGGGCGAGTACGAACGCAGCATCTTCTACGGCAATTTCTTCGAGAGCCTCTCCGGCTTCGAAATGCGCTACACGCCCATGAGCGACTTCAAGACCGGCTTCCCCACGAACCGCCCGCTCCTCGAATGGGGCGTCCCCGGGCGCGACGCCGGGTTTCCGACGTCCGGCGCCGTGCGGCTCGCGAAACCCGCATACCTGGACGACTGGCTGTATTTGAGGAGTCTCCTGCCCGAGGGGCGGTGGGGGGACGCGAAGATGACGGTCCCGCCGCCCGGGTGGTGGCACATCCAGCTCAAGGAGCCGTTCGACCGCGCGCTGTACGCCACCGACGAGGCCTTGTTGCGGGATTTGAGCGCCGCGCTGAGGACCGAGATCCTCACGCTGTATGATAACGGGTTGCGGGTCGTGCAGGTCGATGACCCGAATTTGAGCTTCTTCTGCGAGTGAGTGGATAGTCCCTGTTCCCCTTCTCTTTCTTCTCCTTCGGGCCGCGAAATCGAGCCACAGACCGAGACTCAGGCCTAGACCCGTGCCGGTGACGGCGGCGGCGGCGGGTGAGACACACGCGTTGCTGACTGCAATGTCTACAGCGAGGAATGGATCGCCACGTGCAAGGACGAAAACGTCGACCTGGACCGGCTCTTGGAACTTTACGTGAAGTCGCACACCGACGCCGTCGCGGATCTGCCCCCCGATTTGACCATGGGGGTGCACATCTGCAGAGGCAACTTCCCCAATGGGGTCGGGCTCGCGAGCGGGAGTTACGAGCGCATCGCCAAGAAGATCTTCACCGAGACGCCGTACACGGTCTTCTATCTGGAATTCGACTCCCCCCGGGCCGGCGACTTCGAGCCCCTGAAATACCTCCCCGTCGACAAGGCCGTGGTGCTCGGCGTCGTGACGACAAAGTCGGCCGAGATGGAGGATCTGGCGGCCTTGAAGGACCGCGTCTATCAGGCCGCCGACGTGATTGCGCGGGGCCAGGGCGGCGGGCGCACCCGCGAGGATGCCCTGCGGGATAATCTGGCCGTGAGCCCGCAGTGTGGGTTTGCGAGCGATCACTCCGAGGGCGGGGTGGGCATGACAAGGGAGAGGATGTGGGAGAAGTTGGACTTGGTGAAGAGGCTTTCGGAGGACATCTGGCCAGGCTGGAATAGCAGGTAGGAAGGCAGACAGGCAGGGAGGTGGAAACCACGCGACAAAGGACGTGGTCGTCAATAGGTACGTGACCACATGTCAGGGCACCGGGTTGTCGATAGCTACGAGATGTGCTGTACATAGGAGTGACCATCTGGTTGGAGCGATGCATGTTCGTGACCATGTCAAAGGGTTTCGAGCATATATCCTCCTTCGTCACAACACGGGACTTTTCCATCAAAGATCTTAAAGTCACCACCGCACATACTCGGGGATCCCATGCAGTCTCAACCGGTCTCGGCTTTCCTCCGAGGCAGATATTTGAACATGGTGCTCCAGAGAAATCGCAAGGCAAACGCCCCGACTGAGAGTTCGCGGATTTTACAATCATCCGTCGGTCTAAAGGTTGTGATTTTGAACCTAGCGGCCAAGCGCAATCCCAAAGCAGACACCGTATTGAGAATGCATGACACGTCTTCGCTTTCATGTTTGGCAGCTTGGTCGCGCAGTTCATATTTCAGCAGGACCGAGCGAGGGTTTCGATGTTCCAGTTTCCCAGGCAGGGGAGGTGGCACGCTGGGGTTTGATGAACGACTTCCTCAGAGCGCCTCTGCATGCCCGACGATCTTCAGATTGTCTTGAATACTTCCGGCCATGTGATCCACGGAGTTGATAGGTTGGAAGAGGGCGGAGCATGAGGTGGACGTAGTCGATAGTGCTTTAGCCGAGTGTATACTCCTGCGAAGTTTCTGAAGCCGTCACCTGGACGACTTAACGAGCCATAAATGCTGGAGAACGGTACTGTTGGTGACGAAAGAGGCAGTTGAACTCCATGTATCGCCAGGTTGATCCGGCCAAAGTAGAGATGGGGTCTGGCAATATTCACACAAGCACCCGATCATACCTCTCCTCAAAAGTCTTCCCTTCATATTTTGTAGTTGTCAAATCTCTGTCATGATCTCCTCGCTGGTTAAGAACAAACTAGCACCGGGCTAGAAGGCGTGCCAGCGACGAGTTGTGTCGACAAAAAAGATCGCCTCACCCCCGATTCGAATCCCGCCGACAGCAATTTCGCCAACCCCCCCGTACTGTACAACACCCAACATGAAACTCCGTTTGCCTACTTGACAGGATCAGTCAAATCGGCGGCTTCAGTTCGATGCCGTGAGATGGGAGTAGACCGGCTGGTTCGCCATAACCGGATATAGCCCAATCTGCTATGAAAGCTCGAAACAGCCTCTCTTCTCAGAAGGGGTTGTAGTAGAGCTTTTGTTCTTTGCCGCTTGAGATATTGTGCAGCAGGTTTTCTTTTTTCGACGGGTAATAGAATGCATACTTAGTCGGCATTCCACCACCACTGGATTCTGAGGTGAGGTGGCATCGAGCTATGGTTCAGAAGTCCCGGTATATCCTTTCTTTAGAAACAGGGCTTTGGTCCAGCAATCGTCACCAGGCAGGCGGTATGTTAATACATGGAGCCGCTACACTTTCAGAAGGATACCATAACTCATGTCCAAGTCCTGCCCGATCCGGCCACGTTCGTGGAGGACACTGTGTTTTGGGACTGAGATTATCGTCGTGTTCTTGTACTCATCCCAGGTGCATCCCAAGGTTCCATGATGCTGACACGACACAGATAAGTAACAGCAGTGACTCACCCATCTTCATCTGACGAGAGCACGGCGGCCTCTCCTTCCGACCACGCTCGTAGAGCAGGTCCATCCATGTTCTCGAACCAGATGTACCTAGACATGTAGGTCTTGAGCTCAGCAAATGTTTCAATACCGAGTAGCTTGCTTCGCCGATGCAACTGCTCGACAAACCAGTTACGATTTTTCGTCCATGTAGATCCGATACTTCCGAGAAGGAGAGCCCAGAGTACTAAGCCGCGATATTCAATCCGTCCTGCTCGCGGGGCTAGACTGGGAGATCTTCTACTCAGGTTGTGCCTTAATTGATCCGCCAGCCGGGGCTTGATCCCCGATGTATCGACTTGAGGAAAGATAACGATGTCGTGGTATAGCAGCGCAGCAAGCCGTGTTACCGAGAATATTATCCTGTCTTCCTCGTCCTCACCGGTGTCGTGGTCCTTCGAGTCCGCGGGGATGCTCAGCAACTGGTGATGATTTGCACGAGCAATTTTCAAGAGGCCGCGAAATGAACATGCCCCTTCATCACCTTGTGCCAATACGCCAAGCTCAGCAGTGATGGTCGCTGTACAAAGCAAACAGTCACGAAGTCTGCAGATGTCGCCCCTCCCCGAAAGGACGAGAAATGCAGATCCCTGTCCTTCGGGTGTACCATCGCGAAGAGAGGTTGCCAATTTCCTCTTGTAGTCCACGAGGGCTGCCTCGTATTGCTTGAGAAGTGGGAAATCTGGGGTCCTTATGTGGGCCGAGCAATTGTCCAGGCTCCATCTGAATGCGGCATATCATTAGCTCAGCGCGTCCTCGAAAACCAGGAACTACCTACAGCCAGATCATCTCGGCGATTCCAACGAGCCTGACCTCTTCCAATCCACCTTTCGCACGGATGAGAGTATTCATGGCGCGAATATGGTCATCATGTGGAACTTTCCTCCCGTAGCCGCCCAGGAAACGTGACTTGAACACGGGTGACGGAGGATGACTTTCTGGAATGATGCGATAATCCCAGCCTGTACCTTGATAGGAAAGGTTGTATACTGCCATGACAAGGGCATCAGTCGGTATGCCGTTGGTGCCCATGGACTGTATCATTTGCCTCACCAATCCAAGGGCCTGGGTATGGTGGAACAGCCGCAATCTATCGAATTGACCACTGAGCCCATGCGCATGGTAGATCGCCTTTCCGAAATCGGCTACACTGGCGAGATGGACGTGGTAGACGGCCGGATTCTCTTGAGCAGCCAACCGCCATTCTCGTCGTCCCGGGTGAATGACTGGGTTCCCTGATACCTCGATAAGATTAGGCCATAGAGTGTCATACGCTTCCGTCAGTAGGTATTAGCAGAGCACGATGTCCACATCGAGGGCGTAACAGATACGAACAAAGGTCTCCGCATAGGGCGCAGGGCTCGCGGAATTTCTTACCATACTCGATCAGTTCCTGGAAAATGGTTGGATGCTGCGACGCGTCGTATGGAGAGAAAGGATCTCTTCTGTTCTGACTCAGAGCGGTCTGGATCACGGACTGAGAGCCCCTTCGGTCTTCATCATCATCAGATGCCTTGTCCGACGACGTGGCCCGGCCGGATGAATGGGAGTTCTTCTCCTGGCGCCAGCTACGGTAGGGTTGGGTCAACCACACATCCATCTTAGCCCGGAATGCTGTATGCTTACTTCACTTGTCTCTGCCAACGAGCTTCTCGAGCAATGTGTTTGGCCGCGTGGCTTCGAGCTGCCGCGATCTGTTGGTGCTTCTCCCGCCGACTTTGACGCGAACCCGGATCTTGCATCATAATACGAATCGGCATTGGAGCCGACGACGTTCGTGTGGACGCCATTGCCACCACTTGTTGCTCGCCTGGGTTCGACCGTTTCCAGGAGCACAGAAAACGGAGTCAGAATGACAACGGTCGGAGAAGAGAGTTGTCAGGTTATCCTTTCTTCAAGCAATCTGCGGCGGCGCCTTCGAGGGAGCCCACTACATCTGGCAGTGACCGGCGGTCTCATCGCTAGCATTCAGGATAGGGAAGCGAAAATCGTCGGCCCGTCAGCGTTTAGGATGGGTTCGCAGCCCTTCGCCTCGAAACGCCGCGGTGACCGGTGTCGTCTCGAGTCGCACGAAAATGCAAATAGGTGACAAACCACCGAGCAAACCTCGCTTCAGACTGATTATGTCATCATTTAGCCACCTTGTTTAACGCCGGCTTAAGCGGTGCTTAGACGGCGGCTTGGGGGCTAAAGATGGAGCCGTCGAAGGATACGGGTACGGAGTGAAGAACAGTCGTCAACAGCAGTCGCATGATGACTTCTCTCCGCATTGTCTCTTTCTATCTCATCGGGCGCATCGGTGGGGCTAAGTACTACCTGGGCCGCCCAGCAAAGCAAATCTCCTGACAATGCTCGGTCCGATCTCATCGTACTCCGCCTTGGTATGGCAGTAACTTCTGAACTCCGGTGTCTGGCCAAGCAGACTGCCACCAAACCAAGGTCCATGTCTCTGTCGCTTGTGAGTGACGACTTGCACGTCCAATCCACCACTCTTGGCGCCGCCACTACGAGCTTCTGATGCTCTGATGCGTGCGTCAACCAGGTGTCTGATATCTCGCTGTAATCTCCGACCGAAGTCCTTGTACAAAGTTGAACCGCCAGACAAAACAATATTCTTGTAGAGACCTCTCCGCACGTCGATAGGAGAGGATTGGATCACTCCGTCCACCACGGTTGGCAAGGGCGTCAGAAAGTCGGATGAGTAGATTTCGGGATTGAAGAAGATCTCGGGAGCAAGGAATCGCTCATAACCCACATCAATCGTAAGGGATCTCCCATTTGGTTGGGTCACGGTGTGTTTGAGGAATCGATCAGGTTCCCTGTCGTATCGTGCAAATTCCTTGACAATATCCGGACAGACATAGCAGTACTCTTCCTTGACTCGCTCCGCAGTCTTCAAGCTGCTATCCGCTTCTCCTCTGTCTCGAAGCAGGCTTTGTACGAAATATGTGATATCTCGTCCGGCGATCGGTATGCTTTTGATCGAGGAGCCAATGACATATCCTTCAGCGACTGGGATGATGTGAGTGACGCCGTCGCCGGAGTCGATGACAGTTCCCGTCAGAGATCTATCGGTGACTTTCGAAGATGTCCACGAGGCAGCCAACGCTAGCACGGCCTGCACGGCGATGTATAAACCGGCGCAGTTAAAGGACTCAAACATGATCTCGGCGGTGTTCTCGCGGTTCTCGGGGGGATTCAGAGGCTGTGCATAGTCAGCGCGGTCCAACCTAGCAAGCAATACCCGTAACTCACCGGCTCTGTCAGGAGGAAGTAGTGGTCTTCTGGCTCGACTCTCAGGTACTTGAATATGGAGTTTGACCAGAAACGTTCCATGTAGTCCCAGTTCTCGATCTGACCATGTCTGATAGGGTAGTTTATGCTGTATCCCGGGCCAGCCGATGCAGCTAGTGCCTCATCTCCGATGAAGAAATCTAGATCCTCTGTTCCCCGCTTGCCTGCCAGATTGGAGCTGGGTCCTGCACCACCGGTGAGGTATGAAGGTTTGTTTGCAACTGCCGGTCTCCCCGAGCCTGATCCTGCTGCTCCGCCACCAGCACCTTTCATAGCAATGGCGGTAGGGAAGACGAATGAAGGAGCGTCATTTCCGGCGAACCCTACATCAACCAGGTTAGAGGACCAGCGACGGCTGAGAGGGGGACGATCGAACCCAGCTTAGAAAATCCAGTTCCGCTGCGACAGATCAGTCATCATGCCTGTATTTGCGACAGCAGAGCACTCACTTGTCCATGACAACGGCTGGGGTTTGAGATGCCATATTGAGGGGCCGGTTGCGCACACTTCGAGGACGAGCGGCTATGGAGCGGGTAGGGTGCAGGGAGAAATGGTGGCTACGGTGACTTTATGCTTTGGTGGAAGGGTCATCGCCGGCGGGAAAAGAAGGATGTCAAAGATCTGAGGAAGACGGTTTCCGATTTCCGCCAGCACCGTTCGCAGGCAGCTTCGAGAACGACACTGGATGAGGGAGCAGTGAGACGAGAGCAATCGTAAAGTGGGCTGTGATTATGTCATCCACGTGACGTGGAAGCAACCGAGGAAATCCCGCCTTGGCATCTACAGCGATGTCGCTCCGTGATTGCTCTTTCACCAATCTTTCATTCATCGCTGACGTTGCCCACGTTGTAGCAGCTGCACCTCAACAATGGACTTGCCAAATGTGCGGATCTAGCAATCGGTTGATAACGCATCGGAAGCAGCTTCAGGTGCGGTTTATTGCAGGCGTGACTCAGGAAAATGAGAGGTGGACAGGAACCTTCTACCCTAGTGTTGGACAAACACAACCTGAGTGAGCCTATCCTGAGGTATTCATTACTTTCCTACTGTATCTTCACCTCGCCGTCACAAGCGGGTCACGGCGGAGTTACCACCGCATCATTGTTCTGCAGTCCTCCAAGCACACTCTTTTGAACAGTAGCCATCTTATCCTTAACATCCCTTACCACAGTCCTTGCTCCCAATCGCTGCCGCCTGTTGGCTGTTTTGTCCTCGACAACTGAGTTCTGCCTTGGTTGGGCGGTATTTCGGCCTCAGCTTCAACTTCGAATCGACTACTGCCCTGAATTCCTTGCTTTTCAGCCGCTCTAAGAATCTTCCACCGACCAATGGTTCCTTGATTCGACAACTAAGATCCGTCAAATGCCCCGTCGACCCCCAGAAGGTGGCGATATCTGTGCCATTTTCATCCATGCTGGGGCCGGGTTCCATAGCCATCAAAACGAAAAGGTCCACCTCAATGCGGTCAACGATGCAGCAAGAGTCGGAATGGCTGTGTTGAAAAATGGAGGCGATGCTACTGATGCCGTGGAAATGGCACTCCGCCTGCTCGAGGACAAGGAGATCACAAACGCAGGATACGGAAGTAACCTGACCATGGAAGGAGGTGTAGAGTGTGATGCTACATTGGTCGATCACTACGGTCGAAGTGGTGCGGTTGGGGCCATTGCCCACGTTAAAAATCCCATCGCAGTCGCTCGCCTTGTACTTGAAGAATCCACAAAGCCTCTGTCCCTCCAACGGGTGCCTCCGAATCTTCTGGTCGGTCCGGGTGCGACCGACTACGCCGCTTGTAAGGGAATTCCAATTCTACCACCCGACTTTCTCGTCTCAGAAGGTGCCAAAGACCGCTGGATAAAGTGGAGAAGAGACCTGGAAAGGGCACAGAACGAAGAGGCACAAAGGCGAGCACAGGCGCAGCAAGTTGCAGAGGGTGCATCACAAGCTGAAGGGGCTACTCCTGTCCCCCCAGTCACTCCCACCGCGTCCCCTAGCCAACGTCCCAGCCTGTCGGACATGCCAACAATGACCCGTCCTCTTGTGGCCTCCACAGCCGATGTGCCTAAGCTGCCACACCCTTATCCCGACTCTGTGTCTCCGCTTCGCCGCTCTGGAACACATCACAACACACCTGACGGCAATGCGTCCAATGACCGCTCTTCAGAGACTAACTCTTCTCAAACTGCTACTGATGACAGTTTGCCATGGCTCATGTCAGGGACCAAGCGTCAGAAACTGAGCGATTCTTTTGACGGCCCGTCTTCTGAGGAGGCCATTCCTGCCAACGATGGAGACGGTTTAAATGCACCAATGGCGCGAGCTGTCAGCCATGACCGTGAAGATGAGATATGCGACACGGTTGGAGCCATTGCTGTTGATTGCTTCGGGCGAATCGCTGCAGGATCCTCTTCTGGTGGAATAGGTATGAAACACAAGGGCCGATGTGGTCCAGCTGCTCTTGTTGGGACTGGTACTGCGATCATTCCCGTGCATCCACGAGACCCTGCAGAGACCTGTGTGGCTACAGTTTGCAGCGGTACAGGGGAGCACATGGCCACTACAACCGCCGCAGCCACTGCGGCTGATCGGATCTATAACTCGGTCCGTAAGGAAAATGGAAGAGTCGTGCAATGTAATGAGGACGACGCGATGCGTTCTATCATCGTGAACGATTTCATGGATCACCCAGGCGTGGCTCACAGTCATTGCGCCGGTGCGATCGGCATTCTTGCAGTCAAGAAAACCCGAGATGGGATCTATTTCTACTTCGGCCACAATACCGATTCTTTCGCACTTGCATCAATGCACTCCGAGGAACGAAAACCAGTGTGCACTATGTCGCGAAGTCGAGGCCACGGATCGATTACCCAAGGAGGAAGAGTCAGCCGGTCCAGGTTTGCTCGGACGCGTTGAGGATTACACCGCTTATCTTCCGGCAGAAGTCCCACGCCGGCACGATTTATGGCACACAAGACAGAAAATGCTCAGACTTAAGTGTCTCCCTCATGGCGGCCAAGCATTGGTGGTATCCGGGGTTCGAGAAAGCACACAATCAATAACGCGAATGAAATGAGCCTTGAAACCGAAGACAACAAGGCCGCGCAATGAACCTACGAACAGAGACACCAAACCAGACTAGAGCAGTCCTGAGGGGCAAGGACATATTCATAGCTGAATCTCTTCTTGAGCGAGAGGGCTCAAGAGATCCTATGAGCCACCTATTATTCTCAGAAGAGCGACGAATTCCTGTACCTAGGTAGATAGCCAGTAACTTCCGCGCCCCTCGAAATCGCTTTTACCTTGGTCGGCTCGAACCGGCGGCACGCTGGGCATTTCTAGGATCTCAGAGTACTGGATTTGAAATCCCCAAGACCACTGGAAGCGTGGCACTTGATGGATAAGACGTGCTCCTGCCTGAATTCGGCGGTTTATCAATCCTGCAATCGTATGCTTGCAGGTCTTTGGCAGCTCATCAAATTTGCGACAATCCCTTCCCATTTTCAGTTCGTCATTTCCGTCCCTCAACATCATATCTTTCTACTTCGGTCCCTGTCCCTTCTTGATTTTCTTCCTCCCGCCAGCCACAACAGGCCGTCTCCCAACCCCGTCACTAACGGCCAACACCGTCCCACACGTCAAGCACTCGCCCCGTTCAGGAGGCTCACAAAAAATACTCAAGCAGATGCTGCACACGAATCCAACACTCACGACGTTTCGGTGGCAGAAACACGCGGCCCGGAAGTCGACGTCTATTCGGGTGGGGAGGATCAGATGCGCGGTGCGCGTAGACGGGGAAGGGAGGAAGCTGGTGAGCAGATATGTCAAAAGAGCTTGGGAGGCGGTTGCCTGAGCATTGGTGGATGCGGATTTGGGGTGGGAGAGGTGGGCAGGGATAAATATCCCCTGGGTCGCGTCGGCGGCTTGTTGGAGGAAAACTGTTGAGTTTGAACTTGAGGGACCCCCTGACGATGATTGCGAGGGTGAGGGTGAGTGTGGAAGAGGCAATTGTAAGATGTCGATGGGGATGGAGAGTCTCTGGCACGCAAAGATGGCGTTCATGATGGGGATGTATTGATGGGCTAGATCTGTAGAGGGTGAGGCTGAGATGAGTAGGATGCGCGACTGGAGTGTTTGAGTTGCTCCTTCGCTTGTGCTGGGCGCGGGGCCGTCTGCGTTGCCTGTGTTGAGGGATGTGCCGATAAGGGACTCGGAGAGGAGGATGGATTCCCTGTTGATGTAGGACAGGGCGAGGGTGAGGGCGCCCGCGATCATGGTTGATGTGCTGGAGGTGATGGCGTCAGGGGCTGTCGATGAGAGAAGAGCCGTAAGGTTGTGGAGAAGCTCTTCCTCGACGAGGCGGAAGGGACGGTATTTACTGCCGCTGTGGATCGAGGACGAGGGTGGCTTCACATTGAGTTTGATACTCGTGGTGTCTGATGAGGGCCCGTTCAGTTTAAGCCTTTTCGCCGAGTCAGAGAGGTCGGTGTCCCGAAGTTGGTCTCCCGCTTGGGAATGCCGCTTTGTGTGATGTCGGTCTACTGTTGATCGGGGGAGCTTTTGCTCTGTCGGCGACGGGTAGAGCCATTGTGCCTTGTCGCAATGAGAGGCGATGACGGCAACCTTGTTGGTGTAGTTTGCGGCCAGGTGGGCATTGATAAAGACCAGGAGATTGGCGACCGCGCTTGATAGGGGAAGTGATGATGACAACAACGACCATGCCGCCGGGTTGGTGTCGAGGATGATTGTCAACAGGGAAGGGGATTGTTCAGTTGCTGGTCGTCGTTAGTGACGGCAGCCTTGCGAGCGTGGTTTGATGGCAGAGCCTTGTGCCAACTGGTGTCGCGATGATATGCAGATGATGATTGGCCGGAAGCAGGAGGAATATCTCGTCGGTCTAGAACTGGCGAGGAGCGGCAAAACTTGCGGGATGGGGCATAGTCTGGGTCTTGGATGCTACTCACAGTGAGACGGCCTGTCGAAGTGCTCGGAAGCATCGACCGCGTTCATGATTGAAGCCGAAGGAAATTAGAAATCAACACGATCTAGTGAGTGGGTTTGATGGTAGGATCACAGCAAAATTTCCGTTAGGTGAGGGAGAGAGGTGACGTTGGGCTGAGAGCGCACTCGTCGCCTGCTTGTTGGACTTATGAATTTGTTCTTGCCCTGTTGCAAGAGTGATGCTTCGAATGACAATCTGTGGGTGTAGTTGCCTCTCAATCGTTAGCCACAGCAAAGCATCAGCCTCACTGCTTCAAGCCTCACTCGAAGGGGGTCCTAACTCCGAAGAGAGCAAGTTAGGCGTTATCGCTCTGAAAGAGGCAATACACCGCGGCGCCTATTGATCGTGCCTAAGCGAACCCTTTGGGTGCCGCCCGGTGCTATTTTGGGCGCCCGGTGATCTTTCAGATAGTACCTTAGGCACTGATAGGCGTCCTGCGCTGTCACGCCTGAGGGATGATGAAAATGCTTCTGGCTTGTTCAGTGTCGGCCACCCGACCACAAACGTGGTCGGACTGCTGGGTATGAAATCAGACGGTGAAGGTTCAATGATAAGAACCTCAACCCTGACATGTGCTAGATATCCCTCCTCCTTGCTATGCCTTACGCCGCTGCGAGACTTTCGGTGTCCATTCCATCGGCAATCACTCCAACAGTAGGGAGTACATGGTCAATGCTGCAGAATGCAGTGTACATGTAGGTACAATATGACCGTTGAGTGAGTCAAAAGTCAGAACGGGGCACATGTTAATTTCCGTTCGGCGATACTTTTCTATTTGACTTCGAACACCGCGGATTTTCTTTCTCCTTTTATGGTGTCTCTATAACTAAACCGACTGCCATTCGGTGCACGCCAAATCTGGCCCTATCTCGAGTCTTGCGTCGTGTTCTTTGCAGTGGAGCAGAATTTTGCATCCCACGTGGACGTTTGCATCTCTTCTCACCTAGCGCTGCTGGGAGTTCTGGCTCATTCTTCTCTTTTGGCCACAAGAAGCAAATTCCGTTCGCTATTCCGCTGCCTCCCCATCCAATAATATCTGCACATCGTGTCGCCATTTGCTATCACGAAATCCTGATCGCGACTCCTCGCAAGAGCAGCCTTACGCTTCACTTTCTTCTCCTCATACGGCCGTCTCGTCTCGTCGGCCAACGCCTGCATCCACCTGTCTGCCTGCCAACATACGCATGCAATTGACAACAAGGATATCTCATCAGCTGACCAAACTCGCACCTGTTCTCCTCGCTTCTTTGCCGCCGTTCAACCCCAAAAAATATTATCCTCCGCCCTCCCGCCTTCCGCCAACACTCTTGCCATCCAGCGTTAAAAATCATGGTCTGCACACTCTGATCTCACGTCACCCGGCCTCGACGACTTATTACTCGTTCAAATTCTCCCTCGAGCATCAAACCTTTTCTCCACTGCTTCTGAGGGCCCTCAACCTTACTTTCTCCCTGCCGGTGCCCGCCTGAAGCATTGCACCAATGTCTGCTTCAATAAAGGTAGCAGCCCAGCGGATGAACCGAAAATTATCCGAAGAACGCGATTCCCAACGCGCCTCGCTACTGGCCAATGAAGCCGTCAACCTTTTCAACGTCGGTGACAAAGTGGTATGTGGCTCTCCAAGGCAAGATCATGTAGTCGGCTTCTAATGGTTTCTCTAGCAAGCGTCGAGGAAGTTGAGGGAGGCTGCTGCTTTGGGTCATGCCAATCCAGATGTTCAGGCGGCCCTCTTGACGATTCACAATGATGATCAGCTGAGTTCACCACTTCTGGATCTGGTCAGGAGGTATGCCCTCTACCACAATAATCCCGCCGGAGATGAGGCCGTCAAATACTTGAAGGGTCCTGAGGCTGCCAATGCTGCCGCCGTCGCTCTCGAGTGCATGCAAATCCTTCTGGAGTGCCGCCAATCTACAATGTCAGATGCCCAAGACTTTATCGTTGCCGAGTTAGCCAGGCAGAGTCCGGCGGTGCGAGCATATCTTGCCGCCGAGCTACAAGCGTCAACAACGTCCTTCTTCGAGAATATTTATGAGCGAGGCGATGACGCTGCCAACTGTCTCCGAGCCATCGTGCTGGACGACAAACTATGGCCGTCGGAGGACGTCAGACTCCGAGTGGAAGACGATCTGTTCCAGCTCTTCCTCGCAAAGCTGATGGAGACTGGCCACGATCACGATGGGCGTGCCCTCAAAGGCATTGCTCTCTTGCTCATTGCTGATACCCAGAGGCTGCACACTTTTGTCGACCAGGAAGCATTCGAGGCAGTGATGGGCTCCTTGGATTTAAGGCTGCCCGCAGACGTCCGGGGTCAGGCAACACTCGTCCTCTCCAAGTTCTTTGAGGCTGCCGAAACTTCCGGCCAAGAATATCTTACCAACTACGTCAGATCGCATGTCGAACGCAGAAAAGGCGATGACCTCGTCCTTGCCTTCTCAGGCGCAGCACATCTCTTTCCCGTTATCCCTCACCTAGTGGCGCAGCTGTTCTTGACCGATGGCTTCCTTGCTTCGACCATGCCTCTTCTGGACAGGAAGTTCAGCAGTCCTACCGTTCACGATGCCTTCCTCAACCTTCTCAATGCGGCCTGTATTGATGCAGCGTGCCGGACGGCGATTGCACAATACTGTGCCAGCTGGCTGTCAGATAAAGTCAGCAGTGGTACTGGCAAACAGCCATCTGTGGCAGCCACTGTGTTGGCCAAGCTGAGAACTTCTGGGCTGGGCGTCAAAATCGGGAATCAGAGAGCCGACAAGGCGGATGATGATGTTAGTGAACTTGTTGATCTTTTCAAGAACTCCCTTGCCGTTGTTGAAGAAGGAAAGACTGTTTCTGACTCAATTGAAGGCCTTGCGTATACATCTTTGAAGTCCGAGGTCAAAGAATCACTGGCCAAGGATCGGAAATTTCTGAAAACCCTCCTCGACACTCTCGATGAACATCACGATTCCCCAGAAGTTGTGGTCGGTGGACTAAGTATTATCTCTAATCTGACACAATATTCGCCCAATCTATCGGAGGAGCAGAAGAAAATTTCACAATTGAAAGCGTACGCCAATGCTACGAAACCCGTCGAACCGAGTCTGTTGGAGAACGACGAACATGTTCGAGCACGTTGCTCTGCAGTGGTGGAGGCTGGAACTGTCGCCTCACTAACCAGACTAAACAGAGGCAGATCTCCGGCTACAGCGCAGCTCAGTGATAAGATCCTGCTGTCGCTGTCCAAGAACCCAAAAGACCGAGGCAAGCTCGCTCAGCAAGGGGCTGTCAAGCTTCTCGTGTTGCATGCTCAGAGGAGCCTGAAGGCGGAAGGCAGCTCTCAGCACAACACTGATGCGGCTCACGCATTGGCCAGAGTCCTGATATCACTGAACCCTGCACACATCTTTCCGGGAGGATCAACGCCCGACATCACCGACGCCGTTCCACCCCTTGTGGCGCTCCTGAAGCCTCTAGGCGGAGATGTCCTGGGGGACCAGGCTCGGGATCTACTTCCTGTATTCGAAAGTCTACTCGCGCTGACGAATCTTGCATCCACTCCGAACCCCAGTGCGGCATCTTTCATCACCAAATCCGCCTGGGATGATGTCGAAGACCTTTTACTCGGTAGCAACGAGCTTATCCGCCGCGCTGCATGCGAATTGATCTGCAACCTAACTGTGACACCCACCGGGGCAGAGAAGTTTGCGGATGGCTCAAAACGAGCGGCTCAGAGACTGCACATTCTCGTCGCCATGGCGGATGTAGAGGATCTACCGACAAGACGGGCTGCCGGCGGGGCGTTAGCGATGCTGACCGAACAATATGCGACCGTCATATCGGCCATCCTTGATCTGAAGCGTGCCCCGGAAATCCTATTAGAGTTGTGCCAGGACGAAGATTCTGGCGTGGTGCATCGAGGCTTGGTCATCGTGAGGAACATGGTCTGTTGTGACGAAGAAGATACCCAGAACAAGAACTTAGCATTAAGGGCTCGAGAAGCCTTTAAGAAGAAAGACGAGATTGAAAAGTTGAAGAATGCGTTAAAGAAAACCAAGGAGCCGGAGTTATTCGGAATCGGCGTGCAGGCTCTGAAAGTCCTCGTGGAGAAATAGGACTCCTTCTCGGACCGCCGAGAAACGGGGACTTGGATAACTCCTCGACCCGTGCCAGCATCACCCGCTCAAGATGCTGTCACAACACAATCTGAATTGGAAACCTACTGTGTCTTGCAGCCCGGAATGGTGGACGCTGCGGAGAAAAACAAGACATTCTCTTTTCGGGGTCACTAGAATGTATTTACTACGTTGGCGGGATGAAGAAATCATTGGCCCGAGGCGGCATTTTATTGCCAGGGCAATCCATTTGAAGTCGGAGTCGGAGTCCACATACATACCCATACCGGCTACTTTGCGACGCGCAGAGTAGCCGGCTCACCACGCATAGCACGGCATGACATGGCACAGCAGCATCGGACATCCGGTCAAAGGATCCAGGGATCGAGGAGTTCCACATTGATCATCTAGCGTTGAAGAGTTCCAATGATAAGTTCCAACAGAGCCCTTACTTAGTACGAGTCATCCTAGCGAAAATAGGAGCGAGCGTCAATAGCTACAGTGTGCAACTGGCAGGACCATGCATTTGCGCTATCATTATCTTTTCATGTCGCTGAGGCGAGATCTATACCCGACGGCCTGAGAAACCTGATGTAGTGTGTAGTCCGTATGTGCACGGCCATCTTGGATCTGTTAGCACTGATGGCGAAGCAGAAGGATTCGACGTTTGCATAAAGTGCTGGTGAGCAAATAACCAAGCAAGAGCCACGATTCATCAGCGTCACAGAGGCAAGGGATGGATCATCATCGATTTCGTTCATAAAGCTTAGAGTGTGTAAAACCATAACTTAATCGTCGCTACAGAGCTTCCTTCTTCTGCTAAGACGTCGACGAGGCTAAAAGTGGTCATCCTCGCTCGGTGGGGCTGTGCGAGTATCCAGGTTCGCCTTCATCTGAGGATTCAACGTCACCCTCCTATACCTGGATCGGACAGGTCTGCCTGGACTGTCGTTGAAGGGCATCCTCTGCTGCCACTGTTTGGCACCTGTCTGGAAAATCTTGGTAATGGTGGGGGCGTTGATGCCGTGTGGCCGGCTGTCTGTGGTCGTGCTACTATCGCAGATGTCGGCTTCGGACTGGGGAATCAACAGGATCGAGGGTGAAACGGTTTCTTCTCTTCTCGTTGAGGGCAGTGTTGGTGGTGCTGATGCTCTCGATAGAGGTTCTACGATGTTCTGAAACTTTGCTTTGTCCAAGGATGGCGGTCCTCCTATTGGGTTCTGTTTCGTCCTTGGGATGTTCGAACTGTATCGAAATCGGGCCGATTCGGTTATTCCGTCCGCTTGCTTCGGCGGTTTTACCATCGTGCGTAGAACGTCTTCATCTGCTGCGAGACCAGCCACATTCGTACTTGTGCTTTCCTGGGCTTGGGACAAGGGGACTCCCCTTTTCTCGGCCTTCAGAGGTCGTCTGAGCGTTTTGCTTGATGAGAGCAATGGATCGCTGTCTCGTGGATGGGCCTTCGTTCGTGGAACATGAGTCGAGTTTGAACCCTCTTCATTTCGTGCTTCGCTTTCCAATGAAACATCATTTTGTTGCATCTGCTTCACTGCGCCTCTCGTGGGCGGTTGGCTTTGCGATTGCCCCTTCACGACTCTAGCAGCAGCTTTCAACTCCAGGATCTCTTGGCGAGTCTGTACACGTTCCTGCTCGTGCAATTCGTTAAGTCTCCGCAGTTTCTCAAATCCGTCTTTCAGCTCTTGAAGTTGTTCTGTCATTTGGACAGTGCTCTTGATCCATTTCTGTGACCTCTCAGTATCATCTTCTAGCCAGGATTGTTGGCGGCTGGCAGCGAGAGCGGATCTGACTTTCAACTGTAGAATGATGGCTTCTTGGGCCTCAAACCTGCCTTGCAATTTTTCATAGCCTTCTTTAGTCTCGCGCACTTCTTGGGCCACACGGGCTGCGCTTTGGATCCATCGTTCTTGCCGTCCAGCCGCTTCCTTATCATGTGAATTTTGACGTAAGAGAGCAAGGTCAAGTCTGGCTTTCATCTCCGAGATGAGAACTTCTTGCTCGGCCAGCTTGCTTTGTAGCTTTTCGAGTTCTGCCGGGGCGAGTTCAACGGTGTGGTTAGAGTGCGCAGAGACTTGTTCTCGTCTTCGGACAGCGTATCGTTGGTTGGGATTGGAAGCGGTGGACGCGGTGAGGATGAGATCATCATCGGAGTCTCTCTGCTGCTTTGCTGCGCTCGCTTGCAGCGTTTGCGAAAGCTGTTCGAGCAAGGATCTGCATGCATACTGAAAAGACTTGGCTTTGTCTTTGCCAGGGCACGTTTCGGTGTCGTCAGGAAGAGGCAGCGCTTCCCACTCGAGGAGAATACTGCGTGTCCTAGGATGGAATTTCCTGTGGTCATTCTGTGACTTTTGCACGAGCGGAGGGCCAATGCCAGAATCCACGGCCGCATCAAGGATCGCGGTATATTCCGCGAGTTTGCGGCAACGCACACACAAATCCAACATGCGGTATATCACTCGGGCCAGGCGATCAATTGATTGACTTGCAATTGACAACGCGTGGTTGACAGATCGCTGGATCCATTTTTTCCCCTCTTCCCAATTTCCGTGATGCGCGTGGTAAGCGAGGAAGCTCCTGAACAAATCGTCTTTCCACAGGCTCCCGTAGTCCGCCTCCCGGAGGAGACTTAGCCACGCTTCAGCTCGGTCAGGCTGTTCACATCTCAGAGCAACATAGACCAGAGCCATCAGAAGCCTTGGATTCAATGTGGCCGGCACGGGCAAGTCCAATCCGTGGACACGTGCCTTCTCCCATTTGTGAATCAGATTTAGCGGATTATCGGCGTTCGCGATAAAGTGCAGCAAGTTATTCAGTGACCGAGAGTCGCAGGCCCTTCCAATCTGCAAGAGCATGTAGAAGATTGCAGGATCCGAAAGGGGCAGCGTGCTATTCTTCATAGCAGCAGCGGCGTGGTAGGCGAGGCTATAGCTCCCAACCTTGGACAGCGATCGGATGAGCATAACATAGACAGATATGCACGGGACTTCTTTGCTCTGAAGGATGGCTTTTCCATACCCGTCAACTAGCCCCGGAAGTGAAAGGTTTCCAGTGTCGAACTCTACCGTCAAGTCATGGATGGTCTGCCGAAGAGCGCCGCGGTTTGCCTGCGCTTGTATCTGGGGAGCTGCATAGAAAAGGTCGTCCAGATTTCGCAGAGAACGCATCTGTTTGCGGGTCAAAGCTAGCATTTGAACCAAGCGATCCGTATCTGTGGGAAGGCTAACTCCGGTGGAAGCATCGAGGCTTTCGAGTGCTGCAATATCGACTGGGTCGTCCTCAGGAGTTATCGAGTAGAAGGGGTTAGGACCGATGCGGAGATGTAGGAGCATCCTAAGAGCCAGAGTGATCGCATTCAGGCGATGGTAGCGCCGAAAATTGGATAACTGCTCGGGCGAGAATTCTTTAGCTGAGAGCACCTCCCGTATGTGCGAACTCTCGCCCGCAGACACCTCGTTTTCCACGGAAGCGTCTTCCTCCCATGTTGGCATCTCAATCTCCCCAGGGATGTGGTCGTCCTCAATTTCCACCTGTGCATACGCTGCTGTAGCATAACCCCTCCGCTGTTGATAGAGCCCATGGTGGATGTCACGGAGCTGGAGGGAGCTTCGAAGCCGCTGCTCCTGCTCCCTCAATTGAGTTATCTCATGATTGATTGCGGCAAGCTTGTCATCCCAATCTCTTCGTTGTTTTGCCTTCCAGCTAGTGTCGACGAATAGAGCGGCGGCGAGGACGGGAGTCAGAAGAAGGGTGAATACGTGCTCGGCGAAGCTCGGTCGGCGCCTGGGAGGTCTTGTTGTAGTCTTGCGGACGAGCGTGGCACTGAAAGAGTCGGTGCAGGAGAGATGGTGGGAGGCCGTCAGTCTAGGTCGAGAAGCTTGAGTCCATAATCCTCGCATGGCCTCGAATGAGACCTGCCCACCGCCAATGCCGACACGTTAGCACTTCGAAGGAGAGATGGTCGTGTTCCTGGGGAGAGGTGGAATGATCGGGGTTGAGATCGACGGTTCTGCATTGGAGCTCCGAATTGACCGAACTTCCGAGTAGCTTGGCACGCTTTCATCTCTCCATCTGTTGCTCGCGAAAGAGTCCTTTACTATCACGGACATCGCGGGACCTCAAGCAATGGATTAGAATTCATGAGCTCAGACTCCGGAGTATGCTTTAATGTTACTGATAAACTTCTAGCAACGAGTTCATCCTGTTGGCAGAGTGAAGTGGCATCATATGGAACAAGTCTAAGAACAAGTCGCGTGGATCGTCAGGGAACAAGGTGCCTCACAACAAAAATCTGGATGTGCAAAGTGCGACATGCTGGTTATGCTTGACTGCTGCGATGCTGGACTTGTTAGCGAGCATCGAGGAAGGCGATGGAAAGATGAACCCGTCTCGCAAAGAAGCGACTGAAGAATGCGGCTGGGACATTGAACCCGCAAATTGGATGACCCAGACTCTGCTTGAATTCATCAAACATCAGCTGGGTGTCAGGCTGTGCGCTAGCTACTTGATAGGACCCAGAGATAAATACTTTGAAAGGCGCAGAGAAGTGAACGAAGAGGAAGCTGGGAAAGGAAAGAAAAGACACATCCTGCTCCTGGTCTTGTACGGCTTAGACTGACAGTGTAGTATTAGTCCAGGTCGAAGCCCCAACGAAACCGCTCGCAGACTGACAATAACCGACACGTCTCTGGCGTCGGTTCAACTCTTGAATACTCGGTACTTCGAACTGCAGAAAATAGGTGGTCTTGGCACTCACGTGTTTGCCAGGAGTATGGAGTGCCTTGGCTCTCCGTATTCCCTACTCCTCACCATTGGCGTATGACGCCCAACCCGTCTGACTCGTTGCTCCTTTCACGTTCAGAAGTCGCGTTTCGTCTCAATGCAAACCGCTCCCTCCTTGCGGCTCAGCTTGCATGGCTGCCAGGAGCCGTTTCCACCCGGAAGGCAAAGATCATGACCGACCTGAGAGCTTCGCTGTTCGCCGCTCAAACACCTACAACCTGCTCGTCGGTCGGTGGAAGTCGTTTCGTCGCAGGCGCATAATCTTTGCCCTGCTCGCGGGATGGCTGCTGTACTTCTTCTTCAAGCACATGCCGACAGACCTCCCTCCGGTCTCGGAACGATATGATCGCCGCTATGGCCGCCTAGGTGGAGGGCAGCCCGGTCCCCATGAGAGCGCATCACAAACTCCGACTCAGGCTTCGAATGAATATGAAGGACCCATAAAATTCTATGAGCTGGCCAGAACGGTGCAGCCGCATATGTGGACCCAGGATACCAGAGGCCATGTTCTCTTTGCTGTCAGCGACCTGAAAAGCGTACCTCAATTGCTACCTGTCGCATGTTCAATGGCAGAGTACAACAAGACTCGAGTTCACCTTGCCTTCATGGGTCGTCAAGCTGCCAGCTGGAAAGAGATTCTGGAGCTGAATGGCATCGCAGAATCAGCATGTGACATATACCTGCATGATGCCCGCCCTGATTATTCTCCCCAGTCATCTACATCGAGATTGGAAGTGAGCGCCAGAGCGAGCCTGGGACATATCCATTCCGCCCTGCGGCTGCATGCAGTTGTAACCACGGGCCGCGACGAGGAATATTTCCTCAACGCGATAAGAGACAAGACATCGTCAATGGGTCTTACTCTCGTAGACCTTCCGGCTGGCGGGTTGCAGAGCCTGGCCTGGATCTCAGCCTTGGACGCCGCATCGCTGTCGTATTTCAACAAGATCCAGATTGATATTGTCATACAGGCTCAACAGGAATCCTCAGCGTCCCTTATGCGACTACTACGATCCATCAAGGACGCCGACTACACGGGATGGACTCTTCCGAGGCTGACCGTGGAACTACCCAACAATGTTGACTCATTTCTGGCAGGATACTTGGCCAATTTTCGATGGCCACCTGATGGCACGGGTAGTGAGAGCAGACTGGTGATTAGGCATAGGCTTGACGCGCGGCTCATGTCCCCGGTACAGGCGTCTATGCGAACGATAGAATCCTTCTATCCACTAGCGCCTAACATTGGCCATGTTCTACTTCTCTCGCCGAATGTCGAGCTCTCGCCAAACTATTTTCAGTTCCTAATGTACTCTGTGCTCGAGTACAAACACGGCGCAGAGAACCTAGATTTGACCGAGCACTTGATGGGTATCTCCCTAGACTTGCCCCCTGTCGCGCCTGACTTGGAGACAAAGGCGCCATATGAATCCCATGCCCTTGAGCCGGTTGTATTGTGGCAAGCACCAACCCCGAACGCAGCGCTGTATTTCGGAAATCGATGGGTGGAATTGCACACCTTCCTGTCCTACCGTCTTCTTCTGGATCCAGAGCTTGCACAGAAGACACCCTCGTCGCCTCGATTATCTCACGAGTTTCCGACCTGGCTTTTACCTGTGCTCGAAATGATGCAGGCGCGGGGTTATTACATGATGTATCCGACGTTTATGCTAGGGGAAGGGTCATCTGCCGTTACCGTACACCGCGAATTGGCACAATCCCCGGAAGAATTTATCATGGACGAGAAAGCTGAGCCGTCTGGTAGTAAGACGGCGACGAACGACTTGGCTGATGACAGAGCACTCACTGCGGATGAGGAGATTGGGCTCCTGATGAAGGCCGAGCACAGAGCGTTTCCAGCAGCGCTTGTTACTCCTTTTGTGGATGCAATGAGCGAAAAGAGTATACGTTCGATTCCTCTGCTATCTTTCCACGGTGAAAAGAGGGATTGGGCGTTTTCGTGGAGTATCGCATGGAAAGCGGCAGAAGAGTTTGCAGTCTCCGTTGGCGGCTGTAAGAAGTACGACTCGGACGGAAAGGATAGCAGCGTCACATCTCTCTTCTGTTTGCAAGTCTCGTGAAAGTCCTCAAACTTGCATGTTGCAATGCTACTGGGCAAGGACCCTGAGAATGCAAACCGACACCTTGCTTGATAGAACCCGTCTGGCTTCCATCGCTCTGCGACCTGTAAATCAGGGAAACACGTATAACGGACCGAAGCTACAAGCGCCGTGGTCCTCAACGACAGCCACATTCAGCGGAAGTGCGCTTTAAAACACGGAGCCTTGGAGCGGCATGCGAGCATTGCGCCATACCAGGGTGATCACGACCGAAGCGAAACTGTGCAATCACGGTGCTAAGAAATGCCAGAAGGCGATGGACAAACAGAAGAACCAGGATGTTGCGGAGGGGGGTGGCCGATCACTTCCCACGATCGAAGATCCTAGAGCTCGAGGGAATGGACGGGCTCGAGACGGGCTGCGATCTGCTGGGCCGCACTGATCGACACACTTTCAGGAGCACTGCACAGCCGTGGTTCTGCCTCCTTCAGGAAAGAATGTACACAATCTTCTCCGTGAAGAGAATCGGAGCGACGACCACATTGTTCCTCTGCTTCATGGGTTTGTTTTCCCCTGCCGGTGTTCGTATACGGAAATATTCTTAGCTCGCATCTCCATTATTCAGCGCGTGCCCCTCACTTCCAGAGTTGCCTGCCAGAGGAATGTCAGATCACGGCATGGGCTGGCGGATGACGGATGGGCTACTAATCCGGCTCTCGGGCTGCCCTAGATTCCCCAGATTTCACACGAATTTTCTATCGCTCTTACACACCATGGCAATGACCGCAGTGACCCCTCGCCGGCCTCTCACCTTCACCTTAAACCCTCGGCAAAGTCTATGTAGAGGGGGGCTGTTGACTTCGATGATTCGACCGGCGCCCTTCTTCCTGTAGGGTTGTGGAATAGCCCAGTCGACGCTCTACCAATGACTGCCCATCCGGTTGCAGCGTTGGTGGCGTCTCAACCTGCAAGCATTGGGCTCTTGGCTCATGCCTCTACCATAGCAGACGGTATGATCCGTGCGTGTGTCACCGCCCGCCTACGTTGGCATTTCGATTGCTTCGTCAATAGGAGCCCTACGGTAGCCATTTCAAGTCGGGCTCCCTGCACTGTCACACATAGGCATCCTCATGTCATCCGTCGCTGGATGAGGGTCTTCTTTGTATCAACGGCTCCTGCTAATGCATGGTGCCCTGGTAGCGTTTGCTTAGCCTGCCTCGCGAGCTGCGACTGGGGGAGATCCCCCCGGGCCCGATAAGTCCAAAGAATCCAATCCTCTGCGCTTGCGCTGGTGATTGTTGCACGATTGACGGCATGCGAACCGCCCCTCGCGTTCTCTGACTATCGTGAGTGGGCCACTGACCCTGGTCGGCCCAGCACGATGAGCCTTGAGGGCCCTCTGCGTGGGCCACTGGTGGCTCCGGCTCGCGCTTTCCCAGCGTTTCCTGCCCCACCATGGTCTCTATCGCCCCCTCCATTTCGATCCCGTCCTCAGGAATTCGTACAGGTTGGCTCTCCCGGTCGGTGGATCTCCCTTTCTCCATATTCTCCAGACTTGCTGCCCGCTAGATATTCGAGTCTGATACCCTTACTGTCGCTGCCACTGCTTCCCACTGTGACAATCTGAATTCCACAGCTGAAACTCGAATTGCCGCTGCCAGTACATCGTGGCCCAGACGCAACAAAGCCTCTACCGCCTGATCCTGCACTGAATACTTGGGCAGACGTGATCCTGCATCGAATACTTCGACCCTTGATATCAAGCTGACCCCTTCCCATTGACGCAACGCTCACCTGATGAATGTTTCATCCTGCGCCTGAGACGGCACATTGAACGGGCTTGTCGACTCCCGACTCGTCTCAATAACAACTGATTGGGGTGCATTGACGATCCTACATATCGCGGTTGAATAACTTCCCCTCCCCCTCTACCTGCTCTCGGGCAGGTCTGGCTAGGACTCCTGTTGATTGCAGGATGAGCCTGTGAAAAGGAAGCCGATTCATGATTGAATTCGACTGCAATTCACTCTAGCCGCGGCATTCAAGATGGCCACCGTTGTGGTGCAACAGCCCCCTCAGATCCGACAGTCGACGCCTCCACCTCTGGGCCCGACGATCTCTATATCCCAAGCTCGGCCCTCGACTCCAGTCCCCAACAAACATCTGCCTTACTGTCCACCGGGACCAGTGCCCTTGCAATCACAGATCACCCCACCAAACTCTCCTCCGCTACGAAACTCGGCCCCGAAACCCACCTCACTTCTTCATCCTGCCACAGGCTACCAGAAACTCTGCAACTCTCCACCGATATACGGAATTTCCATTCACCAGCTAGCAGACGCCCTCCACCACTACGCCTCTCAACCCCTGCCGAACCCTGCCTCCGTCTTCCCTTGGCTGCACGGCCTTCACCCAGAGAACCATATCCAGCTAGCCTTTTTTGTGGCTAGGAAGAAATCGTTACGGAGGACTCCCAAGTGCCTGCGAGGCATTACCATAATAAAAGCAGGCGGGGACTTGAGCCGCTCGCGCATAAAAGGAGCCCTTGCCCCAGATGAGATCCTCAACTTGTCTGAGAGCAATGGTCGAGGATTCGTCGAGTGCGATCCTCGAGAAGGCTTCTCTGTTCGCAACTTCCACATCCAGGCGGCGAAAATGGCACTCGTCTCCGATATCATCATATATGGCGATGAAGACACAGATCATCGCATCATCAAGTCCGTGGCCGAGCGGACAGCCTCCGTGCAGAGGAAATGGCGCAAGGAGCTGGAGAATGCCGGCCAATGTCCCGAGATATTCAATACCTTCGTGTTAACGCAGTCCTTCGAAGATTTTGAGCAGGAACATCCAGAGCTAGTCGCGATCGACTCACAAGGACGATACACCGACCACACCCTTGACTTCCTGCAACAGGAGAGAAAGGAGATGTGTGCCATGTCCAAGGCGTCGGAGATCTCTAAAGGCGTCTTCCAGGGGCCTTCACCTGGGCCGTTCACTGATCCCCCCTCCCTCATCGATGACCCGTCTTATGACCTGTGCGTCGAAGCTAGTGATCACGCCTCGCTCCCGGATGAGAAGCTCCTCGCGGCGAAACGAAAACAGTTTGAAGAGCGGGAACCAGACGAAGAACCCGTTCATCTGGCCTTTCCGAGCTCAGGCAGCATTCTGCCACCCTCGTGGTCTCAAGTTGAAGTCGATGGCATTTTGCGCATGTGCAAATGGCTCTACGAGCTGACCCACGTTATGAAGCCCGCCGGCAAAGCCACGGATGAAGACGGCGACATTCAAATGACTGAATTCATGCCTCGACCACGTCGTGTGCTCTTACATTGTGCTGACGGGTATACCGAGACATCCATGCTTGCGGTCGCTTACTTCATGTACGCCGAGGGCGTACCCATGCATGAAGCATGGATTCGACTACACTGTGAAAAGCAAAGAAACTTCTTCGCCTATCCCTCGGACGTGGCGTTGCTAAATTCAATTCAAGAACGCATCCTGCGGGAATCACCGGCTGTTGATTCGTCCAAGATATCTTCCCTTGAATCACCCTCATGGCTAGCCAAACTGGATGGTAGCCTGCCTAGCAGGATTCTGCCATACATGTATCTGGGAAATCTGACGCACGCAAACAATCCGGAAATGCTCAAGTTGCTGGGCATTCGGCGGATTCTGAGCGTTGGGGAGCCGGTATCGTGGACAGAAGAGGAGGTCAGAGGCTGGGGGAGGGAGAATCTGCTCATGGTTGACCGAGTGCAGGATAATGGGATTGATGAGTTGACGCTCGAGATGGAGCGTTGTTTGGAGTTTATTGGTAAGTTGAACACTTTGCTCCGGTGTCGCCAGCGTACTGGATCTTTCCTTGAACGACGGGAACTAATCAATTCCCAGGACGAGGCAAATCCGACGGCACAGCAACTTTGGTCCATTGCCGAGTCGGTGTCTCCCGCTCCGCAACAATCTGTATCGCAGAGGTCATGTCTTCTCAGGGGCTGAGTTTTCCTCGTGCATAGTGAGCTTTATATCCCTCTTCTTCCGGCCCTCCAGCCATGTGCTAACATCTATCCAAGCTGCTTTGTCCGTGCCCGCCGCCTAAACGTGATCATCCAGCCGCATCTGCGCTTCGTGTACGAGTTGATGAAATTCGATGAGCAGCAGCAGGAGAAGCGTGGAGAAACGTTATGTAGGGAGTTGGAATGGGCGACAGTTGCGAGAGAAATTGCCGCCATGAATAGGCCTTATGCGCGGTCGTGAAGATCGACGCCTGTATCAGCAGGAGCTCGACTTCTCCGCATCCACTATTATTGATGCGAAGGTCGGGGACGTTTGTGCTCAGCTTTGCACTTGCAGGGCCATGCGCCAGGCAATACGTTCTTGATCGATGCTTTGACTTGCAGTGCTGCGTGGGCTTTGAGGCCTACGAAGTTGGCCCTGGTGTCGTTGTACGCTGCTGCTGTACCACGAGTCGACGAGATGATGAATTACGAACAACAGGATATTATGGATTGGATATGACGGGAGGACCATGCAGGATGACCAATGAACGAATTTGGGAGGGCACAACATGTATCTAGCAAGGAAAGGAACGGGCGAGGGGTCCCTCAATATCAATGCTTGAGTGGACGATTTGGCCTCGACATAAGGGAACGGACTGGAGGTGCAGGCTGCTGGCTGCTTCTTGCTGCTGTTTTGATGCTCGGGACCGGGGAAGCTGGGATGGGCTTTTGTCGCTTCAGGATACTTTGCAACCAGGGATAGCGACCAAGGATACTTGGTGCGTCGACACGTTTTGTGCTGGCAGCGCAATGACATCTATCGATGGTCACACGTATAATGAGTACAATGCTTATGAAGTCTTGTGAGTTTGCATTTTAAGTGATGGTCGTGGCTGCCCAATCCAGACCCGCTCCTGTTACTCCATCTGCGGCTCTAGCAATGTTAGAAATACAACGCTACTTATGCGGTAGCCATGTAGTTATATGCTTCTGGTTTATCGACGATCATTTCTAGGCTCCCCTCGCGCCCTTGCCGCATATACCTAGGGCATCCTTATAACCCATCTCTTCACTCCCAGTCCCCATTCCCCGTCAACGAACCGAGCAGCCAGCCAGTCAACCAACTAACCAACTAACTAATTAACAAACAAGCCAACCAACCAACCAATACCGCGGACTCATAGCTTCTCCGCCCGCTCCAGCAACTCCCGTGCCAACCTCTCGAGGTAAGCCTTGACCATGTCTCTGGGTATGGTGGCCATGTCCGGTCCTACCACCTCGCGGGCCTGTCCGACCTGAGATTCAATGTCAACCACGGGACCAGCAGCGGTGGATTCTCCACCGTTCACCTTCACCTTGTCTTTTGGCTTCGGCGCCGGCGGGGAAGTGGTCTGGAAGCGCCGGATGATTCTGTCGATGTCGCGACGGCCGTCTTCATACGCGGCGAGGTCACGGTTGCCGTAGACGTCGCGGCCGGTGGCGTACTTGTGCGGTGAGAGAGTGCGGAAGAAGATGTTCAGGGCGATGTTGATTCTTGAGGCGGCCGGATCGTTGTCGCTCGCGGGGGTTGTGTTGGGAGGGGGTGTGGATTGGGGATTTGTTGTTGAGCCCGAAGTCGAGGCAGAAGCAGGGGTTGGGGGGTGGTTCGAAGTCGACTGTGCTGCTTCACTTGGTTGAGGCGTGCCTGTGTGGGCCCATAGTGGAGGTATGTACAACGCCTCACCAGGCCTCAGGATAGCGACATGAGGATGCGTATTTGGAACGTGGCGCACGGTGTCTTCCCCCGTCCCGTGTCTTTCGCCTGTCTGGAAGATATCAATGGCTGACGACGTGGATCCTGATGGAAAGGATAGGTGCTTCAGGTCAGTCGGCGGAAAGAGGATCAACTTCCGTGTGCCCTGGATCTGGAACAGCACGTTGGCCATGACGTCGTAATGGAGCCACATGTTCACGTTGGAGCTGATCCGAAGAGGACTGCTGTGTTGGTGGTCCTTAACAAAAGAGAGCGAAGCAGGGAGCTGGAAGTCTCCTGAAATCTCGGGCCAGTCATTAGTGAAGTCGGCAGGCGTTGTGGTTGGATTGGTGCTGGAGATGGAGCGGAGATACATGTGCGCAGACGGGCTGGATAGGAGATGATTGATGAAGTCGTGGAAGGAGGTGGTTTTGTAGATGAAGTCTTTGCGTTGGAAATTCATAGTTCGACTTTGCGCTGCATGGACGACGACTGCCTTCGAGGACGGGATCTTCGCCAAAAGGTAGGATGGCGTCCATCGGGATAAGCACGGACCTAAGTCTAGGGCTGTAATTACCCTGGGGACACCCTCCTGCAGGATGCGGATGAAGTCTTGATTGGTGTGTGTGTTGACGTGCTCGACCAAGGTCAAACTCGTGGGACCCGAACCGCTGTTGTCTATGTTTTGCTGCGATGGTGGACTTAGAGGTGCTGCTTCAGCCTTCATCATAGCCCAGCGCGAGCTGGGACCTGCTTCGCGATCGTGCAGCAGCCAACAGCCCGGATTCCAATAAGCACCAAAGCTGAAACAAGTTGCTCCTCCTCCGACAATGAGGGTCGTCGATTCCGCCGTAAAGTGGGTGGAGTGGCCGATCAAGAAAGGTCGAGGGACGGTCGGATCGATCCTGGGCAGGACGCATGCGACTCTCAGCTCCATCTCCTTTTCATAGTCGTTGAAGGCGGAGAAACTGCCAACAATGGAGAGTATTTCGTAGTCTCTTGGAATGCAACCATGCTTTGCGACTCCGCCAATAAGCAGAACCTCGTCCCTGATGACGCTGAACGATGCTCCGAAGCGATTCAGCCAGGGCCAGATACCAGCGGAAGCATCCAAGGCTGTAGAAGTCTTGAAATGAATTCCCATTACCTTGTTGTCCCGTATGATCAAGCGCCACTTCCAGAGGCCTTGACAGACAACTCCATCTTGACGCATACCGCCCATCAATAGACCGTGATTGAACCCCAGGCGCATGAATGATGCCCCAAATCGCGGCATGGGATCGTCTTTGATATTACGGAGCGCTTGCCATCCGTTGTGCTTGTCCCATAACAAGGTGTCAATGGCAATCTTTTGTTCTGAGACTTTGCCACCGTAGACTACCACGCCATACTGATCGTGAGGGAGTACCACGGCCGCAGTTCGGTGTCGGAAGCGAGGCTCTGGAAGATCATGGACTCTTTCCCATTTTCCCCCGATTTGCAACCAGCAATCCTTCAGAGGAGCAGTAGGCGACGTTCGTCCTCCGACGAGAAGGTTCATTTCCAGCTTAGCTCCAAAGCTTGTGATCGTGTGGCAGCATCGAGCGCCGATATTTTCAGGAGGTACTGCAGGGTACGGCATTGCAGAGTTCGCAAAGGTATAGACTGAAGTGGTTGACAGCCGACCCTTCAGACCTACTCCACCATGTAAACCCAGAGCGTCTTGCTCAGGGATCTTGTAGGCTGAGCCATGATGCGTTCTTCCCTCTTTCTCGGGTATCGCAGAATACGTGTAAGCGAACCATTGAGTGTTGTCTCGATGTGGAGAGACCGTCCTTGTCGATAGGTCCGACGCTAAGCTGTCAATGGAAGTTCTTCTCGAACCCCTTTGTTGGTCTGGAATCAGTGGCTCAAGCCCTGTCTGCGCCACAAGAAGGCAGTAGTGTGACCCAAAAAGTGCAAACTCTTCCCTATTGGCGACAGTCAGTCGGAGGAATAAGACACACTGATATGCCACTTACCATTCGTCGAATGGCTCCACTTCATCCAGCGACATTCTTATAGACGGGGACAGGAACCTTGGGTCCGCCCACAGCTCCCATAGATTCTGAATATTGACATGAGCGAATCCCGCGTCTTGGAAGCGAAGCGTCTGAGTATGACTTCCCGGGTACTCGAGTACAGACCGAAGCGGTGTCCCGAGTTTGGCGAAATGCTTCAGCATGGTCGCAGTGAAGGCGTTGTCCGGTCGATCCGGAGACTGCTGTTCCAACAAGCAGAATGTCACATCTGAGCCCATCAGCCACTCTTCATCAACGTGAAAAATTCACCTTACCGGGGGACAAAGTGGTAGTCCATCGTATCAAGGCGTCGGCGTCCTGAGTAGACATGTATGTGATGCTCACTTCCGCGATACAAAGGACAAGACATTGATCGACGTCGACAACCGACTTGATCAACCGCTTGAGTCTTGTCAAGTTCCGCAGGTCACACCCAATTCCGCTGTATTCGACCGAGTCAAAGACAACCCCTTTCTCCAATTCAGGGTCCGTTGTCATGGAAAGCATTTCTTTCATCTGTGGTGTGTTGAAAATGATCTCACGTTTGGTGATCATCAGCGCTTCGAAATCCACATCGAGGAACTTAGTGTTGTTGCATAACTCTTTGTGATGGGCCATCCATGAGAACGGCAGCGGATCGCTGGGCTACCACGTCAGATCCAGGCAAGCAGGACAAGGACGCCAGGCAACCTTACTCACTAGCCACAACCCAGGTTGATGATGATTTTCTTCTGCTCAGACTCCCTTTCAAGAAACTGCCTGACTACCCAATCAATAGCTCTCATGCGAAGCCAGTATCCTCTATTGATAGTGGGAGATCTTCGTATGGGTTTCCGCACAAAATAGCGATAGAAATGCGGCTGGGGCAAATAGAGCTTCTCTACACTTCGCTTGGAAACAATACTGCTGTTGTTCGTCTGCGGGGATCGATTAGTGAGGAATTTTAACGGGACGACGAGCGACTTACGCCCATGATGAGGCCGGCATTCTTCTCCATGGGTATTTCGTCGTTGAGGGCGTCATGTCGGGGCTGCAGCAGAGACGCCATTCTGCTCTCCGTTGCAGTCCAAAATGGATTGGTAGTTAAGGAGGACGAGGGATGAGAGGAGAAATTGTTGATTGAAAAAACTATCAGAGCCTAGAATGAGGCATACGAGAACAAATGCTGAGCCCGACAGCTGACTGCGGGGGGGGCACCACCGCGTGCACTATCCTTCTCTGAACGTCTTGTACTTTGGTTCCCTTCTCTCAGTTCGAAAATTGGATAGTCCTCACTCGCAACCTTATATCTGTCTCCAGAGGATGACTCAATCGCATCCAATATAAGGCTTGGCACTGAGTGGGTCCTGATTGGTCGCCGCGGGGTGTCTTCCCTCCTCTGCCCGATTACTAAACTTGAAGTCTAAAGTGCCCGCTCATATTTAGCGAGGAGTGAAGTTAGTGATAGAGAAGGAAAGTCCCGGCATCAGACAGCGTATCCGTTAGGCGATTGGCCACCGACCGTCAATTTACATCGCTGCCTTTTGTGAGAGTGAGCGAAGTGGAGCAAGCCTCGACTCATTGTGCACAACATGGCTGGAGATTCTGAACCATCCTTAGGAGCGCTGTTCAAGCAGGCGAAGGACCAGCAAGATGAGCTGGAAGGCCTCGATCCGCGGACTGCGCAATTCAAAGACACCCTACAGTCCATCATTCATAGCCTCGAACTATGTCGGCAGTTGATTCAACAGTTATCATTATTCAGCACGAATGAAGAAGTGGAGGATATCTCAACGCAGGATCTGCAGTATATGGGCCTCCATCTTGTGTCGAACGTTCTATTACTGACGGGAAGTGCAGGTATTTGACGGTTGATCATCTCCTCGCAGAGATCAAAATCAAGGCATATGGTGCTGACAGATTATCTTCGTTACGGGAGGCAGGGGATTTGTTCGAAAAATTCTTGACCCAGCTAGATCATTATAGCCTATTAGCCGCCTCCGATCGAAAGCTTTATGAGCGATATCTTGAACAGAAAGCCTCATTTAGGATAGTCGAAACAAACAGTGCGGAGGAAAAAAGGAAGATCAAAATTGCGCGCTTCCAAGACGAAAAGTCCTTGAAACAGAAACTTCAGGTTTGTGCATCTCTATGCCCGTTGGCACTGGAACTTGCTGACATTGACAGTATCTGAGAAACGAATCACAGAAGGCGAATGTTGACGACGAAATCATTCGGAGCCTGCATCTCGCCGATATAGCGCTCCGAGTCAACAACACATTCTCATCTCTCGATATGATCAGTCAGGAGATGGATATCTTGTCACAAATGCACAATATTGAGCCGATCAGACCCGATCCTGTCCTTCCAGACCAAAGGGCTCCTACCAGGCCGGCCAACTACTCCGAGCGTCTTGATGGCCCCGCTACGATGGCGGGACTGGGGAGGAGAGGAGGTCCCTTACTAAGCCCTAGCGGAAAACCTCTTCAGCCATTTACCCTGACGGACAAGCGTACCCAGCTACGACAAGGGGTGTTTAGGCCCGGTCACAGCCTTCCCACGATGAGTATCGACGAGTATCTCGATGAAGAACGGCGCAGAGGAGGCATCATAGATGGTGGGGGAAATGCGGACGCACCTCAGCCCGAGCCTGACGAGGACAATATGGACGCGGTTGATGCTGCCACGATGAAAGCAAGAGAATGGGATGAGTTCGTCGAAGCGAATCCCAAGGGTGCTGGGAACACCTTGAATCGTGGATAATTCGGAGGTCCACTTCCAACTGCCTCTGACCGGCGACTCCTGTCTTCCTCTGGAGGCGAGGTTCCAGCAGTTCACCTGCCACAGTTCCTGCCACATTTGGAGTGCTGTCCTGGACAGCTTCACTGCGTCTGTTTAGGAACAGTGAAAGCCTTCAGTTCATTTCTCTTCCAGATCGGCGACAGTGGTTGGCCGCTTCTCTTTGATCTCGGCAAGGATCTTGTCTGCACCTCTGCGAAGCAGTTCCGAAGCGGCGTCGACTCCGAACAATTCCGCCTCTTCTTTACTTTGCACCATCTGCATCATCTCGATGTCCGCCTTTTCCTTGCCATCGGTGCTGACAACAATGGCTTTCAGTTGAAGTGCGTTGTGGCTATTTTCACCTTCTGTCCATACTGTCTCAACGCCTAACGGGGCACTACAACCTCCTTCCAAGGTCCTCAAAAGACTCCGTTCAGCTGCTGTAGCGAGATATGTCTGTTGATGATTGATCAAGCTGAGCATGCGCTGTACCTGATAGTCCGATGCCCTATTCTCGATGCCGATAGCACCCTGTCCAACCGCATGTAGCATTCCGCCGTTCCCAGAATCTAGGTACTGGGTAATTCGATCGCCGAGGTCAAGCCGGAGGAGTCCAGCAGCTGCCAGAATTAATGCATCGAAGGGTCCTTCTGCAGCATCAAGTTTTGCCAATCGGGTAGGCACATTGCCTCTGACATCTACAACCTTGAGATGCGGGTACTTCAGTGCTATCTGAGCAGTACGACGGATTGATGAGGTCCCTATCACTGAGCCTGCAGGGAGGTCCTGGATGTTGCAGGCCCTCCTGCCGGCTTTGAGAACAAAAGCGTCTCTCGGATCTTCACGGGCCACCACGGCTCCTATTTCACAGCCTGGGGGCAATTGCGTTGGGACGTCTGTAAGCCGTCAGTCTAGTGCCAAAGGCCCAAAGCCCAGAATGCGAGACAGACCTTTGAGTGAATGGACCAGGAAATCCAATTGTCCCTCAACCATGAGAGTCTCGAGTTCATGGGTCCACAAATTCTTCACTGGCATGTCTTTGAAGGGCGTAAGTTTGTCAACGTCTCCGGCCGCAGTGTCTCGAGCCTTGATCGCATAGCTGTTCTCTGGACATGCGGCTGCCAGTGCATTCAACACGATTTCCGCCTGCACGAGCGCCAACTTGGATTTCCTGCTGCCCACATTGAATGTGGCTTTTGAACTCGACTCATCAGAGGTGTCCAGCGCATTCTCTCCTGAGGCCACTACTTGGGTCGCCATTCTTGTTTCTTGTTGCCTATTGGTGTCTGAAGTAATTGACCGGAATTCTCCAGAAAATTGAAAGTTCAAGATACGGCTTGAAGTGGTTAGCGGCTTTCTTGCTATCACGTGATGTGTTAATCACTTCCGCTTGCCGGACCTCGGCTTGCGGTGGTCGATGATGAACATGCATCGGTGCGTCCAGCAACTTCCATAACATGACTTGACGATGCCTTTGCTCCCGAATCAGTAATCCTCCAATCCGAACTTCGATAACCCCAGAGTCCACATAAACACCTGCGGCTCCCCGCCTCCCTCTCCTTCTCGACCATCACTCTTACCGTGACCTATACTATCTATCATGGGCTACACTGCAAAGGCGACGATTCCCCTCATCCCCCTGGCGAAAGACGCCGTTCTTTTGCCAGGAGTCACTCTCCGCATACCGGTATCTAATCGTGCAGACATCCCCCTCCTCCTGTCGTCAGCGTTCCAACGCGCCACCAAGTCTAGAACAGGGACGGCCCAGTTGCCCATAGGCTGCGTACCGCTGACCTCGCCCTTTCTTAGCCCTGATGGCAAAGAATTGCTGGATAGTTCTGCGAAGGAGAGCAGCCGTGACTATGACACTGCCGAAGTAGATCCAGGCAAGGCGAGGAAGCAGGATCTCTACGGATATGGCACGCTGGCAAAGATAATCGGGGTCCAGGGCAATTCCAATGCCGACCCGTATCTGCTGGTGGAGGGTATACAGAGGTTTAAAATCGACAAGATTCGACACGAAAGACCGCATTTCGAGGCCGAAGTCACCTTTTACGAGGATGAAATGCCCGACCTCAACGACGGAGACCTCCGTGCCAGCTTCACCCGATTAAAGCAACGATCACGCGAGCTTCTGACGCTCCTGCGGCTTTCGTCACTTTTCCGACCCGCATCGATGGTGCTATCCCCTCTTGTCGTCCGCCGCTTCGAATTGTTCATTGCAAAGAAAGACCTGTCGCAGGCAGGCCAACTGGCCGACTTCATGACAGACATTGTGGAAGCAAGTTTTGAAGAGAAGTTACGGATACTGAGCACTTTGAATCTGCATGAGAGACTCGAACGTGTGCTAGCTCTCCTTAATAAGCAGATCTCCGGCATTAATGGCAATATCAAAATCACCTCTGTCACCTCCACAACCATCCCGGGTAACCTCCCAATCGATATCAACGACTTGAACCAACAGCAGCGGGAAGCACTAGCCCGGCGGGCAATGTCCGGATTGAATGGTATGTCGCCGCCAGGAGTCCCAGGCATGACCCGGGGCGATGGTGATGAGGACAACGAGGTCAATGAAGTTGACGAACTCCGGAAGAAGGTCAACGAGGCCGGCCTGTCCCCGGAGGCTCATAAGGTCGCAGAGCGTGAACTGCGACGCCTTAAGAAGATGAATCCTGCTAACGCCGAGTACGGGGTCATCCGCACCTACGTCGAGAACCTGGCTGAAATCCCTTGGACAAAAGTGACGGATGACCATCTCGGCGCCGATACTCTTAAGCGAGCTCGCAAGCAACTTGATGACGATCACTATGGCCTTGAGAAAATCAAGAAACGCCTTCTCGAATATCTCGCAGTCCTCAAGCTCAAGCAATCCGTCAATGCCGATGTCGACCAACAGATCGCCCGCCTGACAAAGCAACTCACTCCCAACAACACCGAAGACAGCAAAGACATCGAGCAAATCCCTGACGAGGAGCGTGATGCCGCCACTGCGAAACTCCATATCCTCAAATCCAAGCGCATGGTGGACAAATCTCCCATCTTGCTCTTGGTTGGCCCACCTGGAACAGGCAAAACTTCGCTCGCCAAATCTATCGCTCTATCTTTGGGGAGGAAATTCCACCGTATTTCTCTGGGCGGCGTGCGCGACGAGGCTGAAATCCGCGGCCACAGACGAACTTATGTCGCCGCCATGCCTGGCCTTATTGTCTCTGGATTGAAAAAAGTCGGCGTGGCGAACCCTGTCTTCCTGCTCGATGAGATTGATAAAGTATCCTCTAACAATTTCCACGGAGACCCCTCTGCTGCGATGCTGGAGGTGTTGGATCCAGAGCAGAATCACAGTTTCAACGACCACTACGTGAATATCCCCATTGACCTTAGCAAAGTTCTCTTCATCGCCACAGCAAACTCTCTCGACACCATCCCGGCGCCACTTCTTGACCGAATGGAAACAATACGATTAGCGGGATACACGACAGTCGAGAAACGCCATATTGCCAAACAACACCTCATCCCGAAGCAAATCCGGACAAATGGCCTGGGCGATGGTCAAGTTGTCCTCCCCGACGACGTAGTCGACGCAATCATAACCCAATACACCCGCGAATCAGGGGTCCGAAATCTTGAGCGAGAGATCGGGAGCGTGTGTCGCTTCAAGGCGGTTCAGTTCGCTGATCTGCAGGATGCGAACGACACATCGAAATACAATCCTGTCGTGAAGGTCGAAGAACTTGAAGAAATCCTTGGCATCGAGCGATTCGAAGAAGAGATCGCTGAGAAGGTATCCCGACCCGGCGTTGTGACCGGGCTAGTAGCCTACTCGAGCGGCGGACAGGGCAGTATTCTCTTCATCGAAGTCGCAGATATGCCTGGAAAGGGCCGAGTCCAACTTACGGGCAAGTTGGGCGATGTGCTCAAGGAGAGCGTCGAGGTGGCCCTCAGTTGGGTGAAGGCTCACAGCTATGACCTTGGTCTTACGCACGACAGAGATGAGGATATCATGGAAAAACGCGCGATCCATGTCCATTGCCCCGCTGGAGCCGTGCCTAAAGACGGACCAAGTGCGGGATTGGCGCATACAGTTGCTCTCATCTCACTCTTCAGCGGCAAAACTGTGCCGCCGACGATCGCTATGACTGGCGAAGTGAGTTTGAGGGGCCGCGTGATGCCCGTCGGCGGGATCAAAGAGAAGTTAATCGGCGCACATCGCGCGGGAGTCAAGACCGTGTTGTTGCCTGTAGGGAATAAAAAGGATGTCAAGGATGTACCGGACGAGGTGAAGCGGGAGCTGCGGATTGTACATGTCAAGTAAGTGGTCCCTTACCATCCCCATTTCTGGTGATGATGTGGCATGGAGTACTGACATGTCGTGTTTCTAGGCACGTCTACGAGGCGCTCAGACATATTTGGCCGGATTCAGCGTGGGCAACGGACCGATATATTGCCGAGGTGGAGAGTCGACTGTAGTATACACGATAATGGTTTTGCATGGTGTTCACTGCTGGGGACGAATGATGTTGAGTTGGTCAGGTGGAGCGCCGGATTAAGTTGCTTTGAGCCAACGGTCACTTCTGTAACCTGTGATGTGGGAATGCTTCATGACAGTGATACGAAACATGAGACCATCTTCCCTCGTTCATTTTTACGCCAATGCTTCCGCATTGATATCGATATGTAAGAGGATATTGTACAATATGACCATGCCATTGCCGCTTATAGTGCCGACAGGCACTGTCATACCGACGGCCGCGAGCCTCCCGCCGCCTGCTGTGCGGGCTCGGCCCCCGTGAGCCCACGCATGGCACGCCAATCGTCGGCGAAATTCTGCCATGTGGGCGCCCACCTCGACTTGCCCTTCAGCAGCTGTCGCGCTTGCAAAGCAATGGCTTTTCGGTGTTTCTGGTCCGGGTTGTGCATGCCCCATTCGGACTCCTCGCGGTTCTTGGCCACGATGTTCTTCATCGAGGACCAGTACTCGTTGTGCTCCCAGCTGGTGGGTCAAGTGTTAGTTTTGGGTTTCAGGAAAGTTCTATCAGCCGGCCATGTGGGGGTGAACTTACGCGTCGAGATTCTCGGGCTCTTCAGGGTAGACGAACGGTTTCGCCAGTAGACATGTCATTTTCTTCTTGCTGCCCGGCCGGAACGCCTGTCCGCGCGAGTACATGTCGCGGCCTTCCTTCCGGTCGAGTTTCTGCTGGATGACAACGCTGCGGATGTGCAGGACGTCGACATTGTAGACGTCCTTGAGGTAGGCTTTGAGATCGAGCTTGTTGAAGTGCAGTGGGACGTCGAAGGCGGCGTAGCGGGGACCGAGATGGGGTGTTCGCATGAGGACAACAGAATCTTCGGGGGGCGGGCTGGATGCGTGGAAAATTGTTAGATCATGGTTGCGCCGGTGAAACGAGGTGAGGTGATAGGACGTGACTGGACATGAGAGAGCGACAGCCCGACTTACAAGTAAACTTGCTTCCGCATGCTGAGAGGGACATTGTAGGGGAAGGAGAAGTATTTCGAGGGTTGGAGCAATATGCGTAGAATATTGGACTTATTGAGGTTGACAGATCCCTGCTGGATGAACGTCTTGACATCCTCCGAGAGGGTTCGTAGGTTGGGATGTGCCTCGATGAACTGAGGGAGAGTCTCGCTGTCTAGCTTCCACCATTCCATGTTTATTTTCTCGTTGTCGATCAGCGGTTGCCATGCCTTGGAGCCAGGCCATGTCTGACGCCGTAGTTCATCCTTGTTGACCAAGTTCTTAGCTTGCCAGAAGGGGAGTCCTTTGCTGATTTGGATGCGTCGTTTGGCGTTCCACAGTCGAGGTCCGTCGCCGTCGATGGGGTGGACTCGTTTCGTTCGCAGGACTGGCGGAGTTGTCCTGACGTTGATCTTCGCGCGGACTCGTACGCCGCGAGGCATGATGCGACGGATAAGCTGGAGAGGTCTGCGCCGTCGTCGCTCATGAACATTTCTCAATGTCAAAGGAGCCCTCGAATTAATCCTAGTGCAGCTGGAGTTCGGAGAGCGCGGAGACCGGAAAAACAGTGGTGCCGAAGCTGTGCCAGCCTGGTGCAGCCTCATTAATCGCCTTCCCCGGAGACACGCTCCCGCTGGCCATTATTTTGGTGGATCACCAATTCGTCTCTCACCTATTCCGTAAGCTTCTTGACGCCTGCGGCCAATTTGTCCAGGTACATCGCTCCCCAAGTCCGCAGATCCAGCACTTTGCGCAAAACACTCTTCTGCATCCCAGCCATCTTTCAATTCTTATAATCTCATTCACGACTCGCGTGCTCTCATCGGGTCTCCATTTACCTCTTCACATTTATTGGCCACTGAAGGGCCGGGTGCAAGATGGCGCAGGACGACGAGAAGCCCACCGCGGCAGAGAAGGGCAAGGGCAAGGCAGACGATGTCCCCATGTCTAATGGAGAGAAGAGCGATGCCACGGAAAAGGATGGCAAGAAGGAAGCCGAGACAAAGAAGGCTGGCGAGCCTGTTACGGAGGAGGAACTCAGCGAAGAGGATCAACAACTCAAGAGTGACCTCGAGATGCTGGTTGAGAGATTAAAAGAAGATGATACCTCCCTCTACAAGCCTTCGATCGATGCCATCAAAAACTTCATCAAGACCTCGACCTCCTCCATGACCGCCGTGCCCAAACCCCTCAAGTTCCTCCGCCCTCACTACGATGAAATCGCCGCTCTCTACGACAAATGGCCTGCAGGATCCGACAAAGACTCTCTAGCGGATATGCTGTCAGTGTTGGGCATGACATATGGGGATGAAGAGAAGCTAGAGACCTTAAAATACAGATTGCTCTCAAACAGGTCGGACGACCTGGGGTCTTGGGGTCACGAATACATTAGACATCTCGCGCTTGAGATTGGTCAAGAATACCAGAATCGCCTGACGGACGAGAAGGACGTCGGCGATTTGACGGATCTGGCCTTGTCTTTGGTACCTTACTTCCTCAGCCACAACGCAGAAGCCGACGCTGTGGATCTGCTGAGTGAGCTGGAGATGATCGAGGAGATTCCACGATTCCTTGATGAGAACACATTCGGCCGTGTTTGCCTGTACATGACTAGCATGGTCAACCTGCTCACCTATCCCGACGACATCTCTTTCCTCAAAACCGCCCACGACATCTATGTCAAATACAACAGACTGGCCCAGGCAATGGTCCTTGCAATAAGATTGAATGACCTGGAGCTCATACAGCAGGATTTGGAGTCAACGGACGACGTGGCACTGAAGAAACAGCTCGCTTTCCTGATCGCCCGACAGCGCATATCGTTAGAACTTGGCGGCGACAGCAAGGATGATCAAGAGATTGCTGAGTGTTTAGGTAACACCCAACTACCCAACCACTTCAAGACCTTGGCCAAAGAGCTCAACATTCTGGAGCCCAAGGTGCCCGAGGATATTTACAAGACACATCTGGAGAGCGGTCGTGGCAGTTCGGCAGCGGCGGATTCGGCGAAGCACAACCTGGCCAGCGGGTTCGTCAACGCCTTTGTCAATGCAGGATTTGGCACCGACAAGCTTATGCTGGTAGAAGGCGACCAACGACCTTGGGTATGGAAGACGAAGGATGATGGCATGCTGTCTGCCACGGCCTCACTGGGCATGCTCATGCAATGGGACGTGGAGGGCAGTCTGGACATTATCGACAGATTCCAACAGGCGTCTGAAGACTCCATCAAGGCTGGAGCTTTACTGGCGTATGGTGTGGTCAACTCCGGCGTCAGAATGGAAGGTGACCCAGTCATTTCCCTGCTCAGTGATGACGATGTGCTCAACAGCAACAAGCCCTCCATAAGAGTGGCTGCGATCATGGGTCTGGGATTGTCGTATGCCGGCTCAAATCGAGAAGATTTGCTGGATCATCTGCTGCCCATCCTTGAGGACAATGGCTTGGAGATGCAACTATCTGCAATGGCTGCTGTGTCTCTGGGTATGATCTTCGTGGGATCCTCGAATCACCAGGTCGCCGAGGCCATTGCCACCCAGATGATGGATGAAGTTAGACAGAAGCAGCTCAAAGATAAGTGGGCACGATTCATGGCTTTGGGATTGGCCCTTCTCTACTTTGGCCGGCAAGAGGAGGTCGACGTGATCCTGGATATTCTCAAGGCGGTGGATCATCCCATGTCTTTGCCTACTGCGACCCTGGCCTCAGTCTGTGCCTGGGCAGGTACAGGAGCTGTGCTTAAGCTGCAAGATCTCCTTCACCTGCTCAACGACCACTTGGAAGACAAGGAAGACAATGTTGGCGAGCAGCTGGTACAATCATACTCTGTCCTTGGCCTATCTTTGATCGCCATGGGCGAAGATGTTGGTCAGGAGATGATTCTACGTCAATTTGGCCACCTCATGCACTACGGCGAGGCCAACATCCGGAAGGCGGTACCTCTCGCCATGGGTTTAATCAGTCCCAGCAATCCACAAATGAAGATCTACGACACCCTGTCCCGCTACAGCCACGACAATGACAATGATGTTGCCGTCAACGCCATTTTCGCCATGGGTCTGGTCGGAGCTGGTACGAACAACGCTCGTTTGGCACAACTGCTGAGACAGCTAGCCAGCTACTACCACCGGGATCAGAATTCGTTATTCATGGTTCGAATTGCTCAGGGTCTTCTCCACATGGGCAAAGGCACCATGTCTCTCAGCCCTTTCCACACGGACCGACAGGTCTTGTCTAGAGTCGCAGCGGCAGGTCTTCTGACTGTGCTTGTCTCTCTCATCGATGCAAAACAGTTCATCCTCGGGGACGCGCATTACCTGCTCTACTTTTTGGTCACGGCCATGTACCCAAGATTCTTGGTTACTCTCGATGAAGACTTGAAGCCACTAACTGTGAATGTACGAGTCGGTCAAGCTGTCGATGTTGTGGGTCAAGCTGGTCGACCAAGAACAATTACCGGTTGGCAGACTCAGAGTACGCCCGTGTTGTTGGCGTATGGAGAGCGAGCGGAATTGGAGGATGAGGAATACATCTGTTTGAGCAGCACCCTCGAGGGTCTGGTCATTCTACGCAAGGTCAGTACATAATCTTCTCTCTCGGAAAGGTCCATTGTTCTAACAAGCTCGTAGAATCCGGAGTGGGAGTCTACAAAGTAAGGGCGGCATCGGGATAAAGAAATCATCGTCTTCGCATCCGCGTCGGTCGGTCGCGTGCGAATGCCGGGTCAAGCAGCAAACCGTACCTGTACCATAGATGATAGATCGCCAGGGAACTCGCCAGTGTTCCTTGAGAGGGAAATCGCAATAATGCATTTGGACCCGTAACTCGCTCGCTGAGCAATGCTTGTGTGAGGAGTAGACATGCTATTGGAGCAACTTATGGTGCTCCGTACGCGCTTTCGAAGTGGTCAACAGAGTACGAGGTACAGATATCCTAACCATCTCTGCAAGACAACCGTGGAAACCTCAGCTGGAGATTTTATATCAAGCACGGAGTACTATACAGAGAGATGGACAGATCTCGTACATTGTTTCCCTGTCCGTGGGTATTTCATTCAAATAATATATATCGGCTTCCTTACTTTGTATTGGCTTCGCTTCGTTCCAACGCCGTCTCGTGTCCCAACGAATGATACGTGAGCAAGCGGCGGTCAATGTGACGAGACTCTCAGCGCGTCTCCCGAGTATCGACCACTTTGGTGGCCAGGCAGGGCTAGGACTCCACATGCCACACAATCAATCTTGCGGGATAGTCGAAGCGTCTTCTTGGTACAGGATGTCCCTGAAATACCTCACAGAGCAATGTAGGTGCAACGGGTGAGGTAGGTATTGAGAGAGGGGTCGTGTGCGCCGCCGTACGCAGTACCGCCACCTTAGGCGCCACGAGGCTCGCGAGTTCAGGGGGGTGAGACCAACCCGGTGCCCCCGGTGCCCCCAGTGCCCCTAATCTAGCGGGTCTGGGTAGGATATCGAGGATATGTAGAAGACAAGCTACAGATGACTTTTGCGTGGTTTGCGTCCTGCAACAATACTTGACTATTTACCTAAGATCAACCCTCGACCAAGGCTGAGTGGTAGAGATACTGGTTGATGGCACTCGGATACTCTAACAGCAACTGTTGACATGTTGGTTTTGCATTCAGCCACTGGTGTGGTCTCGACCAACGAAGCGGCAATACCAATCAAGAGTTTAGTCATTCTTAGGACAATCCCACAACCACCACCACCGCAGGAGCCAAATGAGTAGAATGTGCCTTCCATGCAACCATATGCAGCAACATTTTGAGGCTTAACACAACGACCCCCGCCACTGAAGAGGTCGACTGTGCGGCTACTTTGTCTGCTTGAAATGTAGCTTGACGACCTCGGCACCCTTCACAATCACATCATCGCCTCCTTGTCTCTGGATCCGCTGGGTCAATGTCTCGGAACGCGGATCGTAGAATGGCTTCTCGCCGAAGATCGCGGTACGCTTGCCCTCCCTCTGGGTTGTATCGTAACCACCGGGCAACGCCCTGTGCGCCACAATCCGGTTGTCCCAGTATGCCACGCTCCCGGGTTCCCACTTCCACCGGACGGAGAGGTCATCTGCCGCGTGCAGATGCTCTCGTAGGAAGTTGAGAGTATGGACGCTCTCCTGGCCCTTGAGTTCCGCGATGTGGACAACGAATAGCGGGTTGTAAAAAAGAGACTTCAAATTCGTGACGGGATGTGTGCGGACCTGGGGCCGGCGTCAACGAGACGGCTTCACT
The DNA here is from genome assembly GCA_000835435.1 of Phialophora macrospora. NCBI lineage: Eukaryota > Fungi > Ascomycota > Eurotiomycetes > Chaetothyriales > Herpotrichiellaceae > Phialophora > Phialophora macrospora. The sequence goes on from KN846961.1 coordinate 2,961,234, forward strand.
GCAGGGAAACATGTCATTCAACTCACCAATGGATGTTGGCGCCGGACTGGAGGACGTAGTGGCTGGCCGCCCCCATTAATCGAATTCACAAAAATCGCCTCAGAACTGTGAACTCCATGGAGGCCCTCGAAAAGTTGCTGGAACGTCGAGCTTAATTTATCAAATAGGGCCGTCTGACTCGTGAAGATGGTATCGCCACCATATTCCGGTGTTTTCAGCATTCGGAGCATCGTGTATGCCGGGGGGTTGACTTCGTGAGAATCGTCGGCGTGATATTCTCCCGCAAAATCTGCATATGCTCGAATGTCACTGGAAGCGTTAGTTGACATCTTCTCGCTACAGAGTAGATGCTATACTTGTCCCGTCCGATGATGGTGACATGTCGAGGATCAACCTGGTTGGGATCGCGGTTTTGCTAGACTTTGTTCGAATCAGAAGCACGGGCAAGACTCGGTCGCCAACTCACAATTCCGTAATACTTCGCAAATTCGTGCTGTCCCTCGGTGGTAAGGTCTTGATCTCTGAAGAAGACGACTCCTCGCTCGGCCACTAACAGGGCCAATTCATCCTTCTGAGCGTCGTTGAGTTGACTCAGCTGAACGCCAACAAGTTCGGTGCCGATATAGGGTGTCAGATGCCGAACCTGTTTCGCCGCGCTGAACAGTGCTTTCTTCTCTGGGTCGGCGAAAAGGGCGCGATCTTTCGGAGGCTGAAATTCCTTGTTATCGGGGTCTGGCGGCCTGTAGGCAAGCACCTGCTCGGTAATTCCGGTGTGGCTAATACTCATCGCGAATTGCTATCTGTTCCGACCCTGTTGGTGATAGTAGATGTCGGAAGAGGAAGATAACACTGCTTGACTTATACCAGGCCATCAATGGGAACAGTGACTCATTGATACTCGGAGAAAGCCGTCAGGTTTGTCATCCCATCATATTCTTTCGAGGTGCATCGTCACCTATACGCGTGGTTATAAGGGCCACGATCAGCTGCATACCCCGTTGGCTCACTTGACCAAGCCCGGGCCTCGACGAACATACCCGAACCTCTGCGACCAAGACCTTGAGATGTTGACCAGTGTCCCTGACCGAGAAGTAAGGCTTGGGCGAATGAGATATCTCGCAATCGTGCCGATGTTGACGTGCTATCTCTCAGATACGTGGTGAGTGGGTCACCCAGCTCATGCTGCCATCTTTCATTGGATGCATGCCGACGACCATGGGGGAGGTCTCATTCGCTTCCCCCGCCTAATCCTTATCTGGGCAACAACTGCAGTTATTCGTGCCACTTGATGCTGAGAGCTCATGCAGGAGGAGTGATCAAAGGGAGGGATTTACATCGCAGGCACCGTGATTGGTAACAACAATCAAGAAGTCTAGAGGAAGACCTATCACCAAGCCTTGTACATGCCGCTTGGGCCGCCTTGAGGTTCCATGAGCGCGGGATGCGTGCAGCTCTTACCTCTATCGCTGTTCATGGCGACTAGGGCATGGGCGTACTCGGGCTGCCAGATAAGCACCAAACAATGCAAGGTCGCCGCTGTCGCCATCTGTGGAAGCAAGACGTGCTCTGCTTTTGCTGCGTGCAAGTCCTTGAGGGATACACCTGCTATCTCTGGCGCATGCTCAACGTCATATATAAGTCGGCTAGAAACGACGCTCTGAATTGACTGGCTTTCAGATTGTCTCAGGAGGCACCCTTGCAATTCGCGACCGACAATGTCTTCACTGCCTGTCCCACCCCCTTTGCCTGACCACGGGCTCGCTGTGGAAGAGTCTAAGACCGCTGGTGTGGCTTTGGATGGAGACGACCGCACGTCGTCGGATGAAGACAGCAACATTGATCTCCGGAAGGAGATCTATGATACCAGCGCTATTGACCCCATACTAGCCAGAAAGATGGCCTTGACCAATAACGCGATCGACGAAATCGGGATGACGCCGTGGCAGTGGAAGCTCTTCTGCCTCAATGGGTTCGGATACGCGGTGGACTCGGTGAGGCTCTAGAGAATATGCAAGGTTTGTTGTGACTGACAAAAGGACTTTTTCCAGCTGCTCATCGTCTGCCAATCGATCGCGCAGCCAGCTGTGACCCAGGAATTCGGTAATCCAAGCAAACACATTGCTGGCGTGGCACTGGCTTCCCAGGTCGGCTTGTTAGTCGGAGCGGCCTTCTGGGGTTTCAGCGCGGATATCATTGGCCGTCGAACAGCATTCAACAGCAGCCTGTTCATCTGTGCCGTGTTTGTGCTGATAGCTGGTGCCATGCCCAACTATATCTCCTTTTGTGCCATGTAAGCCGTCTCTCATCCGTCTGCCTCGTTAGCACATACTGATCCATGCGCAAGGGTTGCCATTTACTCGGCTGGTGCAGGTGGCAACTATATCCTGGATGCGACCAACCTGATCGAGTTCCTCCCGGCAAGCCATTACTGGCTGGTGACATTCATGGCAGTGTGGTGGGCCGTCGGATACATGATCACGGGCTTTCTCGCTTGGGGTTATATGAGCAATTATTCCTGTGACCCTGATGCGACCGTCGCCGAATGCACCTGGGGAGATAACTGGGGTTGGCGGTACCTTCACTTTACCTGTGGTGCTCTCGTCCTGGTCGCCGCCTCTCTCCGGGTCCTCCTTATCCGCATGCCACAGACGCCCAAATGGCTCATCTCACAGAACCGAGACGAGGAGGTCATGACCATCCTGGCCACGATCTCCCAAAAGTACAACCGTTCTCTCTCGCTGACGCTAGAGAAACTCCAAGCCCAAGGCCGGGTGCTGCATACCGAGAAGAGCGTGTTCTCTGCGCTCCGGCTCAGACAGCACTTTTCACAGCTCTTCAAGACCAAGCGGCTCGCTTATTCGACAGTCATGATCATCCTCAATTGGACCGTTATTGGGACCGTCAGTCCACTCTTTAGCATTTTCCTTCCATATTACCTGAGGTCGCGAGGGGCAGATACCGGCTCGAGCAGTAACTGTAAGTCCAGAGGACATCCATTCCCACCTCCAATGGTAAGGCAGCTGACGTCGAGCCACCACAGATACCCTCTGGCGTAACTATGCACTCAATCAGCTGGCTGGCCTATTCGGGCCGATCATTGCAGCCGCTCTCGTGGAGCTACGCTGGTTCGGACGCCGCGGAACATTGGCAACGGGGGCCGCGATCACGACAGCGTTGCAATTTGGGTATACTCAGATCAAGACACCGGCACAGAACGTTGGCGTATCCTGCGCTATCTCAGCGGCCAGCAACATCTATTATGGGACCATCTACGCGTATACACCAGAGATCCTGCCAGCTGCGCACAGAGCCACAGGCTATGCCATTTGCGTCGTTTTGAACAGAGTTGGGGGCATTGCCGGTGTCTTGGTCGGATCATACGCCAATGTCGAGACAACGGCCCCGTTGTTCATCTGCGGCGCGCTCTTCGGGACTCTGGTTGTGCTGAGTCTTCTGCTGCCGTTTGAGACATATGGAAGGAGGACTGTCTAGCTGCCCAAGGAATGCCCCATGACAACGATGGGCAGTAACGGTGTCCACTGATGAGAAGACCGATCAAGTGGTGTGCAAATGACCAATGCCTTACTTTACTCTCAGATTCAATTCACTTCGGCGTTTCGCGCGCCTCGTGCTAGAAGCTCCAGTCGCGCGTAGGATTGCGTCATCGGCCATTGGCCAACACAATCACCGAGACAATGCAATGCGATGCAACTCCCGACAACACATCGCTGTACGACTTGTCTACACAATAACATACTGTCTACCAGGCCCGGCACTTTATGACTATTGGAAATGATATCGCACCGGTGATGTCAAACCCTCCGCCATGAGCCCGCAATCCTTATCTAGGCTTTATCCTTAAACCTCTCCCAAGCAGGAGGCCGATCAATTGCCGCTTCGCGTGGCTAGGCAACGAAATGGCACCCCCGAATACTGGTATCCATGCCCTGGACTTTGACGCCAACCGAAGACGAAGGCGACGCTCGTCAGGCAGCTCACGCCCGAGACCTGGAGATGACGACTTCGACTTCATGGGCCAAGTCGCTGAAGAGATCATTGAGCGGGATCGCATCAGGATGCGCAGGGAGGTTATAAGAGTCTTGAGCTTCGCCTCCGCCGTGCTCAGCTGGTACGAGATGCACGACCTTCGCTGGCTGTTTCAGAAGCTGATGAATGATTACCTCGCAGTCTATGTGCAGGCTCGATCGCCTCCTTTTCCCTCTATGGCGCTCGATTTCTTCAAGACCTGCATTACACCCAATTCCGGGTCAACATCGTGTCAATCTCAGCCGAGCTGGGCTTGTACCTCGTGGTCCCATTATTCGGCTACATATGCGATCGCTACTCGCCTCCGCCTCTGTCTTTTCTCTCCTCCATCCTCTTCGGCACCGGCTACTTTCTGGCAGCATATACATACAAATCAGGTCCGCCCCCTGATGCCGCGAGCCATCCAGGAAATGGATGGCCTTTTGGTGTCATGGTACTTGCCTTCGTCTTGATTGGCGCGGGCACTTGCTCCATGTACCTCTCCGCCGTGGCAACATGCGCGAAGAACTTTGCCAACGCGAAATACAGGGGTTTCATGCTTGCAGTGCCCATTGCAGCATTTGGATTGAGCGGGATGTGGGAATCTCAGGTTGGAGCGCATCTGCTATACGAGAAGCTTCCCAACGGTCACAAGGGAGAAGTCGACGTGTTCAAGTACTTCATATTCCTCGCCGGTACTTTGATTGGAGTTGGTCTTCTAGGCACCCTGGGGTTGCAAATTGTAGATGAGGAGGAACTTATCGAGCATGGGGTCGAGAACCTCGAGCGGAGTGGTTTACTGGACGAAAGCGAATTCTATCGTGACACATCCCGCGCCCCAACGCCAATCCACTACGGCACCATTGATAGCGACGAGGAAGACAGCGACCACTCCGGAGACAACACAGACGACGACGATCTCGACTCACAAGCCGACCGGCTCCTCTCCGAGTCTCAACTCATCAAGACACGAGAAGAGACGCGGCGCCTTCGCCGGAAGAAGTACTGGCTCCTCAATCACGCGACCCACGCCTTTCTCACCGACCGAACAATGTGGCTTCTGGCCGTGGGATTCTTCCTTGTAACCGGTCCAGGCGAAGCGTACATCAATAACCTGGGTACGATAATCCCGACATTGACACCGCAGGATTACAACCTTGTCGACAGCGACGGGAACATCATCGCCCCACCAGCAGGACAAGCAAGCACTCACGTCTCCATCATCGCGTTAGCATCAACCTTCGCTCGCTTATTCACAGGCACGTTATCCGACCTGTTTGCACCGCCGTCAAACCCCGACTCTCCACCCAGCGCCAGGTTCCACTTCTCCCGCCTCTCGCTCCTCATCCCCTCTGCATTCCTCCTTCTCCTCTGCTTCTTGAACCTGGGCATCCGATCCTTGGTGTCGGCTCATCCGAGCTTATTCCTCCTCTCATCCGCACTTCTCGGCCTCGGCTACGGCGCGTGCTTCTCCCTTGTCCCCATCATCATCTCGGTGGTGTGGGGCGTCGAGAACTTCGCGACAAACTGGGGCGTCGTGGCCATGATGCCCGCCGGTGGAGCCGCGGTTTGGAGCGTCGTGTATTCAGTCGCCTACTCTAGTGCGTCGAACAAAGAGGCAGACACGGCGGAGGGAGAATGTCATGGATACTTGTGCTTCGGATTATGGGCGTGGGGCTGTGCGGCAAGCGTCACCCTCGCGATCTGTTGCTGGATCGTGGCGTGGAGGGTGTGGAAGGCACGGAGGGTGGTCGTCTAGCGCGCGGCCAACCGAGCTGAACCGCGGGAGCACCAACAACTATGGAGGCGACGCTATACGCACACACCGAGGCCGAACCGGAGCATTCAAATCGACGTGAACGTTTCGGTGACGCTGCTCGGAGACTCGGAGCAACAAGCTGGGCCAGCAACGCCAGAGAGCGTTGAAGAAGGGTCCACCGCCCGGTCTGAAGCTCAAGGTCGGAACGAAGCTCGCGACCAGGATGCCAGACGTGTGGAGCCCTGCGATGTGCGCGTTCGGATCCGATGAGATTCCCTCTGGATCTGTAATCCATGGACCCAGCTACAAAGTATACATTGATTGAACATCGGGTGCTGAGTCCTACGTATCCTGTACTCGTACTAGCATAGCGTAGCATAGCCAGTACCTCGTACATATCATACACATATCATTGCATGACTTGATTCCATACCGGATTAGTGTCGAGTACGAGGGAGGTATCGAAGGTTAATATCACGGCCCTTTATGCGCCTGACTTGTGTCCCCCCCACCTGCATCGACTACAGACAGTATATAGTCCAGTGTGTACCAACGTGGAATGTACACAGGACGTAGGTTGCACCAGTATGTACTCGTCCAGTACGGAGTGCATGGTACAGGATCCCAATCGCCCCTTCATCTCGTTCCCTCCCGCCACCGAAACGCACATGCACACCCAGTCGTCGCGCTATGCATTCAAGTACCACTCGGTCTTCAGTTCTCTTGCAAAACACAAACAAAATAACCTGACTTGCTGAACCCCATCCAGATGCTCTATCTCTGGCCCTCGGCAATGGATGGAATTGTGGGTATCTCTGTCGTTTCCATGTCCATGTTTGCCTTCCCTCTGCATTTGCCGTCTCCTTTGCCCTTTCGTCGTCTTCGGGGCCTGCCTTATTACGAGTTTCCCGCGAGGCATTCATTACACGTTGCATGTCCTTCAAATCACTTCAACGCTTGATGGTCCAAGTTTGAATCCCCCTAAGCCCCCCAACGCCATGCATCTATGAATACAAACAGGTGAACTTAAACAAGATCCCAAGCTGCAACGCCAGTAAATCCCATTCCAACCCTTCCTTTCCCTTCGCGAAACTCTCTGACTGTGAGCCCTCGGCAGTCCTGCCTGGTGCCAAAACTCGTAATCGCAAAAAGGGTGAGTGTCTGCCCGGGTGCGCCCAAGTCGCAGGCAGGGATGTCAGCGTACCATAAATCGCCGCCTTGCCCAGCAGGGCCGGCATAATACTCCAGAGGGACGAGATCCTTATTCCGCCCGTCGACGCCGCCGACTTGGACAACGAAAACCGGGGGCGGGCCCTTCCGTGTGTGGTGTTCGAGGGTCCAATGCGCACACAGCAATCCAAATTGAAAGCGAACGTTCCCGGGCTGCCGAACGTTGATCTTCCGCGCTCTCGGGCAGACCGTTTTTTCGCCGATGGAGTAATCCTCTTTTGCGTTGGTGAAGATCGTAGGTCCCTCGACCATATCTGGCCAACTAGCAGGGTCAATCACGATGTACTCCTCCCAGCTCATACGTCGACCGCCCGGCAGGAAGAAGTGATCCTTGTTGCCTGGGAAGTGCTTGATTCCGAACTCCTCATTCGACATGGTGAAGCATTCAGAATGAAATTTCTTGACATAAGGCTGGCCTGGACCCTGAACGTGACCTGCTCCCCAACACGCGTCGATGAGCTTCCATTCGCCATCGTCGATCCTGACGGCATTCCATGCGTGGCCTGCATTGTAAGGTGGAAGTGGCGAGCCAGGGGCAAGAGAGCTGAAGCCGTAGCCTTTGCCGTGGCCCGAAATAACGACTGATTCGAGGCCCGCGTAGGTGGCCAGATTCGTGAACAGGGCTGCATAGCCTTCACAAACCGCCAGTCCGCTTTGCAGAGTGGATTGTGGCGTAGAGCCTCTTACATTATTGTTGAAGAAGCTGACAACATCGTAAGCAATATTATGGTGCAGCCAAGAAAAGATCGCTCGAGCTTTGTCCGTCGGCGACGGGAATGGCGCGGTCAACTGTTGGGCCAATGTCTGAAGAGAAGTGACCTGGGTTCTGGGGAATAGGGTGGCTTGGTGATCGGGACCTGAAAAATCTCGACAGACCAGACAGACATCGACGGCTGGCGACAAACTACCATTGGATGAAGGCGTGGCAAACTTGGGTTTCGACGCCTGTATCGCCGAGAGATCTGGTCGCGACGAAACCGGAACGGGAGGGGGAGCTGGCTGACTGTGCGTCTGCTGAGTGACCACAGACTCCTGTGTTGCGACTGGTACATTTTCCCTCGATTGAAACGGTAACGAGGGTAGTCGAATAGGTAAAGATACAGGCAACCGGACCGAAGACTGCGCGGGTTCCACAACCGCCACAGGTTGCTGAGCAGGCTGTTGTTCTTTAGAAGCATTGTAGCCGAAAGCAGCCTTCTTCGCCCTTTCTATCGACTCGGCCGAAGGCATAGGGGGCATTTTCCGTACCGGAGCATCGGTAGAAGGCTCTCGCTGAGAAGTCTCATGTTTCGCTGAAGGACGCCTCGGGGGAAGAGAGGGTCGGGGTGGCGGAGCAGGTCTGGCTTTTTGGGTCACGGGCGGCGTGACCACAGCGGTCCCCGAGTGAGCTCGATTCAGGTAGCTGGATTGCTCGTCCGACTTTCTTGTAGCAGCTGGCGGGTTGGTGTTTCGAGGCGGCAGAGCGGGCAACTGGCATTCCCCCCATGCTGGCGCTTTGACTCGGTTGAGCGAGTCTGTCGACTTGGTCCGGGTGGTAGACGCCTTTGTGGAGGATGTGTCACCTGTCCCACTTGTACCACTTGAAACGGTCGATGCCACTGAAACCCTCCTCTGTTCTTCCAGTGGCGGATTGCGACTAGGCAGTGGCGGAGGCTGCTTTTTGGCGGGAGGTGGAGGAGGAGCAGGCAGGTTGCCCGGCCGTGAGTCTAGGACTGAGCCATTGACTTTTTCGGGCGGGACGTTGACAGAGTACTGCTTGAGCACCACGGGACGCCGTGGGGCAACAGGAGGAGGGTGAGAGGAGGGCCGGGGCGGCTCGCCAGGAATGCGGCCAATGTGGGCGGCGTTCAGTGCTTGGATGCGTTCCTTCAGGGACAGAGGTTGTGGATCTTCGGCCATGGCTGGTGGTGAAATCAGACGAAATGAAATGCTGGAGCCTAAAAGAGGGTGAGGAAAGCACAAAGGAAAGTCGTCATCATCTCACGAGGCCATGTTGAACAGATGATGAGCGACAGCTGAGGGACGGTTGACGCATGCGACACAAAACACGAAACACGCGGCGTTACGCAAGTCGATGATTGGCAAAAGGGGCAGAAGCGGAAAATCACCGCCAGCTCACCAGCCACAACGTTGTGCCGTCGCTCGGTCGCAGAATTCCAGAATATCTCGAGACTGTTTGTTCAAAGACTACATCCCGTGTGCCTATGGCTCTGCGATTCACATTTCCTCCTTCGGCCGGACGTGCGGGACGTCGTCGCCAAACACGACACCCGCCGTTTCCATCTGGACTCGCTGTGCTGCCAAAGCATTGATCCACTGTCCGAGCCTCCATCCTGCTTTGGCGACCTGCTCTTCGACTATCGAGACAGCACCTTCATAGTATTCCTTCGACAGGTCCTCAGGTCCTTGCCAATCCCACTCACAACACTCCTCGCAAGGATCTGGCCCAGTGTTGATGCCGACGTCCTTGAGTACATAGCTGCACACGTACCCGTTTGCTTCGGACGCCCATTTCAGCGCACACTTCTGTGCTTTACTAATGTCTGTGCACTCCCCGGAAAGGTCAAAGTCGCCTCCATCGATTTTTTCTTTCAGCTCCTGAGCCCATTCCAATGAGAGTCTCTTGTCGTACACATTATCAGGGTCACTGCCACTGGGTTTCTTGTAATTTCGAAGTTTTTGGATGATGAGCTTGTCCCAAACTTGATGCAGATCTTCCTCCCTGGACCCGGTTTTGCCCCATTGCACCATGAGTCTTGTGCCGCCTCGGCACTTCTGCTCGGTGTGCAAGGGTTGAGTGATGTCTCCAAGGAAATGGAGGAGGAACTTCAAGGCGGCACTCTGGTCTTTTGTGCTCAACCTGGGATTGTTGACTTGCTTGGTCTAACCGCCATGGTAGACTGATTAGCTGGAGATTCAGACTTTCGCAGTTCAATTTGGAGATTCTCACCAAGTTTGCGATGGCACCAACGACACAGTTCTTTGCAGAGTGGCAATCGGCGGTGAAGTTCACTTTGCACTTCAAAGGCGGTTCATCTTTGGCATCAATGTAATGCCATGGTTTCGACCAAGGCATTTTATTCTGGGTACCAAAGCTGTCCGCCCAGACGGCGCCGTCTGAAATGTCAAAAGCATCATTAGGTTGCACGAGCTTGTTGAACAGGTCCTCGGCCTCGGTGGTGAAGTACATCTGCGAAAGATAGCCTACTGTCCGGTGACCATGCTCGCCCCAAGCGAGTACCTGGCAAGCGGGTAGCGAGACAAGGAAAAGAAACTTTGCAACTGAGCCCATCTTGCAGGGGGATCTGAGATTCTTTCTCAAAGGAGATCATAAGACGTGCGCATAGACGCCAGGGTTTATTGCAATGGAGCAGGTGCTCAATAAGTAGCAAACAGGGCTGATACAGCCGAGGTCAACGAAGAGCGACAGCTGAACATGGATCCACGAGGCGCCTGCGTTCCTAGAAGCCGTTGCGTTTGTGTGCGAGGGCCCGTGCCAGCGTCCGTGTTGCACATTGGGCCATGGGAGACCGCTGGCGGTCAAAGTCATACAGCAGATACGAGGAAATTGCCTGTTCGGCAATGTGGCTTTTTGAAATCGTGCGTGTTTTCACCACGACGGTGCAAGGTCGTGTAACAAGGCTGAGCTCGTTGGCGAATCAAGAGCCCGATGCCCCTGCTGGATTTGTCCAGGATGGCATTTTGTTCGTATCGAACCCCGCAAACAATGGGTTATCAGTAGTCCAGCACTTCAAGATCGGGCCTAGAATCTGGAAATCAGTGCTCAGATCCAAACTCCGAGCTCTCGTTTCAGCTCAGTCTTGCTCGATTGCTTGAGAACAGACTTATCCTACTGCTGGGTGACTTGCTGCCTCTAGTCCGCACCAGTCTAGTTCAACTGCCCGCACATTTGATGTGAATTGAGCTGCTCAGGCCAGCCGGGTACTTTTTCTTTGGTTGCTTGGTGGAGCTGAACAACCTTTTGAACACGAGATCACGAGAAAGCTGTCACACAAGGCTCGGCATGCACAGGGCCGTGCCAATCAGGTTTTATGTTAGTACAGCCAGCAGCTGGGTGATTTCGATCTTGTATCAGTTGTGAACAGCGTCATTTGGGTGTTCCGGTGGCTTTGGATCTGTTCTCGCTCGGCATCGAGGTTAACGGAACGAAAACTGTGCAATAGACAGTGACGGTCGAGTGATGGGATTTAAAGAAACGGCCGCCCGACGCCAAGACTTCAAGAGAATTCTCAGCTGCAGGGAGAAAGGTGAAAGACGACGCAGGTCGACGACTTCCAAACATGCTTGTCCCAATCGGTATGCTTTGCTAATTACCCCTGCGTGGGCACAGCGCCTCGAGGCTTGTAACGCTGCTGCTCAAAACCAAGATGCGGACAGGTCCAAAAGCGGAATCAAAAGAATAATTCCCATGACGCCAGCTTCGTCTCGCCGTACTCGCTACTCCGTACAATATTCGTAGCAAGCGAGGCTGACCTCCTTAACACGAGCTGAATGGGTTGGAGAAGAATACGAGATCGAGAAGCAAAGGATGGATGGACACGACGGATTACCCCAAAGTGGGGTCGATGGAAGAGTGTGAAGACTCAGCCACATACTGTACCGTAGTACGGCGGAGTGTGTCACACGGAACGAAAGTCGAAGCGGAAGCGGCCCCTGCCCCACGAGGAGACCCTCTGCCATCTGCCGAGAGACACATCGAGAACGTGGAGTAAATAAATCATGTGCGTGTGTTAGGTTTAGTCAGTAAGGGTACTTACATAGAAGTGTGAGGGCTGTCGAGGATATCCATACCTTACATCCACACCTCGAGCATGGAACACACGTACACAGTCTGATTACCGGCTTGTAAGACATCAACCAGGCTCGACTGGCTTCCGCCTACCAAGTAACCAGTTCGTCTGCTACCTTGGTCTGGATTTTTGACCTTGACATTTGGCCTCGCTTTGCTCTCGAGCCCGACCTTAATCTCCATCCCGATAGATATACCGGCGACCCCAAAATCCGTTCCAGCCAGCACCGAATCCAACCATGGCCTTCCACTCGGTCTGCCTCATCGGCGCCTCTGGCAATCTCGGCACCCTCATCCTCAAACACCTGCTCGCCTCGCCGCAACAATTCCAGGTCAAGATCCTGTCGCGGGAATCCTCGACCGCCACCTTCCCAGAGTCCATCCCCGTGACGCGCATCCCGGACGACTACCCGGTCGAGCAACTCACGCAGGCCTTCCGCGGCGTGGATGTGGTCGTGGCCGCCGTCTCGATGCTCGGCATGGGCGAGCAGTATAAATTCATCGACGCGTGCCTGGCGGCCAAGGTGAAGCGGTACTTCCCCACGGAATTCGGCCTGGACGACCTGCCGGACTGGCTGCTGCAGTTGCGCGAGATGTTCAAGATCAAGCACGACGTGCGCGACTACCTGATCGCCAAGGAAGGCACGGGCCTCGAGTGGACGAGCGTCTGCTGCAATGCCTTCTTCGAGATGGGCGTCGCGTCCGGGTTCTTCCAGCTGCATTGGAAGGACAAGACGGCCGTGCTGCTCGATGGCGGCGAGGCCAAGTTCGTGGCCACGACGCTGGACACGGTCGCGATTGCCGTCGTCCGGGCGATCGAGAGGCCCGAGGTGTCGAGGAACAGGATCCTGCTCGTCCAGGACTTTCAAACGAGTCAGCGCCAGATTCTGGATGCCGTGCAGGAGAGGGTGCCCGGGTGGGTGGTTGAGAATGTGGAGAGTGGGCCGTGGTTGGAAAGTGGCAAGGAGGCCGTCAGGAAGGGGGATAATAGTCAGTTGCCCAAGTTGACGTTCGGAACCTTCGCCCGGGGCAATCAGTATGAGGGCCGGCCGGAATACGCGAACGACGTCTTGGAGCTCCCGACCAAGTCGTTCCCCGAAGCCATGGACATGTTCTGGAAGGAATACAAAGACCTAGCGAATGCCTAGGCCAGTATAGAGACTGGCGGAGCGTGCTGGGGTCTGAATTTCATCGTCCGCTGTGGTGTACAGTGTATTACAGAGCTTGGTATATACAGGCGAGGCCGACTGGCTGGCAGTTGCCGTCGACCGTCACTCGAACAACCCGCAAGAACAGGTTGGGGTGCGATCATCGTAGGGCTTTCCACACGCATAACAGAATTCCCGACCGCACCGGCATGTCATGTGGTTGCACCCGTCGTTCTTCTCTACGAGCTGTCCGCAAGGGCAAAACTTCCATTTCGACTGCTCGATCAGACGCTTGAGCTTCGCGTCTTGCCTGCACACGCCGCCGTGGTCCTTCTTCTTGCACAGCATACACATGGCCCTCTTGCAGAACGGACACCTGGCAAAGTCGTCTCGAATGAACCGTCGTGGAATGTAGACGAGGCAATCCTCCCAAGGACAGTAGGTCGGGTTTGGCTCATGACGCTCCTGCAGCCACAGGCGATAGGCGTCCATAAACTCATCCTTGAAACCACAACGTTGCTGGATCACCTTGATCGGGACACTTTGGCCGCAGCAGGTCAGGTCGCTGCCGGAGTTGAAGCTGCTGATAACGCCGTCTGCAACGCGTCCGTGTCAGCCAAAATGAGAACGCTCGACAGACAGGACAAGGAGAGCCAAGCCTTACCACCAAGGCACTCGTCACAAAATGAATGCCTGCATTTCAGATTGGCTGTGTCGACTCGGAAGAAAGGTTCGAGACAGGACGAACAGTCGACGATGTCAAAAGGAGAGTCCCCTGCAAGTTTCTTTGCGGACTCGACGTTCAACTTGGCCTTAGCACGGAGAGCCAAATCCCGCAAGATCTCAGCTCTGTCGACGGGCTCTGGTTCTGACACATCGTCACTCTGCTGGCTTTTCGGCTGTAAAGACTGGTAGATAGATTCGAACTCCTCAATAGCATCGAACAGGCAGACGGTCTCGGGATAATGGACGGCGCGGATACAAGCTCCCAGATAGACGGCAAACTGCTGCACCTCTGGTTTCAAGCTCTCTACCAAATCGTCCACTCCAAGCATTTCAGGTGGGGATTGAGGATAATCGTCAAAGACTCGAAGGAGAAACGAGAAACCGAAAGTCGGCAGCTTAAGTGATAGTGTCGTATGGTGATCATCGGAGAAGCTTGCGACGAGGAGCCCGTCCCCGTAGATAGCATTGAGGGCGGAGACCTCGTCGGCCAGGGCAGCGTTGTGGATCAACATGGTCGGGTGCGGAATCAGCGATGAGGAGGGGAGAATTGAATGGTGAAGTTCTATCCAGGTGAGTTAGGTGGGAGAAGGTGACTTTAAAGGTGACAACTAATATAAAAGTCGCTTCTTTGCGCACTTCAAAGACATATCTCGGAAGGATTCACGATGGCGCGCCGGGGAGAGTCTCTCAGTAGCCAGTGGTCACTGCGCCTGCACCGGCGCCATGCCGACCGGTGAGCTGGTGGCTTAGCTACCGATTAGTGTTACCAATGAGTCACCGTCAGTGAAGGAAGCAAAGAGTGATTCATTCTGGCGCCGAAGGAGCGTTGTGGCCGAGATCTGCGCGACGCCAATTCCAGATCAGGCGACCGGTGCTCCCGCCGGACTGGGCTGTTGGCTGTTGCTCTGAGAAGAATGAATGAAGCATCTCGTGGAGGAGGTGGGGAAGCCAAGAAACCGCAGGGGAGCACAGGAGACGGGGGCCGATCATTGGCTCTTGATTCGGGACGAGGCTGACAGCCCAGAAAGCTTCGTGATACTGCAGTTGGGCTCTTACTCTGCTGGTGTGACTGTCCTGTACTCTCTTACTTCTTCTCGATTGTCTCCAGAGCGACCTCCTGCTCCTCAACGCCCCCCTTTTCTGCCTCCGGATCGCCTCTGAGCCTTGCCTGGAGCACATGTTTGTATTCAGGCTTGGCAAAAAGCACATCGATCTCCTCCAAGCTTAGTCCCTTCGTTTCTCTGACAAAGAAATAGACAAACGGAACGGCCAGGACGTTGAAGACGCAGAACAGGAGGTAGAACTTCCATCCAGAGGACTGAATGCCCATGGGACCGAACTTGACCACAATGAAAGTGATGATCCACTGAGTAAACACTCCCATGGAAGTGCCCTAGACGTGATTCGTTAGCCTGCAAGACGGAGCACTTTTCGGAGGCGCGTAGACTTACAATGTGGCGGACGTGAAGTGGTGCGATTTCCGGAACGTACTGCAGCTAGGTTAGTGTCGCATTCAAGCGATTGATCAGGTTACTCACTATCCACGGTGCACCACACCAGGAAGCTCCGAAACAGAACTCGAACAGAAAGATGCTGACGACCGCAAGTTTGTTGGACGAGTCGTTGTTGACACCGAGACCGATAGTGAACAGAATCATGAAAAGGGAGCAGGTGATGGCTCCCCATAGCATGACTGTTCGGCGTCCAAATTTCTCCATGGTGTAGATCGTCGAGCAAGTCCCACCTAAAAAGAGCAACGTAACACCACCGCTAGTGATGGCCGCCTGGTTCTGCGACATTCCGAGCGAGTTGATGAATAAATAGGTCGCATAGTATGACACGATATTGTTCCTGTTCTCACGTGGCATGATCAGTCTCGGTGCTCGAGGTGGATTCAGGAGAAAGGAGATCTCCCAACGTCCACCCGCCAGTCCCGTGGGAAATTGACTCACCCGTCCATCTGCTGAAAGAACTGCACGAGGACACAGAGCCACAAGCGCCAAGTCGTGTTGGTGGGAGAATTGTCGTAGAATAGGTTCTTGACGGAAAAGTTGAACTCCTTCTCCGCCTCAAGAGCCGCGAACACGTCGGATCGTTGTTTCGTCACCTCGGCACTGTCGACTGACACAGAGTAGATGCGAGCCATGACATGATCTGCATCATCGACGTGGCCTTGGGCATAGAGATACCTGGGTGACTCGGGCAGAAAGAAGATGGAGGCAAATGTCAAGAGAATGAAGACAACCTGGAATGCGATTGGCAGGCGCCAGACAGCCTCCGTACTGGGATGGTTGCGAATCATGCCGTAGTCGACTGTCAGTACGTCAGGATGTGTATCAAACAATCAGAAGTCGAGCGGCATCGGGGACAAAATGAGAGGTGCGCTGACAGGCCTTCCAGCCTCGCCGGGGTCTGCATTTCTCCATCTGGGGCTCGGGGATCAGGACAACTTACACCAGTAAGCGATTGTGAGGCCGAGGATCACGATTGATAGCTGGGCTGCAATCAAGGCTCCTCGTGTCTTGGCTTTGGACGTCTCAGCAACCCAGATAGGAACCATCTGTTGGGGCCAACAAATCAGCTTGATTTTCATCTTTCTCCCGGCTACGCTCATGAGAACTTCGTAGTCACCGTGGGTTGCACGCGAACACGGTGTGGGCTTGACAGAGTGAGGACTCACTGTCGTGTTCAGGCCCATGCCTAAGCCAGCAATGACACGGCCTGAGATCAGATACGCCGTACCCTGCGCTCCAGCTTGAAGTCCAGCTCCGATGCAAACAAGGACACCTCCAATCACAATGAACATGCGCCGACCGAGCATCTGGCCAAGGAAACCGCAGACGATACAACCGGTCAGGCAGCCGATGTCGTATATTGCGACTATCGTCCCTTGTAATCCGGCAGCTTGGGGATCGATGTGATTTGCCGAGAGAAAACTGGGCAGGGCAATGAGCCCGCCGAGAACGCCTTGATCATAGCCTAGCAAGGTGTCAATTGAAGCTCGTCTTGCAGCGTTTTCACGGAGCAGTACCGAATAGAGTGAAAGCCCAGGCAGAGCACAGGGTGATGCCGACTTGTAGCCAAAAGCCGTTCAGTGACGGAGCGTAACCTCTGTTGAAGGACGACATGATGTCCTGATGCCCTGATATTGGTCGAAGAGACGTCTTGGTGCGAGACGTCAAGGAATCTTAGAATCACCGAGTGGCCCATCATGATTTATGTGCGTCGCCGATCTGCTCACGTCCGGGTTTCGTTTTCCTGTTGAGACCGCTGATGCCTTTCGAGAGCCTCGACATCCTTGTCAAAAGCTGCATGAAATTGAACCGTTCATTTGGGGTCATCCAGTTAGTGCTTTGGCCGACTATTCGGACGGTACAGCGGCACCAAGAGATGGGGCGTACCACAAAGTATACGTCCCCAGCATCTACCACAGGATGCCCATTGTGCGGGGTTCTGTGGAGAGCCCGAGTACCCAATGTACTCCAGAGAGTTCGATGGTGGAGCTTGTAAGGGGCTTCTCTGCGTGGACAGCACAGATAGCCTATGAGAGCCATGTCGGTGTGATATGTTGCATTTAGGTAAGATGCCGTGTACCGGGTATAGGCCGGTACCCACTACCTTGGGAAGTGAGGCGTAATACCCGAGGTATTGAGTCTTTTTCTTTGCCGGAGCTGCTAGCAAGAACTTGGTAACGGCTGGCTCCGAATGAGCTTGATGCTGGCCGAGGTGCAGGAAGTGTCACAACAGACTCCGTCATGGAGCGAATGTCTTGACATTGCACATCACAGCAATTAGCCTTTTCAGCCTCCTCAATACGACGCAGGATGGTGGGTGGGTGGTCAGCCTTCCCTATGACTACCTGATATCGTGGAAGCCGCCGTCGTTCACTACCAACGAACCGTTCATATAGCTGCTCTCGTCGCTGAGCAAGAAGCTCAGCACATTGGCTTGTTCTTCAGCAAACGCCATCCTGCGAAGGGCGATTGCCTTGCTCACAGCGGACTCCTCGTTCTCCTTTGACCCAACGATGCCTTCCTTGCCCTGCAGTGATGTCAGCAATCTGGTCTCTTCGGCGACGTGTTTTGGTGCTGGAGCCTGAACCAGCAGGACCCGGCACCTGGGGGGCACTGACCATACTATGCTCCACCATTTTGGTCAAAGTCCAACCAGGGCACAAAGCATTGACCCTAATACCTTCGGGCCCGTAGAACTTTGCTCCATTCTTCGTCACTGCCGCCGCAGCGTACTTGCTGGGAGTGTATGCAGCCAGACCAGCGGCCTGGAGGCCAGAAATCGAGACCACATTGGCGATGGCGCCGCGTTGACCTGGAATCTTATGTGAAGAAGCTGGCTCAAAGGAGATCGGACGAGGTTCCTGAGTTCTCATCTGGAAAGCTTGGTATTTCTGTGAAAGCCATAGGCCCCTGGTATTGATAGCGTGTGTCCTATGGCAGTCAGATACAAAGGGGCGCTGAGAGGGATCCTGCAGGTGCATACTTCTCGAAAAGTTCCGTCGTGATGCTCTCCTCTTCCGCCCATATTGACTCGCAGATTCCTGCACAGTTGGCAGCGTAGTCGAGGCGGCCCGTCCATTCGGTGGCTGCTGCAACAGCGTCCTTGACCTGCTGTTCCTGAGTTATGTCGACCTTGAGGAACTTGGTCTTCACATTCCATTTCTTCGCTACCTCGTCTGCGACGTTATGCCCCTCCTGCTCATTCATGTCCACTATGACAGTCCATATGCCACGGCTAGCCAATTTATGAGCGGTAGCTTTCCCTATGCCGCCGCCACCACCGGAGATAAAGGCCACGCGCGCTGCTGTACTCGCCATGTTTGGAGTGTCGACAACGAGAAAGAGGAGCACAAGTTCAAGGGATTCGAAGCCACCCACCTTTTTGATGAGGACATGGAAAGAGCACCGCCAATCGCGATGAACGGAGCAGACTTGCGGATCTGTCTTCCCACTTGCATCGAAGAGGAATGCCGTCTCAATGCTGTGCTGTGCGAAGGGCCATCGAAACGAGCGGAGACGTTGGGCTGTGGACAAGGGTCGCAGCTCGTGGTACTGATGGCGGGACCCCACCTGGCACACCCGCCCCGCAACCTGTGATGTTGGTACATAATAGGCCCTTTCAGCCAGGTAGGCGTACCCGGAGCTCGCTGCACCTTCTGTGACTTAGGCGGGCGCCGCCTCTATTCTTTCCACCATCTTCTCAGCCACGTTCAATACACAGCTCACAATACCAACATCACTCGGTGATAATTTACTCAACATGGCATGCGGGACAGGGACACTTATTGAAGGAGACAATGTTGTACCGGATGCAGTCCCCCCATTGTGAGCTAGCAGGATTGGTCGACCCTTCTCCCCACGACTTGATGCTCCGTCCACGGGAATCGAAACCCGCCGGCTATCAGTATTACTTGATTCCACGTGTAAGTAGCGGCCACCGTACCTAGGTATGTCGTTTACGCAGATTCCATATCTCGGTCTTCCGCGACTCTTGACACTATTCCATACCTGGGTGCGTGTTGGGCTTCAGTTAGAGCTGGCATTTCTCGTTTGTTGCACGTTCGTCGACGCTTGATCCGTTCCTCACAATGGCGCCCGACGAAGTAGACCTCGATGCCCTTATCGTCGGCGCCGGATTTAGCGGTATATACCAGCTCTATCGGCTGAGGGAGATGGGCCTATCAGCCAAGGTGATAGACATGGCCAGCGATGTGGGAGGAACGTGGTATTGGAACCGATACCCTGGTGCAATGAGCGACACCGAGAGCTTTGTATACCGGTTCTCATGGGACAAGGAAGACCTGCGGACCTATCCCTGGACACATCACTACGTCAAACAGCGTGACGTCCTGGCCTACCTACAGCATGTTGTCGAGCGACACAATCTGCGGAAAGACATGCAGTTCAACACGGAGCTGCTGTCTGCTAAATGGGACGACGTGGCTAAAGTATGGCGCGTGGAGTTGAGCACAGGAAAGACTCTCAGAGTACGGTATCTTGTCACAGCGCTTGGCCTCCTGTCTAAAGCCAACTACCCCGACATACCGGGCATCGAGACGTTCAAGGGCCAAAAGGTCCATACAGCGAGATGGCCATCAGGACTCGACGTTACAGGCAAACGCGTGGGCATAATAGGCTGTGGCTCGACTGGCGTCCAAGTCATAACCGATATCGCCAGCAAAGTCAAATCGCTGACCTGCTTCCAACGACACCCCCAATACAGTGTGCCCAGCGGCGATGGGCCGGTCGACCCTTCGTACCGCCAGTGGGTCAACGAGAACTACGACGCTATATTCGACCAAGTCAAGAACAGCATCGTGGGATTCGGCTTCGTCGAATCCACACGCCCTTACGCATCCGTCTCCTCCCCCGAGGAACGCGAAGCTATCTTCGAATCCCTCTGGCGCAAGGGCAACGGCTTCCGCTTCATGTTTGGCGGCTTCAGCGACATCGCCAGCGACAAAGTCGCCAACGAAGCGGCCTGTGCCTTCATCCGCAAGAAGATCCGCCAAATCGTCAAGGACCCCGAGAAAGCCCGCAAGTTGCAACCCCACGACTACTACGCGCGACGACCGCTCTGCGACGGCGGCTACTTCGAGCAGTTCAACCGGGACAACGTGGATGTGGTCCATCTGCAGGAGACACCAATCACTTCCATCACGGAGAAGGGCGTCCAGACGACGGACAAGCTATACGAACTCGACGTCCTGATCTTTGCGACGGGCTTCGACGCGATCGAGGGTAATTACAACCGTGTGCGCATCCAGGGCCGCGACGGCGTCTCGCTAAAAGAATACTGGGCCCCCACAGGCCCGACGAGCTACCTGGGAGTATCGGTGCCGGGGTTCCCCAATCTCTTCTTGATCACGGGTCCGCAGGGCCCGTTTACCAACTTGCCGCCTGCGATCGAGGCCCACGTGGATCTCGTATCCCGCCTCGTTGCTCGCGCCGAGAAAGGGCGCAAGGAAAACAAGCTTGCTGTCATCGAAGCCACGAGCGAGGCAGAGCAGGGGTGGTGTGCCGAGTGTGAGCGTCTCGCCGAGGGCAGTCTGTTCAAGGAAACGGCAAGTTGGATCTTCGGCCAGAACATCCCCGGCAAGAAGTATGCTCTGAGATTCTACTTCGGCGGGCTGAAGGCTTTCTATGAGGCTGTGCAGAAAGTCATTGACAACGATTACGCGGGGTTTAAGCCCTTGCAACCGGCAGGGAACGAGGTACAGCGAGGCAAGCAGGACGCGAAGCCTCTGCTAGCACGGCTGTAGAACGGTATGCCACGCAAGTGGCAGGCGGCAGCGTGTACATACTCTACGATTGCTAGGTATATTCAACAGAAGCCGGACCAGGGAACAAAGAAACGTCGTCAATTGAAGGATGTATTCAGTTTATCCAAGGTCGTTCCTCGCAAAGCGCCATCAGCTCGGCCACGCCAAGAATGAATCGTCATGAAGAGTTTGAAACATCACCGATGTTCCCGTAACAGAAACAATTATGCAAGTCATGAAGCAATCGTGAAGCCGAGTTCTTTGTATCCCCCCAGTTCCAATAAGCCATCAATTCCAGCAATTTCGTCAAGGCGTCTGATCCATCATCTAAGTCCGAGACGGCCGTTTCGACGAGGTTTAGTATCGACTCCCACCCCAGCTGCTGCCGCCGCTGCTGCTTTGCTTCTTCTTCTTCTTGTCTTTCAGGAAGTCTTCAGCCACACTGCCCAGAAGGGCGCCTCCGATCGTCCCGAGGAAACCATGACCGGCTTGTTTCCCCAGAAAGTGACCACCGAAACCACCTCCGACGGCGCCGAGCAGACCACGGTCGCTTTCAGTCATAGGAGGAGCGTTGGGGTCGTAGTTGGGGGCATTGGGATCGGTCGACTGAGGGGAGAATTGATGGTTTTGCGCTTCAGGCGGTAGGGTTTGGCCTTGCTGACCGTATCCGCCTTGAGACGATTGTTGTTGGTAGGCCTGGTTTTGAGCATAGGCGTCGTTGCTGCCGTATTGCTGCGGCTGTTGCTGGCCATAGTAACTCGAGTTGCCTTGTGGGTTGCTGGCGTCATAGGCGCCGAATTGGTAGGTTTGCTGACCGTGCTGGAAACCGCCTTGTTGGGGAGGGCCGAAGGAATCTTGCCGGCGAGGAGGGCCAAAGCCTTGATCTTGAGGCGGGTATTGCTGGTAGCCCTGCTGAGGAGGGTATTGCTGGCCTTGGTCATAACCCTGCTGGGGAGGATAACCCTGTTGTTGCCCATAACCCTGTTGCGGGTATTGCGAGCCGTAGCCCTGGCCGCCGTAGGAGTCGTAAGGTCCAGACATTGTAGGTGAGACTGGAATGTAGAGGTCGCTTTGGATCAGGTGATGCGATGTGGAGAGTCTTCGGGTTGGTAGTGTGAAGAGAGAATGAGGTGGAAGTAAGAAAGACGGATATATACAGTCCCAGCTGAGATTGCCTAGGAGAGAGCTTGCGTAACTTCCAGAGTCCAGACCACAAGCTGCGCATGGAGTGATGGCGCATTCAGACTCAACTCAGCCATTATTCACTCATCCACCAGTTGCAGCTGAGCCCCGCGGCAGCATCCCCTCCACTAATCGTCAACCCTTGCCTTTTCCGGCCGTCTCGTGGCCTCCGAGTGGTCATTCGGCTCTTCGCTCAGGTGCACAATAGATCCATATGCCCCGGAATGGTATTGGTTCGAGGGCATGTTGCAGCCTGCAGCGAGTGCCAGCGGTCAGATCCTTCGTTTTCGTCCGGGTGCCTTTCGTTTGTGCAGATTCACCAAACGCCCCTCCTCGGGACGCCTTAGCCGCTCCGGCCTCGCCGAGTCTCCCCAAATCTCCCCCAATCTTCCCAAATCGTGGCGGAGCTGTGGCGTCATATCACGTGGGCGACGTCATAGGTCAATTTCTGTGGCGCAGACATTGTCGCTTCGGACATCATCGGTCGCCTCTGCCGCCTCGGTATCTTGCCTCGCTCTGTCTATCAATGCGGCTCCAATCATCAACGCTTCCATCATATCGTAGACTCCGTTGAGAGCGTGTAGTAACTCCGCAATCGACGCGGTAATCCGCGCCTCACGGCTGGTGCATTGGAGCGTCTTCCCTCTTATTCACGAGTGCCTCCCTGATGACCTGCTTGTCCTGCTGACCACATTAAGACATGGCGACCACGGCGATGTATGACTACAAAGAAGCCTCGGCAATCGCTCGTAAGAGAAGAGCGGCCAGCATTGCTGCTTTCTACCAGCCTCCTACTTGGAATGAAGCAGAGCTGCCCCAAAACCTGACGGAGTTTGCCCTGAAATCTGGTTACTACACTGACGACGAGCTTCAGATAATCCAAGCGGAAGCAGATGTTATCCTTGACAAGATCAAGACGAAGACATGGACAGCGCTCGAGGTCACCAAGGCATTCTGCAAGGCATCTGCATTCGCCCAGGAATTGACTAATTGCCTGACCGAAGTCCTCTATCCAGAAGCAATGGAGAGAGCAAAGTATCTCGACGACTACCTGGCAAGAACGGGACAGACGATTGGCCCCCTTCATGGCCTACCAATCTCACTCAAGGACTGTTTCATAACAGCTCCGCATCCTTCGAGCAATGGAATGGCCGCATACGCCAATGAGCCCTTGCACAAGGATGCCTTGATGGTCACTGTTTTGCGCGACCTCGGTGCCGTGCTCTATGTCAAGACGAATGTCCCTGTTGCCATGATGATGGCGGAGACCAACAACAACGTCTGGGGAGAAACTCGAAATCCACTGCACAAGCACCTCAGCCCTGGCGGTTCAAGTGGTGGAGAAGGTGCTCTGATCGCCTTCAAGGCCTCTCCATTGGGCATCGGGACTGATATTGGTGGAAGCGTCCGCATTCCTGCCGCATGGTGCAATCTCTATGGCTTAAAACCCAGCTTCGGTCGTTACCCGCATTACGGTGCAAAGCCAGGAATAGCCGGACAGGAGTACATCCTTGCGGTCAATGGCCCCATGTCGCGGTCTCTGAAGACACTACAGCTATACTCCGAAGCTATTTTGTCTGAAGCGGTCAGCCCTTGGGATTACGACCACAAGGCCTTGCCCATCCCTTGGAGGAAGAACGTCATCCAGCCACCTGGTCGAAAACTCAGGTTCGGATTGATTGGTGTTCACGATGGACTCGTCCATGTTCATCCACCTGTCGAACGTGCATTGAAGATGACACAGGAGGCTCTTGAGAAGCAAGGACATGAGGTTGTCCCTTGGTCGACCGAAGACCATGAAGCCATCATCAAGGTATGACCGTGCATTTCTCTTTTCTGCGTGGCCTGTTTTTGACAGAGCTAGAATCTGCAAGCCGCATTCTTCGACCTCGGTGGCGCGGCGATCATGGACATCGTGAAGCCATACGGCGAACCGATCTTTCCAAGCATGGAGGGCTACGCCGTGGCCGCCGCTGCCGGTGAAGGTGAACTCGGGCCCACCAAGATGCGAATGATGAATATACGACGAAACGAACTGCAGAAAGCATACCTCGACAGATGGAACGCTACTGCCACCGACGGAAAACCACGGCTGGACGGGTTGATCTGTGCAACGTCTCCATGGGCTGCTCCTCGGCTGGGTGAAACGCAGAGGAGCGGTCTATATGTTGGCTACACTGGCTTTGCCAACTTCCTTGGTATGCATCGTGGTTTCCTTGCTGTATCCGGCTTGATATTTACTGCTCGCAGATTTTGCCGCCTGCACTTTCCCCGTCACCTTCGCAGACAAAGAGCTCGACAAGGCCCGAGACATGAAGACCTTCAAGCCGTTGAGCGATATCGACGGCAGGATCCAGAATGATTACGACGCCGAGTTCTACCACGGCGCACCTGTTGCGTTGCAAATTGTTGGAAGACGTCTTGAAGAAGAAAAGGTTCTTGAAATGGTCGAAGTCGTTGCTGATGCCCTGAAGGCGACTTCCTGAATTTGAAGCGGCTTTCTCAAGGTTAGGTTCGCATTGCAATTACAAAGGCTAGCATGCCTTGCAGCAGGTACAGCGTGGCATTGGTCGATTCATGCAAGATACGCTAGTCTTTGCAATTGCAGTGCGAACCAAGACTTCGCCTCAGCCTCATCCGCTTAAGAGTCGTCATCCGAACTCATCATATAGATTCTTCCTTGATTTTTCCCTTCCTCAAGGTACAGATCCCGTCATTCGGCTTCCCGGATTCTTTCAATATCGAAGTTCGCTTCTGTACAATGTCTTCGAAATGTCAGATGGCCATCCGACAATCTTTCTCGTCCGGTAAGGCTGATGTCGCAACACACTCTGGCAAGGCGCTTGCCCCGCCGCCACATGCATGATACAGAGCGGCACTAATGCCTCGCTATCACATATGGCCCGGCGAAGAAGACGGGTTCTTCGAGGGCTATGCACCGGTTGCCTTCACGAAAGGAAGCACCGGCCACCTCTTTTTTTCTTTCTTTGAGAGCGCAATCGAACCATGCCCTTACTTTCCACCTCCCTGCCGGTCACCATTCTTACCATGTTCCCAACCTCCCATTTCTTTCACCGGCTTATCATCTCTTTCCTGTCCAGCCTGATCTTCACCTCGTTTGCACAAGCCTGCTCGACATCTTCCTTCGCCTCAGTCTACCAGCCCTACCCCGACTGCGCGGCCTCGTGCCTCGCCTGCCCCGACACGGACTATGTGAACAACTTCGCCCATAACTGCAACTACGCCAACGGAGACTGCTGTCGAAGCAAGTCCCACACCGCCATAGCCGCATCGTGGGCCTGTGTCCAGCAAAGCTGCGATGGCATGGACCTTGCGCAGGAAGCATTCGATATCTTTGTGACGCACTGTCAAGACGTCGGCGTACCGTTGGCGAGTGTGGACGTTCCACAGGGATACACGGTGGACGATTCGAACAGTGGAAGCGGCAACGGCACGGGTGGTGAGCCTCACGCACTCCTTCAATTTCCATGGCCCATGTCTCCCGTCGTCATCTCCCGGCCCATGACATTGCACCCAACCATGCCGCATTGATTGCGTGAAGCTGATCATTTGCACGTCCCGTCTGAATAGAAGGATCGTCCGGCTCCGACGGAGACGACAACGCCTCCTCGTCCTCCTCGTCCTCTCTCCCCACGGGCACCATCGCCGCCATCGCCACCGGCTCTGTCGTTGCCGCCGCCGGGATCGTGGGCGCGATCTTCAAATGCCTGTCGTACCGGCATAAGAAAAGGCAGACCACCTCCAGAGGTGGCGCCGGCGGAAACTCAGGAACCAACAATCTCGACCTGGTACCTTGGCAGCCCGCGTGGCAGGCCATGCCGGCCGGGGCGCTCACAGGCGACGCCGACGCCCGCGCCACATATAGGAGGAAGGAAGTTGCCTTTGCGGGAGTGCGGCGCGTGAAAGAGACGTTCGAAATCACGAGACAGCCCACGCCCCCTGCCCGGGCGGTTCTGGGCAGGGGGAGGATCCTCGGTGAAGTGTGATTCGGTTGATGGATGAATTGATTGATAAATGGCTAGCCTGCTATGCCGTATGGCGGAAGGGCCACAAGTGTGTTTTTTTTTAACGACGCATGAGCCACGTATGGTGTATGATGATGGGGGTCACGATTTATACTTGACAAATATACTTTAATATAACATATGAAGCACGCGTATGCGTATGCATATACGTGTCAAGATGACCACGAGCACAACAACCATGACCTGTAGGATGGGACGTACAAATCTCAAACTTGAATTGCTTGGGTCCTGGACGACAGAATTAACGCAATCATACGTTTAAGTAGGGCATAAGCTGGAGAACCTTCCACACAACCCGCGCTCTCGACTCGTTTGCCATTGCAGAAGTAACGACAAGGACATGTTGCCAATGATGGCACGCTAAAGGATGGAATATCACTTGTGAGGACATCTGTGTTGCGAGGGACATAAAACATGGGTACGCCGCTGCTCCCATCTACCATACCCGTATTGCTGTACACTGACAGACCCAACCGATCTCCCTTTTCTAGGGAGGTCTTTTACCCCGGCGTCATTGTACTTCGTGAGTAGCTCTAAACTCCCAGCCCTATCTTGAAACCGGAAGGCCTCAAAATGCTTCCTACCAAGTCCAACCAACCATGGCCAACCGCAGCGGGAATAGGTGCGCCGACAAGCATAGAGTCATGATGTCCCCCATGGTTGGAGCCATTCTGACCCATCTTGCGACATGAAGCCTGCAAGGAAAAAAGACATTTACTGGGTGCTGACTTCGACACGTCCCTCGTTTCCAGGGGTTTTTCCGAGGGTAGGGAGGAGATATCTGCAAATCGGTTAGCTTGTTTCCGGCGTCTGTGGGAGCTATTGACTCACGTAATATCATCCCAAGGGTGTCTGTAAAGTCCAGTACGAAGCTATAGATATGTTAGCATTTGTCCCAAGTAGATGGCCGAGAGCGGAGTTGGCTGGAGAATGCTTGAACTTACTCTCTTCTGATCCAAGAAATGGGCAATCAGGCCGATGGAACGACCCAAGACGAAAAGACCGTTGAGAATGCCGATGGAGAGATACTGCTCAGCCTCTTCAGCTGAGAATGAACCACCCTCTCGGAGCAAGTCAACAAAGCAGACGGCAATGCATCCGTCAACGTTCAAGATCAGGTTGTCTTTCTTGGACGTGGTGACAGTCTCGACGGCGATGGCGTAGTCAAGGAGCTTGTGAGATGGGAAATGCTTGATGACAAAGTCCTTGACAAGCTCGACACGCAAATCAGGGTTGTTGCGGGACTTGATTCGGTGACCGATACCAGGGACTTCACAAAGTTAGTGGGGGTGTTACAAGGAGTGCGAAGCTTGGCTTACTGAGCTTGTTTTCCTTTCTCATGGTGTCGACAAACTCTCTCGGAGACCAGCCCTTGTCCATGGCCTTGGTGAATTCCTCGGCAGCACCATCAAGAGCACCACCAAATCGGGAACCGATGGTCAACAGACCAGCGACGAGCGAGGAGATCAAATCTTTGCCGGCACGCGCAGTAATAATGGTGTTCATTGCTCCAGACACGGCCGGACCGTGATCGGCAGTCAACATGAGAACCATCTCTAAGAATCTGCTGGCGTAGGATGGAAGTCTGCGACGGAACCACAGGAGTGACATGACACCACCAATACCGATCTCCTCCTTGAAGACATCCGAGATAGGCATGCCGGCATAGAGCAACTCTTGGCCTCTGTCGTCGGAAATGGTGGAGATAAAGGATGCGGGCTTCCGAATAAGGCCAAGTTCTTGCGCCCAGGCGTAGTCCATGGGAATTTTGGGCACTGCCGGCTCCGGAGCCGGCTTGATGGTGCCTTGCTTGACCAGCTTTTGGTAGAGGTCGCTCAGGACCTTAGGCATGTCCTCGAAGGTGTCTGGGACAAAGAAACCGGCTTCCTTCATCTTCTGGTTCTTGACAAGGGCGGTCTCGAGCTGGGAGTTGGCAGAGGCACCGGCATGGCCGAACTGGACTTCAGTCTTGAACATGCTAGCGCAGGTACCAATAGCCCATGCGACGATTGGTTTCGTGATCTCGCCGTTCTTCACGGCTTCGATAACTCGGTATTCCTCGACACCACCTACCTCACCAAGCAGGAGCAGAATCTTGCACTCAGGCTCTTGTTGGTATCGGATCAGATGGTCGATGAATGAAGTTCCCGGATACCTGTCACCACCGATGGCAATGCCCTCGTAGACACCGTCGGTGTTTTGGGAAATGATGTTGTTCAATTCGTTGGACATACCACCAGACTTCGAGACATAACCGACTGAACCCTTGCGGTAGAGCTTGGAAGCGACAATGTTGTCCATCATACCTCCAGTGTTACCAATCTTGTAAGCACCAGGCTTGATACCACCAACTGTGGCAGGGCCAATAATCGTGATACCCTTCTCTTTCGACTTGACCATGATCTCACGGGCACGTCGCTCCGGGACACCCTCGGCAATGATGGCGATTGAGCGGACTTGAGGAATTTCCATCAATTCCATTGTTGAGCTGTAGACAGAGCGGGAAGAGGCAAAGTTGACGATGGTGTCAACATCAGGATGCTTCTCGAAAGCCTTCTCTACAGATTGGTAGACGGGTAGCAGAGTCTCACTGGTACCCCAATACATCTTGCTAACGAACTGGCCGCCGAAGGTATAGATGATACCGGCCACAGAGGGAGTCGTTCTCTTGCAGATGAAGTCGAAATCCAGCATACCCTGGACGGCCTTGGGTTGCATGCCACTGGTATATGTTAGAGCATGTTCTTATTCAATTCCCGCGTCTTGCTTACTAGACGAAACATCTGGTCTTGTTGTGGAAGAGAGCATTTTGAGAAGGGCTCAGCGCTCGTGAGGGAGGAGCAAATCTGCGAATGTTGTCGTTCGCTGAGAAAGGGGTATCATGATCTTGGAGGTCACCATTTGGGACCTCAATTTTAGGCACGCCATTGGCAGCGCCGGTGGTAGCGGTAGGCATGGCGGGGTGAGGGTTCTCAGGGGAGTTTTCGCGGACTGGCAGACCCATGATGTTAGTCGGACGACAAACAGATAGACGATGCGAAATGTGTCAAAGGACGGCAGAAGAGAGCGGTGTTTGGTCTTCTCGCTGTCCTCGAATACAATAACGAAAGGTGGTCCCAAAGTAAAATCGGGAAAGGGGATCTCGGTGAATGGATTGGGGCTTTCAATGGAATGGGACTCACATCGGACTGATCAGGTTGTTGAGTGACGAATTCCTGCGGCAAAGGTGAGGTTGGAAGATAGACAGCGATTGGAATTCAGCAGGGAGAGAATCACAATCGCCTACAAGAGGGGAGAAAAGGTGAGCTCTGTGAATTCAAGCCGGACTATGCTGAGGGATGAGAGGGTGTTCACTTTCTCAGGCAAAATGTGGAGTGCGAATATGATGCTGAGGGACCACAGGGCCGCGGTGACTGGATTGGGGTTCGTCTGTTGAGGCAGGTCCGGCTAGCTTAGCTTCATCAGAGCCCCTGCGCGGCGCCCGAAAATAGGAATGGTGGCCCCCAATATTCAACGAGTCCAGCTTCACCCGCCGTCATTCACGCTTTCTACCCGGGCGGTGAGATTTTTAAGTGGGGTGCTGTGTACTTGTGCATTGAATGGCCACACAAGGCTTTTCAGCTATGCTCGCAACGGGACACTATCTGCCGCCACTATCCCCTTTGCGCCCGCTACGTCGCAGAAAGGCTGAGACCCCTATCGCACATCCGCCGAGCAACGTGCTGAATGGTAGAGAAAGCGGGCCTGAAGAACAATCGATTGGAGCGAGCACGATCTTCTCGCGTGCCTCGCCATTCGGAGTCCGGCCCCCCGTAATAAGTGCACAGTCGTATTTCGTAAGGCCAGCGGGACAGACATGCAGCCCACACTGGCACCAGGGCAACTATCAATTCTATATTCTCCGGGTAGCTCACAACGAAATTGCTCATCGGCGCTCGAGGACGAGCCCCTGGGGTGCGAGGCTCGGAACCTCGAAAAACGTAAAACCAGCAGACATTGTTTTGGAAGCCGATCGGTTGGAAACAAAAGAAATGTCCACGTCACAGGCTACGGGTAATTGGCGGTGACCGACGGTTGGGATTGTCGGTCAAACACCATGGAGTGAAAAGCGACGGTGATGGTCGCGGGCGGTTTGTCCCTGGCGTTGGTGTGGGTCTGAAGCACGGCTGTAGCTCCACGCCTAAAGTGTGTGCTGAATGCCCCTCGATAAGTTTAGCCCGCCTAGCGGAGCGACCCCTGCTCCCAACGAAGGCCAGAGATCCACCAAAAAGTGCGAGACAGTTTTGTATCCTCCGAAGGCCAACAGTGCGTGTGAGCATTGAATTTGTGGCCCCAGCTGTTGAGACTGTCGAATTCACTCTCCTCACAATTGCTCATTTGCACTCTCTTTTCGGCAACCTAGACGTGGTAGTTGCTACTTCTCTTCCACCTTAGATCTCGTTCTATCTCGAAAGTCGATACAGACTCTCTTCATCATCTTCCCCTGACCGTTTACCCCACACCTCACCGCCGCCAACCATGTCAGCAAAGTCGATTCTCGAGGCCGACGGCAAGGCCATTCTCAACTACCACCTCACCCGCGCTCCTGTCATTAAGCCTTCCCCTCTGAAGCCAGCCGCCGTGCACAACCCTCCCCCAAAATTGGCCTCGATCTTCTTCCCCGAGGACGAGTCACCCAAGGCCGTGTTGGACCAAGCTGAGGCGACATACCCATGGCTCCTCCAGCCGGGCTCAAAATTTGTCGCAAAGCCCGATCAGTTGATCAAGAGAAGAGGGAAGAGCGGTCTTCTGGCCTTGAATAAGACTTGGAAAGACGCAAGAGCGTGGATTGAGGAGAGAGCCCGCAAGGAGCAAAAGGTCGAGCACGTCACTGGCGTTCTCTGCCAGTTTCTTGTTGAACCCTTTGTGCCTCACCCTCAAGATACTGAATATTACATCAACATCAACTCTGTCCGAGATGTAAGTAGGGACACCTGGCATCCTTTTCCAGCAAACTAACCGATCCGTAGGGCGACTGGATTCTTTTCACTCACGAGGGCGGTGTCGACGTCGGCGATGTCGACGCAAAGGCCAAGAAGATCCTGATTCCAGTCGATCTGAAGAAATTCCCCTCAAACCAACAGCTGGCTGAGACACTCTTGCCCGACGTGCCCAAGGGTGTCCACAATGTTCTGATCGACTTCATTGTCCGACTCTACTCCGTCTATGTTGACTGCCAATTCACCTACCTCGAGATCAACCCATTGGTTGTCATTCCGAACGCTGCAGGCACCTCCGCGGAGGTCCACTTCCTCGATCTTGCCGCTAAGCTTGATCAGACTGCAGATTTCGAGTGTGGTGTGAAATGGGCCATTGCCCGAAGCCCCGCTGCTCTTGGCCTGCCAGGAGTCAAGTCCGACGGAAAAGTCACCATCGATGTCGGTCCTCCCATGGAATTCCCCGCGCCATTTGGTCGTGAGCTCAGCAAGGAAGAGAAGTACATCGCAGACATGGATGCGAAGACCGGCGCTTCGCTCAAGTTGACCGTCTTGAATGCCAAGGGCCGTGTCTGGACTTTGGTCGCCGGTGGTGGTGCCTCGGTCGTCTACGCCGATGCCATTGCCTCCGCCGGTTTTGTCAGCGAGTTGGCAAACTACGGTGAATACTCCGGTGCTCCAACCGAGACGCAGACGTACAACTACGCCAGAACGGTTCTCGACCTAATGCTCCGTGCACCAATGCACCCTGACGGCAAGGTTCTCTTCATTGGTGGTGGTATCGCCAACTTCACCAACGTTGCTTCCACCTTCAAGGGTGTCATTCGAGCCCTGAGAGAGGTTGCACCTCTCCTGATCGAGCACAAGACCCAGATCTGGGTCCGTCGTGCCGGCCCTAATTACCAGGAAGGCCTCAAGAACATCAAAGGTGTCGGAGAAGAGCTCGGCCTTGACATTCACGTCTACGGCCCTGAGATGCATGTCTCAGGTATTGTGCCATTGGCTCTTCTCGGCAAGTCCTCTTCAATTCCCGAGTTTGGCGCATAGAAGATCAAGGACGGCAAATCTGGGTTCGCTACTTGTATCACTTTGATCTGGAATGCACCAAAATATCAGACATGAAGTTTTGACGATGGGTTTGGCTGGCATCAGCGGCTGGGCAAATGGGTAACGAGATGTGCTGGCTTGGGTGTTTCTCTTACCGGAGTTCAACTTGGTGACCCACCTGGCAGTAGAAGCGTTCTTATGTATCGGCTGTGGTGTATGACAATCGGCGGGAGGTCAGCCTCCATAGAAAAGGATACTAGTAGCGCTCGAAGACAAGTATCAGAGGCACAATGTGGGGTTGTTACTTCTGTTCCAGCGATAGTGTATTCATTCGAGCGTCAATTGCCTTTTGACTTATCGTTTGAAATCATGAGCAGTATGTCGCCCTTCGAAACTCATGCCACGCCCTATCATTTCAATGAAAATTTGTTCACTCATGGATCAGGCATCTGTTCCTTTGCTCTTCTTTTGACCCAATGCGCCTACCATTACCTTCACGTCGTAGCACCGTAAAACACACAACCACATCAAAGCCTTCCCATCTCTGGTCGCCTCGTAACCACCTCTCATCACATATCTTACTCCACAAGCACAACCCGTCCGCCTCCAAGCTCATCAATATACGCCAATTTGCCACAACCCTGGCTCCGGCCCTTGCGTCCATACTGCATTCCTTCTCTCGCATCACCGCCTTCCTCTTCTCTGAGCAGCACGGCGAGCACTTCAATCGGCGGTTGCAGGCCCAGGGTATTTGCTCGTCGCCAACGAGTCAGGCGTGGGATGCCGATGCAGGGGCCGTATTGGGACGAGAGGTCGAAATGACGGAGGATCTTTTCGTGGAGGGGAATTGATTGTTGGTGTACTGCAAGAAGGGAGGTTAGTACAATTTAAAAGGCGGGGATGAAGGGGTCTAGTCCTGCAGGTGATACCAACGAAGACGGCATGCACAAGACATGGGAGGGGGAGTGCAACCATACCTCTCGGAGCAAGCCTTGACTCTTCTTCCTTCTGCCAATACTTCTTGAGTTGCGCATCTGTGATCTTCTCCGCTGCTAACTCTCTCTCGTCTTTGCCCTTGACGGCTTTGACTCTCCGCTTCGCAGAGGTCTTGGATGGTTCTACTTTTTCCTCGACGACCTGCTCAGAGTCTGAATGTGCGTCGTTTTCAGTCTTCTGTTGAGTCGGTTCTGGTTCTGGTTCAATTTTCACATCCGTGACTTCTGACGCTGGTTGTTCATGCCGTAGAGTGTCTTCGATTTGAGATATTTTCTTGGCGCTGGCGATTTCTTCGTCTCTCTGCGCTTGCGCACTTGTCTTCGTTACTCGGTTGTTGAATGAGAGTCTGGACTGCCCGCCAGAACTGGCTCTGGTAGTGGCGGATTTGCGCCCCCGAGGCATGTTTTTGACTGCTTGATTGCGTTACGGATGGATGGACGGAGTGGTGCGATAATCTGGATAAGTACAATAGTAGTAAGAGTAACTTTGGCGCTAATATACTGTTTGGAATTAGGATGAGGTCTGCGGACTTCAAGGTGAAAGGGAGATGAATTGCGGGTGAATGACGTTCACGAGCAACGCTGCCTCAGCAACCAGCCTGGAATCCACTTTCGGATATAATGAGATGCCGCTGGAAGGAATCGGGACTTCGTCGAGCTTTTATTGGCTTCTGAGCACGCGCCTTCATTGATTGCGGAGAAGCGGCACTGTCTTTACGTGTTTTGGGCTTAATTACCTCGTAGATGCGTGTGTACCTCGTACTCCCACGAGATATTCCTCCTGACGCGATCCTCGTTGGAAATACTCCACACACGGGCCCTCTTCACATGAACAAGATCTGACCCAATACTCGTAGTTGTGTCATGTTTTCCCTGGCGTTACCCTCATTTTAGTGAGGGGCTTCCCATAATCCTGTCGGGGCACCTACTCAGACGCTCCAACGCAACTGAGGAATCCTTTGCTAATCGAATGCGGCATATCATGAAAGCCCAGAGGAAGCATCAATCCAGCTTTGGAGAGTTGAGATACTTTGGATGCTCAGTTGTTCTAGAGACAGGCATGCATGGTCCTCAGCACAATGACAAACTAATGCGTGCCGGCAGGTCTGTCAACCCGGAGTGGAGGCTACTCCAAAAATGCCCTTCTTGCTTGATCATGCGCATCAAAGCTTCCTCCTTATGCTTCAGGGTAACCCATAACCGCCCAGCCATCTAGATCTTGTTGGGCTACCACGAGTCAAGTTCGATCTGGACGCACAGCTCCAGCGGGCCCGGACTTTAGAGAGATGTCGACCTGCGGGTAGATGCACTCCCAACAAATTGAACAAATCGGCATGGGAAAGCCATATCAGCTCCGAGTACTCGGTAATGACCACCACATACTTACACGCCTTCGAGTAGGTCATAAGGCTCGGCGACTGCTTTACCAAGTTTTGGTGGAAGCCTGAACCCTCCTGGACAAAAAGGTCAGGGATGCCTATGCGCCTCCGTCATGTGCTGTAGGAGGAGATTTTGTAATAATGGCTATGAGTCATTCAACTGCATCAAGCCACTTTCTGACGTGAAATGCTTTCACAATGCGGGTAGAGAATCAAGAACTGGGATTTGGTCTCACAACTTCTGTACCTCGTAGTTTGATAGAATTTAGACTGTTCACGGTGATATTTTTGCTGTTAAGACCGACCACTCTGTGCGACTGTTTTTGTCAGGCACCGGCGGCCTGTGATAGGCGGAATCAGCGGAGTTTCAAAATGCGGTTTCCTGTGGCACCTCACACTTTTGAGTTCGTCCTTCATTCTGCTCAGTCCAAGTCGTAATTAACAATGCCTATTCCCCTGCTGGCGGAGGGCTTCGGCAGGGGCCTCTCGGGTATCCCTTATGGCTGGACTGTCGCCCAAGGTGCAGT
Source organism: Phialophora macrospora (assembly GCA_000835435.1). NCBI lineage: Eukaryota > Fungi > Ascomycota > Eurotiomycetes > Chaetothyriales > Herpotrichiellaceae > Phialophora > Phialophora macrospora. Next base: position 2,996,361 of record KN846961.1, read on the forward strand.
AGTCGTCGGTGTCATCACTCTTCTGAAACAGTATTTTGGCGGAGTGACATGTCGCTCCGAACGAGTGATGCATGGAAAGGTGGTCATGGTTACGGTGAGAAAAGACTCTTCAAGATACATGTGGACCTCTGACGGACGTTTCACAGGGGGGCACTTCGGGCATCGGCGCGGCTGTGGTACAAGAACTGGCTACTCGAGGGGCGCAGATTATCCTCCTGACCCATCACGCTCCCACCGATCCTTTCTTGGTCGACTACATCGACGATGTGCGGACGATCACAAATAACGAGCTGATCTACGCCGAGCAAGTAGACCTTTCCTCCCTCCACTCGATCCGACTTTTCGCGACCAAATGGGTAGACAATGCGCCTCCGCGAAGATTGGACATGATTATTCTGTGTGCAAATATCATGACACCTTACTTCGGTACGAGTCAAACAACAATGGACGGACTAGAGGCGGAGTGGATGATCAACTATCTCAGCACTTTCCATCTGTTAAGCATCCTGTCACCAGCCATCCGAGCACAACCTCCCGATCGAGATGTGAGGATTCTGTTCAGTACCTGCAGCAGCTATATTGGCGGAAAGTTGGACTACAAGGCCACCGAGACGGCCGCCAAATCAGGGAGCTCTTCATACGCAAGGAGTAAGCTGGCAGTCATGACTTTCGCAAATGCTTTCCAGAAACACCTCGATGCCTATAAGAGACCAGACAATCAACCCAACAACGCCCGCGTGCTGATCGTTGACCCGGGCTATAGTCGGACTCCAGGCACTAGGAGATGGCTTTCCGGCGGGACGATTTGGGGATTGCTCCTGTATTTGGTCACATGGCCTTTATGGTGGCTCATCCTCAAGTCATCGTTACAAGGCGCTCAGAGTTATCTTCTCGCCGCTATGGATGCGGAGTACAGTCGAGGTCCTGGCGGCAGGCTGATTAAGGAATGCAGAGAATACCGGTTTCTCAGGTCAGACGTCGAGAATGAGGACATCGCCAAACAGCTGTGGGAATTCAGTGAGAAGCAAATTGAACAGCTCGAGAAGCAAGGCGCTATTAAGAGAGCTCTCGCAAAGAAAGAAGCAGAACAGAAAAGAGATACCGGTGAGTCAACCACGAATAGCACAACTACTGGAGGGAAGAAAGACCCTACTCCTGGATCCCGAAGAAGTCGGAAAACGAAATGAAAACAGAATTGCACGGCGTATTCGTATACCTCCGGAGGTGCAGTTTTGAATCCAGCAATCAGCTGTTCGCGAAGGTTAGATGCCTGAATTGGCAAGCCACAGCCAAGCCTTGTCACAATTCTGGGCACAACAACACGAGGATACACTCGATACGAAATCGTCTTGCAAACTGGAAAGTGGCCACTTTGGTCTGTCTTGCCTTTCGTTGCTCGGCCAGGGTCTACCTCTTTCCGATGACTATGGCACCTGTCCGTACACCAGGACCAGTCTTGGCCAACCGTACCAGGTCTGGGCCAGCAACACCTTCCACACTCTTCTCTAATACCATTACGAAGCAACCTCGTTGCCTAGCAGGTGCCTACATTACTTGCTGCACAGTCGCCAAAGCTGTGGAGATATAAGACATCTGGGGTGCTTCCATAACCTGACTCGTCGCCTTTCGCGGTACTACAATCTATCAGCCAATATTTCTGAACACGTTCTCTTGCTTTGCAGAACTTCCTTCTAACACGATGACTTCCCGTCCCGAATCGATTTCTGGTGGATGCCTTTGTGGCTCGATTCGATACAAGATCGCATTTCCTCAGAACGCTGCATGGCCAGCTCAAGTACGGTCTTATCCCCTGTCGGATATGCCATTCTAATATCGTCAGGCTGCAACATGTCAATGCTCGATTTGCCGCAAATGGACAGGGGCATTAATCTCCCACGAGATTCTGATACATCCATCCCAATTGGTCAACGACATTTCCAAGTCACCGACGTACAAGGAATATCAGTCAACCCCGTCAGCAATCCGATCTTTCTGTTCGCAATGCGGAAGCGGCCTCACGTGGCGGATCCTGGGCATGGATGATATGCTCGTGCTCTTCACAGGGACCATTGACGAGGAATATCTTCTCGGCACGAAAGTCGACGGTAGCGAGCAGCAGACGGAGTTCGGTGTCAAGTTCGCTCGTGAAGGGGGATTCTATAAAGAATTAACGACACCTAGTATGGGTCATCTGTTCTGGAACAATGTGATTCCTGGAATCACTGATCATGAAACGGGAGGGCCGAAATTCTTGCAGTCATTTCCGCAGGAGTAGAGGGCTGAAGTAACAAAGCGGATGTGCTGGCGGATATCCCAGTAATACGGAATCTATGCGCACCACAGATCTTCCCCACATCATGTTCGCCAAGGTACACAGACACGATGTAGAGAATCTGAGGTTAACGAGCAGTCTTGGTACGATGGAAGTTGAGAGTTATAGCCCATTTTAACCTCGACATGTCCTTGGCCTACACCATCAAGCAACTCTATGCCTTGATTTTTTTTCAATGCCTTCCTTCTTCCTGTGGGCCCATGGCCTCACATAACCTAGGGGTATAAATCTTCTGGGCCGCTGGCAAAGCCAAACTTGACACCGACAACATCTCACTCGCTGTGTTGACCAAAGCTTCGAATATAGTGATGGATGGGTTTCGATTCACTGACGCCCAAGCCCACTGCTGTGGCACTCAATCCCAGAGCGTCAGGCGCAGTCTTTCCCCTGCCTTTTCCAGTCGATACCCCCGACTTCGGGCGGTCATCGCATCTCTCTGAAGACGTTATTGAGCTTGGCCATAATTTGGCCATGGAAATCTTGATAATAACAAACAAGCAGAAAGCTGCGAAGCGTTTCCTCGACATCGGTGTCGGAAGAATATGGTGCCGAATTGAGAGGTTGACACTCTCAACAACTACTTTTCCAACTCACAATATCCTTTCGATAGATCGTCGAATCATAACTAGTTGCGCACCTTGCCAAAATCTCACTGCGCTCTTGCAGCACCCACACTGCCTTCAGCCTCATCCCTCTTCGCCAGCTGCAGGAGTTCACTATATCCCTGGGACGCATGGCATTGAGTCCGCTGTGCCGTCGAGACTCGCCTGATATGTCCTCCACCGGAATGACCCCACGGGCTTTTCAAGTTTTCAGTCTCACCAGGTCATGCTCGATGAGCCAATCAATCTTTGTGCTTGACTCGACTGATGACCTTCCGGCCTGGTCTCTGCGGTGATGATTCCGCCCTCTGCAGAAACACGACGGAATCTGACGAGACGTGGTTGGCTGTGGCGGCGTCTCCCCACATCAACGGCTATGCTCCCCTCACAGCACAATTCCGGGGTGGACGATGCCGTTGCTCACTGATATATACTGGAGCACCTTGGAGCGTAGCACATCTTTCATCCTACGTTTTGTATAGAACTAACACTTTTGACCGTTTTTCTCATATTCATCCGCAAACGCATCATGATGATTGACAAGACCGTCAAGTTTCTTCTGGGTCATGCCCAGGAGTCACCAGTAGCATTTCTGGCATACTTGGCAGCAGCATCGGCCCTATTCTACCTCCTGATCTCCGAAATACAAAGGCACCACGTACGCGTCCCCGGTTTCGATGGGCCCCCGGGGCTCCCTATGATTGGCAACATCCATCAGATCAGAGTCAACGCAGCAGAGCAGTACCGCATATGGGCCAAGAAATATGGCTCGGTGTACCAGATCATGCTGGGCAATGTCCCCGTCATCGTAGTGAATTCTTCGAAAGCGGCGCGAGAGATCTTCGGCGCAAATTCACAGGCACTGTCATCGAGGCCAGAGTTCTACACGTTTCACAAAGTGGTGAGCTCGACAAGCGGGACAACGATTGGCACATCGCCTTTCTCAGAGAGTCTAAAGCGGAGGAGAAAGGGCGCCGCAAGCGCACTGAACAAACCAAGCGTGGCGACGTACGTCCCCCACATTGACGTCGAGACGCGGGACTTCTTGAACGAATTTCTCCTCTATGGCGATGGCGGTCGGAAACCCGTTGACCCGATGCCGATGATCCAGCGGCTCTCTCTGTCACTTGCATTGACCTTGAACTGGGGAACTCGAATGGCCTCTCAAAACGACGACCTGTTCGGTGAAATCACGCATGTCGAAGAGGAGGTCTCCAAGTTCCGCTCGACTACCGGCAATCTCCAAGACTACATTCCGCTTCTACGATTGAACCCATTCAGCTTTGGTAGTGCGCATGCGCGAGATATGCGGCAGCGCCGTGATGTCTACCTAAAGAAGTTGAATGACGACCTGGACGACCGAATGGCCAAGGGAACCCACCAACCGTGCATTCAAGCGAATGTCATCCTGGACCGAGAAGCCAAACTCAACAAGGAGGAACTGATTTCCATCTCCCTCACTATGCTCTCTGGTGGCCTCGACACGCTCACAACTCTGGTCGCATGGTCCATGGCTCTCCTGGCCCAGCGACCTGACATCCAGAAGAAAGCTCACGACGAGATCCGCAAGGTTTATTCACCGGAGCAGATCCTCTGCGATGCGAATGACGACCAATCTATTGCTTACATCGTGGCGCTCGTCAGGGAACTCCTTCGGTATTACACAGTCCTGCGACTGTCCCTCCCTCGAGCAACGGTCAAGGATATCACATACAATGGCCACGTCATCCCTGCGAAATCCGTCATTTTCCTCAACGCCTGGGCGTGCAACATGGACCCCGAGGTGTGGACCGACCCATTCACATTCCGCCCCGAGCGTTGGCTTGAACATCCCGATGCACCGCTTTTCACTTACGGTCTCGGATACAGGATGTGCGCGGGCTCCCTGCTCGCCAATCGAGAGATGTACACAATCTATTTGAGATTGATCAGCGCGTTTGAGCTGACGGATGTGCGAGCGGAAGGAGGCAAAGAGATGGAAACACATCCTGTGAAGGGTGTGGAAGACCAGACACAGTTGGTCAGTGTTCCCCGGCGGTACAGGCTTAGAGTGGTCCCTCGAGATGAGGCTGGCTTGAGAAAGGCACTGGCTGATTACGATGAGAAGCATTGATTGCGTGTGTATTCCTTATATTCGTCCTGGGAGGCGTCCTCTGCATCGGGAGCTGGCGTTGGGCGCACCATGACTTTCTATAAGTCCTGAATGATATGCATACCACTCTATTTGATCTTCTAGTCTTTTCCGTGCTAAATTTGACCAAGCTGTCCCGCATGTTCCAACCAGTCTATATGTCTCGAGGGTCTTCGCCCCGCTCTATCGTTCTGATGCAAGCCAACACCTGCAATGAATGCCATGCTGCCAATGCAACACCGCAATATGTCGGCCGGCTCACTTCATCGTCGGCTTCACATGGCCATTCGCCTCCATCGAATTCGTTCTATGCCTCCTCAGGCCTTCCTCGGCCAACTTCCTCACCGTGTTTCTGCCCTCGTAGATATCCTTTGTCTCTTCAAGAATGTCATGCCAGCTGTCGAAAAGCGTAAAGGGAATGCCCTCCTTCTCGCAGTAGACCACCAGATCCTTCCCTTCTCTCGCGAACAGCAAATCTGTCTCTCTCGCTGCACTCAGGTCAGACACACCATCACCGGCGTAGAGCAGAGTGGGTCTCTGGTCGTGCGGCATCTTCGCAATTGCCTCTGCATAGGGTCGGATCGTCAGGGACTTGTCATGGCCAAAGCCAGAATCGTCATGGAACAAGATCGTCCACCCGTCAGCTTTGTCGAGCGAATTCCCAGGGGGTCTGGTCTGCGTCTCATTGGCCACAATCTCGATGTCCTTCATCAGATCCTCGCCAAGCAAATGGTTCAGCAGAGTCTCTAACACGGGAACCATCCCACTGCTCAACACGATGACGGGCACGTTCTTCTCCCTTGCCCAGACCATGAAGTCCTTGAATCCCGGATCTAGGGTGATGTTCTCCTTCAAAATCTCCAGGACTTTGGGGAAGGGCAAGTTCCAAGAATCAAGCATCTGTTGGAATGTGTTGCGGAAAGTGTCCGTTTCGTCGATGACGGCGTGGAAGAGTTGCCGCCGTTGTTCGAGGCCCATGCCATAGTTGTCGGTGATGAAGTCGTTGGTGTCTTGGAGAGTGATTGTGCCGTCGAAGTCGGTGAAGAAGATCACCTTCGGATTTGCTTCGAGGGTCTGTGGGAATGGCATCTTGACAATGATCCCGTGCGTTTTCTCCTATAGCAAGTTAAACTATGGGGGAGAGAGTCGCAAGGAAAAATTCGAGGGGGAATAGAGGGGCGTTTCGATATCTTCAACATTTTCCTGGGCCTGGCGGGAAAATGCCCGATGTGGAATCCCGTGGGCGCCGTCGAGTCCGTGTTTGGCCATTGGCAATGACGTCGGCAGCTAGCAAGCCACCTAGGCCGATGCCTAGTAGGTGCGAGGGTGCCTAGGCAGTTTTAGTGCTTTTCCCATTCGGCTCACTTTCCCCCAAACATTCCGAGGCAACCATTTGGAGCTGCCTTTGGAGCAGTTCAATGCCAAATTGAGTGTGTTCCTCTGCCGTCGCAGGAAGGGAGCTCTCGCAGTGGCCTGTGGACTCGACGGCCGCTCGACATGCACCAAGCTCCTCTGCGGCTATCTCAGACGCTACGGTCGGCCTTCCGAGCAGCAAACCCCGCTCATAAGCCACTGCGACTGCCCCGACAATATTTTCCGTTGGCACCACCACCCCGGCAGAAATGGAGCCATCAGAGGTCGAGCATACTTGTTCAAGCTCGGTTTTATAGCGACAAGAAATCCGAGGTCGATCGAAATGTGGAAGATGCAAAGAGCCGGATAGGGGACAGTCTCGACTCGAGAGCAAATGCTGCAGCACCAGCCGAGCAGACGCTGAAGAATCCCTCAGATGAGACGATTGTCCACACCTTCCCAGAGGCCTCTTCCATAGTACACACCTCGAAACATGAAGACCAGAAACCCCCAAAACCAGAGTCACATTCGCAGCCGGAAGGCTCGGCCGAGGATAAACCTCCCCCCGAGTCGATCGCAGCTCGATACGCCAACCTCCAGAAACGGTTCGGGCACTTCATGGACAACTTCCAAACCCACGTCTTCACCGCCTCCCGCCGTCTGAATGACCTGACAGGCTATTCCGGGATCGAGGCTCTAAAAAACGACATTGAGCGCCAAGAGTCCATCGTCCAACAGTGCAGGGCGGATGTCAAAGCATGTAGGGCGAAATACTCCGAAGCCATCGCTCAGAGGTCAAGCACGCAACGAGAAGTCAACGACCTACTGCACAGAAAACATACCTGGTCGTCTGGCGATCTGGAGCGCTTCACCAGTCTATACAGGAGTGATCATGCGAATGAGCAGGTCGAGGCCGCGGCACAAAAGAACGTAAGCGACGCGGAACAACGTTATGAGGAAGCCAGCACCAAGCTCGCAAAGGCAATATTAGCTCGGTACCACGAAGAGCAGATCTGGAGCGACAAGATCAGACAGATGTCAACGTGGGGAACGTGGGGATTGATGGGGATCAACGTCCTCCTGTTTGTGGTTTTCCAGCTGATGCTGGAGCCGTGGCGCAGGAGACGCTTGGTCCAGGGCTTCGAGGAGAAGGTCGAACTGGCGATCAAGGAATCTGAAAAGGTGAGAGCGACGGCGGTGCAAGCAGCTCAGGCTCACGACGACATGACGGCGGAGGCCAGAGTCGAGGCTGTCGCGGATAACATCGTAGGACAGATCGTCGATGCTGTCACTGGGACGGCGTCGGACGAGGCTCCCACCGCAGCCACACTAAAGCCACCGCTACCGTCACAATCAACTATCGAAGACGCGGCGGAGACTCTCACGACAGGCGAAATCGCAGCTGAAGAGGGCCTTCTCCCTGGCTCGCCAGACGTCCCCCTCACGGCTACCGAACCTATTCTCTCTGCTTCGCGACGGGACGAGAATGCTTCATTGCGCTGGACATCCTCGGGCTCCGCACTGGCCAAATACGAAGACTACATGAGATCTCTGTTCAGCGAGGACCACAAGATCCTCGTATCGCAGTGGGATCTGACCAAGGTGGCGATGGAGGGCGTCGCCGGCGGGGTGGCGGTCATGGGATTGCTTTTCGTGCTGCTGCGGCCGCGGTAGGCGCCATGTCAAGAGCATATGTATGCGTCCATGGTGGACCAGAGCTCTGCTGGTGCTGCAGTCCTGGCCCGTCTCACACCTCCGAGGAGGGCTAGCTACTGTGCCAAACTTTTCTGTATATAGCACGTCTGTCAGGAGGCATAGATGTCTGTATAGTGCATAGCGCGCGTGCCATTGGGGTAGACATGATTGAAATGTACGATATGTATACTGCAGGACTGGGGCGATGTACCGACCCGAATATCTGATCCGAGCGCATGGATAAGCCAGCAAGTAACCTAGCCATAACAATTTCCACCGGGCCAATATGTCGGGGTGCATGGGTTTATATTTTTTTGTGAATTGCAATGTCCTTCTTGCGTACCGCAGCGCGCGACACGAAGTTGCTATCGATGGAATGTCGAACGATCCTGATCTGATTCTGCCCTTCACCACCACATCCCCAGCATCGTGCCGTCTAGTATGTACAGTATCTTTCTCGTGCCTAACACTCTCGCCGCTGCTCATCCCAAGCCGCCGCCTCGTCTATCCGATCACCAACTTATCCTCCTCCGGGAAATCATATTCTGGGACCTCCAGATTCAAGGGCGCGGGCCCCTTCCTCACTCGTCCGGAGATGTCGTAATGCGAGCCATGGCAGGGGCAGAACCAGCCACCAAAGTCGCCGGCCTCGCCGATGGGCACACACCCCAGATGCGTGCAAACGCCCAGCATGACGAGCCATTCGGGCTTCTTGACGCGGTCAGAGTCCTTTTCCGGATCACGCAGGACGGATAGGCTACACATCAGATCACACGATGTCAGTATCAGACTCAGATGGCATGCTATAATTTGTACGGTGACCGAACGATACGATAACGACTAGGTAACGAAAGCGACAAGGGAGGTGCAGGTGCAGGTGCACGGGGCAAACGTACTCGATAGATTCAGCCTCTTTGATCTCGTCTTCGGTGCGGTGGCGGATGAAGACGGGTTTTCCACGCCACTTGATGATGACGTTCTTGCCCTCGGGGATGGAGGCGAGGTCGACCTCGACTTTAGCTTGGGCGAGGACATCGGCCGAGGCGGACATGTTTTCTAGGAAGTCTGTGTTCCGGTAAGATAGAAGTTAGCTTGGGGATTTGTGTGCGTTGTCTCTTCGAGTCCGAAGGCGGCAGGCAGGGGTGAGGCCGAGTTGGGCTGAGAGCTGAGCTCAGCCCGGGCTTGAGATATGTATGTTCGTTCCTACCTAGCACGGTGTTCTTTGCTCCCGCCGCGGCCAACAGTCCCATACTCCCGGCCATGAAATACTGGAACACGCGGTTCGTGATCTCGGGGCTGTTGGACGCATAGCCCTTGAAGCTGGGGATCTTGCGGGTGTCGTAGTGCTGCTCCTTCGACTTGCCGAAAGGACTCTCGAAGCTGCTCGCCGCTCCGGTCTGTGACCTTCGTTGGGGGACATTGGAAGCTGTGATGCTGGCGAGACGGGGCGATTGAGAGGCGGGTGAGGCGCTGCTGGGGAGGGTGTGTCGGGTCCAGGTGCGCAGGGCTGAGCCTGTGGATGCTGGCGCGGGACGCATCTTGACGGGGTTGGGAGAGGAGAGAGACCGTGGTTGTCGAGGGAGGAGCTTGAGAAGACGTTGAAAGCTGGTCGGGTGGAAGATGCGCAATGGGGAGAAAAGTGGCCGACCTTGTTCGGTGGAGCTGCCGTCGCTGATTGTCTGGACCGCGATTGGCTGCGAGGCCCTCCAGGAATGCGTGTCGAGCACTCATACTCGACAGTAGGTGCACAGCACCTATATTCTGTTATTTGCTCCGGTTTGAGCCACACCAAGCATTGCGACTAGAGGCATTCCACAGTTCACGAAGGAGATGCCGATGAACACTACCACAGTCCTAGGCCACATAGCTCGCGCTGGGGTTCCTGCGCTGTAAACAACCTCCATTGAACGCCTGCAGTGCTATCATGCTATCGTCTCCATTTCCCCGTTCAAATGCACCGTGCTCTATCCAGGAATTCTCATCAAGTATGCTAGTAATGATTGGATTATCATTTGCCGCCCTGAATCATGGCCTCTAGCCACTCATCTCGATATCTCTGATTGGATCTGGATGGCTGTGCGTCCGAGAATGTGAGGATTGAGGTCTTCCCGAACCATCAGCGCCGGAGCCGTTCATTCCGTTGACGCCATTCTGATACCCGTTCTTCATCATGGTAAGGATCGAGGCACCATTTTCGCCATGGACACCATTGATGGGTCCTGTGGACGCCGCTTTCTCTTCTGCTTCTCGGGCTTTCTCCTCCCTGTATTGTCGGTACGTCTTGGTTTTTGGTACTGTGTCTGACAAGAACTCAAGATTGTCAATCCTAGATACAGCCGTGGCTTGATGTCGGTCAGCTGGAGACCAGCAAAGATCTGGCGGTATCCCTACCGATGTCTTTATAGGCGATATTTCTCCGTGGCTTTCGTTCTGATTTGACAACAGTGTGTGCTTGCTCTGTCAGGTAGCGGATAAAGATCTCCTTGGAAGAGGTGAGCAACTATCATTCCCAAATGCGACTTGAAACCTACGGTCGCAACTGCTATGGCAAAGGATGCGGAGTTGGAGCATTGTGCAATATCCTCATCCTGTGCAATGATCTTCTTGACTCGGGCAACTGGACAATGTCAATATTTGAGCACGCCAACACAGAGCGAGTGAGTGACAACTAACGCGGCAGAGCTGTCGAACCACTTATCTCCTGTGGTGGCTCAATAGGAGCATTATTGTAAGGCATGGTTTCTGTAGATGTTCAAGGTCTTTGTAATGATCGTCGACCACTTGCTGCTGATGATTCCGACGCACAGCCCTTACTGAGCATACGACCAAGGGGCTCGCTTTCTGAATCGGCTTGAGTCTACGTCTCAGCCGTGGAAGTCGCGTGTGAGGGCAGTCCTGGCGTTGGATATCGCGTCCGTCGCGTCTAAGGCGAAGAGTGCTCTTACGTACCGGGTTCTGGGACTGGTGTATAATAATAGTGCTTGATATCAAAATTCAAGTCGCGCCAATGTTTCTTATGCGCCGTCGTGGCGCGTCCCAAAATGGCAAGGCGAACGAGTTGGTGGATTTGGAGGAACGTCGGCAGCACGCCGTCGAGGCTTGCTAGGGATTACTTCTCGACATCCGCCGCCCACAAGAGGAATGTGACGCTTGTGAGCTGCCAACTCGGCCATCCTAATTGTTCTGATGTTATGACCTCGCGCGTTCCACCCTCCGCCGCCCCCTCTTCGCGTCGACCGTCGCTCTCTGCGAGGCGATTCTCAAGACGCCTCTCCTCCATCTCGGGTCTCGAGGATGGCGACGTCTCTCCCCCCGTCCCACCTGCCGCGCAGGCGATTACAGAAGAGATTGCCGAGATCAAACGCTACGAAGACTTTACGACAATAGACTGGGTTCAAGATGCCGCTCAGGAACATCTCAGGAGACGCGCCAGGCGGAAAGAATCAAAGTTTTTCGAAAGAGACGGAGTATTGGGATGGCGCAGGAAGCTTTGGGAGGCCTACGATGCTGCACAAGTCTGGATAGTCATCACTCTCGTTGGAATCGTCATCGGACTCATCGCTGCTGCTCTCAACATCATTACCGAGTGGCTGTCCGATATCAAAGTAGGATACTGCACAACAGCATGGTATCTGAACGAAGGCTTCTGCTGCTATGGCTCGGAGGAAGGGTGTGATGAATGGAAGAGGTGGACGTCCTTCACCTTCACCAACTACCTCATCTACACTGTCTTTGCCGTTCTTCTGGCATTTGTCTCCGCCTACCTGGTCAAGGCTTATGCTCCCTACGCTGCGGGTTCGGGCATCTCAGAGATCAAGTGCATTATTGCTGGTTTCATCATGAAAGGCTTTCTTGGGTTCTGGACCCTGCTTATCAAGGCTATCTGCCTCCCCTTGGCCATCGCTTCTGGACTGTCCGTCGGCAAAGAAGGTCCGAGTGTGCACTATGCAACTTGCGTTGGAAATGTCATCTCACGCTTCTTCGACAAGTACAAGAAGAGCGCTTCGAAAACTAGGGAGATCTTGACGGCGAGTGCCGGAGCCGGTGTGGCCGTTGCGTTCGGCAGTCCAATCGGAGGCGTACTGTTCTCCTTGGAAGAGATGGCTTCCCACTTCCCACTGAAGACGCTGTGGCGCAGCTACTTCTGCGCCCTTGTCGCTACTGCGGTTCTGAGTGCTATGAACCCTTTCCGGACAGGACAGCTTGTCATGTTCTCGGTCAAATACGACAGAGATTGGCACTTTTTCGAGATTGTCTTCTACATCGTCCTCGGTATATTCGGCGGGCTATACGGTGCTTTTGTTATCAAGGGGCATCTGAAAGTCCAGGCGTTCAGGAAGAAGTACCTGGGAAAATACGCTATTCCGGAAGCCGTCGTCCTGGCTGGCGCCACAGCTCTGCTTTGTTACCCAAACATGTTCCTGAGAAGAGACATGACAGAGATGATGGAAATGCTGTTTCGAGAATGTGAGGGCGACTACGATTACGACGGGCTTTGTGAACCCAAGAATCGGCTCTCTCTCATCGGATCCTTGTTTCTCGCAACGTTGATGCGCATTGGCCTTGTCATACTGTCTTATGGTTGCAAAGTACCAGCAGGGATATTTGTGCCTTCCATGGCAGTCGGCGCCTCATTCGGACGAATGCTTGGGATTATTGTGCAATGGTTGCATGAATCTTTCCCGGATTCGAACTTCTTCTCAACTTGTCAGCCTGATGTTACGTGCATCACCCCTGGCACGTACGCATTTCTCGGCGCCGGAGCGGCTCTGAGTGGAATCATGCATCTTACTATCTCGGTCACTGTCATCATGTTCGAGCTCACAGGGGCATTGACGTTTATCCTTCCGACTATGATTGTGGTTGGTGTCACAAAGGCCGTTGGTGATCGATTCAGCAAAGCCGGCATCGCGGATCAAATGATTTGGTTCAATGGCTTTCCATTCCTCGACAACAAAGAAGAGCACATCTTTGGCGTCCCAGTATCGCAAGTTATGACCAGCAGTCTCAGCATGCTCTTCGCCACGGGTATGGAGGTCAAAGCCGCACAGAAATTGCTCGACGATACGTCATATTCTGGCTTTCCCATCGTCGAAGATAAAGACTCCAAGATCCTTGTTGGCTACATTGGCAGGACTGAACTGCAATTCGCCATTGGTCGCGCTAAGAAGCAAGGCTCTTTAGCCGCAGATGCAAAATGCGTGTTTGCTGCCGAGCGGGACGATGGCAGCGAAACGCCAGTGCTTCTCAGTCCGGCCGTGACTTTTGATGCCAGTGCAGTGCAGAGCGTGGATTTCACCACATTTGTCGACGCGACTCCGATCACAGTCCATCCTCTCCTGCCTCTTGAGACAGTGATGGAGCTCTTCAAGAAGATGGGACCCCGGGTCATTCTGGTAGAACACCACGGTCGACTCGAAGGTCTCGTCACCGTCAAGGACTGTCTCAAATATCAATTCAAGGTCGAGGCACAAGAGCACGCTGCCGCAATCAATAGTGATACCGCAATACAGCAAGACCGTTTTGTCGACGTTCTCGGTAGGATTGGTGATGTGGTCTCTGACATGATTAACAATTTGACCCGTGGTAAGCTCAAGCTGCGCCCTCAGGCTTCCAATGGATGGGCGAGAGTGGCTGGAAATGATAGGGGCCAGAATTTCGCAGACGACTATAACAATGAGCGTGAGATACTTGATGGGACAGAAGACGGTCATGAGCCAGATGGCGTGGAGCTTCATCCACGGTGAAATAATGCAAGCTAAACCATTATCTATCGTCACCCCAGTTCAGACCTGAGAATGCTTTGTGCTCCTCCAGTAGGTAAATGATGATGTTCACCTCTGTAAGATCTCCTCACCTCCTCGTATGGCGTACACAACAATATCTACCAAGTGTGGCTGAGTAACATTGTCTTCCAAATCATCTTCCTCGTTGTCGTCGTTATCTTCAATTCGTCCTCTTCTCGGCCTCCAGCTTCAAAGAGGAGTCCTGGGACGTCGATGCATGAAACTATCAGATGGGGCTTGATGGGGGAGCCAAAAGGGGCCGAAGACAGAGCCTCACTAGAGGCGGGATGGCGTGCGGTTGTTAGCGGCGCGAATCAGGGGCACAGCGATCTAGTGGGACCCCTTCCCCGCTTATCGATAGAGCAACGTGACGGGGCCACCGGCTCGATCATCGATTGCTAGTAAATTTCTTGACAAGCCCTGCTGTACTCGGTACTCTATGCTCGAGATTTTTTCAAAGCTAGAATGCCAGACTCGGACGACGACGAAGACTACTTCCTCCCGCTCCAGGACCAGCGCGTCTTCGGCGCCGGCATCAAGCGCAAGAGAATCCACTTTGTGCCCGCATCGTCGACTGCGGACCCATCGTCTATCGGAACCGGGACGACGACGACGACGACCACCACCACCACCACCACCACAACGCCAAACGACGTCTCCTCGCGCTACCTCTCCATCGTGCTCCCCGACTCGCGCTCCCGGCAGGACGCCCAGCTAAATGCAAAGGCGGACTTAGAGGCAGACGCAGTGCCCGCGAACGAGTCATCCTCCGAACGCTGCCCCGTCTGCGGCGAACCCATTACCACCTCGACCTCGACCTCGACCTCGACCCCATCGTCGCGTTCGGCGCACGAATCCTCACTCGCCCACCAAGTCTGCCTCGAGCACGTCCATCCACCGTCTCACCTGCCGCGGTCGCACGTCGGGGTGCGCTACCTGTCGGCCTACGGCTGGGACCCGGACGCGCGGCGAGGCCTCGGCGCCCGCGAAGAGGGCATCACCGCGCCGATCAAGGCCACGAAGAAGAACGATACCGCGGGGCTGAGGGAGCGGGCCGATGACATGGGGGACGACGTCGTGAAGAAGCATTCGAAAAAAGATACAGCTACGGCGGCGGCGGCGGTGGCCAAGTCGGATGCGAAGCAAGTCCGCCTGAGAGACATGGAGGCCAGGAAGCGGGCTGAGAGGCTTAGGGCCAGTTTCTATGGTCCGGATCTGGAGAAATATCTGGGGCCGGAGCCGCCGTGAACGGCTCAGAATGAAGTCCTGGAGGTCCTGAAAGTGCTAGGAGCGTGCCAAGCATGGCAACTGTACTTGATTATCTGAACTTCATGGGTTCCGGCGGTCGGAGTATGTATTCGAAACTTTCGGCAACTATACAACTGCAACACTCTGGCCAACCCGAGCGGCGACACCACCATCAACCCAACGACAGACCCACCGACGCCACGCTCCGCTAAAAGGTCATGCTCTTCCTTACAAGGCTACCAGTGCGCTTCTAATGCTTCTTGAACAGCCCGAGGTGATGCTTCTTCTCCTTGTCCTTCTTCAACTTAGCGGGAAATCCTTCGTCGGGGGAGGCGTATGGTTTCGGCATCGCTACCGGTTGGCCTGGTCGAGCGGGACTACCCGCTGTGCCGACTCCAGGACGAACGCCGCTGTGCGGTGCGCCGCCTCTGCCGGGCCCCAGGTTCATGTTTGCCATCGCCGACGTTGGCGGGGCGGGGGAACGACCGTTTGCACCGGGTTGAGGAGCATTCGGCTGCAGTGCCTGCGGAGGAGGCTCGCTCATCCAAGCGGGCAACCTCGGCGGCGCGCGATCCATGGGCAGGTCGAGTTGTTTCCTCCCTGCACTTAGCAGACTTAGTTGGCGGAGGAAGCTCTTGGGTGTGAGCATGTGGGTCGTTGCCAGGAAGATTTCTTTCCCAGCCATGCGGGAGACTTCGTAACAAGCTCTCGCTTCGGCGTAGGTGGCGCCGCCACCCATGAAGACTATAATACGTTGGCGCGGCTTGTTTGTCTGCGAGCGCGCCTGTGCCCAGGTTGGCTTCCCCGCGTTGCGAAGCGAACTTTGCGAAACGTTCATCTGGCCGTTTGGGTCGTTGAGGTGAGGCTTTACCGGCGGGAAGACATTTGCGTCTAATGTGCCTTGGCATTGTTCCTCAAGCATATATCGAAGGGCGGGTTCGAAGCGGGAAAGGCTCACTTCTTCCATGTTGCTGGTGGTGTCTCGAAGCCTGGGCGGGAACAAGGGTGGCGGCGTGGGCATGGTGTCCTTGAGCTGCTTTTCCACTCGGGCACCAAGGGTTATTAGGTTATAGATGATTTCGCCATCCATGGGGGAGAGTTCGCCATGGCAACGCAGCTTCTCGATGTCGCCTCGCAGAATACCGTGCTTGTATAGAATGTACAATATCAGTAACCGGACTCGGTCTTCATGCACAACGCTGTCGTCATCCAGCAGCCGGACAACTTGATCTGCCAGATTTTTGGGCTTTTTGTTGTCCTCGTCCACACCGGTGGCCAGTGATTGTTCGACAGAGACTACATCCAACAATTTGTGGTCCGCGAAGATTTTGGCGCACTTCTCAGCTATATCGATATGTAGTGAGAAGGCTTCTTTCCCTTCTTGGAATTCTGGTAACCCCGCCAACATGTCCTTGATGGTGTTGATACTCGCCGGCTGACCATCATTATTGGCGAACTGGGGATTCTTTGCCTGAAATTTCTTGAACTCCTCGCTCAACTGCACAAGCAGGTCTTTCATGTGCATGTGCCGGTGACCGACCCAAAGGTTATCCTTCTCGGTAATTTCGACCTCCTTCTCTTCCTGGTCGGGCTGACCCCGGCGGATGATGTTTCGATATGTGACCTTGTCCTCGTCGTCTCGAATGGGTAGTAGATCCATGGCCATTGCCTGGTATGTCAATTCATGCACAAATGGCGACCTTAGATCCATCGAGCGGTCTGTGATCAATAGTACCGACCGTGGCCGGTTTCCTTGGTTCTGAGGGGGAAAGTCGTTTCGTGGATCCCTCGCGTAGTCGTCCAATGCGCTCTGGACGAAGCTCGCGAGATGATAGCATAGCACATCCGCCGCGTGTCTTTCATGCTCCCTAGGCTTGTAGAACCGTATCAAGGGGTATTCGCCCAGCGACACGCATATCGACACGAGTTTCTGCGTTATTGTGTCCAAGTGGCTCTTAACCAACGAGTCGCACGCTGAATGGAAGAGGACGTGAAAACTCCAGGGCTCTCGAAATGTGACTAAATTTGCTTCTCTTGGGAAATACTCGACATTGAGCGCCCGAGAGTCGGCGATTAACTTTGCTCTGGACTCGGAGCGAAAGAGTTCCTCCCCCAAGCCCCTCGGTAATTGGGAGGTCCATATCAGGTACGCTCGGCGGTATCTCTTGCGGCTCAGGTCGGCTTTGAGGCATTCGACTATGTGTGGTCGAGGCGAGAGGAGGTAAATGGCATCGGTGTCGGACGAGCCCTGCCTGCGGTCCTCGATCGATTCGATATTGATAATGTTGCAGTTGAGTATGTCGTCTTCCTTCGTGGCATTGTAAACGAGCCGCTTGCTCTGCTCGTCGAGAATCAGAATTTTCCAGTCGCGTCCGCTGGTTGCGCGGATAGTGTCGAGTATGATATTCCGCTGGATGTCGAGGATTGAGGAAGCCATGGCGGGGGTGGAGAGTCGGCTGGACTGGGGTGTCTTCACATTCTCGGACGGAAACAGTCAGACCAGACAGGCAGACAGAATGGGTACAGGCCTTTCCAGAGCTCTGACTTATGTCGCCTGTAAAGGGTGAAGGGTGATGGTGTGGGGGGGAGAGAGTTCGCGTTGCACTTGTGTTGAACTGCGCCGTCTCGACAAGTGCGCCTCAGCCTCGCGCAAAGTGGAGACAAGGCTGCCCCATTCCATGACACTTACTCGGTACTCGTACCCCGTAGACCAGAGAAGAATTTCCGTGCTGGCTCACTATCTGCTTCCTGCCTCCCATTTGCAGTTCTACCTCTGCGGCAGCGCTTTTCCCATCCTCCTTGGCATGCTTGCTCTCTCCACTCGACGAGGGCAATGCCTTTTCTGTTCATTTCGGGCCGCTTTTGCGGCGGTGCCCAAGCGACACTCTGAGGTCCAACGCGGATCCTTCTCCAGCGCGCCGAATCGCGGAGAGCGAACACATCAAAGACACTCACCACCTGTTCGCTCCGTCGGCTCCGACAAGAAGTCTACCCGCAATGTTCGACGCCCTCTCAGGCACTTAGCGATCTCACCAGATCAGACAAGTAGCCGTGTGAATGCCAGCTTAAATACATTGAAGAAGCAATTGGAAACTACAACAGTGAGCCCAGACTCCCATGTCACGCAACTCGCCGCACTCGACCCTCTAGGGACTTACTGGCCGGCATTCAGAGAGCAAGTCCAGGAACACATTCGATCACCTGGGGAAGCTGGCCAGGCGGGATTCGATGGATTAATGCATGATATTGGACTTGGTCAGCAGGGAGACTGGAAGACAGAACTACCGAGAGTGCTGCATTTCGGCTTCATTGATTATGTTTTGATGAGAAGGGCACAAGATGTACCTGAAGCGGGATCGGCGCTGGCGGAGTTGAAATTTCCTACTGAATGGTACACCAACGCACGGCAGGTACAGAGAGATGTTCATCTGCACATTGGTCCAACAAATTCAGGGAAAACATATACGGCTTTGAAGCGGCTAGAAGAGAGCGGTGACGGATTCTATGCAGGGCCTCTCCGGTTGCTGGCGCATGAAGTATACTCGAGGTTCAAAGCCAAGGGAGTATCATGCGATCTGATAACGGGAGATGATGTGAGGCTAGAAGAAGATCCGGACACAAGACTAAGCGCATCGACAGTGGAGATGGTCGACGTCGGTAAGCGCTGCGAGGTCGCCGTCATCGATGAGATTCAGATGATGGCTGACCAAGAACGCGGTTGGGCCTGGACTCGAGCATTTCTGGGTGCCAACGCAAAGGAAGTCCATATTTGCGGTGAATCTCGAGTACTACCACTTGTGCGGGAGCTTACGGCATCAACCGGGGACATTCTTCACGTGCACGAGTACAAGAGACTGAACCCTCTTAAAGTCATGACCAAGAGTCTGCGAGGGGACTTGAAGAATCTGCGAAAGGGCGACTGTATTGTGGCTTTCTCCGTCATGAACATCCACGCCTTAAAGAAGCAGATCGAGCTGGATACCGGTCGCCGTTGTGCTATCGTCTATGGTAGCCTGCCGCCTGAGACTCGCGCGCAACAGGCCGCATTGTTCAACGACCCGACCAACGACTACGATTTCTTGGTTGCCAGCGACGCCATTGGCATGGGGTTGAACCTGTAGGTTGAGTCCGGCTGCAAACTGGGAGCGATTGCTAACTTCGAGACAGGAGTGTAAAGCGTATCATCTTCCACAGCGTGACAAAGTGGAACGGCACCGCACTAGTAAATTTATCGACTCCTCAAATCAAGCAAATTGGCGGACGAGCAGGCCGGTTCCGGAACGCTCATCAAGCCATGAACAACACGTCAGCTGGCTCCGAAGCTAATGTTGGCCTCGTCACGACCTTGAACGACGAAGACTTGCCCCTGGTCAGGGCTGCCATGCAGACAGAAGCTGCGCCAATCAAAAGAGCCGGCATGCTCCCACCAGGCGAGGCCATGGAGGAGTTCGAGGGCCGTTTGCCGAAGGGCATACCATTCGAATACATCCTCCGACGTCTTTGCGGCAAGGCGGCAATGCATGACCGATTCCGCGTTTGCAGCATTCGCGATCAGAGTCTGATATCTCGAACCATCGAATCTGTTCAGGGATTGAGTCTGACTCAGCGAATGATCCTGACTGCTGCACCGGCTACCACACATTCGGCGGCAATGCACCAAGTCATGAGAGCTTTTGCCCAATACGTGGCAGATCGCAAGCAGGTGACCGTTGTGGACGTGCCTGAGGTCAACCTGGAGGTGCTTGAGAAGCCAATCTCTGGTGATAGAGCATACCTCGAAAGCCTAGAGGATCTCCATAAGGCGCTTGTGCTGTATCTGTGGCTCAGTTACCGGTTCCTGGGCATCTTCAAGGACCGGGAAATGGCCACATACGCGAAAGAGATGGCCGAGGAACGCATCAACACTTGCCTTTTGGAGTTCTCTGCGAATCCTGATCTGCGCAAGAGAGTGCTTTCATATAAGAAGCGGATGACCCTGCCTCAAATTCGAACCGAGGGAGATGGCACGACTGACGAGGAATCAGAGCTGGATGTACCGGAAGAGGAGACGGTGCTCCCGGTCGATTGGACTCGTGGGTCTGAGAGTGTCGAGTTCGATGATGAAGCTCAAGCTCCCCAGCCCATCCGCGCAGCTCAAGGGTGAGTGGCGCCCAATCAAGGCTACTCATTAGCTTCACGTCCTCCGAAGTACGAAATACATCAGCAAGTCCGACCCAAGTATTGAAAGTTGAAAACTCATGGATTGTACGATGGTGGAAGACTCGAAAAGTGATGACAATGTTCATTCTGCTACCACAATGTTATCATGTACCAATATTTGTTTTGCTGCCGGTCAAACTTTGGATACCTCGCCAGTCCATTTGCGGACGATCCCATCTCTTGGTTCCATGTTTCCAATGGGTGGGAGCCGACTATTGCTGAGTGACCTGTCTATCAGTTGCAGGTTGATTCGACGCCGCCGCCGCCTCGCGAGCAAGCTGGTCTTCCGTCTTCTTGTTGCCGTGGAGCTAGGTGACCGGTTAGCTCTGTGCCAGGACCGACGAGACTTCATGCAAAGGACGGCCACTGACAATCAATCGGTTCAGAAAGCTTCCCGGCTTTCCGTGATCATGATTTTCCTTCTCAGCATCCTCGGCTTCCTTGTTGACGTAGTCCACGGTCTCTTCATCAGCTGAGTCGTGCTCGTCAAAGTTGACTGGTAAAGAAGTCAGCGAGAGTCGTGCAAGTGGTCGTGGGATGGCGGCGGTGTAATATAGAAACCATTGAGAGACCACAGATGGGTTGAATGTATATCACAGCCTGGGGGCCTTGTATGAACAACCGTAGGAGCTCTGTGGACAGATGCCACCACTGAAAGGAAACACATACCCTCCTTGTCCTTATGACTGAGACGACGCTTAAGCTTCGCACGAATGCTTTCCATCGTGAATGGAAGTAGAGGTGGTCGGGTGAATTGTCTTGCAGCGGTATTGATTCGCGGGCTACGGGTAAGTGTCGTGGAATTGTAGAGGGCGGGATATTGAGAGAGTAAAGGATCGATGAAGGCGGGGTGAAAGTCGTACCTTTTTTATGAGCTGGAATTCAGACATGCAGGGAGCAGGATGGAAGAAGGAGGGGCATGACGGCAGGCAGTAACCATCCATGCGTCCTTCGCGTCCATCGGGCTGGGCCCAGAAAGCATTTCCCCATCCACATTTGGCCATCTGCCAGAAGCACATTTGGATCTTCAGGCCAGGAAACCCCAGCCAGCTAGACGCCGAGGTTTGCGCCACCCCTCAGTCATGCGTTCGGGCCAGTGCAAGCGAGGCGGCTGACGCGCGAGGCGAGGCCTATTCCTTTTTGGAGAGCCGTTTGGAGATCACAAAACGTCCCTCACGCTCGAGATTTCCACGACTTCGCCGACCGTCACCAGGCCTGGCTGGACCAAGTCATCGGACAGTTCCTCGCGCACAAGCACCGGCTGATCACCATGGACGACTTCACCTCCCTCGAGCTGCTCTCCCTCGTCTCCAAAGTCACCTCCGAACTCCAGAACCACTTAGGCATCAGCGACAAGACACTCGCCGAGTTTGTCATCGACCAGCACGAAAAATGCGGAGGAAATCTAGAGAAATTCAAGGAGGCCCTGGCGGCCATGGGCGCAGACTTTCCAAACAGTCTGGTGGAGAGTATCGATCGGTTGATCCTGACCATGCACCCCAAGCACAAGAAGAGCCGACAACAAACTGCACAACAAAATGGACAATCAGATATGGACGAGTTGGATGCTATCGGGCGCAAGGCGAGGGTGTTCAAGGGCCTCGCTGTGCCCGATCGTGAACAGACATGGAGTGATTCCGAGGATGATGTGGCTGCGCAAAAGGCCGCAAGCAAAGTCCGACCCGGCGCAGATGAGGATGATACCTTTGCACTTCTTGAAGGATTCGCCCCCAAACCGAAAAACGGCACAAATGGCACCGCTTCAAGAACCAGGAAAAGAAGTCACAGCCCCGATCGTGATGACTACTCTAGAGACAGAGACAGGGAACATAGACGGAAACGCTGGTCCCGAAGTCCCAGTCCTCGCGAGGAAAAGAGATCGCGCCGACACCGCGACGAAGACTATGCAGACAGAAGGAATGGGCACAGAGACCGATACGACGAGAAACGGAACGGACATCACAGAAGCAGGCGGCGCGACTACGAGGATGAAGATAATGATTTTAGCAAGTTGCCACCGCAAGAAGTTGACGAACAGCCAATTCTGTACAAGGTCTACGATGCTGTGGTTAACGGAATCAAAGACTTTGGAGCCTTTGCCAACTTACAAGGGGTCAAGGGTAGTCCTAGCGGACTGATCCACGTCTCAGCTATTCAAGAAGGAGCGAGAGTCAATCATCCCTCGGACCTTCTGTCTCGCGGCCAGCCCGTCAAGGTCAAGGTGGTGAAGATTGAGAACAACAAAATCAGCCTATCGATGAAAGAGGTTGATCAAGTCTCTGGGGCGGACATGGTGCCATCACGGAGGATAGCCTCTGGCGCCAATATGGAACGCCTCAATGGGTTGCCATTGCCTTCGGATGACCGCTACGGAAATTTGGGCAGCACCGTGCCTGTACTTGAGGACGGATATAGCTCGAAACCGGGCAAGAACAAAAAGAGAATGACGTCTCCGGAGCGCTGGGAAATCAAGCAGCTCATCGCGTCGGGTGCAATCTCTGCAGCGGACTACCCTGATATTGACGAGGAGTACAATGCGACCCTAAACGGTGAAGGTCAGTTTGAAGAGGAAGAAGATATTGATATCGAAGTTCGAGAAGAGGAACCGCCGTTTCTGGCTGGCCAAACAAAACAGTCTCTCGAATTATCTCCTATCCGAGTCGTGAAAGCTCCCGAAGGGTCACTGAACCGAGCGGCTCAAGCGGGCACAAATCTGGCCAAGGAAAGGAGAGAGCTCAAACAGCAGGAAGCTGCCGATAAAGCCGCAGAAGAAGCTTCCAAAGTCGATCTCAACGCTCAGTGGCAGGATCCCATGATTGCCCCGGAACAGCGAAAGTTTGCTTCAGATCTTCGACAAGCGCAGCAGCAATCGTCTAAAGCGATCGAAGCTGTCCCCGAGTGGAAGCGGGCGATGCAGGGCAAGAACCAATCTTTCGGCAAAAGGACCGACATGACCATCAAGCAGCAAAGAGAGTCACTTCCAGTTTTCAAATTCCGGAAGCAACTGCTCGAAGCCGTCGCTGCGAATCAATTGCTCATCGTGGTTGGTGATACCGGCTCTGGCAAGACAACCCAGGTAACGCAATATCTGGCCGAAGCTGGCTATGCCAACAACGGCATGATTGGCTGTACACAGCCTCGTCGTGTTGCCGCAATGTCCGTCGCCAAACGTGTATCTGAAGAAGTTGGTTCGGAACTAGGCAAGGAGGTCGGTTATACCATTCGTTTCGAAGACCGGACCTCGCCTGACACGAAGATCAAATACATGACAGATGGTATGCTCCAGCGAGAGATCTTGCTAGATCCTGACCTCAAGCGGTATACTGTCATTATGCTGGACGAGGCTCACGAAAGAACGATCGCTACCGACGTTCTATTTGGCCTGCTAAAGAAGACGCTCAAGCGACGGCCAGATCTCAAGCTAATCGTGACCTCGGCCACACTTGACGCAGACAAGTTCTCTGAATACTTCAACCAATGTCCGATCTTCTCCATCCCCGGTCGGACATTTCCTGTGGAGATCATGTATTCGAGAGAGCCAGAGGAAGACTATCTGGATGCAGCACTGACTACCGTCATGCAAATTCATCTGACGGAACCGCCCGGTGACATCCTGTTGTTCTTGACTGGCCAGGAGGAGATTGATACGAGTTGTGAGGTCCTGTACGAAAGGATGAAAGCCTTGGGACCGAGTGTACCGGAGCTCGTCATCTTGCCTGTATACTCTGCCCTGCCTAGCGAGATGCAAACTAGGATCTTCGATCCCGCACCACCTGGAGGCCGAAAGGTTGTCATCGCGACAAATATTGCCGAGACTTCGATCACCATCGACGGCATCTATTATGTCATTGACCCCGGATTTGTAAAGCAAAACGCTTACGATCCAAAGCTAGGAATGGACTCGTTGGTCGTAACGCCTATCTCTCAAGCGCAAGCCAAACAGAGAGCAGGTCGAGCAGGGAGAACAGGCCCAGGCAAATGCTTCCGATTATACACCGAAGCAGCTTACCAGTCCGAAATGCTTCCTACCAGTATACCGGAGATCCAGCGCCAAAATCTCTCCAACACCATCCTCATGCTGAAAGCAATGGGCATCAACGACCTCTTACATTTCGACTTCATGGATCCGCCTCCCACAAACACTATGTTAACTGCTCTTGAAGAGCTCTACGCACTCTCTGCTCTCGATGACGAAGGGCTGCTTACCCGCTTGGGTCGCAAAATGGCCGACTTCCCGATGGAGCCTTCGCTTTCCAAAGCCCTCATCGCTTCCGAGGACATGGGTTGCTCCGAGGAAATGCTAACGATAGTAGCCATGCTGTCGGTTCAAACAGTGTTTTACCGACCGAAGGAGAAACAACAACAAGCAGACCAAAAGAAAGCCAAATTCCACGACCCCCACGGTGATCATCTTACCTTGTTGAACGTCTACAACGCATGGAAGACATCGCGCTACTCTGACGCATGGTGCTTCGAGAATTTCATCCAAAAACGCCAGATCATGCGTGCCAAAGACGTGCGACAACAACTGGTCACTATCATGCAAAGATACAAGCATCAAGTCGTCTCGTGTGGTCGCAACACCATCAA
The DNA here is from genome assembly GCA_000835435.1 of Phialophora macrospora. Classification (NCBI taxonomy): domain Eukaryota; kingdom Fungi; phylum Ascomycota; class Eurotiomycetes; order Chaetothyriales; family Herpotrichiellaceae; genus Phialophora; species Phialophora macrospora. The sequence goes on from KN846961.1 coordinate 3,021,297, forward strand.
AGTTCGGCAAGCCCTGTGCTCGGGCTTCTTCAGAAACTCGGCAAGAAAGGATCCACAAGAGGGTTATAAGACGCTTATTGAGGGGACGCCGGTGTACATGCACCCAAGTTCTGCGTTGTTCGGGAAACCGGCGGAGCATGTCATCTTTCATACGTTGGTGTTAACCACGAAGGAGTACATGCATTGCGCGACTGTGATTGAACCGAAGGTATGTTTGGATAACCCCGATCGGGTGTGATGGCTCGGCATACTGACATGTTTTCTAGTGGCTCGTCGAAGCAGCACCCACGTTCTTCAAAGTCGCACCCACGGACCGGCTAAGTAAACGCAAAAAGGCAGAGAGGATCCAGCCGTTGCATAACAAGTTCGCTAGCGGAGACGACGATTGGCGGCTGAGCGCACAGAAGAGGCAGGGTAGAGGAGGTGGTGGTGGCACTTGGGGATAGTCGTCGGGGTGACGGTGAGATGTGTTTGGTCATGGAGCCCATGTGCGATGGGAAGTTGATAATACGGTGGAAGGAGACAAGCCAATAGATGATGTGAAATACCGAGGACGATCATTTACCGACCGTCTCTCTCGTGCGTATAGATATCAGTGCTACTCAAGAGAACAACACGGACGCAATCCAACGGGTCGCGTGCTCGAGAGTGGTTCTTGACCTGGGGCATCCACTGCAATATCCACCTGCTGCCTCTGTCGTGTACGAATGCAACCGAGTAGCGAACATACTGCCCATAGCTGAGAGGCCAGTGTAGATGATATTCGAGGCGCTAGATTAGCTCTTCCCGCACTTCGACGAGCTGCTCCGGAGTGGCCGTCCACTCACCAAGTTGACCAAGTGCTTGGTGAACACCCTGTTCCACTCGTTACGCACTCTGCGCTCGAATACCCGGCGCACCCTTCGTATCGGCACGGAGCGACTTGTCCTTGAATATATTCTTCAGTGGCTTCAACACGGGCGGCGCGGTGACGACATCCTGCAAACTCCGCTGCCTCAGCTCGCCTTCCTCGCGCCTTTTCTTTTCCAAGACCTTCCAGGGATCCACGTCCTCGACGTCCTTCCCTCCTCTCTTCCGCTTCTTCTTGCCCGTCGGATTCGAAGGGTCGACCCCGGCGCCCAACCACACCAGTTGATCTTCCTCCCTCTTGTCGGCCCGTTCGTCAGCGACTTCTTCCTCCTTGGCCTTCAACTTCTGCTCCGTGTTGCGCCATTCCTTCTGCATGCGGGCGAGGCGTTTATTGTGCTTGGTGAGCGGCGTCTTGACCTTCTCGAGACCCGCGATTTGCGCCAGCTTCGTCTTGTGTCTCGGCACCGAGCTGAGTGGGAGAGACTGGTCGACGCGGGCGCTGAACGAGGACAGGGATTCGTGGGGTTTGATTTTCAGAGACGTCGTTGCTGGGGGAGCCGAGGCAGCGGTAGAGGTGGAGAGGGTGGTTTCGTCATTTGGCTTCACGTTCAAAGTCGAGGTCGAGTCCGAATCCACTTTGCGTCGTTTCTTCGAGGGGGCCGCCTTCCCGTCGTCGAGGCCCGACCGTATTCTCTTGCCGTCCTGGAAGGCCAGGAGCCGTTTGAAGGCCTTGGGCGTGTCGTCATCTCGATATTGCTTGCTTTGCTGTTGCTCCCTTTTCTGCTTTCTTGCTTCTCGCTTCTGCTTCTTCTCAATGTCCGAGGTGAATATTGGGTCGGTCTTCTTGTGCACGGCGAGCGTCTTCGCACGGTGGGTGGGTGGCAGATCATAGTTTGAGGGGTCGTCACCGTCGCGCTTGTGCTTGTGTTTGTGCGGCATTTTGGGGGTCGGTGGGTGTGAGCAGGGAGGAGGACTGTCAGATACTGTAGCGGTTGGTCACCCGGTGTTGGTGTCTTTTGGATGTCTTGTGAGCGGTGCAGAAAAATGTCGACAAGGCTGAGGGTGCGGAGATGGAGGGAACTTGTGAACTTTTCCCCCGCGTTCAGCCTCCTTCAGCCTTGCCGTGCTTGGCCTGTGCAACATTCTCTCGTCCTCGCCGAATAGTCAACATCTTGAATTCGGTTCGGTCGACGATGAATAATTCGAACAGATACGATACCTATGCTGGACGCTTTCATGACAATACCCATGTCCTCAAGCGATAGCCTCAACATGCATCGCCTCTTGCTTGTCCTTGTAATCCGGCCAAATTGCCACAGGTTCCTATTCTGGATTACTCCATCAACACGTTTGACCTTGATCCTCTGCTGTCACTATCCCCTTCTACAACAAGTTCTGGGTCTTATCTGCGCAGACTTGTGGTCCCGCCAGCAGTAGTTCTCACTTATTTTAAGCTCTACTCAAAAGGTTGGTGCAGGGATCAAATCCGGGCGGTGCCATTGAACCTATTCACATCACCTCCAGCACCGTCTGAACATGAGCATCCGGCGACAAATAAGCTAGCAGAAGTTTTCGCGTGGCCTGCGTATGCGTATACTCTCGGAGTGCACGCTCGACCAGTCTCAGGACCCAGTATTATGCCTCGCATCTGGCGAGGTTATCCGGTTGGGGTACCCATACCTGGACATGCCGCAGTTCACTTCGACAGACACACATACAACCCGGCAGCCATCGACGGTCCACGCGGATGTTGATGCGGCTGGCCATTGCTGTTCCGAGTCGGCTGAAACTGAGAGGACTGGTCACTGAGGGAGTACAACAGATGGTATAGGAATGGGAAGGGACTTTTGTAGAGTGTTGGTTCGGTCATTCAAGGTCCATATTGTGTAGAGAGAGTAAGACAATCGAGGGAATTTCTCTTATGCTTGCCTTGACTCGGGATACCATGGGCGCTGGACGCTATTATAGCGGTTCTTTGCTGCACACGTCCCAGCGAGGTGTGATATGTCGCTGCCGAGGGGTTCGAAGATACGATAAGAAAAAGAAGGTAATGCTGGAATTGAGATAGGTCTTGAATACTTAGGGCCAGCTTCGATAAGCTTGCAATCGATAATCCCTCGTCTTCGGGCCCGTATCAGCAATCTCGTGACAACAGTCACGATTGGTTTGTGCTCGTGCGATCACCGTCAACCTAGTGGCTTCAGCACGAAAGCAATTGGGGACAACTTCTCCTCTACATCTCTCAGCGAACCGGCATCTAGTTAGTATACAGATTGACACCCCAGGTGGCAGAATAATCATTCGTCCTTCCTTTCCCGTTCGGAACCTCGAGGCTGTCGAGCGCCGCCATGACTTCAGGCGACAACCGCCGCACAGCGAGATTGGATTTGATACGCGCTGCAATGCCGCAAGAGTTGTTAGATGACAGGCGACGATACGACCAAGGGGTCCTTAAACGAAATGATACGAGCGTACTGACCATCTGTCTGACTCTTGCCCAACGGCACAGTACCTCGCTGCACGGCCCAGCTTTGCAACAGCTGGCCCACATCCATCTCACACTCGTCTGCAAGTTTCTTGACGGCCGGGTCTTTCAGCAGCGTCGCACCGTCGGCCTTTTGACCCGCAAACGGGGAGTAGCACGTGGTGAGGATGCCGTGTCCTCTGGAGAAATCGATCAGCTCGTTCTGCGGCAGCCATGGATGGACTTCGACCTGGTTGCACGATACGGGGACGTCTTCGGCGTGCGGCAGGATTTCTTTGAGCTCGGCGATGGAGAAGTTGGAAACGCCCACGGCGCGCGTCTTGCCGGACAACACGAGCCGTTGCATCGCTTTCCACGTGGGAACAAAACTCCCCTGCTGACCTGACAAGCAAGCAACCGACCAGTCAGCGAACCGCCAGAAGCTACGCCAGTGCGAGCAAGCGCCTCACCTGCTTGGTTGGCGATATTGGAACATGTGTGTTCCCAATCGATGACCGGGCTGTCCGTCCCCGGCCGCATCAAGATTCCCTTCTCGGCCGAGGACGCCATCTTGCCCGTGTCAGCATGCTCCAGCGCTTCTCGGGATATGGGCTTGAACGCCACAGGCCAGTGCGCCAGTAGCAAGTCGACGTAGTCCAAGCCCGTCAGCTTCAGCGACTGGTCGAGACACAGCTCGACGTTCTCGGGCGCAGCAAAATGAGGCCAAAACTTGGTCGTCACGAAGATTTCGGATCGGGGGATGCCTGACTCGCGAATCGCCGCTCCGACTTCTTCGTCGACCTGGATACAGGTACACAGAGTCAGTTACGAGTGACGGGGGCCTAATATCAGCGAGGTATTATAGTAGTCAACGCAGCGCGTCATACATACTCCGTATTTCCAAGCACAGTCCAAGTGTCGATATCCCAGCTTGAGAGCCGTCAACACGGCGGCCTTGCACCAGCCAGGATCGCCTGCCGCCCAGGTTCCAAACCCGACGGAGGGCATCGCAATCGTCTTCCCACCAATTGCTTTCAGGAGGAAATGCCCGGGCAGCGCCATCTCCGGGCCGGTTGGTGTACCTTATAACTCTGGCTTGCTTCCGGAGTAATACTATGCACGGCTCGCTGGCAGGCTGGCTGGCTGCCCAAGAAGACTCTCGTTTTACTCGCTGCCGTGGCAGTGGCAGTGGCAGTGTCTGTGGCCCGTGAGGCTGAACTTTCGACGCTCCAAAGAGTCCGTTCCTCCTGGCTGGTGCTGCTCAGGGAAGAGATTGTACATGATTTTAACTGTGTTCCACGCGCGTACATGGACCGGTGATGACAAAAGGAGCAAGTCGCGGCGTTCGTACCGGGAAAAGCTTAGCTAGTCGACGAAAGTCTATTGCCGAAGCGAAAGTCAGAGCGACAATGCGTAAGGCGATTCGCGCAATCTACGACTAGGATACAAGCTTGCATCTCGGTAGACGCCGAAAATGCAAAATGCATGTCATTTCTCGTCTTCAGCCCGGCAGGAGTTCCATTTTCTTACTCGGAACGAGGGACGTCACACCGTGTTTGCTCATGATCGATTGTTTCCCAGTCGTGGCAATCCTCCTCGCTTATCAACCCTCGAGCAAGCTCGACGGTGTATCCTAGTCTTTCAACTGTGCGTTCGAGCAGGCAAAGCTTAAAATCCCAAGACTGTGGAAATCCCACCAAGACTGTACAGAGCCGATTGCATTGATTTTGTGGATACAGAACCAGACTGTGAGTGGGCTAACGATGCGCTGTTGCGGGACAGAACTGGGGCTTGGGCTCGGGCGGGAGTACGAGGTCGTAACACCGCAGCCGCCAGTGGGATAGAACATGACAAGGCTGCAGCAACGAGGCTGGAGCGTTGAGTACGACAAGCGCCGCGGATAGAACTTGTGAAACAACAACGACAACACAAGAGAATCACGTCATGTTGCCGGAGTATGCTTTTATATGCGGATGGGCCCTGAAACAGCGGACGGGCAGCCGTGATATTGAAGATAGGGGTACTGTTGGAACTGATGGCTTGACTTATCAATTAGTCTATTGGTATCGAACTGAGTCATTCGAAGACTCCTTTAAGCGGCCACGCTTGCAGGCGCGCAATATTACAGTCTGCTGTTAAGTCTTGTACTTGGCCAGCCATGACATCGAGGACCTCGACGACATACTAGACACGAACGATGCCACTCGTCCACGCAGAGACCCCATCTCGATCGTAATCAACGCGCATTCGCGTTTATTTTTTGCCACGTCTCCCTGCCCTGTGGAAGGAGACGGCTTCTTTGAGATATTCTCCGAGACATTCTGTGAACGTCGAGGATGATCATCAGAAGCGTTTCGGTTCTTTGGGACCGCGCTCGACGGCCGCTTTTTACATGCGTCGCCTCGGCATGGAAGAGAGCAAATCGGTTCGGTTCGGTTCGGTTCGGTTCGGTTCGGTTCGTAGGGATGGCCCAGACCATCCATGCCGGTGGGTGGAAATCTGATACATTTGGAGGAGCATCCACAGACCTTTGACTTGGAGGTACGGTATTTGGCTTGGCGGTCTGGATCTCTGGCCCTCGGGGGGAAGATTCGATCCGTCATCTGCCACCTCAAAGGTGCGTATACTGGTTCATCGTTCCTTTGACGAGACCTTCCTCGGCCTGCATGGTATCCGAAGATCATATGCCTGTGCTGGCAACGGAGGACAGCACGTGAAACTTCAGGTGCTTCTACGAGCCTTGGCAGCGTTTATCGATGCTAAAGGCCTGGAATTTTGGGTGCTTCGTCAGGATGCTCCCGGCAAGGAGGCGTCTTCTGCTCCGGACTTCTCAAATTCTAACGGCCGCCAGTAAAACTCGAGAAGGTTACCGGACTGGGTGCGGAGCAAGGGGTTTTCTTCCGTATACAACATAGCTATTATCCACGATTAGAAACACAAACAACGTCACAATCGGGGCCAGGGAGATTATGCATACAAGTGCACATGGGCGTGATGTGCTGGATTTAACAGTTCCTGCCTGGCCTTTGCGAGAATATCACTTAGCTCGGTTATAGGACGAGCGAGGATCTTCGTGAACCCTCGTAGGAGAAAGGAATCGAAGCCCTTGTCCATGTTCGCAAGCTCAAAAGTTCCGACGTGTTGAAGTCGCTCGTCTTCCTCCCTGGAAGCAAATCAGCAAATGTGGACTATGAAAAAGGATGCGTGTGTTTCGTACCATGGCCCGGTGGGTATTCTGAAAACATGCTCCCGGACGTCCTCGAATCCGGCGTCTAAGAATTGATCTCTCCATTGTTCTTGCGCGTCTAGTGGCGTACACATTCTCTCGCCAATCTCGAACATCAAGTTGGCCGATTCTGCCAGATACGATGCCTCCAGGTCCAAACTGCCGTCCGCGCAACATGTCCGTAAATGGGTCATGGACAGCTCGAGATGGCCGCCCGGTTTGAGGTGGTCGTAGGCCTGTCTGATCAGGCGCGGCCAGTCCTTGATGGATAGTAAGAGCTCTCGGCCAAAGATGAAGTCAAACGAGCTCGTCTCAAACAGCCAGTCGTTCTCAATGTCGTCGATCTCGAACTGGCAATTCAGCGGTACCCACGTCTGTTGCACGGGAGCGAGATCGACGCCGATGACTTGGGCCGAGGGGTGTCTGTCGGCCATGTCCATGGCCCAGATGCCCGAACCCGTGCCGAGATCCAAGACTTTCTGGGGCGATTCGGCAATCGGAGCCAGGTGTAGTTTGTCGCCCAAGAGGAGGCTGAACTTTTTGTGCTGCAAGTCGTTGCGGTCTTGTTCTTGGTCGTCGATCGGCATGCCTTGCATGTTCTGCCCGTAAGACGCGTAGATTCGGCCGTTTTCACAGACGCCCTCACGGACGTGCGAGGGCAGTGACGACAAATACGACGAGCTCGACGAGTGACCATAGCCTTCATCCTCAAAGTCGGCGTCGACGGATATAACAGGGGTTTCATCCCATGTTGACATGATTCCTTCCTCGGGCGAGGTGGACCATGTGAACGATCAGATGCCTCACAGCCAGAGACGCCAACGAGATGCTGTCGGAGACATTCTCTAGTTTTTCAATCTAGGACCCTCGCCGGATGAGATGGAATGCCATGCAGGGAACAGAGTCAGCGAGGTCCCAACGACGCTGGTTTTATTGGAAGGGCTACGGTATGGATGGGGGGAATGGCGGTTGAGGCCACGCTGCGCAACCGCAACCGCCAAAGCGTCACCACGGTATGACATGGATTGTCGTCGTGCAATATCAGAGTCCTGTGCTGAGCTAATGGCATGGCGATGCGGAGCTAGCACAAGTGTCGCATCGCCGTTTTCCTCTTTGACTCCAAACCCGCCCTTGCCCGCTTCGAGGGGGGGCTCGCGCGCGTCGCCAATAGAGACTGGCCGGTCGGGGGAGCGAACACACCCTGGTCTGGCCAGGGTCCGCAGCACTCGCACTCCTTCTACTTCGGGCATCGACGCGTTCCTCTCAACTTCGTCTTCCTCATCAGGCGGATTGATAACGAATTTGATTCTCCATGCGCGCCCTCTGTCCTACTTCGATCTCGGCCAACCCTGTTATGAGCAACGGGAATCATGTCCGTTCTCCACTTCGAGGGAAAGCCAAAGCCCACGGAGTCTAATGGGTCCTCCCGACCGCCATTGCTACTACCGTACAACCCCGAAGACCACCTTTGCGCCGGTCAAACCAAGTGGTCTTCTGCCTGCCGTATGGGGCAACTGAGATTCTGCGGCATGGGCCAGCGCGCCGATCCGAATCTCCTTATTCTCGAGCACGTCTTCTCTGTCAGGATACGCGAGGTTGGCACGCTCCAGTTGTGAAATGCGGCTAGTCGTCCATGTGAGTATCGTACAGCGTAATGGAGGGGTGTATGTTCTTAAAGACGATATACAAGCACAGCCCAAATTTACCAACCCGGGATATCAAGATGCGCTCTGGGAAACTTCCGCCAGTGCTTCAAGAATCAAAGAGCCTGGCTTGGGGGCTCGATCTGCTTCGTCCCAGGACAGGGTTCAGTATAAATCACTCATCTTCGTCTCCTCGCCTTTCACAAACTTCAACGGGTCGGCCAAATTCACCCAGCCAAGGTACGGCTCGCTGATTTCGTAGCCAATCTTTCGTTGGACGAACTCGGGGTATTGGAGCAATTGCTCTCGCGGCACTGCCAAATATTGATTCTCCTCCTAGAGACCGGTTAAGATATTTACCAAGAGTATTGACGTCGGAGAGCAAGGTTGGAAGGCAGATCAGAGGCTCAGACGACCGCGCGCACTCACCTGGCGTAGATATCCTTTGATCATGAAATGAATATAGACCAATCTTTCCTGGTCCGCCGTCTTGTTCGCAGATCCGCCATGGTAGCAGGAAGCCAGCATCATAAAAGCATCGCCAGCCTCCAATTCGGCGTGGACAGCTTCTTGCTCGTTGGGCGGATCTATCGTCGCCTGTAGATGGCTTCCGGGCTGGAACCGCGTGGCTCCGTTCATCTTTGTAGTCTTGGTTCCCGCAATAAATAGCCCGACGCTGGTGTCTCTTCCAATTTGATAACTGTCGGCTGTGATAGCCGGGTTGTTCACATGGTGCACCATGTCATCACGATGAAGGGGCTGTGCCTTACCGCCGGGGCGGACAGCAATCACGGCGCAAGAACTCAGCTGAGGGCGAGAAACGCATTCGTGAAGCGTATCGCCTGTCCATGATTTAGTCGTCGTGGTGAGAAAGGTCTCATAGACACCGCGCCACAGATCGTTGGCCAGAATATCCTTGCAGAAGGCGGGTGATCTGGCCGCAAGGCCTTGCGCTTTCCGCGTGCCCATGGAAAAGAACTCGCCCTCATAGCCCTCATCTGCATCAAGGTAAGGACGCATGTCCCGTTCGAGGGCGGCCAGGGTGGCTTTCGAGGCAAAGTTCCGCACGATGACACCTCCATCGCGACAGATAGCCGCAACGAGTTCCGAGGGCGATGTTGAAGACGCGTTGTATTCAGACAATGATGGCTTCGTTTCTCCCTCGGGTTTGATTGCGACGGGCGCCTCTGCGGCCGGGCCCGTCGAACCCATCGTGGTGACAGTTGTAGTCGACATGGTGTCAATGGCTGGGGATATTCGATCGAGAAAACGGTCGACGCCATCTGTGCGCAATAAAGCCACTTCCCGACGGGTTCGATCATCAGATACGAGGTCGATCGATGCCGCTCAGCCGATAGCGGGGACCTCGCACTCATACTGAATTCGGGCGACGATTTCGGCTCGCACCTAGCGACCTGTTTTGCCCCACCGGGTGAGGATGCCCAGCACAGGGTCTGGAAGAGCAATAAGCAGCAGATCGCTTGGGGCCCTGCAGCGAAGCTACTGTCGCAGCCAAAGCAGTCTACCGAGTGGTGGCGGCAGCTATCTGCCTCCTACGCCCAGCTGATGCTGCCGACCCTTTAGCCATGCCCATCCGCTCCCGCGTCGGACGACAAACTTTGATCTAAATATCTTCCGGACGTTTGACCCAAACTCTGATTTATCTTCCCGGTGCTTGTCTTAGTACCTGCCAAAGTTTACTCCATATACTCCATCCCCTCGAGCTTCTGCTTCGTTTGCTTTTCTCCCGTGCGAGGCAAGAGATCCGCGGCAGGCGGGCCAGCTCACCTGTGCACCTTCACACCTTCGCCCGCCACCATGTCGGACCAGACTTCAACCAAGGAGACATTCACGACTGGAGCAGGCGAGAAAGAGGTCGCCGCCTCGGCCGTCGCCTACAATGGCGAAGAAAGCCAGTCGAAAGCCGTCATCGAGCAGCCATTCTCGTTGTTGTCACTTCTCGGCATTGCCTACAGTGTCACCAACACCGCCATTTCGCTCATCATCGGCCTAGCCAGCGGCGCCTATATCGGCGGCGCTCCTCTTTACGTATGGGGCACACTCATGATGGGCTTCGTGGGATTTTGTGTCGCCGTGAGTCTCGGGGAACTCGCGTCTGCCATGCCACACTCTGGTGGCCAGTATTTCTGGGTCGCCCAGCTGGCGCCGCCCAAGATTCGACGTCCGCTGTCGTACTTGACCGGCATCCTCTCGTGGGGGGGTGCTGTCTTCACGGGAGCCTCGGGCAGTCTTACGATCCCATTGATGATTCTGGGCATGGCCAGCCTCAGGAATCCCGACTTTGAATACAAGACGTGGATGGGCTTCGTCGGCTTCCAAATCACGACATGGGGGATCTTCTGCCTCAACCTGTTTGAACGCCTGCTTCCGTACCTGGGGAAAATCTGCCTCTTCCTTCCAGTGACGTCTTTCATCATCATGTTCATCTCCATCCTCGCCATATCAGAGAAGCAGTCCGCCGAGTTTGTGTTTACGGAAATCAGAAATACGTCCGGCTGGAATGACGGGGTTGCTTGGATGATCGGCATCAGCGCCATCCACTGGTGCTTTTCCTGTCTCGACTCGTGCACGCACATGGCCGACGAAATCCCCAACCCGGCGAAGAACATTCCAAAGGTGCTCTTGTGGACGGTTGGCCTCGGCGTGTTGACTGGCTTCCCGTTCGCCATCGCTATTTGGTACGCGGTCTACGACGTGGACGGTCTAGTAGCCACCTTTGTTCCCCCCAGTCTTCAAGTCTTCTACCAGGCTCTGCGCGGCAACACCAACGGTGCCCTCGGGATCGAGAGTTTACTGGTCTGTTGCAATATCGTGGGTGTCGCGGGCATCCATACCTGGCAATCTCGCCTCGCCTGGGCCTTCAGCCGTGATCATGGGTTCCCCTTCTCAGGCCATCTCGGAAGTGTCGCGAAGGCTCCATTCCGAACTCCGCTATGGGCCCATCTATGGTCTTGCGTCTGGACCTCGATCCTCGGCTGCCTTTACATGGGATCTCCTTTGGCATTCAACTCCTTCGTCAGCGGTGGAATCGTCTTACAAAACATCACCTACTCCACATCCATCATCTTACTGCTGTGGCACGGCCGATCGAAATTCGCTCATGGGTCATTCTGGTTCCCACGCCTCGGTCTCTTTTGCAACATTGTCGTGGTCGCGTGGTCGACCGTTTCCATGGTGTTTTACTGCTTCCCTTATTACCTGCCAGTGACGGCCGAGGGGATGAACTATTTGGCGCCTGTCTTGGTTGTGATGTTCTTGTACGCCGGCGTGTATTGGTTTTTGTACGGGAAGAAGCATTATCAACTTCCACCTATGATCGCACACTCTTTGGCGAACCACTGATCAACGACGGCATGTGCCGCAAAGCAGATGGTGAATAGGGGGCCGTCAATCTCCGAGTGGGGAGCCCAGGGCAGCCCATGTTGGATCAATCCTGGCGGAGCGGCTTATCTTCTGCCGCATATGGGATATCAATCGTTGGACGGAGCCTTGATAGCATTCATTAGTATCCACGTTATGAGCTCCTCGGCTTCATAAATACGACCACCACTGAACTGCAGAGTATGCACAAGATAGTCCAGGGTACGGAGCACGGCCAACCGCCGGAACAGCCCTGACAGAGCACGAGGGCAGCTGCACCTAGCCTCTTGTCCTGGCGCTCGGTTCTGCATACAAGTGGAGAATGAAGCAAAGAGGGAGCAAGGCTGTGAGGGCGGGAGCGAGTGGGAGAAAGCCACGGCGGCACGGGTGTGCCCGTTTGAGCTCGCTGCCGTAGCGTCGAGCTCAGCGAGGCCCCGGGCCCAAAGTCTAGGCTAGTTTAGGGCAAGCGGAGGCCACCGCGTGAGGTTCCCTCCCCCCCGCCGGGGGGAAATCCAGCCGCGGGCCCGTCTCGCCGAGGGAGGCCACGCGGAAGGCCCAATGAAAGGCCCAGTATCTACCTCGTCCCTAGCAGTATATACCTTCCCTGGTTCAGGATTCAAAACCTTCGCACTCTTTCTACTTCCAGCAGTCTTACCGTCGATTTTGTCTTTTGTGTGGAAACCTAATCACCCACATTTTCCTTGCAACGGCGGCCGATCCCCCTTGCCCGCCTATCGATTCTCGGTTTCGGCCACGGCGTGTTGCCACCCAAGCCGGACCGCGAAGAATTCTATGGATGCGAACAAAGCCCTGTCTTCCCAGAGGACGAGCACGAGGATCACATTTGGATCGGTCACGGTGCTTGAGGTGGGCCATACGGCCACCAGTGCCCCGAAGCCTCGACAAATCAAGGACCGCTCTGGATGTCTAGCCTGCAAGCGGCGCCGGGTCAAGTGCGACGACGCTAGACCGACGTGTAAACACTGTGCAACGCGCGGCGAGGTTTGCGAGCGGGCCGCCGATGTGAACCAATGGCGCGTGTCGCTCTCGCAGCCTCGTCCGATCGACGACGCCAAAGCCTGCCTTGGCTGCAAACGACGCAAGCTCAAGTGTGATCCGACGCTGCCGTCCTGTCGCCAGTGCCAAAGACGCAACGAGCCGTGCCAGAGGCCTCCACCACCCGGCCTCGTCGTCGTGAGCGCGTTGCCACGCTTGCCGGATTCGCTGGTGGCTGAGCGAGGCATCGATCTGCCCCACGCCCATTGGGACCTGCTGCACGATTGGTGCAACCGTGTCTGTCGCATCTTGTGCAATTATGGCAATGATTCTAACCCACTGTCGTTTTCCGTGCTCGAGACCTTGACCCAGTCCGAGGCCGCAACACACACCCTGCAAAGCTTGTCGGCCGGATTTCAAGGACATTTCAACCTGCCGCAAGCGACACTCTCTCTGGAAGAGCGCAGCAAAGCGTACATCTGTTTACGGCAAGAAATCGATAGCACCGACCGTGCGACCGAGGTGATCCTCTTCACAGTCATCATCTTGGGCCACTCGGCTGGATGGCTGACCGACGACACGAGCGAGTTTGGTCTGCACCACCTTCTCGCGGCCAATACCATCATCGACGGCTTGCTGCGCGACGACCCCGGTGGCACGAAGCTGGGTGAACTGTTCCACCTCGCGCTCGGCATGTTCTTGTATTGGGACATGACTTGCTCATTTCTCGCACCTCTGGAAGACCTTCCCACTCGCAACCCTCTCCTGGGCCAAGTCGCAAAGCGAATGGATGCCGCCCGGCCTCCTCATCCGGTTGTGGGCATATCCAGCGAGCTGCTTCTTGTGATCGGAACCATCGGCCGGTTGTGCCGGCGCGTGTGGGAAACAGACGTACGATATCCGACTGCTGAACGCAGATTGGAGTCACACCTTCTGGAATGGCAACCACCGCCCGAAACTCCGGAGCTGGAACATGCCATCGTCGCAGCCCGTTGCTTTCGTTCGACGGGCCTCATCATGCTTTATGGCCTCGACCAAACCACGGAACGCGAAGAACTGCTGGCCACCCAGGTCGAGATCGTCATTGAGAACTTGAAGAAAATCCCCGTCGCGTCACCGTATTATGGATTCCAAGCCTTTGTCCTGTCCGTCGTGAGCAGCGAGGTCATGGACAAGGATTCTCGAGATTTTTTTGTCGACCAATTCCACCAGTTGCACAACCATAATCGGCTTCGAGCAAACAACCAGGCTCTGCAACTGGTGCGGGAAATCTGGGCGCGACGCGACTTAGGACACAAAGTCACCTTGCCTGAGGTCATGGGTCAAAAGGGCTGGTCTGTTATGCTTGGCTGAGATCTGCAAGGCCTCGGGGACGAGAATCCGCACACACAGATCAGGTGGCCCCGGCCGCAAAACAAAGGCGCCAGCGAATACTTGAAGACAACCTTTAAGAGCTTAAGCGCATGGACGAATGACCGATACTGGAACGAGTCCGAACAGGCTGGACCGCGGTGGCCGGATACCGCCCAACGCCAAACCGACATTGACGAAATATTCCGAGTATCACGCTCAGCGGTTCTAGTAAATTTGACGATGCTGTTTGTGGGGACAGCGTCGGTCTCGTGAATCAGGAATTCGGTCCTATCTGGGAGAGGCCATCTCTCAACTATTTAGAAGCAGGTCATCAGGGCCATACCTTCTACAGAAGGAAATGGAGCACCACACGCACCCCGAACGAACAAAGCCACGGTCACGCGGCCTTCCTCCCTTGGCCCTCGAAGGTCTTCGACTTTAATAGTGATTGACTGTGTGGCATTCCTGGGCGCTGGTTCCTCCGGGAGAGCTCAAGCCCGTCTTCACTACAGGAAGGTCCCGCTGCGACTTGGGCTCTGACCTGGCCTGGGATGGGGTCGCCTTTTCTCGCCGCCCTACTACACATCTTGCACGGCTTGGTCTTGGGGTCACCGTTCGTGTCGAAGTCGGCTGGAAACAACTCCTTCGACGGCATGGGATGGAGAGCTAGCTGACCGCAGCCCACCACCCCCAAGCAGATGGACAGGCAGAGAGCGAAAATCGATGGGTCGAGACGACCTTAAGATGTATGCTGATTGGGAAAGCACGAGGGACAATGATTCACGTGACGGACGTTGTGGGACCCACGCTGTCAGATCTGAGGCTATCAACCCATTTTACCGCGCAGGCAGGCTTTCAAGATCGATGGTTCGACGCCACTGTCTTGGAAGAGGGATATTTATATGTCCCCGTGGAACAATGCTAGTGGCCTTGTGGACACTCCTTTGAGGGATGGAGTCTCGTGATACATATCCTGGGGGAAATTGGCGAGCGAACGACATGTCCCTCGTTGGAGATGCTTGACTGTACGGAACAATGCGTGCTGCTCGACCGAAGCCGCTACGAAGTGTCGAGGCCCCAGTGATGCTCATGGGTGCTCGTGACGCACGCAGGGCATGGCGAGTTGAACGTAGGGGATACACTGGCGCAGCTCCAAAATGCTTGGGTCAGTCAGTTAGTCACTGGCTCAGGTCTGGAAACGGAGACGACACTTTGGAGAAGTTCAGATTCGCCGCTGATAGCAAGCACGATTCTGTCCTGAAAGCCCAAGCTGTTCTTGAGACTTTCATGAAGCACGTTTCCCGTACTCTGGCACTTGTTCGCCAGGATCGGCGCAATGTGGAAACCAATCACGTCGCCGAGGAGATTGTCCGGGAAGGGACAGCTCACTCCAATCATGACACCATTGGACAGACGCTGATATCGGGATAATCAGTGATTCAGAAGCCCCAACGGGCAGTAGGACGACCAATGATACAGGGTTTCTGTAAACGCTGCTGTGACTGTGCAGGGCGACCGGAGCAAGTTCGGCCAAAAGATCTTCCTCTCCGGCGCGGATTCGTCTGCTTCTCTCCGTCTCCTTTCTTCCACCATCACCTGCTCCTTGCACCAGCAATCGCAGTACACAGTAGTCAGTGACGAATCCTGTGGGCTTCAGTCGATGACATCAACTGGCACCCCTCCAGGCTGACTGGGCCGACAAAACACCTCGTCTGAGCCAATCCCACGGCGCGGATTAATGCGCAATATTTTTCCCTCGCCTGGATAATCATTGCTCCGCATTTCATTGGCTGAATCTTTGCCCAGAACCAGTAATGTGTCTTCCTGACATTGAATGATCAAGCATGTGTCGACGCTATGGCATGGGAACGCGAGAGCATCGTGGCCATTCCCGCGGTATAAGAGGTGAGCCATGTCCCAATGTGATCTGGTCAGTTTCACGGCACCGTCAGCCTTGATCAGTGACCACAACAGCCTTTGCCCAAACACTTCCATCCCCCAACATGATTGTCGCAGGACCCCACGACTTCTACACCCTGGCCGAGGGCAGGCCCCTCCCGAGGAATGACACCAGTGTCCAGGTCCGAAACAAGCACGGCGGAGGCCTGGTCCTCCTCCAGGATACCCAATTGATCGAGACGCTGGCCCATTTCTCCCGAGAGAGAATCCCCGAGAGAGTGGTCCACGCCAAGGCGATTGGCGCTCGCGGATACTTCCAAGTCACGCACGACATTTCCGACATCACCGATGCCGACTTCCTCAACGGCATCGGCAAGAAGACAGAGGTCTTGACTCGGATCTCCACGGTCGGCCCTGAATCCGGATCCGCCGACACGATTCGTGATTTCCACGGGTGGGCGATCAAGTTCAAGACGGCCGAGGGCAACAATGACTGGGTCTTTAACAATCAGCCCGTCTTCTTTGTCCGGGACCCGATCAAGTTTCCCTCGCTGAACCGATCGCACAAGAGACATCCGGCCACCCACTCGACCGACGCGGACATGTTCTGGGATTTCCATGTCGGGGCTCCGGAATCCGTCCATGCACTGATGTTCCTGTTCAGCAGCCGCGGCACTCCCGCGTCTCTGCGCAACATCAACGGGTACAGTGGACATACGTACAAGTTCACCAAGAAGGACGGGTCGTTTCACTATGTGAAGATCCACATCCACGCCGATCAAGGAGTCAAGAACTTGACCGACGCCGAAGCCACCCGGCTCGCCGGGACGAGTCCGGACCATCTGACACTGGACATGTTCAACGCGATCGAGGAAGGCAACTACCCATCGTACACGGTGTCGATTCAAACCATCCACCCAGCCGACGTGGCGCTCTGCCCGGTCAACATCTTCGACATGACCAAAGTCTTGCCTCACGCCCAATATCCCCTGCGACCCGTCGGCAAGCTGGTGTTCGACCAGAATCCGGTCAACTACTTTTCCGAGATCGAACAGGCCGCCTTCACGCCGTCGAACATGGTTCCCGGCATCGAACCCAGCGCCGACCCTATGCTCCAAGCTCGCATGTTCGCATACCCCGATGCGGCCCGCTACCGCCTCGGTGTCAACTACCAAATGCTGCCCACCAATGCAGCCAAAGTGCCCGTCTACATTCCCACTGAGCGTGATGGCTTCATGAACTTCAGCGCCAACTATGCCGCGGATCCCAACTACGTCGGCAGCTCCATCCACCCTACAGGCTTCCACGACGCCGCCCAGTCCGAGTACAAGCCGACTGAGGAGGAACTGACCGGACCTGTGGTCTTCACCTCTGACGTCACCGACGAAGACTTCAAGCAACCTCGTGCGTTGTGGAGGGACGTCTTCACCAAGGAAGAGCAGGAAACCTTTGTGGCCAACATCTCAGGCAACATTGCCGGTGTCAAGAGGGATTGGTTGCGAGAGAAGGTCTATGGTAAGTGATCCGATGGCTGTTAATTTTCGCGTAACATCGTAATAATGCTTTTGCAGATCTCTTCCGCCGCGTCGATCCATCGTTGGGAGATCGGATCCAAGAGACTGTCAACAAAATCGTTAAGGCGTAGCCATGGTTATCGGTAATCTGCGAATAAAACAAAAGGGCGGACAGACTGCACCGCACTGCATCAGGTGTTAATGGAGTATGATATGGCTTCGGGCGAAAGAGACGTCCATAGATTGTCTGTAGCCGCTCCCGAGCTTCAATCACTCTCATATGTATTCACCATCCGCAAGAAGATCACGTCTTTCATGCTTAGATGACTACTTGACGACAGGCCGGTCTACCCCGCGTCAAGGTCCAACCACAGCTTAGCCTAGCAGCAATTGTGTGTATTGTCATGTATGGTAGCCAACTTCCATGGGTACGTAAAATGGAACGAGACAGATGAGGCAGAAAGCCACGCCAAGGCGCTAAGGCCGGACACTGCCCTGCGCGTCGCTTCCATGCGAATTTAGCGCGGCATGGCACGTGTTCCCCCACCATCCATGACGAACATTCCACCATGGAGACCGAAACGATATCAAACATGACGGGCGTCTCGACCGCCACGGGCTGTGACGGTAATTACACTCCCATCACCCCCATAAACCGGGCGGTGTTAGAACAGGTGTGTCCGTCTCTACTTCCTTGGCCCCCATTTTCTGATAGACATCTAGCTCTTGGTCCAAATCAAGGAGTCACTCGACCAGGCGCCGAGCCTCGAAGAAGCACAGGTTATTATCACCTTGCTTGGAGAGTTTCTCTACAATCAAGCACAGGACTATGGTATTACCTTGGACGTCGGGTGCCAGCCCTCTATCGAGATCGTCAACCAACCAATACAGCCCGGCCAACCACACGACCTCCATTCTGAGCGCTCCTCCGAGTCCCCCCCCACTGATCGTTCCGACCAGACTCGGTGCACGCTCAGCGTCCCACCTCCTTCTCCCCAAGACCCTCGAGTTTCTCCTAAAGGCCAGCCAATCAGATCATCCTCGAAACTAAAGAGGAAAGCCTCAACTCCCTTACTTCGAACTGGTCCCGACCGCCGTAAGACGCTAAAGACTGGACAACAGCCGACACAGTCTCAGGAACTAGTCCGCCTCCCCACAGGGGACGAAGACTCGTTACTCGAAGAGTACACATTACGGCTAGAGCGCGAATCAACCCCCGTAGCTCTCGCGCGTGAGAAGGTAAACCGGCTAACCCAGAAAATGCTGGCTATCGAGGTCCCCCTCATCCGACCCACGAAGACCGGCCGTACCCTACTAAAGTTCTCCCCCGACGAGGTCAGGGCCGTGCTCAACTGTACCCTCCAAGAGGTGATGGGACTACAGGGACTCGACCGACTCAATGGACTCATCACAGACTACAAGTCTCTTTCCCCAGGCCTAGCCGACGCCGGCGCGGCCACACGTGCGGAACGCGCAGCCAGATCGGATGACACTCCTATCGAAGCCCGCCCTCTTTTCATCGCGTACAGCCAGCTGGACCGGGCGCTCTGCAACGCGGGCGGACAGCTCAAGAGATTCCGCGTGCTCAACGCCAGGCTAGAGTTTATCGACGCGTATAAATGGCTGGTACGTTCCGTGGACGACAAGCTACGCGATCCGAGTCTCTTCGACGAGTCTCTCAGCCAGCAGCTGCGTGATTCGGGGTGGAGACCGACGACCGGGTGCAACTGGAAGACGGTGATTCGCAACTACCTCGCCGACAAGCTCCAGGTTAAGAGACAGGCCATCAACACCGCCCTAGAGCACTCTGCCGGTCTACACCAGTTAGCCAGCCATTTAGGCCCACCGATGATTTGTCTCGTGCCCGATACGATTGTCACACGGTATGTACTACTAGGTCCCTACTGATCATATATCTCGACATTAACCGCCATATAGTCTCAAATACTGGAATCTCCAAAAGATGGAACTCGTTTGGCCGTTGATCCGTACAGAGTTTCCTATCATCTCGGATATGGCCACGTGGCTAGAGGTGCACGTCTTCAACAAGATCCGCGTAGGTGCACCGATCGAGGTCAATACGATTCGGCTTGAAGGAGAGAGGTCGATCTACCAGCGGATGGTGGACGCCGTCGAGATTGACGAGACTTCGATGACCACTACCTGACGGCTTTACGTATTGGGTTGAAGCTCGAGAATGGACAGTAAGAGGGCCAGGAACTTCAAATCCGCGTTTAATTAGGGCCGGGTCGAGTCAAATGTACGGGTTCGGGCAGTCCAAGTCGGATCTGGCGTAGTTGATCTTGTATGTGGTCACGAAAGGCCTCTAACAGTCTCGAGTCTGACCTCCAGTGCTTCCAGGTTGCCGAGCTTGTTAACAAAGTTCTGTCAAAGGCCGCCGTCGAGTGACGTAGGATACTGTAGCAGCGAGTTAATACATGCGGCTGGCGGTAGGATACCGGTCTTTATGAGCTACTGTACCGGAGAAAAGTAAACCAACAAGGAGAGAGTGAAGACTCTGACGAGGGCGGTTAAAATTAAAACAGGCACGGCAGCTGAATAGGTACAGTACTTTTCCTACGTGAGGGGCGATTTCAATATCCCGGGGGACCTTACATCGAGTCTACATTATGCGATGCTAATACTTGCCACGGACTTATTGTATCCTACTCCATCAGCCGCGTTCCGTCCTCGTACCTGGGGGCTAGAACTCAACCAGCCCCGGCTAGCTTGTCCCATAGGATAGGATAGTAACCCGATGGAGAGAAAAGAAACCTGGCGCGCGCGAGTGGGCCGACGCCAGCGGCTGCCAGATCCTGCATAGTGCGGCTGACACGACGGCCACAACCCACCAGCTGATCTGATCTGACTTTGAACGATTTAAATAAGACTCGGGCCCCCTTGACTTACACACATACAGACATACATACATACACATATATACATAGTTGGTCACGGCACGACTACCGCGGTACGACTAGGATAAGATAGGATACGAGGACTCGTGCGTGAGGAATTAGCTTAATTATAAGATTATTATCATTACTAACCCACTGCCGCCGCGGACGACGACGAGAAATACGCACGGTGCGGGCGCGCGCGCTCTCTCTCTCTCTCTCTCTTCGCCGTAGTCTTCAGTCTTCGGTCTTCGGTCTCCTCACTTTCATTTTGGGATCCGCGGGGAAATCATTACGCAGCAGACGAAGGAACCAAGGCACGAAGGACAGGGAACGTCGAACGTCGAACGTCGAAGACTTATCACCGCCGTCGGGTGACTCCTAGTTGGCTCCAGCAGTCAGTCAGTGCAGCGCTGTGAGTGAGGGTCAAGCACGGTCGGGCGGGATCAGAATCCGAATCAGGATCCGCTCCAACGAGAGAACAAGCGAGCATCAAAAGCCAGCAAGCCAGCAATCCCGCAATTCAGCGATACAGTTTCGCAGTCTTGAGTCTGCACGTCTGGATTCCCAGTTCTTGAATCGACTCTCGCTCACGGGGTTTAAATTTGTCAAGACAAGTCACGGTTTCTAATATCACCGCCTTTGCCGCCGTTCAGACTTGACATGCATATTCGGCTGTCCAGCACTGGGATCACCGCTCAGTGAACCAACAGTTTCACACACCGGTATCATCGCATCATCGCCGCCGCCGCCGCCGCCGTCAACGAGATTGGACCAACCCGTCCGTCACTTCCAAACGCAGCCCGGGCTCCCCTCGTTCAAAGCGCTCTGATCCATATCCCAAAGAAAAAAGGCGCACTCCACCCACAATGTCATTCCTCCAAACGAGCTTCAAATCCGGCTGGATCACGGACCTCGTCCTCCCCGCGCCCACGGGGATCCAAACCCCTCAAGACGTCATCACAGCAGGCCGCGAGACCGCGCTGGAAATGTGCACCAACCCGATCTTCATGGCTCACCTCAACCCGCTCGTGCAAAAGGTCGTGGAACTGGCACCCTCGGACCCGAAAGCCGTCGACCACGAGGCCATGGCGCGGACGTTCAAGGTCGACGACGACGCCGCCGCCCCCGGCGCCGAGCCCTGGAAACACTACGCCATCACGGACAAGCTGACCCCCTTGCCGGGCTACACGACCGACCTGACGTACTATAGCGCGATCCGGCGGACGCGGGACGGCATGCAGGCGCTGACGAACGCCGGGTCGGGCGTGACCATCTTCGGCACCTTCAGCATCAGGGTCGCCGAGCCGCGCGACGTCTTGGCCCTGGACGCGAGCGACGGCAAAGGCTGGGTCGTCAATTTCATCGAGACCAACGAGTTGCGGTGCAATCTCGTCTTGAGCTATTACATCAAGGCCACGACGGACAAGAGTCACCGCGCCGCCCATGCGAGGTTCAAGGACATGTGGAGGCAGAGGATGAAGGAGAAGGGGTTTCTTTGTGCGGCGTGATTGGAGGGGAGTGGTATTTTGTGGTTTTTTGGGGGGTGTTATGGAGAGAGAGAGAGAGAGAGGAATGTTTGTGATTTTGGCTTCGGCATTATCGAGAGGGAGAGGGATACTCGCCTTTTGTTGTGGTGGAGAGAGGAATCTTCGCAGAGAAGAGAGAGGGAGGGATCAGTCTATTTATTGATCGTGGACTGACTGACTGACTGACCGAGTACCACCGACATGATTACACCAGAAACGAGTCTTTAATTCATTGTATTGCTTTGCATTCATTTGCTTTCATTGGGTCCCCTCCCTGCGCGCGCGGAGGCTCTTCAGGAAGCACCAGTCCTTTGCCGTGTCTCGTTCTCATTGTAGCCACAGGACCGAGTATACGAGTATACTCCTGGCATTATGCTCGATGAAAGTCAGGCCATGTGACCACTACACCGCTAGCGGTATGCTGGACGAAAATAAGTGCAACATGACTAGGTATGACTGTGACTGACCACATGGATCGATCGGCTATGATTTGGCTGCTTTTTTCCCCCCCCCAAAGGGGCATCCATTGCGCGCGAAGCAACAATGATGCACTTACGCACGCACGGTCTCAAGTCAATCGACTCTATTTTGTATGGACAAAAGTAAGTCTCTTCCATTTTTCAGCAGTGCTCCATTTTCAGGACCGACAACAAAAGAACATCTCTTCTTGCCGGCCAAGACTACCAAAGCCAGTCCACGTCTGTCCCCTGTCCCTGTCCGTGTTCATCGTACATATCCATCCCTCTTATCCTTCTCGTCGGCTTTAGGACCTGATGGTCACAGCATCCATTTCACCCGCAATCCACTGCTATAGTGCCCATGATCTCCACATCCATTTCACCCGTATTTATACAAAGCTCGTCCCGTCGTCGTGGTGGCATCATCTCACCCAGATGCAGACACAGGCTTCGGCCGAGACGGAATGCGCTTGGCGCGTGGCCCACGCTGTGGTAGGGTCGATGGGGATGGCGATTCCGGTATCTCGACAACAGTAACTGTGGTCATGGACGGACGCTTGACACGGCCGGAACGGGTTTTGGGACTACCAAGGCTAACAGCCACACGTCGCTTTCCTGAAGCCGCACTCAGGGGAGACTGCTGATCATCGCTGTCATACCTATCATCATCGCTGCTTATTATCTCAATGATAATCTTGTCCGTGTCGTTTGCTGCTTCTTTGACTGACGTGGTCTGTGGTGTGGGTGACCTGGACACGGAACGCCGCGATGATCTTGGTGGGTTGCCTCTGTTACTACTCATCGGAGATGCCGCTTTCGCTGGCTTGTCCTTTTTGCCAGCTGACCTCAATCTGCTGATGTAGAGGTTTGCACTGGATTCTTCAGTGACACTCTGGGGTTCACTGTTTGAATCGAGGTCCGAATCAGCCTCTGGCTCCGAATCATCCTCTGGCTCCGAATCATCCTCTGGCTCCGAATCATCCTCTGACTCCGAATCATCCTCTGGCTCCGAATCAGTCTCTGGCTCCGAATCAGTCTCTGGCTCCCAGTCTGATTCCGCGGAAGACAAGCCGGCATCATATTGCATGGCGACGTCGTCGTCAATAGCATCACTTTCATGCTGTTGCTTCTTTTTCACCTGTCTCCGGGGGACAGACGCTTTCGGACGTACAAATGTCTCGGGATTGGACATATCGCGCTGGACGAGAGGAGGCGATGGTAGTTCCAGCGGTGATATAGCGTCAGTAGGAGCCTCGCTAGCATCTATGCATTCAGCAAGCCGATCAGGACCATCCTCACAGCGGTCGCCGCCGCCGCCGCCCTCCCTTTTCCTGGACACAGCTATGCTGGTGCTGGACCCAGACGGTATGCTTGTAGGAGTCGCCTGTAACGAAGTAGAGCGACTCGGTCGTTGGGAGACCCTTTTTTTTGAGCCGCCTTTGCGCACAGGTTGTGGCCTCGAAGGTGTGGATCGAGCTTCATTCGAGGACTCGTCATCTGAGTCGGCTACAGGTGTATCGGTAGGCGCTAGAGGCGAAGAAAAAGCCTGCCCGTGTCTGTTCGATCCTTCTAGGAAGAGTCTTTGACGCAATTCCCTAGGTGCAGAGGCATCCGGCGTCGACAACTCATTACGAGGACGTTCTGGAGGCGGAGTCAGGTATGCCGACTGACTTACAGAAGCCGTAGTAACTGATTTGTCGTGACATTTCTCTCCATTCGCAGATGCCAAGACAATGACAGGCGTAGTCGATGTTCCAATCTTTACTCCCTCCGGCGTGGCGTTGACACTCCGCACAGCCTTTGTGAGAATCATCGAATGATCGACCCAAATTTCGTTGTTGGAGTCAGTCATGAATAGAATATGTCGCTTTTGTTCCGCGACAGACTCTGCAGAGTTTGCATTAGGTTTGTGAAACATCCATCGGACACATTGCGGCTTGAGCATGGTTTCTTCGTAGGGGTTGACCTGCTTCATCCAGTTTACCCAGTGGCTGACTACCTTCTCTGCCCTTCCCACACTGACTTGGAACCACTCAATATGTTTTGGCTGACACTTTTGGCAAGGGTATTCAAACCGCACAGCCCAAAGATCCGCGTGGATAAGCTTCTCGACTCGGCGGACGAGAGGTGTCGGCAAAGGTGTACCCTCCAGGTTGTAAGGCAACCTGCAGCTCGTTCTCCATTCCCGAGCCCGAGCCTCGCCATCCTCGAATGTAGTGAATCCAATCTTGACAAAGCCATCGTGATGGGGATGAGTGAGTATGTATATGAAGCCAGCGTCGAAGTCAGTGATTGGCTTAACGATTGTTCGGTAAAGAGGATCCCCATCGTTGCCGTCGTACGGCTTGAAAGGAGATGATTGCGTGAACTCATTCTCCGCCGATATGGTCAACGATAACGGGCTGCAACTCCTTCGGCGGAGTGGCCATCCGGTATCTCTGGTCTGCGGCTCCGGAGTAGACAGCGAGGTGTCGACTGGTAGTCCAGGTGGACCATCCCTGTCCGAAAGGTCATCTGCAGAGTCATCTGTGAATCGGCCGGGTAGGCGACGTGACGAGGGCGATCCAGCAGACGGCTTGCGGTCAGGAGAACGCGTGAAAGGTGTCTTCAGGGCTGCCTCCCACGTCTCTGCTACAGTCTTGACACTCGTCTCGTAGTTCTCAGATTGGTGGGTTCCACAGTGGCAGAGCTGCGAGTACTGGTGCATCATGTCTTGCAGCATAGGGTGCTCTAGCGAGACTAGGATTGCTTTTCGCAGCGCGGGAGCGAAGGTAAGCGAGTCTCTTGGTATAGGGTGGGTGCATGTTCTCTGCTCCTTCTGCAAGAAATACACGCACCTGGCGCCCGAGACCGGCAGGAAGACGTTGAAAGATCTTTCATAGTCGAAAAAGAAGTGCTTAACAATCTTAGCAGCCAGCTCGTTCCTCGCATAGAACACCAAGGAGATCGAAACCAGCAGAGAGAAATAGATCACTACCCCCATGGTTCAAAGCGACAATGGCAGCAGAGGACGGTGCCGAACCAGAAAACTCGAAAGTCAAGGTCCTCGGGGTTAATACATGTACAAGCGCCCTCCAGGCTGTGCAGCTGAGGCTGGGATATCGGTTCATCGGCAAGATAGCCTGTGGTCATGCAGGTGGTGGTGTGGCATATTAGGGGCTTGCATGATCCTGGTCGTCCGGTGGCTTTGAGGCCGGCAAACCACTTCGACCCACAGCCAACGGCAACGACTTTTCATATTGCTGTCACTTCTCCGCACAGATGTGTGCAGATGAACTCTCTCGCGGACACGCTTTGGATTCGTCAATATCGTACATTTCATTGTTCCAAGTGATATATACTGTACAAGCAGGTCTGGGCCAGGCGAGAAGGGTCTGAAACGTACCAGGCCGCAAAAGGTAAAGCGGAGGGCTGGATGAGCGCCCTCCTCTCAGCCGATGGTACCGTGGCTTGTCGCCGGCCCCGGGGCGGCCAGGGATTGATAACAATGGTGTGGGATTTCAAATCCTCCGCACGCCCCGGAGAGAGCGGATACACTGGTAGTAGCAGGTTGAGACTTGACCCATCGCAGGGTCACTTACCACACCAGGTGCGCAATATTGAGAACACTCCCATCCCAACAGCCATCACAATCAACCCAGCGGAAGAATCGATCGTTGGGACTCCTTCTTACCAACCCCACCGGCCCGTCTCATCTGTCGTCTGCTTTATCCCGTGGCAGGCAACCGTGTCGCGTTCACCTCGGAGGGGGACTGAATATCATCGAGGTGGGTGCAACATAACCCTCGTTTCTCGTTGCGGAACCGGCAGGTTTCCTTGCTTGTTCTTCTCGAAACTTGACCTCCTTCTCATCCTGAGCGATGACACAACAGCAGCAACAGAGGCCCTTCAAACAGTCACCGACGACGTTTCCTGCTTCGCTGCTCATACCATACGTCTTCCGAACCCGTGTGTGCTGAATTGCAGCCAATATCCCGTTTATACCACAAAGAACGCTGAATGCTATGCAAGAGCCATTGACAGCAGTATAGCCCAGCATGTTTGTTGGATCTTTTCGCTCATCCCTCAAACCCAGCCGATACTGGGTTTTGCCATAGATGATACACGGACAGAAAAGGCCCGTCATGCAAATGGAAGGCTCCGCACAGGAACAAAATCCGTGTTGCCATGAGCCTC
The DNA here is from genome assembly GCA_000835435.1 of Phialophora macrospora. Classification (NCBI taxonomy): domain Eukaryota; kingdom Fungi; phylum Ascomycota; class Eurotiomycetes; order Chaetothyriales; family Herpotrichiellaceae; genus Phialophora; species Phialophora macrospora. Next base: position 3,047,682 of record KN846961.1, read on the forward strand.
CTTTTATGGATTGTGGGCTTGGTGTAAATACGCTAGTGGAGAATTGTGCAGGAGATGAAGGTGGCACAATAGCCATATTCGTGCTGGTTCGATTGGGACGCTTCAGAGCGGTCGAGGTCAGTGGATTTGTGTCAGGGACAATTGGGCCCATTGGCTCGTTCTCGGGGATCGTTGACTGCTTGACGGGCTCTGGAGGTTGAGGTAAAGGAGGTATGGGATGTTGAGGTGGCTGCGTTTGAGCCTGTTGTACAGGTACTTGTGCTGCGTGATCTCCATATGGCTGCGGCAACTGGGAATATTGCTTTTGTACCACCGTCGGATCTTGTATCTGGTACGGGACCACCCCACCACCATAGACTTGCGGTTCCATTGTCTGCACCTGCCCTTGTCCTTGTGCCGGACTTTGTTGGTTCACTGCTTGCTGGGATATCGATGTGTGTATTTCTCCTCTTGCTCCCACTCGGTGCTCCTGTTCTTCAGATGCGTCCATCCAAGAAAACCGGTTACCGACAGACGGCTGTGGTGGCTGCAGCGAGGTGGGCGGGCGGACTCGCGGATATTCGTAGGTCTTCATGTTGGCAGTGAAATTGGGCAGCCAGCTGCCCGCCTAGTTGTTTAGTAACGTCGGACCGGTTCGACACGTAGACAGTCAGCAATGACGTGAAATGGCGGCCTGACTCTTGTATTCAAGCACGACGCTGCTCCCAGGTAGTATACACGACTGCAGAAATAGGACGAGAACGAGGGTGAAGAGAAACGACGATTACCTTCCGAAGCTGAGCATCGCCTCACTAGCCATCGGTGAGGATCTCCGTGGGATCAGGAGTGTGGTCTTGGTTGCCAGTCACGATCACTCGTGCTTGGATGCATCAACATCGACGATTGGACTGAGGAGAGCCAGGCTTGACGTTCGGCTAAATCGGGGCGCTTATGGGAGCACAAAAATAGGAGGACTACGAGGACCCAGCGCGAATCGCGGCAATGGACCCAGTACTGCTCGCCCATGAAACAAGCGACACATGATCGATTGCCGCCAGCCAGACGAGCTACAGAAGCGCTGGTGGTGGATGCGGAGACGAGGAAGTTTCGTTGCGCGTCGGTTGCTCATCACACAATCACTGCCATTTCACCTCCATTTCACCCCCATTTCACCTTGATGTGGGGAATGTTTCCACGCGCTCAACAACTGTGACCAATGCGGCCTGGGGCACCACCAGCACCGTACTCGTACCGCTCATCCATCTGATCCACATCAGGCCCCAGCCCGCTGCGCCATAGGCGTTCACAATACGAGCAGCACCGCGATCGCACCAACGGTGAGCAAAACGCCGACATGCAAGGCTGCGAAAAGACGGTGGCCCACTTGTTCCGAATCACCGCGAGCTGAAATATCTACGTCTATGTCTAGTCGGAAACGGCTGGCTCCTTGCTCAAGGTCGCCATAAATCCGGGCTTCCGGGTCTTAGATCCACGGTTGGCAACTCTGCCATATGTAACTTCGCACTCCCGTATGGGCGCAATTCGACAGGGAAGGCCCTACCTGTGCAGTTACGCCAGCCCTTCAGCGGCGGATTCGGTGCATATCCATCCCTCAGACTCCAGTCGATTTGGCAGCCCAAAGCTGAGACGCTGACTGGCGGTCGCTCTTCATGCCAGATCGGATGTGGTAGCCACTCGTCGTAGCGATTCGGATATTCATAAAACTTCAGTGTCGTGGTATCGATGGCCACGTTCCAAGGTTGTCTGGGCAGGATTGACCAGTCGTTGGCCTGGGCCGGTGCTTGCGTCCCGGGATAGTTGGCAGGACGTGATGCGGAATAGTCCCCGGCGATGGGCAATGCGTATAGCAAAGCCCCGTGATAGACGGAGACAGTGTCGTTCGCTCTTGGTTCAACCCGGAGCACCGCCCCAAACGACACTTCAACGCGAGTACGACCCGCGGGAATGACCATGGTATGTAGACCTGTGGCATTGTCTGGCTTGAGGCTATGTCTCTTGCCACTGTCCACGACTACCGCACTGGTGTCTGGCAACGCCCAAGAAGGGACTCGGAAAGAGAAACGGAAAGCTCTTGTCGCTCTGATCTCGTAACTGAAATAGTTGCTGAAAGGATAGTTTGTGTCGCATCGGACCCGGACGTGATTGCGCTTTCTCAATGTTGCGCTGACATGAGCAGGGCCAAGCAAGGCATGAGCCAGTCCATCCTCGCCATCCTTGACGAACATCGCTGGCACAAACTTTGAATATCCTTGCATGTTCACAGTGCAGCATGGGAAATTTGGTTCCGTGCCGAACGTCTGGCCAAAGGGGCCGACATTCCAGAATGGTGTGCTATCCAACTGATGGCTGATGGGCTGGTTCGTCTGGGCAATGTACTGATGAGCCCACCAGTGAGGCATTAACATCACCGGTAAGGCATTGTAGGCGGTGCGCTCGGACTTTTCGGCAAAGTCGCGGTCTCCCAGGGAGTGGTAGAGGTAATTCAGCGAGAAAATTGACTCAACCACGCTGCAGAGTTCGGTGCCGCGAACCGGGCTCAAGCCCGCCTCACGTTCATCACCGATGATGGCCCCAGAAGGCGTCCCGTGATACTGAAAGGTCCAGTTGACTCCATTTCTGGTGGTGTTGAGCAGCGCGTCATCTTGGACAAGTCGTCTCATGACTGCGCCCCATTTAAGTCCCTGTCCAGCATTGACGCCGTGGACGTATGGGAAGAGGCTTTTGGTGAGCTCTTCCGGGTAAAGGTCTAAGTCGGCTTTCAAATACCGATCCTCGTCGAACCAGTACGACCAGTCATAAGCCAACTCGTACATCTGCACCATGCAGTAATGGATGCGCTTCTCATTGCCCATCGGATGCTTTTCGTAGAGCCACTGTAAGGCTAATACCATGTCTGCAGCGCGAGACCTACCCCATTGCTCGTCGAAGAGATCACCTGGCTTCCAGACGTAGCCCTGGTGATGGTTCTGGAGCATGGAGTACATGAGGCGAACAAACCGATGCAACGCTGGAAGGATCATTGCTTTACCTAGCTCTGGCTCTGCTTCGACAAGTTGCATGAACCCAAGGAAGAGGGGATACCTACCCCAGAAGTTGCGGCGGGCTACCTCTCTTTCTGGCCCCAGCCATCCGTCGGCATGCTGATGCTCTATAACCCAATCGGTGACACGAAGGACATGGTGTTTGAGACGTGCATTGTCCGTCGTCCACGCCAACGGGACGAGGGCGTTGTAGTGGTACGGCCAGGCCTCGTTGAGCCCTGCGGCACATCAGCATGGTCAGAAGAACGCCAGGTTCGCATACAAGAATATTCCTGGTCACCACCAAGCCAGGTAGCATTTTTGATCGGGCGATAAAATTCGTGCAGGTGGCCCGGAAGACCATCTGCCATCAGCTCCATCTGCTGTCCAAGCCATCCCAACGGTTTGATTGAGCCCAGTGGCAAAGACTCGAATCTCAATGGCAATACTGGTCATGTTAGCTGATGGTAGTTGTGAAGATACGGGACCGACGCACAACTCGTATTGTAAGCAGCCAGCCCTGAAGCACGTCTGTGAGGGTCGTCTCTTGGACTATGAACGTTCCATGTCGGCGCCCCGGTGTTTATATTCTCTTCGTGGCACCAGCCTTTGTGACAAAATGCTGGAGTAAATAAGCGCCGTGACCGTAGAAAGGCAAGTGGGAAAGGTACCTGACGCCTCCCCACGTGGTGCGGGATGGAATCTCTGGGCGGTGGCTAGGACAGACGATGTTTGGAGGAACACAGAGAAAACCACGAAGAGCAAAGCCTTGTCGAGAGCCCGCCACGAACGCCGCATTGTCGGACTGCATCGGCTGCAGCATCAGCTATGTTACTGCCCGGAGGACGTTGATCCTGGGGTGGCTGTATGGAGTGAGAGGTAAGAGACGCAAGTTAGAAATTGCGTGCTCCCATTGCGTGATTGGCTACAGTTGTCTGGATCACGCGCTGCACTCAGAATTCGTCATAGGGTGAGCGTTGATCGAGGCGAACACCGAATACAAATCATGTGCAAGCGGTGAGAAACAACATGACGTCCAGTGTGAAGAATGCATAAATGGGACATTTTGCGGCGTGGCGCGCCGGCCTGCTTTTCGAGTCGCTTGAACGCAGCAGAAATTCAATAAGGTTACAATGGAGCCCACCTCACCATCCCCGTGCTCGTTTCTTCAGGCCCTGCTGAGGCGGGCACATCAGGCCTACGCTCCCAGCACGAACTTGACTGGGACAACCCACTCTGCGCCGAAGTCCACGCCGTGCTTCCTTCTCGATCCATGCTTCTGCCACGCGGCGGCTGAAATCCCAATATCGGCAACCCAGACCTGCCACGGCGGTTCCGCCAGACCATCAATGGCCATGGCATGGAGGAGACCTGTCTTCGGGGCCCCAAGACTGACAATGTGTTTGCTGTTCATAACAAGGGATTGGCCGTCAACTTCAGTGAGGAGCCCTGAGGTTGCAGACAATCCGCTGGGCACGTCAATAGAGACGACGAAAGAGCTGCGATTGGCCCAGCGGATCATCTCCAAGACGGTGGCTTGATCATCGGTGCGAAGTTCTTCGAATGTGACATGCACACCGAGTAGAGCGTCCACGACCACGTCAGGGGCTGGGCCTCCAGCGTTAGACTTGGCCTGATATTCATCCCAGCGGTCGAGATAGCCCTGTCCCTTCTTATAGATGGCCAGCTGTTTCTTCATGACCTCCAGCAACATCTCCTCCCGCTCGCCTCCAAGCACAACAATAGTGACCCTGAGTCTCCGATTTCGTAGATGCCTGGCGGCCGCGATGGCTCTAGCACCGGACTTGTGATTGCCAACTAAAAAGACGACGCTTCTGATGTCCGGCAGTCTGAGCACAGCCATCGCTATACTTCGACCGGCGTTTTCAGAGAGCATGTCTTCCGTAAGACCTATCTCAGAAGTGCATAGTTGCTCGATCTCCAACATCTGCAAAGGCGACACACAATGACAAGGTTTGTTGGTCTGGAGCTTGAAGGACGCACGAATGCCAGAAACCGACCCGTTCATGGGTGAAGACGTTTGCATTCGAGTCAGTGGCCGCGGAGACTCGGTTCGCTCAAGATGCGAAGGAATGGCGCTACCTTTCCTTGACTGCAGCGGACGCCGGGAGGCGGCTCGTCTTGATCCCCTGCCACTGCTGTAGTGGCCGTCGCGGTCAAGCAGGTCGTCTTCGGTTTCACCGGCTTCACTCTTCCATCGATCTTTGTCCTTCCCATCCGGTGTATCAAGGACGTTCTCGGTGTAGTGAAGATTGCGCCCACCGTTAGTGCCAGGCCGTGCACGCCGGTTGAAGCTGACCAGTCGGTCTGCCTCCGCCGTGGTATCTGCTTGCCGGATATCATCGAAAACTCGTCGCTTGTCAAATTTCGAGAGGTTGTGTTCGAAATCAAAGTCGCCCAGGTCTTGAATATCGGTAGCATCTTCCGTGGCCCACCCATTCATATCTTCCGCCACTTTCCGCCCTCTCTGGGCCTTCTTCTTGGGCTGCCTCGGAACCTCTTCTATTAGCGGTGTCTGACGCCAGCCCTTGCCTTTCCCAGTCTTCTTTTGATTCTTCAGTGGGCCGTTGATGTCCTTCATGTCAATTATTCCTGGCCCGGTCTGTGATGCGATCGTCCGAACATTGTTTTCCTTGTTGACGAGTGAGACTGGTGTGGCCTGAGCGACCTGGGTTCCTAAATTCAGCGCATCAAATGGCTCGGTGAGAGTGGCGCTGGCTGGAGTATTTCTCCTCTCCGTCTTTATAGGCATCGCAGTAGCGATACTGGAGACAGAACTATTGCCCACATTGCCGTTTCGCGGCAGTCTTTGAGCAGGAGTGCTGACCACACCGTCGGCAATCATGATGGGAGAGACCGGGTGCGCTTGGGGAGTCGGAGCGGGTATTGAGGGAGTCTTCGCGGACGGCTTCGCGTAGCTAATGATCGCGGGGTCGATGAACGCCGCCGCATTCTGAGGCGTGTCATGCGCTGGGCGTACCGGAACGACATTTCGAGTAGCGGCAACAGGCGTGAGCAATTCCTCCTCTTGAATGGGACTTCGCTGGGTAGGCGAGACTTCTAGATCTGCAATGGCGGAGGAGTCGATGGCATATGAAGTGAGTCGCTGGCCGCTCCACAGAAGGAGGACTATACCAAGTCAGCAGGGACCCGTCACCGCGGACGAAGACGCACCATTCTGCAGATAGAGTTTCTGGTTGACGACGTCGGCAACAATGCCCTGGATCTGCGCATTTGGCGGGTTTTGTAGTGTCACCAAAATGGTGTAGCCGATAAAGTCGGAAGCCATGGCGAGGGCTGAGTGACGAGATGGGGTGTGGAGGGGAGGAAAGAGATGACTGTTGTCTTGTTATGTGTTCATAGCTATGACGAGATGCTGAAGAGGACGACGAAGTAATTTGTGTTCGCAATGGACTTGTCAATGGTACCAAGAATCCACTCCCCTTTTGCTGCCGTCGACGATTCGAAAAGTAAAGTTGTTGCCGGAAATTCCTCCTTCGGTCTAGGGGCCTGTCGCTTTGAGGGTCGACAACAATGAATAGCCTTTGGTATTGAGTAAAGTCCGGAAGCATGCCAGGCAAGTGCCATCAGGTCAATTAGACACGTATACTCCCTATCAACTACTGTAATAAGATGAAAAGAGATCCGGCGCCGCATCGCTTCAAGCGGCCGGCATGTCATCGCTTCGTTGGCTTCACTTCCCGCAACACTGTCCCGTGCATCCAAATCCTCTTCAACGCCATGGTCCGCGATTGAGGTTCGAACCTCACGGCTGAGATTCGAACAAGGCAACTACAAATATGTTCTATACACACTCGCTTCACCCATATCATGGAGGGTGTAGAGCACTGGGCCGAGGGATGATGAATTTCTGCTAAAGCTATCAAACCTTGAGATGCATGACAGCAGCAACCTCGTCAACTCTTCGCACCCGGGACAAAATGAGGTCTTGCGACCCATGTATTTGCAGTAATCTCGAACTTATCGTCGTCGCCGGTTGCAGTTCCAAGAGGATATGGTCGTGTCTTCAACACTCCAGCACGGGTCTCTTGCATACAACGCTCTGATCGGACTGCTATCTGCTTTCTGTGTTGGCATGTTGCTCTACATCTACTATCTAGTGTCATCATAGTGTCAAACTCAGACTTCGTTAACCGAAGAGATGGCTCTTGGTCAGAAGTCTCAGCTGGGTAGCCTCTGCTGAATCCTGGCGGAATGCTCAGGACCCAGCACCAGCCTTCAACATCTTCTCTGCTTCGAGCATGTCCTCGATAGAGAAGTCATCCTCAAAATCATCTTCATCGCAAAAGGAGTCTTTTTTGACTTCCTTCTTGGCTTGCTGTTTCTCCAGGGTCTCGTGGCCGGACAGCTTAGCATAGAACTCCAACACTTTCTGATGCACCATCACTTTTCGCTCATCGAACCGCAAAACCTGGAGACCCTCCTTGGTCCTCGCTCGACTCAAGGCAACGTAGGCCTGACCTTTTTCGAACACTTTGCCAAGATCCACTTTCACTCTGCTGAGAGTCTGCCCCTGTGCCTTGTGGATCGATAGGGCCCAGGCCAGAATCAAGGGTACTTGAACTCGTTTCGCAAGAACTTCGCCATTTTGCGCCTCGGTCTTCCATTCATCAGGAGCGCAAAGCATACTTCGCGATGTCCCGTCGGGCAGGTTGAATCTAACCATAGGCCATAGCCTTCTAGGCTCGCCGTTGGCCGAGTTCTTCATCCTAGCTTCCCGAATCTTCTCCCGTGCAGCTTTCTTCTCCTCATCGTCGGCTTCGCCACCTTCCTGTGCCAGAAGAAAGGTAGGCTCATCGTCCTTGTATGTGAAGAAGGTGCCCTCATCCATGAACGACTGGACAATTCCAAGAGAGCCATTGACCAGCTGACCATCGATGTTTTTGATCAACATGACTTGCGCTCCCTTTTTGAGCTCAAGAACCTCCGGGGCGATGAAGTTGCTGAGCAATGCCTTTCGAGTATTAGGCTCCGCGTTACCTGAATCCACGGCGGTGAATGTCATTACTTGGCCGGACAGCTTTCGCATCCGGTTTGTGTTGGCATGCTCAACTTCCTCGCGGCGTGGATATCTGGAATAGTTAGGGCGAGGAACGACTTTGAAAGTAGAATCCACTTACAGTTCGGTGGCCTCCAGCTCATCGACGACCTTCAGCGGCCTGGAAAGTGCCTTGAACTCCCGCACGGTGGCCGGACTCATCTTACCCAACCGCATTTCGTTCAGCATCTTCGCAAACTGCTCGTCCTTTTGGCGGAAGACGTGGGTTAACAGGATCGTATGTTGAATGCACGTGTTCCACGTAACAGCCTCGAAGACAAACTTGGCTGTTGCATTCTTCTCAGGCACAGGGGGAAGCTGGAAAAAGTCGCCAGTGACGACCAATTGAATGCCACCAAAGGGACGACCATTGTTTCGAATCGTACGAGCCACCTGCTCCAGCTTGTCAAACAGTTGACCATCGACCATAGACACTTCATCAATGATAAGCACCTTGGTTCGGAGCCATCTCTGTCTGGACTTCTGGTTTCGTTTGACCTTCTTGACGAGTTCGGGTGCAGGTTCTTTTCCTAGACCAATGCCGGACCAGCTATGAAGAGTCTGGCCTTCCAGGATACAGGATGCCAGACCCGTTGAGGCGGTAACAGCATATCGATCGGGGAATGCTCTGAACTTGTGCTTTAACTGGGCAATAATGGCCTTCATAAGGACTGATTTGCCGGTACCAGCGGAGCCTGTGAAAAACACGCTTTTGCCTTCTTCCAAGACTGCTTTCATCACCGCCCTCTGCTCGTCGCTCAAAAAGACATCGGCCACTTTCTCAGCCTCCACCGTTGGTGTTTCGGTGGGCTTCGTGAGTGACTCCGCAGGTCTATCAGAAGAACTCCGGGAAAGAGACGCTGCCCTGCGTTGGTGGGCGTATGAGGCTGCCTCTAGCATGTCTGACATGGCTTGAGACGCCTTTCCCCCACCGACACCTCCGAGGTGCTGCTTAAGGGCAGCCTCTCTTTCAGATTTGTAGTCCCTGCCCGACCCAGCCTGCGGATCATTTCGAGGTGCAAATGCGGGTTTCGAGGCAAAGGATGCCGGGAGAACTCGTCGTTTAGCAGGTCTCACTGCCGCTGGGGAAGGCCGTTCTCTCGAAGAGTTGGTTGTCTTTGGGTTTGCGAAGTGCTCGGCTGGAGACGAAGACCATAATACTGGGGCGCTACTGGCTGGCTCTGCTGGGGAATGCTTGGACATGGGTGGCAGGGAAGGATAGGATACCGCATCCACAGTGTCGAGCATAGGATAATGTACGTCTGAGCGCTTCTCGGACGAGCTGGTGAGATCAACGAAGGCAGGTTCGGCATTCTCATCGGGCCACGACTGCTGATGCAGGTATCCTAAACTGCTGCTGGTGCTCATGCTTCGATCGAGCTTTCGCTTTCGACTGTTTCCTGGCGGGACATTGGTGGCGGAGGAATTGGACAGCAGAGTCGATTGCTTCTTGTCGCTAGCCGTCGTCGAAGCATGTCGATGGGCCGCTCGACCAAGCATAATGGCATGAACGAACGACTTCGGAGATCTCAACGCGCCGGTCGAGGAGCGCAGGAGGAAGGTGGGAGGGCAAAGTCGCATGAACGGTAGGAGCGACGGCAAGAGAGAGGGAAAGTGGAGTGCGGGCTAGGAAGGAACAACCCAGCGGCAGTCCTATACAAACTCTTTGTCGCAGCGTCAACGGGAGCCGAGTGAAGATAACGACGCGTGAGGCACCAAAATAACGCGTTCGAGCTGTATGCGTGACCGCAATGCGGGTCGACGGGCAAGGCTGGACGAGGCTGAAATCTCGGTTCGCTTCTTCCCCTCGCTGCTTCCTTCGACACAATTTTATCTAGGTCACTCCAGAATTGATGATACTAATGATGCTGATGGTCTTTCATGTGATGTCGCTATGTCAATGTCCAAGTTACTTTTAGGGGGTATCCTGCTTATGGCCGAGCTTATTCAACTAACACTGGTGATCAATTAGTGCCCCGATGAGTTTGCGCCCTGCTTGAGATCCAACAGCGTAAGACATTGCTCCAAGTGACTGCCTTCGAGCTCCAACAAATGTCCCCAATGACTAGGACTCATATCTTTACTGGTGCTCGTTGTGAGGACTGCAACCTCAGTCTGCATAACTCCATTTCAGCCATGGAGACACCTCATCCGACAAAGAGGACATCAAGGCAGGGCGTTAAATCGACAGTGAATGAATCCGCGCAATCTGGAGCGGAATCGCATAAAGACGAAAAAGTCATCGTTGAATGCAATGCTGGCAGTCATTCTTAACCCTGGATCTCGACGCCATATTGACAATGCCTCATACTCTCGTGAGCTACCCTTGATAGGCAGGATAGCTGTTGTTGAAGGATGGTGGGGGCTGCTGATACATTCCACCCGGTGTGGTTTGACCTCGTCCGTAGCCCCCAGCGGATGGGGGTGCCTGACCGTACGCCGAGTGGGGTGATGCGGTATAGGGACTGGCGAGATGGTTCGATTCCCATCCAGGGCGGCCACCGGGACTTGGACCTAAAGTCTTGTCAGCCACACTCATAGCATGCCGTAGCTTGGAATTTACCTTGCGGTGTAATCGGTCCTGGACCAGCGTATTGCGGGAAGTACGGGGACGCTGGATTATACCCGCCAGGGGTAGACGCAGAACCAATCGAGGTCTGGGGAGAGTAGGTGTCAAATTGGCCGGTCGGAGGACGATCCTTGCCCCACTGATTCTGTTAGCAACGGAGCAGAGCCAGAGATACTGTCAAGCTTACCGAACACTTCAAAGGGCGGCCGTTGACGTTGTATCCCGACAACTGGCAGATGGCCATGGCTGCATTCTCGTGCGAATCCATCTTGATGAAAGCAAATCCTCGATCAGATTGGAACCTTGTTTCCACCACATAGCCGAAGTTCTGGAATAATGGAATAAGATCTGCTTGCGTCGTGTATGGAGTGAGATTGCCAACGTAGCAAGTCGTCTGCCAGGTAGGAGTCTGGTTGACGACCATCTCATAGGATTGGATGCCCTGAGTGGGGAAGTGATGGTGACCGAAAGGTGTCGTAGGAGTCATCCCCATTGCGGCCATGGCTTGTTGTTGAGAGATAGACGGTTGGCCCTTTTGGTTTGCCCAGTTACAGCGAATTGCGCGACTACCCAACCACTCTCCATCCATCGAAGCCAGAGCCTTCTCAGCCTCGGACCGATCACGATAAGCAACAAAGCCATAGCCTCGCGATCTGCCGGTCTTCATGTCCCACATGACGCGAGCTTCAGAGACGGTGCCAAAAGCGGAGAAGGCTTGCAGCAAGACCTCGTCATTGACTTCGTTGCTGAGATCACCAACAAAGATGTGAAAGTGGTTGGAGGTGTCTTCTTTGGTCGTAGTATTGGATTGGTAAGCCCAGTTGACGCGGATCTCAGCCTGATGGACCCTCCGGCCGTTCAGCGTGGTCATAGCTCGCTCGGCGGCACCAGGATCATCGTATTCGACAAAGCCATAATTGAAACCCTTTGAGCTGAACTGCTGCTAATGTTAGTCACGACAATCTCGTACCATGTCTGACATACTAACATTCTTGTCGGGGATAATCTTGACACTGACCACATGGCCCGTAGTCTCGAAGATCTGCTTGAGGACGTCCTCGGTGACGCGAGGGTCAAGCCCACCCACGTACAATGCCCTCTTGTTCGGTTCGGGGGCCGCTCTACGGACCACTCCACCGGAGGAAGGGGACAAGGCACTGCCAGGTGTAACAGGGGTCGGGACGTTATTGTTGTTCTGCGGGATGACCATGGGAGGGAGCGCGGGAGGTCCCATGCTAGCGGTAGCATGGCCGTTGCTGCCGGTCGCAGCGTCGTAGGCAGGGACGCTGGCCGTCGAAGGCGGAGGAGACAAGGTCGCAGGAGGAACGTTTTCTGCCATGTCGAGCAGATAGAGAAGCTTCCGTGGCGATCCAAGTGAAGCTAGAAACAACTAGTGCGTATAACGGCGGAAGCGATTCGAACAGAAAGACAAGTATTGCAGGTTTGGTGTCGTAGGTAAGAGCTTGAGTGGATTCTTTTTTATTTTGTGATCGATCAGTACCTGGTATGGATATTGCGGGGAGACAATCGTGATGAGTGGGTCGGCTCGGGTCGTGGGGAGAGGTAAGGAAATTTCGCTGGAAAGACGTCGACAAGAATCGCTATCAAGGTGACAAGCCAACCAAGAATATCGTTGAAGTGGGAGAGAGAATGAGGACAGGTAGGACTCGTCTGCGTGATAGGTAAGATGGCCGCCAGAAAGGTCGCGCCGAGACAAGGTGAGTGACAGGCCGGCCGCAGCTGAGGACTGTGGGATAGCAGCAGAACAAAACGAGACGAGCCAACACAGCAGGGCAGAGCACTGAGAGATGTCAAGGAAAAGGAGAGATAAGAAATCGCTCGAGTTCTTTTCCCAACGCCCAGCTTGCAATGCACAGAAATTCCAATCGACGTACGAGAGAGACGATAAGGAACAACGACAACGCAGTAAGGGAAGAGGAGATGGAACAAGAGATGCTCGAATTTCGACGGTTGAAGAAACGAAGGTGACGAGGTGGTGAGGAAGCTGCTTTTACTCAGCAGCATGAGCGTGGAGTTGGTTGCCTGCTGACAGAGTGCAGAGAGCGGCGCCTATCCTGGGCTTTCGCGGCTAAGGGTCCTTTTCTTCCGGCGTGGTAAAGCTTGAACCCGCCGAATTGGGGTGTGCTTTAGCCCCACGGCAAGAACAAAGTTCGCCCTCGCTCCCGTTTGGGGCGCCGTGCAGCGCGTGGGTGGTCTTGGTGGGTTCCTTGGGTGCCCTGGGCTGCGCTTGCTGAGTGGCCGAGGCGCCTTCCGAGTCCAACGTCGAGAATCGCGTGGGCTGGCTGGCTGACCCACGGCCGGACTGCCTTTTGCGCAAACCGCTATTGACGTGAAGTTGTTCACTGTCAGTCTTTCACGCGTGAAGGATGACGGCTCTTGATACCTGGTTCATTTGACAATCATTGCTCACCTCCTCCGTTCCTTCAGAAGTTGACCGCATCTCTCCCGCCGTCCTCGCCCCCTTCCCAAGCGAATACGACTTCCTCGCTGCTCCATGGCGACCAGTAAGCCTCCCTACGACCCGGTGAAGACGGTCGAAGCAATGTTCATGGGTTCGGTCGCTCGAATCGCCTATGTGATGAAGGACCCTGTGAACTTTGCGCCAGCAACAAAAGCTGTTCTGGCCGAAACCGCAAAGAAATTCCAGGATGCGCTCGACGATTGCGAGATCCAGATCCTGAACGCCAAATGGTATCTTGAGCGCCAGCTAGCTGCAAACAAGGCACGTCGCGAAGCCAAAGCAAGAGACCTCAGCGCGTCGACCGCCAAAAGAAAGCGAGACGAGGTTCAAGATGTCCAGGACAAGGCGCAAAATGTAGAGGGAGAAAATGCCTCCAAGCGCGTCAAGACACAAGAACCTGAGGAGCCCGTGCCGCAGCCTCAGCCAAAGCCGCAACATCCATCTCCTGTCCAAGTACCTGCTCCGCAGCCCACCGTCGCGCCCAACAAGCCCACCGCGCAATCCGCGCTGCAACCAAGAGACAAGCCTGCGACAGCAAAACCACCAGACATGCCCAAAGTGTCGGTGGCTACAGACGTCAAAGCGCCTCAACCGACTGCACCACCAATCCCCAAACCACAGGAGAAACCAAAACCACCCGAACCCGTGCAACCCCCCGAGCGCATAATGACACAGACAACCACGGATGAGTTTCCCAAACCTACACCACAAGATACTCCAGCTTCTGGCACCGAGGCATTCAACTTTGAGTCTATGTTCGGTGAACCATCAGCTGAGATGATGGATAGTGGAGGCAACGACATGACTTTCGACTTAGACAACTTTGGCGGTGATAGCTATGGCGGCGACAGTGGTAATCTCAATCTCCAAGACAACTCCTTAAACTCCCTTCTGCCCGGTCTGGAGTCCTACGCAAATCAGACTGGCGACGATGGCAGTTTCGGCATGTCTGGAACCACAAATAACGGGCTACCTCCTGGACATGATCGAGCAGGTGACGCCGGTCAAAATGATACCTCCGCTGGGCAACAGGTACAGCAACAGCAACAAGAACAACAGCAGGCCGCCAGCATGAATGACTTCAGCCTGCCACAGCTAGGACCCAATGAATTTGACGACTTCCTCAACGATAATGACATGAGTTTCGGCGACAACATCAATCTGGACGGCGACGGCATGATGAACATGGACAACATGGACAACATAAACGTGGACGACTTTGACAGCATGTTCAGCTAGTCGCTGAACCCAAATCCTTGGACGGACAAGGAAATCATTTTGTGGTTGTGGGGACAATAAGGTCCTGGTCTGCCATTTAGCGAGGAGTATGATACCGAGGTTGGGAGAATCAATCATGGCGAATATTCTTCCTTGGCTACATTCTATTTCTTCAGAGATACCCAGGCGAAGGGCAAAGTCGGACATGGCATACCCATGAAACCGTTGGTCGCATTGTGGCCCTCGAGCGTCTGTAAACTAGGCATTATCTACATTGTATGTATAACAGAGTTCCGACCTCGAGTCTGATCGATACTTCCAGTGGCCAGTTCGTTAGCATAAGAGGTCAACAGACCACATTTTCGCGCTCCGTGTCGTCGTGTTTGTTGTGATATATCTCTTAGCTGGCATTTCACTTCCAACGCCTTGCCATCGCCTCTCCTAGAGGTCATGCGTCCTCTTTTTGTCCTTGGTGATCGCTCCTAGTTGCTGGAGCAGAGGGAATGCGTTTATATTTTTCCTTTCCTATACAAGTCGTCGAGGGCAGTCGCCCAAGAAAGCAAACATACATCTCATTTCAAGATTGAAAGACAGACACTTCAACCGCGCGAAGACATCTCTCCGGGCCCGTTTGGCGCCTTCAATCGACCTTCCCTTTGCTACTACCCTCTGCACCATTTGGCGCGGATTCATGCGGATGGGAAGCTGCAAGTGGGTGCAGACGTGAAGGTGAAGAAGAAGAAGGTGGATGTTGTCCGTTCGCACCGGCACCTCCACCCCGTCTCATATCCATGTCACTGTCGCTCGACGTGCCTCCGCCCAGGGTACTCCCGCTGTCGGGTCCACCGACATGGACGCTGAAGTCGACCTCGCCGACCAGGGTGCGCACTTTACTCAGCACGGCCGTCATCTCCTGCATGATCAGGATGCTGGCGATCTCCAGCACGGCGAAGGCCGCGTAGCAGGGTTCCTTGATGTGCGTGATGCTGAGGATCCCCGGGTCGATGGCCGCGAGCTGGTCGGCAATGTCGATCGGGTGCGGGACCGTGATGTACGGCGGGAGGGGTTGCGAGTTGGTGACGCTCGCGCTCACGAGGCACAGCGTGCTGGTGAGTTCGTGGGACGTGAGGCGTGAGCGGGCGGTGATGCGGCGGAAATCTCGGAGCCAGTCGGATTCCGGGCCCGAGCACTGGAACGTGTGGGACGAGTAAGCCGTGAGGGCCATGTAGTTGAAGAGGGATTGCATGTGCACGATCAATTCGTCGTAGGTTTGCTTGGGGAATTTGCCCCCGAAGGTGGGCTCGTACTTGAGGAAGGTGCTGTGTTCGCGCAGGCGGTTGAGCATGACGAGGAGCTTGTCGAAGACGCGCTGCCGGGCCTTGTCCAGTCGGTACATGGGGTCGGCTCGCTTGTTCCTGACCAGGCCAGGGGTTGTGCGTAGCCGGGTTTCGACCGTCGAGTGCGTGCACGAATAGTAGTTTGCCAGGAGGTAGAGGGTGTTGCCTAGATCTTTGCGCAGAGTAGCGTGGGTGGTGATTGGGTAGGGGAAATACGTCCAGACGAATGCGACCCCCAGACCTATGATGACGGTGACAAGCCGATACGGCGCAAGGACGTAGATATGGTAGTATTCCTGGCCGTTGCTGGTGAGGACTTGGGTGCCCACCTTCTTGTCCTGGAGTTCATAGCCGACAATCAGGATGGTCGTGACCATGGAGATGACTGCCGTGATGAGGTGTTTGGGGTGCTTTAGGATGACATAGATGCCGCATACGAAGACGAGGTAGATCAGTGGGATGACTGCCGCCGGTTTTTGATCGCACATGTACCAGATCGTGATTGAGATGACCGTTGAGATTGCAGTGCCGAGTATGCGCAGGACGAACCCTTGGACTCCGGCTCCCGCGTGAGCACCCATGCTGATAGCCACCATTATGACGGCCCAGATACCACGCTGTGCCAGATAAAAGCCGTGTGTCTGCCGGAAGTAGCCAACTATGGCAATGCTGGTGCTGGCGGTCGCTGCTCGGAAGCCAAAGTGTGAGGCATCCGAGCCCAAGACCTTGGGTATCGCTCTCAGCTTGTTGGTGATTCTCTGATACAGATTCGTCGGTGGTAGATGCTCTGGGTCTTTGCGCTTTTGTAGAGCATCGCCCAGCCAGATGTAAATCCCCGAAGCTGTTCCATCTTGGAGACCCTCGCTAGCGTCCATTTCCTTGAAGGCATTCTGCATTAACTTGTGGAGGCGTTTCCAGCCGGGGAATATCAGTCTATTCTTGCTCATCGTGCCATCCTGGACCTTCGAGTCGGCGAAAAGAACAAAATCCAGGACGGCTTGACAGACAGCGAAGAGCAGGTACTCGAGGTAAAGGATGAGATACAGCTGCTGATGGTTCTGCTTTTGTCGAACTGTCTCGTGGACGGAGGCCGCATCGCTGAACTTGTACTGTGCCGACGTATCTTCCCAGAACTTTGTCGGCACTTCGATGCCTTTTCGCTCGCACCATTTCCGCATGGTCTCTTGACGGTGGTTCTGAAAGACCGCTATTTGGTCCTTCAAGAACTGTGCAAATGCCGGTTCCCCAGGATATGGAGCTGCGTCTGCAGACTTCTCAATATCCTTCCTGGCTGCTTTTGGCCGCGGCGTCAACTCCAGCACATAAGCAACGTGGGTCAAGCCATCCACGAGAGTTGCCTTCATCTTCGTGAAGGGGACACGAGACATGACGATCACTTCATGCCATTCTTCCGCCTCGAGCTTTCGTATGGCTTCGACTGCGTCCAGGTCCGATATCAAGTTCTCGCCCTCAGCTTTGTGTCTCTTGACGGACTGCAAAATGTCAATGAAGGTGGACAGACCTGCGACAGGAAGCATAGTGTTCTGTAGCCGTTCGAAGAGTTTGCTGAAATCTTCTGGTTGTAGTTTGCCCCATCCGATTTCCTTCTTAGCAAAGCCGACCTCTAGTTTCAGCTGGGCAAACAGTTGGGACGCTTTCTGAATCACCACTTTCAAATTTTGAGCCGCTTCTTCGGCCGCCTTCATTGACACCCGGGCTTCCGGGTTTTGGTCCAACGGTAACGGATTCCCATTTTCGTCCAAAACACCCAAACTGCCGGTCTGAGAGGTAGTGATGCCGTGCAGATACGCAATGTGAATTGACAGGGAAGCTTTCATCATGTTGAGGAGGCCAGCCGCTTGCTTCTGAGCAATAATTCTCGAAGAGATCGGGATGATGAACAACGAGACACCGGTGGCCAATGCGTATCCCGTGAGGAAAACCTTCAACAGTCTGTCGATAAAATTCATTCCAGCTTCCATCGTCGGAAAGGTGGGTGTGTAAGTGTGGGAGACCACTAGAAAGATTGTGAACTGAATCGAGACGATGAAAAGCTGTGGTCGGGCTGCTCGTATTGTGTTTGCAAAGTATAGCCAGAAGAACAGAAAGGCACACGCCGTCACATTGGCTGCTGTACTGTATTCCAGGGTTTGTTTGCTGCCAGAAGAGCCTGTTGTCGTCGAAGCAGGCGTCAGGCGGATGGGTTGGTGTGCAGCCACGGCGCATCGTATTGAAAGAAGCGCAGCAGCAGCAGCGAAGCATATCGTAATGCACGAAAGGATCATAGACTGGATGAATTTCGCCCGTGGCAGAATCGGCAGTGACAAGAACGACGTTATTGCAATCAGGTAGCCTAACGTCGAATATATCTTCGCCCAGCTGTCACTCTGGTAGCTACAGAACGTCAGCGTCCATTCGAAGGAAAGTACTAGGCGACTCACGCTGCCAGAGCAATTGTTGGAGCCATACCCCCCCTGAAATCGAATTAGTTCAAGCAGGCGATCGTACACTAAGGTACGCCAAGTAACTCACTTGAGCATCAACAACACAGTCGGGACGTCCAGGTTGAGCTTCGTCTGTATCTTCTTCAGGAGACCAGCCTTCGGAGGCTTTGGCTCTTCGGCCTCGACATGATTGTCGCCAGCCGCAGCCGCCGCAGTCTTGCCATCTTCCACCCTGGACGTCGTCGCGTCTGAGTGTTCTCGATCGGTGTCTGACATCTCCACAGCCTTGACCACAAGAGACAGGGCGAGAAGGCGAAGAAACAAGTGATAGAGACGTAGTCAGTGTTTACATAAGGAGAATCCAAGTCGTCAAGAGGGCGGGAGACTAGATCGTGCGGCGGCGACGCCTTATTCATCGACCCGGTATTCATGCATAAACGTATGTCGGCTGAAAGCTGTTGATTCGTTCGGTCCAAAACCACAAGCTCTGAATGGCGGAGAAGACGGATCAGCCCCCTGAACCCTCTAGTCTGGCTCTAAACCGTTCACTTTCCGACCTGCCAGGAGGCTGCGAAAAGCATCATGAAAGGGCCTTTTACCAAGATGGTCGATTTGGCCCAGGTCATGCGGCTGGGGCGCTCGGGATTGGCAAGTTGATGCTTAGCAAACCGCTTAGTGATGGGCAAGGCATGCCTGGCGAATCGGCTCCCAGATGCGGGCAATAGCCGGGAGAGGATGGGCCCTCACCCTGCGTCTGCTCACGTGGTATTTGCGCACCTCGCCCTATGCTTCGCCCGAGCGGAATCATTGCTTTGACAATTTTTGGTTCGGTTGAAGCTTGTCGAACGTCGCGGCATTACACGTGTTGCCCGACACGACACGCTGAGCATGGCTCCCTCAAGGGCACCCGGTGCATTAGTGTTGCATTCCCTGAGATCTCTCAACCTAGAGACCAGTTCCTCGCGGATTGCCTTGCGAGCCTTCTCAACCACCAGCCCGACATGCCAGGAAGTCCAGGTTCAAAAACCCTCATATTACCACAATCCCGACCCAGCTACAGTGCATGTTCCTCGACTTGAGCGGAAGCTTATAAGAGATGGCAAATTCCCAATTGGGTCACGAAGACGACGCGCTGCACTCGCGCACTCGCCCGGCATTCCTTTCGATGAATTGCCATACCAATGCTTCCAGGAAGCCCGAAAGATCCTAATCGCCGACAGAGCGGAGAAGCTCAAGAAGATTGAGACGGAAAGAGCTCGCATTGCTCGTCTGCAAGAGGTCGATCCAAGCACCTTCCCGGGTGGAGAATTGTACAAACAAAGGAGACTGAGGAGCATGACCCAGGAGCTGGAGAAGCTCAAGATTTTGGCAGATATCAATGACCCCAACGTCAAAAGGAGGTTTGAGGATGGCGAAGGTGCGCACAAAATTATGTTCATGCCCTTCCCTACGCAGCCGCTGACAGACCCTAGGTGACTTGAACAAACCCATTTACCGATATTTGGCGGACCGGAAATGGCGCGAGTATCCTCGGAAGGTGCTTGTTCAGCGAATTACACAGATGAAGGTTGTGCCCGATGTAATTCCGAACGTGGATCCTATCCTCGACGTGAAAATTGTGTTTGGTAACAAAGTGGTCCAACCTGGCGAATTTGTCGAGTCCCACGTCAGCGAAAACCCTTGTCGCCTGACTCTACAATCCTACGAGCGAGGCGAGAAAATGGTCACCATTGCTGTTGTCGACCCAGATGTCCCCAACGTTGAAACAGACGGCTTCGACATTAGATGTCACTTCCTGGCATCCAACATCGTCATCTCCCCAACCGAACCAATAGTCGACCTTGGAACCCTTTCATCAGACTCTCAGGTCCTTCTTCCGTGGATGCCACCTTACGCACAGAAGGGGAGCCCATACCACCGGCTGTCCATCGTCATTTTACAACAAAAAGACAACATCCCCATTGACCTTGAGATTGCCAAGAAGAAGATCCAACGGGATGGGTTCACAGTCCGAAGTATGATGAGCCGCCATATGCTGAGTCCGATCAGCGCTTCCCTGTTCCGGACGCAGTGGGACGACAATACGGCCGCCGTCATGGAGAGGGCAGGCATCGAAGGAGCGGACGTTGAGCTCAAGAGGAAGAAGGTCGAGCCTCTGCCGTACCAGCGGCGTGACACCTCGAGGATGAGAGGTTGAGATAGCCGAGCTTTGCTCGCTGTGTACCATATAAGTGTCAATATGCTCAAATCCCTCGCCTAGGAGTTTATGGGCGCAATCCGAGGGTCGACAATGCTCAACCGGGCCGGGAGACTTCCGTCCCATCTTTCCCGTATAAGCGGTTGAACGGATTCTCGTCCGCCGACAGAGCTGGTTGTAATTGTGGGCTGCGCAAGGATGTCCAATTGAACCAGCCATCCCCAACATACAACGTCTTGCCCTGTATCAATGCCATGGGCACTGGCCCGTGAAATCGAGAGTCCCTGCTATAGGATAGATTGTCTCCAGCGACCCACACGTGTCCCTCAGGAACTTGTATCATAACCGGCTCTTCGCGGACGCCGTCGGGAGCGCCTGCATATAACCCAGGGATGGGGGCAGCGCCGACAGTGGGAGACAGACTGGGGTCGCGCACCACATAGTCGCCTGGCATGCCAATGACGCGCTTGCACGCTCTCCGGCCCTGGAACATGGGGCTTTCGTACACGATGATATCGCCGACCTGGATATTCCTGCCGTGCTTGTGTCGTCGCGACAAGATGTTGTAGGACCGTTGGCTGGGGATGGTCGGGTACATCGACGGCCCTTCAGAAGGCTAGTTCAAATGAGCATTCACGCATCGTATTGTCTCAAGTTAGGCACACCTACCCCGTAGGTGACAAAGTTATGCGCGATCAAAGTCCACAGAGAGAGGGCGGCAATGGATGTGCCTCCTACCGTGGCCATCGCTCTTACGAACGGGTGCGAAGGCACGGCTCGCAGGCGGCTCCAAAGACGGCTTGCCGGCGACATTGTGGCATGAGAGGGATCTGCTGGGCTCGTTCGTCATTGAGGCCTCGACATTGTAGATCAAACCTGGCGCATTTGGTTGGTTGGAGCTTCCAAGGGGCCCAGAGCGCAGTCAGCGACGCGAACATTCACGTGCCAGGCGATATCCGCAGTGGGTAAATGGGTTTTCACGGTTCCTTCATTCTTCCCGAGCAGGACCTGCACGTGAGAGTCGAGCTTGCAGGAAGCATCTGAGGCTTTTTCAACGACACGCAAACGCCGGGCCAGGCATGTCTACATAAATCTGCTGCTACTCGGCACCCGACAACATGTTGCGCTCCGGCACTACAACGGAAGCTGTCCGCCATTACAGTTTGGGCGCCGCGGGCGGAATGCAGCCCCATTGCATGGGCACCTTACATACCTGTCCATTCCCGACGGCCGCCGAATTGCGCTCCCCTCGCCGCGAACAAAATGCTCGTACGGATCCTGCAAAGACGTGGGTCTCTACTCCATACTCAGGTTCACAACTACGGGCTCTATCCGCGTGTGCTACAGCATGTATTTATCTTGAACGAGATGTCGGATCCGAGGTGCCGGATCAGAGCTGCTTTTCAATCGATAACCAATGTCACCTTCTCAAAGCGAGGTCTGCATCTCGATGTCCGGTCCTGCTGTGTGGCAGGACCGAGCACGCAGTATTCAATGGTCGCTAATCTTTCACAGCGCAGTGCGCCTCTTATCTAACCTCCCGCATATCACGATTGGTTGGCCACGTCTGGGGCTTCAAGTGAAGGACACCATAACATGCCACCGGAAGATTGGTGACGAGCTCGCGCATTAGCTCTCAGACACTGCGACTCTTCTGACTCCGTGTAAATGCTACGCTTTCCCTACGCGGTAGATGCAGGGAAATTCGAAGCAATGCAGGACGCGGCTCTTGCTCGTACGAGGACAAGTAGACGGCGACCCCAGCTGGCACGAGACTCCCCTGGACGGTGGAACCGGTAAAACACCGCTCTTAACCATTCTTGCCCATTCCCCGCGAAAGCTGCCCCAGTCATCAAAGACATGGACCATCAAGATCAGCCAGGAATCAGGTTTGGGTGGTAGTTGCCGATGCTTTATTGTACCATTCTCGCGCACACACGCTGCGACTGCCTCATCCGCATCTTTGCTGGATCGGCGCCGCGAACAAGCTTTGAGGAGAAGCTTAGCAATTGCTTCTGCGGGCTTGAACACAACAGAGTTGCATCCAGCGTCTAGTTCAGAAGCGCCAGTGTGCCGGTCAATTTCCAGTGGCGTCCAGGACGGTGCATTGACTGGCTGGCGTGGCAGCAGATCACCCTCGAATACGACCAGGCAAAACGTAAGTTTAACCCGAGCGGGGAAGGACGCCGACCGTCGAGGCTACGAGGAGCAGAATCTAACACGCTCGCTCGTATGAGCGCCAATGATTAGCAGCGACCCTGATACACAGTCGACTGACGGTCGGCAAGAATCAGGACGAGTCCGAGTATCGTTGACCCCGGTCCTCGTACAGATGTCAACCCCGTCCTGTATCGAGGATCCTTGCCTGTCTCAGACATTCGGCCGTCTTACCGTCGTCAATCTCACCTTCCCGACTGCGTTACCGCCAACCACCACTTCGACCACCTCGGTCTGGCGCTGGGTGCATGATTTCATCACGACGATGTGACGACGGCCACCAACCATTACCGACTGCGCATCGCCAATTCCATTGGGATGCTCCCGCCCGAGAGGCGAGAGATGCGGATTCCGCCTAGCCTTGTCTTTGCTAGCACCAAACTTGCCAATGGTGTCTCTCGACCGCCATCGCCGCTTGACGTCGCAATCTCACATTTTGACGTGGGCCCCCGTCACCCAACACCGCGTTATCTCAATGGAGACGCCCGCCCTCTCACTTCTGCCGGGGTTCGTTCTAGAAACCGTCAAGTTATTGGTCCCATCCTATCAGCTATCGGCTGTGGGATATCAACTGGGGACGTGTATCATGGCGTAGCGTGGCGTCAACATGGGGCCGATCGTTCAAGGCATGTCGCCGATGTTATGGCCATCGTCCCAGTCCATGAGCTAAAGCTCCATCGTCTAGCCATGTGTTGTCTGAACGACACGGGCGAGTTCTCCTATAAGAACCAGGTGAGTCCCATCTGTTCTTCGACTCTCTCCCCCCTGTCATTCTTTGCGCAAAAGTTGTCTGGCTGGCTGACCGAGCTATTTCTTTTAGTGAAGGAACATGGCATCTGGTATTGGATCTATCTCGGGCCCTGGAGCCGTGGACGACAAGCGTCTCCGCGCCGATGGGCTCGACGCTACCACTTACCCAACGCCCGTGCTGCAGAAGCTCCACGATCCCAGCATTCCCATCGAGGAGTATCTTCACTATGCCAAGATCACGCGCAACGAGGAAGACCGCCTTTACGGCCCTGGCAGCGACTTTACGGCTGGCAGCGGACCGACGATGACCTTTATCAAAGAAAAGATCCTCCGCAAGCAGGTCGACAACACTCGCCGAGAGTCCGTCACTCGGCCCAGATTGTCTGTCAGCGCTCAGGGCGAGGGCCAGATTGTCAGGGCCGACGAAACCGACTCGGGCAACGAGAAGACCGGCCACGAGAGAAAATACGAGCCCATGACCATCACGGATGAGGAATGGGTTCAGGCATCACGAGCGGCGAGGACCGCCACCTGGTAAGCGCGCGGGAGTTGAAAACGCATTACCTTTGCTGACCCATCTTTCCAGGGGCGCCGTCTTCTACCTGATCACGACCGACATTCTCGGGCCCTTCTCCACCGGGTATGCCTTCTCCCAGATGGGCCTTGGACCCGGCGTCGCGCTCTTCACCGTCTTCGGCGCCCTCGCCGGTTACAGCGGCTACCAATTGTGGAGGATGTACCTCCAACTGGACAGCGACCGCTACCCGATGAAAGGCTACGGCGACATTGCCTTCCGCGTCTACGGGCCCTGGTTCCGCCACACCTGCAACCTTCTGCAGTCGTTCCAGTTCTTCCTCAACGTGGCCCTGATCGTCCTGAGCAGCGGCCAGTCCATCAGCCAGCTGTCCAAGGGCCACCTCTGCTTCATCGTCTGTGTGGTCGTGTGCATGATCGCTGGCTGTATCATCGGACAGATCAGGACGTTGCAGCGATTCGGCTGGCTGGCTTCTTGGGCTGTGTTCCTCAACCTCTTCATCATCTTCGCCACGTGAGTTTCTTTTGCTTCCCAATCCCAGGGCGCTCCTTGGCGACTGACTGACCACGTGTAGCATGGGCGTGATGGCGCACTCAGATCCCAACTACCAGCTCTACGCGGCGGCCAACCCGGACTTCGACATCAACCACCCAGACCCGATCCAGGTGTCCGGTGCGGCGCCCCCGGGACTGGACATCGTCGACAATGTCAACGGACTGATGAACGCGGTCTTCTCCTTTGGCGGCGCGACCCTCTTCGTCGAGCTGATGGCCGAGATGCGCCGGCCCATGGACTTCTGGAAGGGCCTCCTCTGCGCCGACATCCTCATCTACGCCTGCTACATGGTCTACGGCATCTACTCGTACTGCATGCAAGGCCAGTACGTGTATAACGTCTCCTACCAGGGCGTGTCGCCCTACGGCTGGCAAACGGCATGCAACATCATCGGGCTGATCACGGGGCTCATCGCCGCGGTGCTGTACGGAAACATCGGCATCAAAGTCCTGTACAACAATATGGGCCGCGACCTGCTGAACTTCCCGCTCCTCGAAAGCACGACCGGCAAGTGGATCTGGGTCGCCTTCGTGCCCCTCTACTGGACCCTCGCCTGGGTCGTCACCCAGTCGGTGCCGCAGATCAACACGTGGATCGTGCTCGTCGGCGCCGGCTGCATCCTGCAGTTCACCTACACGTTCCCGCCCTTCCTGATGATCGGCTTCAAGGCCCAGCGCGACGCCATCCTGCCCGGCGAGACCTTCGACCCGGCCACGGGCGCCCTCCGCCGCCTGGACGGCGGCGTCAAGCGCTGGTGGCGCGGCTTCAAGAAGGAGTTCTGGTGGAATCTGTTCGACCTGGTCTATTACCTGGGCAGTTGCGCCACCTGCATCCTCGGCCTGTACGCCGGCTTCACGACCATGGTCGACGCGTACGAGAATTCCCCCAACTTGAGTGCCTGGAGGTGCGAGAGTCCGACTGGGTAGAGTGCGAGGGAGTGTGACCGAGGAGTCATAACTGTATGAGAAGGATGAGCTGGCCTTCACGAACGCGCGTGTACAGATGTTCATGTGTACATAGGTACTGTATGTGTCGGTGTCGGTCGATGTCATCGTCATAGGACACTCGATATTTTGTTGTGTCGAGACCGATTTAATCATCCAGTTTACTATCCTCTGCCATCCTTTGATCCTACTCACGCCTACTCTGCCCAGCTAGTGCCTATCCTACCGTAGTGGGAAGGACCGAGGACCGAGAACGAGACATTAAAATTAATCAGGACATACATTATCGTGCGTGATCCTCCGCGAATCACTTCCTCCCCCCCATTCCGAAGGAGAGACTACTATTCGACTCGATTCGAGACTCTAACTACCTTTATTCATTGCCCTTGATCTCCTTGATTCCCTTGTCTACGAATAGTTTCAACGTGCTCCGTGTTTCGTCGGGTGACTGGTGACTGGTATTCGAATCGAATGCGACCACCACCACCACCACCATCACCATTTATTGATTGGTTATGTTATGTACCTAGTATGAGGCCACACACGCACGCACCGCACGCACACGCGCACACGCACGTAGATAGACAAGGTCGTCCGGTGCCATCTGATACTTTATGAAGCTAGCGGGCAAAGGGATATAAATTCATGATAATACCGAGTATTGTTCTACTGTGTACGGACTTTGTTTTGCACTTAACTGTCCTGCGTATGCTGACCTCTAATTACGCTGTTCTCTGTACTCGCGCAACCACAAACAACAACAACAATATTACATGTTTCCATGTTCTAGAGTCTACTTTACTCACCTTGCGTCGGATCTTGGACGGCCTACTCTGTGCGCTGCTGCTTTCGTTGTCTCTCTTCATCCTCATCGTCTTCCAACGCACGCTTTGCGCCGGCAGAAGGGGTCGTCGATGATGTCGTCGCGGCGGCGGGCTCCTCAGTCTGGTGTTCGGGCTCAGCGTCGTACGACGGAATGATCCATTCAGCTGTGTCCGTGTCCCACTCGACGCAATCGCGCCGGGGCGGCAAGGTGCAGACTGGGCGGCCGTGGCACGGGAACTTGCAGTCGCAGTGGAGGTTGCCGTCGCACGCGGGCAGGCACATGCACGGCGCGTCGCATTCACAGGGGTATTCGCACGTGCTCCTGCCCTTGTACTTGTCCGCGTTGGCCAGGTGCTTCATCTTCTTGGCCCGGGCCCACCAATACCTCCGTCGCTCGACGGGCAGCTGGAGGAGATCGAACAGGTCCTCGAGATCTCTCTTCTTGGTCCCGTCCTCGAACAGCCAGATGTACTTTTTGGCTTGTTCTTCGACGTACGGTCGCACTCCGTCGTTGAGCGCCTGGATCTTCTCCCTGATGGACTCCGGCAGAGTTGCCCCCGGTGCTACTGGTTCGTGCTCCTTTCGTTCGGCAGCTCGGGCAAGAGCAACGGCGAAAAAGACCCACTCGCAGACGTCCTCCGTAGAGAGTGTGCCGTGGTGTTGTCGAAACTCGACGGTCCTAGTCAAATACTCACCTTGGTCCTCACCTAGGGCGTTAGTAAAGTTCACGAACCGTTCTCTCTTCCCCCCAGGCTGGCGGGGTGTTTTGTTCAGCAATTTGTTCAAAAGGTCACGCTCGTCGGCGTCTATTTCGAAGATCTTGAGGAATGCCTCCTCGCATGAAAACGCGGGTGCCAGTGCGCAGTGGTGCTCGCTGGCATTGATCGCCGTTCGGTTGCTTTTGGCATATTTGAAGGCTTTCGTCCCCTGGTAGCCTTGTCTTTCTGGATGATGGAGCAGTGTGATCACGTCTTCGAAGGCCATGCAAAGGAACGCAAGATGTTGGAGAAACTCTGTAGAAAGATCTTCCTGCTCACCTTCGGTGCCTGGTTGCACACCGACATGTACATGGACAGAACCCAACTCCGGGCTTGTTGTGAAAAAGTAAGGTGTCTCTGGATTGTAGACCTTTGGAATGGCGTCGAGCTGCTGTTGGAGCTCTTGCATTCCGTTGGACTGGAGGCCGTTTGCGTCAACCTCGGGCGCTTTCAGTGGTCGTGAGATGAGCTCCAACCCAGTCAACTGCCAATCATTGAAATTGGTGACCCTGATCTCCTGTTGGGATCTGGAACGTTCCATTAGCTGGTCAGCGTCAGTAGGGACTGGCACTGCGTCCTCAAGCGTTAGCTTCCAATGTAGATACTGATCGGACACATCTTTGGGATCCGAGCTTAGCCTCACTTCAAGAAGAGGCGCGTGCGGTCCTGCATTTGACCGGGCAATCTTTGCGGCCTGTCGTAGTCCCACTCGGTCAAGCTCTGAGCGCTGCTTCTTGTCGTCTGGGTTGTGGTCTTGGGGATACCACGGGGGAAGTGGATCGCCGACGTCGCCTGCTTCCACAGGGCAGTTTTCCGGACGGAGCCAGGCATATTCCGGTCGGTCTGCGATTTCGCCCTGCTTGATGCCGAAAAGGTGCTCAATCTCGACGCCAAACGTCAAGTTGAGTGTATTGGGTGTCTCACTCGACTCTGACATTGAATAAGAAATTAGTGCTTTCGAAGATGTATTTGTCGGATAGTTGCGTACCTCCGTAAGTGTGAGGAAACAATTCTGTGGCGTTGTATAGCCATTGCTTCGGGATGGGCGAAGTCGAGTATAAACCACGCAAGGACAAACAAAGGAGGAGTGAGCACAGACATCTCAGACTGAAAGGGAGTCAAGGTGTCGTTCCTCAAAACAATGCATTAGAGTTGCAAATAGACTCTCTGTAACAAAGACAGAGTGAGGAAATAGATAGCCCCCGAACTGAGGAGTCGACCGCAACAAAGAGACGCCTTCAAACGCCCAAAGGAAGGAGATGAGGTCTCGGCTCTCGGGTTGGGAGGTGTCATATCGCGCAAGGGCAACCGTAAAGAGCTGCAGACAGGAGTACCACATGCGTGAAGAAAGGGAAGTCGTTGGTAAGTGTCATAGAGTCATCATTGACACGGAAGAGCAGCGCAGCCCCATTGTGCTGCCTTGGTCACCATGAGTCGAAGTTTCCGAACCCTCCACCGCCTTTCGCCTTTTTGCGAACAGGCTCTTCCGGTTCATCGTCGACAAACTCGACAAACTCGTCGTCGTCAACACCGGCGTCCTGGCTTGCTAAAGAAGCATTTAGGTATTTTCCAACTTTTCCTCCTGCATCGCCGACGTCTACAGTGCCGTCCTTTCGTATCCGCTTGCCCGTCCATGTGGTGCGGTCTTGCTCTACGTCGTCCTCTCCCTGCTTCTCGGCTTCATGCTTCTGCTTCCAGAATTCTTCAAACGGGTCAATCAGCACCGTAGCCTCGACGATTTGGATCTCCTCCTTCGGCCGGTCATTGCTGTCTACAGGCACGTTTTCAAGCCGTTTCAGCACTTCCATCGACTCGTCATCGGCGTCATCTACTACGCGACCGAATATCGTGTGTTTGCCATCGAGGTGACTGGCCGCTCTGTAGGTGATAAAGAATTGCGAACTGTTGGTGTTCTTCCCTTTGTTTGCCATACTCAATACGCCTCTCTTGTCGTGCTTCAGTGGTCCTTGCATCTCATCGTTGAAGTTTTTGCCCCATATGCTCTGTCCGCCTTTGCCTGTGCCCGTGGGATCGCCACCTTGAATCATGAAATTACGGATACTGCGATGAAAGATAACTCCGTTGTAGTATCCCTTCTTAGCCAGGTTGAGGAAGTTCCAAACAGCTTTCGGGGCGTACTCGGGGTAGAGTTCAAGGGTTAGTGGGCCTAGTGTGGTTTGCAATCGAATGTAACCCTTGGACTTCACGCGTCGGGGTTTTAGGATATATTCTTCGTCGGTCATGGCCGCAAGAGCGTTTGAGGTATGTACAGTCATGCCTGTCGATGTGAAGGAGGCAGCTGCTAGGCCGGTTGTGTGTCGGGTTGCATTGTATGGTACCGGTTTCCCGGCTTGTGTCGTAGATGTCGGCTTCTTGCTGGCGGCAGTCAGCTGCTGCGATGAGGGTTTCTCCGCCTGGGCATTTGCTCGCTCAGCCCTCGCCTTAGCCACAGCTTCCTTCGCCTTCATGACTTTCAGGTCTGCAGCACTCCCCAGGCTGGCAGCATTGATAGAGGCCTCTTCTTTTGGGATGCCAGAGTCTTGGCCGTCCTTCAGGTATTTGAACGAGCTGAGATTGCGCGACTCGATGTTTTGTGGGTCTTGTAAGGTGATGATATCCTTGCGCGAAAACTCGTTGTCCGACACCAGATCCCGCCACATTTTGGGCTTGATGTTCAGTCTCTCCACTGTATCATATGCGAAGACATTCGCGGAGTCGCTATGGCGGATGGCCACGATATGGGTGTTGTCCGTGAAGACCTTGAAGGTAACCGGGTCGACGTATTCCCCCGCGTCATTTTTGGCAAAGTTGAGCTTGATGAGGTCCTGCTGCTTCAGCGGTTTGCCATTTGTTGGATTCGTATCATGTTTCAGCAGCCAGCGCAGAATGTTCTCGTGGTCGAATATTATGCCCTCGAGAGTACAAACAGGAGTCGTGAATGGTTGCAGGCTCAGCGCGCAGAAGTTGAAGGGTAGGCGTTTGAACGAGGCATGGCCGCTTGTGTCAGCGCGAACACCGGCGCCTGCACTGGCTGAGTAGGCGTCCGAGGAAGCCCATTCTGAGTGTGTGATCTATGCAATGTCAGTCTGGCCATCCTAGTTTGGCATGCGAGCAGCCGGTCGTACGTAGAGTTTGTCCGTCCCTGGAAAAGCTCGTCAGCATGCTGAAGCGAGCGGTAGAAGGCGATCTAACCTTTGCCCATGGTGGTCTTCTGAGGATATTTTGGTGTGTGATTGTTGCGGAACGACATTCAAGGTCAAAAGTTGAGCGAATGCGGAGAATGCACGTCTTGCGCTAGCCTTGCCCTCAGCCTTTCTCTCAGCCTCGTCTGGCGAATCAAGTCACAAGATGCAGAATGCGGGGATATAAGTCTATATAGGATGATCTAGTTGAGTCTAGTCTATGGCTCTATGTTCTTCGTGTATGTAGCTCTTTAATCTTCGTGTGCGGCAATCATCGTGGCAATCCCAAGTACTTGAAGTATTCGGCAGGTCCAGCAGAGTTCCAAACTTCCCTTTCTGCCTTAGTTACGATCCACACAAGCCCCAGCATTGCAGCAGAATTCGCCCCAGCTCCTCTGTCAAGTCCACTATGCCGCCGGGGAATCATGCACATCCACTCCTTGACCAGGATCACGTTGTAGTCGGTACCTTCGCCAGCTTCATCGTGGCTTTGTCGGACGCGTCTGAGGAGCTTGTCATAGGCCTGCACAAGGGCGGTCAGGTCAGCGTTTGCCGGCAGGCGAAGCACAAAGTGCTTATGCGGAACATTCGATATGTGCTCTGTGACCTTGACATCAGATTCTGCCTTGCTAGGGAACAGCTCAAAGCCGAGCTCTTGTTCATCGGGGTATGGCCAGAGTTGCATGTGCCTGTGGCCTTGGCTCGACCCGGATTCGAAGCCACAGTTGTAGATCATCATATAAGGTTCTTTGAAATGGCACAATAACGTCCAGGCGGCGGCTAGATCATTGCGGTTAAGACCCTCTGCCTGTGGTACAAATTCGCGGGTGATCAGGAGAAGACTGGGTCTGTAAACACTGAATTTGTTCACCAGCAAGAGGTGAGATGGCCCGACTGGCGATAGGACCTCACTTGGAGGTGGGTTGAGAAATGGATTGTGGCCCTTTCCGGTGGTGCGTTCTGGTGCATCCGCAGGTGTGATAGGTTTACGACGGAGGTGAGGAACAAATCGAAAGTTGAGCTGTGTGGGTCAGCCTATACATGTTCTGAGGCTACCTGATTGTTCGTTGTGCTCGGGACTTTGTAGAGCGTCAAGAGGGGACTTACCTTGAATCCTTGATCTTCAACAGTTTCGCCGATCGAAGGCTCGTAAATCAGCTGCGCCCGAGCCACGAGCTGGTCGAATCTGATACGACACAGTGCTTCCAGGTCTGCCGGAAGTGAGAGCGCCTCTATGGATCTTACATCCTGGTCGTGGTATTTGGTAGTCTCGCCCTCCATTGTGTACGCAGTTTTCGACGAGACAAAGCGATGCTTAGTCGAGGCGTCTTGTGATGACTGTTGGACAATAAGAAATCGTCAATAGGGACGGGCAATTGGCAGTACGCCTGGATTATTAGGCTCTAATCATCAGCCAGAAGATCTCATGTCTGTTCAGCTGTTCCCTTCCAGGCTGAATGCTTGGTTGAACGCCGTCTTGTTAGAAAGAAGCCCGAAGAGATGAGGTACAAAGCTCGTAAATAAAGATGATTCACCGTGCCTCAGTGGATGGCAGGCAACCCGAACTCAGGTAGCAGTCGCAACTGTGTACTAACCTTGGTGACAGGGGCATATTCATGAAACTTTTGATCCTTAGCGATAGTGTGTAGCGAGTGAGAATCCTTTGTTGAAAGATCGGTCTAAGATGTCAAAACACTCGTATGAATGTTCCACCGTAGCAAGCCTTACCCAATCAGACCACGACTAGAGCTTCCCTACAGATTTATTTTCTGGGCTTGTGTCTGCAATTGAAAGAGCTCGATTTCTCATCCAGCTTGTCCTGGCTTTCGGTGGTTCTTCTTCCATTCATTTATTCTTCTTCCGGCGTCGCCATGGCTTTCTCTCGTTCCATCACTTCGCTTTTCCGCACATCCCGGCACATTGTGTCTCCTGCTCGAGGACTGAATCCCGTCAACAGAGTCTTTGGCCATGACAGATTCGGCGCAAGAACATACGCTGCTGTCTTCGAGCGAACGAAGCCTCATGTTAACGTCGGTTAGTATCAATTTCGTGCTCGCTGCTGGGGTTGGCGCTGACGCTCTGCAGGTACAATCGGTCACGTCGATCATGGCAAGGTAAGTCGCTTTCCAATGCTGTCGAGATCTATGCCCTGACTGTGTCCTTCAGACAACCCTCACGGCAGCTATCACAAAAAGACAAGCCGAGAAAGGAATGGCACAGTTCCTTGACTATGGCAAAATTGACAAGGCCCCTGAAGAACGGAAACGTGGTATCACAATCGCAACTGCGCATATCGAGTACGAGACGGAGAATCGCCACTACTCCCACGTCGACTGTCCTGGACACGCCGATTATATCAAGAACATGATTACTGGAGCTGCCTTGATGGACGGTGCTGTTGTTGTGGTTGCTGCGGGCGATGGACAGATGTAAGAGAGCAACATGAATATGGGTGGATCGGAGACTTACATGTCACAGGCCCCAGACAAGAGAACATTTACTGCTTGCCCGTCAAGTCGGCGTCCAAAAGTTGGTTGTCTTCGTCAACAAAGTTGACACCGTGGAAGACCCGGAAATGTTGGAACTCGTCGAGATGGAAATGCGCGAGCTCCTGGGATCATACGACTTCGACGGAGACAACACCCCTATCATCTTCGGTTCGGCTCTTTGCGCGCTTGAAGGCAAGAGACCCGAAATCGGTACAGAGAAGATTGACGAGTTGCTGAAGGCCGTTGACGAATGGATCCCCACCCCGATCCGAGATACCGAGAAGCCTTTCCTCATGTCCGTCGAAGAAGTCTTTTCCATCGCCGGCCGTGGCACAGTCGCCTCTGGACGTGTCGTGCGGGGCGTTCTCAAAAAGGATAGTGACGTGGAGATTGTCGGAGGCCGTGACGAAGTTATCAAGACCAAGGTCACCGATATTGAGACCTTCAAGAAGTCTTGCGATGAGTCAAGAGCCGGTGATAACTCTGGACTGCTACTGCGAGGCGTCAAGCGTGAGGATATCCGACGTGGCATGGTCGTTGCCGTGCCGAACAGCGTGAAGGCCCATCAGGAGGCTCTCGTGTCGCTCTATATCTTGACAGAAGAGGAGGGTGGCAGAAAGTCTGGCTTTACCGAGAATTACAAACCGCAGGTCTACATCCGAACAGCAGATGAAGCCGCTCAATTGAAGTTCCCCGAAGGCACTGAGGATACCAGCAGAATGGTCATGCCCGGAGACAACCTCGAGATGGTTCTGAAGACACACCACCCCGTCGTCATGGAAGCGGGTGAACGATTCAACATGAGAGAGGGCGGACGAACCGTGGCAACCGGTCTCATCACCAGAATCCTGAAATAAGCTGAAGCTCGCATCATGACGACCATGACAGAACGGAAGAGAGGAGTGAGGAGCCATCTACCGACGTCCTGGAGCTATGTATCAAAAGTGTCATATCTTCGCGTGGTCACATTCAGACGTTCTTGTAGATTCTGCTAGGGTTCGGGTACTGCAAAGAGATAATGACCATTGGAGTCAATGGCAGGAAAGGGCCTGCACATACCAACCAACCTCTCTACTTCAATTCAAAAGTGTCTAAACATGCGCAATCAGGAAGACGGTGGCTTCTTTCCCTAAGACTGTTTACCCCAATCGATACTTTGCTGTGTCTGTTCACCTGTTGTAGCAAACCCCAAATCACAGTTTGTGGTGTTCCCCTCACACCCCATATCTTGGCTTCGTGGTATCAGCGTCGAAGTCATATGGAACCACTGCTCCACCATGCCGGTCCTGTGCCGAGCGAGATCTGGGAGCGTATCCTCCACGCGACCACCGTCCCCGGCAATTGACATCCGGGCACAGACGATCTAAGCAGGGCGTTTAAATCTCCTGGCACATATACCAACGTGGAATAATAAGGACGTTGTGTACAACAAGTTCTTTGCCTCCCCACGCCGTATCCCATCCAAACATCAGTCCACTGTACTGTGTAGTGTACACAGCCACTTCCAGCTACAACATGGAAGGCCGATGCCAATGCGGCGCCGTCAAGTTCCGCACCCCCGGCGACAAGCCTCTGAAATGGTTTATCTGCCACTGTCTCGAATGTCGTCGCCAATCGGCCTCGGCGTTTGGTATCTCGGCCGTCTTCCCCAATTTCGACCTCCTGGCGCAGAACCCGGACAACAGCACCGGCGTCGAGACAGAGACAGAGATAGAGACAGGAGCCGACTCTACAGCGGATGCGAATTCACGCCCGAATCGTCACGAAAACGACCTGATAGGGACGTACACCCACTCCAATACGAACTCGGGGCGCCAGAAACGGTGCTACTTCTGCAAGAAGTGCGGGACGCGGATCATGAATCTCAACGTCGTGCCGGGGGATGACCGTGCCGGGTGGGTTGCGGTCAAGGGGGGTTGTTTGGAGGGGATCAACGGCGACGTGTGGACTAGTGCGACGCACATTTGGACGAAGAGCGCGCTGGTCGGCATTCCGGAGGGGGTGGAGCAGTGGGAGGGGGATCCGCCCCCGAGACAGTAAGGATTGGGCATCTGAATTTGAATCTGCAACTTGGAAGGTGAGAGAGGGAAATGGAGATAGAGATGGGATGCCGATCGAGGGGTCGTTTCGCTCGCTGGTGAGCTGGGGATTTGTGCGTGTATATACCTCGTCTGGTGCAATCGAACGTAACCCACGGCAGGAATAGCAAACAGCGGTTTGAGGTGTGCGATCTGAATGACGATGGTGGCTTTGGGGTTTGCAATCCTGTACTTGGGCAAAGTCCTTCCTGGTTTGGAGAATTGTAGGAAAGTGAAGACAGAAGGGCAAGGAAGGGAGTTGGCTATCTGACAATAATGCACCAGGAAAGCAGGGCAGTATTGGAAACCTTTCCGAGTCCAAAAGGTGAAAGCGCTCAGTGTTGTATCATTGGTCTTTTCGTGCCATTTTCCGCACAATGCTGTACCTTCGAGATGCATTGCCGTGCAGATGTCGTGGTCCCTTTGTACAGAGGTAGTATTGATGGGGGTGTTTATGCGACTGTCCTCACTCTGAGCGTGATTGCGCCGGCCGTGACCTGCAGTCGCAGTCTCTTCGTCCCGAAGCTTGTCAAACGCCCTCATAGTCTTCCGAGTGAGCTCCTTAGCTCGCGATAGCCAGGTTTCCCGCCGGCTCACCAGCTGGGGAGCCTTCGGCTCCTGTAAATTGAGCTTCTCTCTCTGCTCTTCGCCGTCTCTTCTCAATGAGGATTTCTTTTCTCTGTTGTAGCAGCTTCACTTGTCTGTCCTCCACGCCCTTCAACCAATATCCAAAAGATCCTCCAATACTCGCGAAGAGGGGGTAGACCCATAACGTGCCGCGTTGAAAGAACGGTCTCATCTCGATGCCGAGTTGAGCGAAGCGTGTGGCGATGCCTGGCAGGATTGTTAGCATTCACTGGCGATTGGCCTATCACTCATGGTGCATGCTGGTGCTGGCTCACCGAAACCGGCCCAGAAGAGGATCTTGTGGACCATGATTGAAAATGTTCGCGCGCTGTGCGCGGTCAAACTATGAGGACAATCTGTTGTTGGTGCAGGTTGAAGCTGAAGCTAGGATGGGCCGAGTCTGGGGCAGTAGCTCTAGCAGCTGTGACTCTTTCGTCAGCGTATTGACGAGCTCGGATGTAATGTCTATCAAGGCTCGAGGAGCATGGCGTGAAGCGACGCTTCACGCAATTTTCCACAGGACGTTAAGTTCTACACCGTACAAAGGCGCCTACATGCAGAAATGATCTGCCGTAGCAATTAAGGGTGCCACTCAGGGTTGCAATCACTGCGCCTGCCAGAGAAGTGACTAACAACTCGTCAGCAGAGAGAAAGAACTGCAAAACAGCTCCTGCTGAAATCAACGCGGATACTCCGTGTACTGCGTACTCGGTACGAGGTAGTCCCATTGTCTCAAGTCCGCCACGGTTTCAGATTGTTCATGGGACTGGGATGACTGTTTTGTTTTCCGCATCGGAACCACGAGCTCATTTTTGCACGTGGCACCTTGATCATCCATCAGGTACTCGGTAAAATACGTGCTATTGTGGTGTGGCCGAATCTGTGATCTCCTTGTGCCAATGTTCCGTGCTATTCCAACATCATGAGAGCAAACTCGGGGTTCCGCCGGAGTAGCCTGCCCGTTTACGAAGCATGAATCCCCTTTTTGGGGCAGCTTATCTTGCCAAGCCTGGGCTTTGCCTGTTCCTGCGCCTTTGGTTGTTGTTACTCAGCATAATTCAGCCTGTAGGATCGGTAGTAGGGCCACCCCCATGGGTACCCGGCCGAGGCGCCGCACCTACACAAACACTTCGCGTGTCACTGAATTTGAAGTGAGGCTCGATCTTTTCTATTGACGCCTCTTCCACCATGCTCAATATTGACAATAGAGCGACAGATCAAGGCTTTCGTCACTGAGGTCTAGCAAAGCCCATGCCGAATGCGCGGCGTCTCTCATGGACAAGCAATCCAGAACTACAACAAACTTATGGTTCCGAGTCCTCCGAAATCTCGTTGAAGAATGAAACGCATCGCTCAGAGCGCCCGCGGAACAAGATGAGGCTGCGCATGCACATTCGCGATCAACTATGTCTTCTAATTCTTATCACCAACCTGCTAGCGTTGATGGTCCTTGCCGTCTCAACTTGGTACCAGAGCGTCCACCATCTCCGACAGGCTAAGGCGCAAACGCTCGTGGTGACGGCCAATCTCAAAGCCGACCAGGTGGCCCAACAGATCTCTCTGTTCAGATCGTCGGTACAGCAGATTTCGACCAGACAGGTGCTCCAGGGTTACATGCGAGACTTCAATAACGGCAACCATTCGGAAGAGCTGTACGAAAGCATCAAGGTGAGAAGCTGAGGTGATTGCCTCTCGAATCGAGGACGCTGATTTAAATGCAGAACAATCTCGAATTTACCCTGTCGGATGGCTATGAGAACGCCATTCTTCTTCAGGCAGCTGTCTTCCCGCGCGCCGACACGCCTGACCAAGGGAACCGCGCTCTTACGTACTTGACGGGGACAGGCATCAGTGGCAATATCGTGCTCCCAACCACATATGCGAATGGCACGCCCGTCATGCTCGGCGACGATGGGCCCGGGTACCCACCTCAGCTTTACCCTAATCTCACGTACGATCAGACATCGGACACCCATAATGCATTTTATGCAGACAAGCTCCTCGACCATAACTCAACCTTGCTGCTAGGGCCGCTTTTCCTGCGGAGCAACTCTTCGCTTCTCTCTTTGACGGTTCCCATTAACAATAACACTAGCAGGATCGATATTCTGGGATGGTTGACTGTTGTTTTGGACGCCAAAGCCCTCTACGAGGTTGTTCAATCCCGGGTCGGACTCGGAAAATCTGGAGAGGTTGTCATTATTGGTCCTGGCGGCCGTCCCGACAACTTGTTCGCGGAAGACGTGTATGGTCGGACCGAAGCTCAAAACGCGAACGTCCCGCTCCAATTTGTTCTGCCACCGTACAGTAATCGACATCCTACACGAGCCAACGATCCATATCTTCCCTTTCCTATGAAGGATTATCCGGCAGTTCTCCGCGCATGGTCGGACATTAACAGCCAGCTCAACAATGCTGGAGGAATGATGTCCACCCACAACGAAGAGGGTAGAAAAATATCGCTCGGCTATGCCAGGGTGTCTTCTAATATTGTCGACTGGGTTTTGATCTTCGGCCAGTCGCACAGCGAGGTTGTCGCACCCATCAATCAGCTACGAAGAACCGTCATAGCGTCCATTTTCAGCGTCGTTGGCGCCATCATGCTTGTGTGCTTGTGAGTACAGCTAGACGTAACTGTCGAGTTCTTTGCCATGCTGACTGAGGTGCAGCCCGATCGCCCACTATGCCGTGAAACCGATCATCGCATTGAGAACTGCGGCCAAGAACTCAGTCACCACATACGAAGCATATGATCCGTCAGCAAAATCGGATACGGCAAGCGAGAATACCCTGGAGAAGGCAGACCTTCTTCAAGAGAAAGGTCCTCTTCAGAGCGTTTGCAAACGGTCCGCGAGGAAGAAAAACCTTGTTCGTCCGGTACGAGTGTTCAAAATTCCCGAACGAGTGCCAGAGAGGAAGCATCTCGTCTGGGATGAGCTGTCTGAACTCACCGGTACGTTCAACGAGATGGCCGACGAGCTTTCAATTCAGTACCGAAAACTGGAAGACCGGGTGAAAATGAGAACTGCGGAGCTCGAGCAGTCAAGGAACGCCGCCGAAGCTGCCAATGAGAGTAAGACCTTGTTCATCGCCAATGTGTCTCACGAGTTACGGACGCCGCTGAACGGAATTATCGGCATGTGCGCTATTGCGATGCAAGAGGAGGATATGCACAGCGTACGGCAGTCTCTAAAGATTATCTACAAGTCTTCGGATTTGCTCTTGCATCTCCTTAACGATCTGTTGACCTTCAGCCGCAGCTCGATTGGTCAAAACTTCGCGATCGAGGAGGACACCTTTCGACTGGTCGACATAGGATCACAACTAATCTCCATCTTCGAGAAGCAGGCAGCCGAATCGGATATTAGTTTGCGGGTCGTCTTCATTGGTACAGAGCCACCGCAACCTGGGGATTTTGACCACGAAGCCCAAGAAGATGCTATCGTTGCCCGCCACGATATGACTGGTGCTATGCAGAGACAGAAAACCAATGTCCTGGCTAAAGGTCCCGCAGACATTGGTCCACTTCGGGAAATCTGTTTAAGGGGCGACAAAAACCGGATCCTTCAGGTTCTGATGAGTGAGTCCAACCCGAAAGCGTTCTTTGTTTGCGCAAAGCTGCCTGGCTTGACGCGGAGGTTTGCCCTTCGCCTCGAGACTACGCGCAAGGGCGTGCATAGACTGACCTGATACAGATCTCCTAAGCAACGCGTTAAAATTCACACCCCCGAAGGGCACTGTAGAGATGCGCATACGTTATAGAGGATTTGTTGAGCCTGAAGATATGCCTGAGGTCAAGTACTCAAATACTAAAGCCCCGCAACAAGCGACGCTTTCGAAGGCGTTCCAACGTGTTAGTCCTGAGAAGTTCCAGCCGAAATCATCTCTGAAGGGACTTCTGTTCGACTTTGAGGTTGAAGACACAGGCCCGGGTATCCCCGAGCACCTACAGCAAGACATTTTCAAACCTTTCGTCCAGGGTGACTTGGCTCTCAGCAAGAAGCACGGCGGTGTTGGTCTCGGCCTAGCCATTTGTTCACAACTTGCGGGCATGATGGGTGGAACCCTCCAATTGAAGAGTACTGTTGACATTGGTAGCACGTTCACGTTCTCACTACCCTTGCGGTACACCAAAGAGGTGGTACCGTCTGTCACCGACTCGCTCGCCCGACCGAGAGCTGGCAGTATCACCAGCAGCGTCCAGTTCGAAACCTTCACCACAAGATCGGGCATGGCGCGGGATGTCCGATCATTGCAATCGAGACAGAATTCCCTCTATTCAAGCAATCAGGACAAAGACTCCCAGCTGGAGGTACCACGATTAGTCGGGTTTTCTCAACCTTATCTGATTGATGCAAATATGAGCTCAGAAAATGTCGAGGGAGCGTCGCCACACACACCACAGACAAAACAAGAGCGGAGCCAAAGTTTTCCGTCACAGAGCTCTCGGTTGGCTCCCATTCTGTCGGTAACTACACCCGAAGAGAACGGTGATCGATCGGAATTGAAACCGCGAGAGAACGAGAAGGCGCAGAAACCTTTGGAGAGGAAGTCCTCACTAGCCTCATCAAGTACCTCGTCTTCTCTCAAAGTCCTAGTGGCCGAAGACAACCCAGTCAATCAACAAGTCATTCTGAAACTGCTGAAGCTGGAAAAGGTGCTCGACCTGACTTTGGCCGAAGATGGAGAAGAAGCCGTGAGCATCGTTCGAAAGTCGCTTGCTGCGACGGAGGACGAGAATGGAAAGCCAAAGCCTTTCTCACTGGTTTTGATGGACATTCAGATGCCAAAGATGGATGGGATCGAAGCAACGAAGAAGATTCGGGAGCTCGGCTTTGACGCTCCGATTCTAGCCCTCACGGCTTTTGACCATGAGAGCAATCGGGCAGCATGTGAGGATGCTGGAATGAACGGGTTCCTAGCTAAGCCCATCAAAAGGACAGCATTGAGAAAGGTGCTAGAGGAGTACAGATCTGTGGTGGCAGGGGAGGCGGCTGGGAAGGCGGCCAAGGTCAACGGGGAGGGAGGGAGTTGAGAATGGGCTCCGAGGGCTGGAGTACGTGATGCAAATCTACGCAGCAACTTGTGATGCGTTTTGAGAAGGACCAGCTTCGTCTGGATGTGTACATAGTACAGCATGCATAGCGAAGACCGATTGGAGTATATGACTTTGACATTGGCCTTGGGATGGTGCCACCCAGTGGCGGTGCATCCATGTCGTCAAGGAGACGACCAAAAGCAATAAGAACATAGATGTACAGGGTTGACGGTCCTCATCAATTGTATCTACAGTCCCTGCCTCTGGTTGCAGCTCCATAGAGTGTCTGATGGGTATAGCTTCGAGGTAGACGTCCTGGTATCATAATAGTCGACCACACCGACAGTCCACGAGGCTGAGCGCTGCACAAGGCTGACGGTCACTCGGTGCGCGACTACTCCGCCGTAATCACGTGATTCCCCAACGCGCAATTCGCGTCGTTGCTCCAAATGTTCGATTAGCAAGTTCATTCTCGTCCTCGTCTCTACCGCCAGCGTCTCCGGGTCGCAGTTGCGCACCCCTGCTACAGCAACCATGGCCGACGCCGTAATGACTGACGTCGCTACGATTGATTCCGACGTACCTTTCTCCCTTCGCCCTCGGTTTAAAATCTCCGATCTGCCCTTGGTCAAAGAGCAACGCTCCACCATCGATGCCCTCCTCCTGAAATTCAAGAAACAAGGCGGCTATGATTCCCTGCGAAAGCAAGTCTGGGCAAGCTACAACACGTCGGACGCGAAGACCGCGTTGACGGATCAGATCCACACCATCGCGGAGCAGGAGATTGAGAAGGATCCCAAACTTTTGAGCAGGGAGAGGGGCAAGGCCGCTACGCTCATTCAAGGTGCAGTGGAGAGGAGTGGAATCTACACAGAGGTCGAGAGCCGCATTGATGTCGAAATCGCGAAGCATTTGAGCACGGTATTGGATGCGGTGCGGGATATCCGACGAGGGGATGTAGGGGCCGAGGTTGCGGCCGACGAGGAACAGAGGGGCGGCAAGAGTGATGAACAATACTCGCAAGAAACGCAGAGCCGGGCTGCCGAAAGAGAGAAGAATAGGGCCAGGATGGAGCAATTGCTTCGCGAGACGGCGGAGCTGAAAGCTAAGATTAAGGCGCAGGAGGAGAAGAAGCGCAAGGAGGAAGAAGCCAAGCGTGAGGAGGAAGAGAGGAAGAAACGCGAGGCAGAGGCTGAAGAGCGGAGACTGGCCAGAGAGAAGAGAAGAAAGGAAGAAGCTGAAAAAGAAGCCGAACGCATCAAGGCTCGAGACGAACGACATAGGAAACGAGAGGAGGAGAGACGCGAAAGGCACGCCCGATACGAAAAGGAGCGAGACAGGGAGCGGGACCGCGACAGAGACCGAGACCGCGACCGTGGCCGTGACCGTGATCGTGACCGGGAGCGCAGTCGAGATCGCAGTCGGGATCGAGATCGTGAGAGGGAACGCAAACGAAGCACTGACCGCCGCGGTTCGATCGCAGAATCAGCTACAGCGACTACTACTAAAGATGTGGCACAATCGGACGAAAAGGATCTGGAAGCCACGGCGCTTGAGCTCCTCCTCAGCGAAGGCAAGAAAATGGCCGAAAAAGCCAAAGAGCGACCTGCCTTTGATTTCGATAAGTCTGAACTGCACGATAGTTCTCGCAAATATGCCTCTACCTCGGATCGATATTCCAGAAGGACGAGAGAGAAGTCTCGAGACAGCCACAGACGTCGAAGCAGATCTCGGGAACCCCGATCTTCTATGCTAGAAAGGGAGAAAGACCGGTCCAATCCACCTCGCGATAGGAGGTCGTCTGTTGTTCATGAAAAGGAGAAGGCGAAGCCAGATACCCCTCGGGCCAGAAGCCCAAGCAAAGATCGTGAAGAGGGCGAGGCACGCAGTCGCCAGGATTCTCCATCACCAACCCAAGAAAAACGAATAGCCCGGGAAATGCGGGACAGGAGACCTCGCTCCGCCTCCCCGTTGGGCATCGACCGGTACGTTCCTGGTGGTGGGGTCCATCGGACGGC
Organism: Phialophora macrospora; assembly: GCA_000835435.1. Lineage (NCBI taxonomy): Eukaryota > Fungi > Ascomycota > Eurotiomycetes > Chaetothyriales > Herpotrichiellaceae > Phialophora > Phialophora macrospora. Next base: position 3,090,045 of record KN846961.1, read on the forward strand.
GGAAGAGCGCGAGCGGGATCGGCAGAGGCGTCATCTCAGGGACGCGGATAAGGACTCCCGGAGAAAATACGACAGTCATCGGGGTGACCGAGATACCGTTGAACGTGAAAAAGACAAGGATCGTGAGAAGGACCGTGAGAAGGATCGAGGCGATCCAGATCGTGACCGAGACCGCGATCGAGGCACTCGTGAACGGGACAGCCGTAGAGACCGAAGCCGCGAACGGGACAGGTCTCGAGATCGCGACAGGGACAGATATCGGGAGCGAGATCGTGGCGATCGTGAACGTGACCGGGGCGACCGCGACCGCGACCGCGACCGTGAGCGTGAGAGAAAGAGGTCTCCCTCTCGGGATCGAGATCGTGACCGTGACCGGGACCGGGACAGGGATAGGAGAGATCGAAGCCGCCGCCGCGATGACCGAAGAGACGACAGACGAGACGATCGAAGAGATGACCGGAAGGACGACCGTCGCGATGATCGAAGAACCGATAGGAGAGATGACCGTCATGATGACCGAAGAGATGACAGGAAAGATGACCGCCGTGATGATCGCCGCGATGATCGCAGACGCGACCGAGATCGAGGTGGCGACACTGTTCGAGACCGCGATTCTATCAAGATTGACCGATATGTCCCCGGTCGATGAAGTCGCTTTTCCGAGGATTGAGCGTCATGCCGCTGTTGCTGGGAATAAACAGGACAAACATCGAAGTCGTAGGCCACTCATCCCACGGTCAATGCGCGTATCGGTCCAGGTCGACCCATCACTGTTGCGCCTACTGCCGACGAAGAAGACTGGAACGAACCCATCATCTGCATTTGCGCCTGCAACTGCCGTCGACTCAGCATCATCTGCACGCCCATGCCACCCGCAGACCCAATCTTTTCGGCATGTCTTCGAAAGTTGAAGTCGGCGCTCGATTTCGGTCTCAAATCCGACGAAAGGCCAGTGAGGATAGCTCGTTCCAACAACAGAATGCTCCGAGAGTTGTCCCCTTGCTTGGTCCATATCGAAATATGCGTAAAGTTGGCCCTCGGCGAGAAGGACACGCCGAGGATATGATCCCTTTCTGGTAGATAGAGTCAACACACCGTTCCGTCCTGTCGAAGGCGAAGCAGAAATCAAAAACAAAAAACATCAAAACCAGACCAGACCTACCCTGAGCTATCACACTCTGCAACTCACCGCCCAAACATAGCAAACACACCTCTTCCCAAGTTCTCACGTCTTTTCTCCTCCCATGTTGTCCTTCACCGTCATCTACCACCCCCACTCGGGCATCTGCATCTGCATGTGCACCTGGATCGGGTCTCACGCGGATCAACCACCTCCCTCCCCGTCTATTCTCCTCATCCTCCCACAGGGGCCTCACGCCCGCGCGGAAAATATGAATACTATCACCCCACCGGATGGACGTCCACGGCAAATTGTTGAAGATGCGGTAAAAGGCCGCGATGTCGGCAACGTTCTCCACCAGCAGACTCAACTGATATGCGTCAATGGTGGGCTGGGAAATTGAGCGCGCTGGCGGTGTCGTGCTGGCGGCGGCTGGAGTATGGCTGGACTTGGAATGCCATAACCACCAGAGGTACTGGAAGGGGAGGGGCCTCAGCTTTGTGATCAGGAGTTTATGCAGTGAGGACGAGCGGCGGGGGAGGCTGCCAGGGCGGGCGGGAGCCTCGGATTTGGGAGGCTTGGTGGTGGTGGCCGACGCGGAGAGCGAGGAAGTGTTGATGGGAGAATGGACCATCGTGCTCATTTGATGTTGGCGTTGGACGTTGACGCCCGTTGTTCTAGCTATTGTAGAAGACAATGAATGCGAAGTATCGATGGGTGGAATAATTTCTTTCTCAAGCTTCGAGGTCGAGAAACAAAACGACCCGATGAATTTTAACCATCAACCGAAATTTCATGGGCGCGATCCGAGTCTCAAATACACTCTTGACTTGGGATAACATCCTCGCTATCTTCCAAACGTGACCGATCGACCGACCGACCTACATACCGACCACTGACCAAGGGTCACATTCGTCATCAACCCACGAGCGTGTCGTCCAAGCGATACGCCACTCCCGGGTTCCTGTATGTACGTACAGCATAATGCGGCACACCACGTCCTCGGGGCCATGTATGTATGCCGCAATGCCCTAAGCTCGACCTCTCTCCGTTTCGAACGATCTGAAACAACGACCGCCCGCCGGGACCGTGACTGTGGAGATGTTTGTGTCGTGTCGTGCATTGGTGCGAGCTTTTCTACGCGCCGGCCGGGGTGGTTGACGGTTTTGTCGAGACACACGCACCGCGGGTCATTGGTTGGGCGGTGGCGAGCGAGGCTGCGGCGGTTAGGGGCCCATCAGGACTGGAGGACAATTTCGCAGGCGGGAGAGAAACAAAACACCATCGGCCGAGGCCGACTTTTTTGGGGGGGCTCATAAACTCATGTACCACAGCACAGCACAGCATGGCACGAGTGGGATATGCGTTTTCGGGGTATTTTTTCCGGTTTGGATTTGGGTTTTGATTTCGACTTTGGTTTCAGATTCAGGTTCGAATTCGGATTCAGATTTGGGGTTACGCCACGCCCGCGGGCCGTTGAAGTGGTCAATGTCTGTTCCTGCTCGTTGGGCCATGTCCCGTAAGGGTTGCAGGTTGGCCAGTCGGATGGTTGGTCGGGCAGTAGTACATACTTCGAGCGCATAATTGCGGTAAGTAATTACTATCCTATGGAAGGATGAGGACCAGCGAAACGTTACCATGTAAGCGGGGGAGGATAATTACAAGGCTTGGTCCGGTTGGTGCTATCAGTATACCGTACCGATTGGATAGATTTAATTATTTTAAGATCGTAGTCTCGACCACCTGTGTGAGTAATGTATTGCAGGTCCAGTGCATAATTATGCCCACTGCCCTTTACGCCCTACTTCTCGTGAAAAATGGGCTTTCCGTTCCCATTCCGAGCTTGAGTGGCTAATAGGTGGCCGGATGAGACGGGTGTGCAGAGAAGAAGCAGAATCAGAATCAGACCATCCGTGCACATCGACTTACAAGGGAGAGTAACAGACCCGACATTTTAATGTGTTTGAGCCGTGGCTCAACCCTGCGACCAGTCTGTTCTCCTTACGGTTCATCCATATCGAAAGGCATGGTGTGGCATCAAGCATAACTACTCTCTACGGCGCTAGAACTACCACCGGGTTGATGGCCGTGGCACCTTTGACTATGGCCTCGTCTCCCTTGACAACCCCTTCCGTGGGTGTCGACGCTTGACTCTCCACCTCGGCCGTCTCCTCCACGGTGCGGCCAATGGTCCCTCTTTCTCTTCCCCTCTTCTCTAACCACGCAATAAGCCCGATTAAGGGGATCGTGCACGCCCCCGTGATCAAACTGGCAATATATCCCTTGTGGTAATTCGGGGCGTCGGTGGCGGGGTAGAAGATCAACGGCCACCAGCTCACAAACGCAAAGTCGAACGAATTCATGAACCCGGTGGTGATGGCTCGCAGCTGCACGTCGTGCGACGTGAGGTCCGCCATCCAGGAGTACCAAAGCGCTTGGGGCGCGTAGGTCGTGCCCATGAGGTAGAAGGCGAAGAAATACCCCGCCGTGGAGGGGTCGGAGACAAGGATGGCGCTGCCGATAACGAACGTGAAGCCGATGCACAGAGACGCTTGCCACCGGGAGCCGATCTTGTCCGAGACGGCGGCGTAGATGAACGTGGCGACGATGCCGGTTGCGTAGCATGCCGTGGGGTAGTTGTTCTGCTGGACGAGCGTGTAGCCCCGGGACGCCAACCAGAAGGCCATGACGTTGTTTTGCAGCATTTGCACAGACAGTGAGTAGACTGTAGGGATCGAGTGTCAGTGGGACGCCCGCACAGAATGAGAGAAGACAAGCGAAGGCCTACGCATGAAAATGGTCGGCAGGAGCCAGAATTGCCAGCTGAGAAGAACTCGCCGGAACACGGTCAGGTCCCAGGTCTGCTTCCTGCTGAAGCCCAGTCTCGTTGCCGCATGCTCCTTCTCTTCCTTGGACAGGAACCAGGCACGTCGGTGGGCCGGTAAGTCGGGAATGGCGAACCAACCTCGAAAATTGTCAGCTGGTTTATTACAAGTCCTGGAGAAATCGACGACACGTCTTACCGAACAGGGCGACGGGGATGGTGGTGCACGCCACGACGATAAAGATCAATCGCCACGCCGGCAACCCGGAGTGTTTCCCTTCCAGAGAACGGAGCAAGCCGGCTTGGATCCATCCTCCGGCCATGTTGCCAACATTGCCGAAGCCGCAGAAAATGGCGGCTCGCTTGCCCAGTTCCGATTGTCGGTACCAGGAGGCGTAGATAAAATGCGCGCCAACACTGGGAGAGCATCAGTGACGCGCTCAACACCACCCCCGGGACTGGAGACTGCACACGCACTAGCATATTGCTGAGAGCGCACCCTCAAAGGCATTGAGGATAAACACCTGGTAAACATGCTCGACCCGGAACGTGACCAGCGTCAAGATCGACCAGAGTGTGTTAGCCGCGACAAAGACATATCTCGGAGGCGCAATGGTCAACAGCGAGGTCGATGGCATTTGAAACACAGCATACGTGACGATATGGATCGTGTTCATGTAGTTGTAGTCCTTGCCGTGGAAATGGAGCGCTTCGCCCATCCCGCTGATGTAGGCTGTGTTGTAGCTCGCGCGGTTGACGCCGAAAAGAAACCATATCAGGGAGAAGTAGATCAGGACGGTGAAGTCGAGTTTGATCAGCAGAGATCTTTCCACGCCGGGCGGGCCCCAGACTGCCGTCTTGATCTTGGACAGAGCCATGGCTGGTTGAGGTGTCGAGGGACGGGGAGGCAGAAGAAGAGGGACAGATTCATCGGCCGACATGATCAAGGCGACGATCCCCAGGACGGGGCTAACTTATCTGTGAACCCTACAGACGTTGTATCGGGATGATAGACCACATTCGCTATGCAGATGGTGCAATCAAGATAGGCCTCTTAATGGAGGACCGGTCTCGGCTACGCAGATGGTGCAATCGCAGGGCCGACGGAGTCATAACAAGCTTTGCTACGACGGAGGATCTGCCGGCAGATGCTGTTCCTGTATTGGCAGCTCCGTGGAAAATCATTCTCGAGGAGGATGCTTGCCTCAAGACCTCGGGCATGTCCGTGACCCCCACTGGTCGGCGGGCCTGAATGGGAGATCTCGAATTGCAATCCTCGGCAGGTTTTCTGGTCGACGCAACGAACATCCTATCAGGTTCCCCATTTTATTGCAATGTCGCGACTGGATACACCTGTCTTTTCTGAGAAGACACCAGCACCGCGCAATGAAGTCGAAGGTGGACAGGCAACTGTCGGCCGTTCTTGCAAGATACTGTAATTTGAGGTCCAGGCACTCGAAGTCAGGATGACGATCGAATGCCGAGCTGAGATGCGGACGCCTCGTAGCGTTGTGAACTGGCCCGGACACCGTGGTGCCATAAATGCCACCCTTCGTCCACCGACCGGGGAAGGTACCTTGGAGCTACACCAGAAGAATACCCAGGACGTGCGGTCACGAGCGTGTCTTTCCCCTTCTAGCACCCCTTCATCACAACTCATCGTGTCGCAGTTGCATCTTTTCCACCTTCTCCTTCACATCTCTGGGCCAGTACGTCTGTATCCCTCCACCTCCCCACTTTGTTGAAGGGAGGTCTTTTCTCTTCTCCCAGATTGCAGATGACGGCAACTGCCCCTTCAATCTCTCACTGACCGCATCCACCTCGTCCATGACTCTCATCAAATTACCACCTAGGACACCACGCATCTCTTCGGGTGTCCAGCCGCGGGACAGAAGTTCGGCGACCTACCTATGTCAGCAGAGGCGGCATATGATCCGAAGAGACTTACAATGTTCGGATACTTGCTGGCATCTTCCAACCCATCCACCGTGGTCCACATGCCGTCGTAGTCAGAAGCTATACCGACTCGACTCCTTCCGACAATGCTTGCAATATGCTCCATGTGATCGGCAACGCGAGAGACGTTCGCGCCGGGATTGGGGCCAATGAATGGCGGGAAGAAGATGGATTGTATGACGCCGTCTTTTTGCCCGGGGCCGTCACCGATCAATCTGAGAATTTCATCGGGAACATTGCGCGGGTGGTCCCAGAGTGCACGAGCGCCGGCGTGCGTCCAGACCACTGGTGCCTCAGACACTGCAATGGCCTGTCTCATGGTCTCGACAGTTGTATGGGAAAGATCCACCATGATACCAACACGGTTCAGTTCTCTGACAAGCTCTTTTCCCAAGTCTGTCAACCCATTGCCCTCGTGTGCCTGTGGTATAGGCGTTCCGGGCCCGGCGGACGAAGCAAACACACTATGACAGGTATGTGTCAACGTGAGATAGCGGACTCCAAGTTGAGCGAATACCCGAAGCACGCCCAGGGAGTTGCCCAGGACATGGGTGCCTTCCATGCCAATGAGTGACGCGATCTTGCCCGCCTTGAAAGCAGCCCAAACCTCGGCCGATGATCTGGCGTATTGTAGATCCCCGGGATGCCGCGCAATCATGTTCTGGATGATATCGAGCATCTCCATCGCGTCGCGAAGGTGGTTCGTCGGCGTGTTGAAATCCGGCCCGGGATCTTCGTCAACCACATCATAACAGGGAGCCCAGACGGTCCAGAACGCTCCACCCAAACGGCCTTGTCTCATTCTGGGAATGTCAACATGGCCGGGGAAGGAGCCGTTCAGCTGAGGGAGGGCATCTAGTGGTCGTCGGTCTAGATTGACAGTCAAACATGTCTCACAATAGAAGGTGGCGTTGACGGCTATTAATTACTCAAACTTCTGATAATTTGCGGCAGATCAATGTGCGTGTCGAGGAGAGGGGTTTCTTCCATCAACTCGATGGCCTGGTCCAGGAAGCTAACAGCATCACTGGCACTTTCCGTCAAGGTAATGAAACTGAAGATAAGCAGCAAGGCTGCGGATAGCATCTTGAACATCGTGTACACACAAGGAGGGAGGCCTGGGAGCGCATCCACGGATACTGTAGCTTTGATAACGAAGTTAAGGAGGAGTGCATCTGTTGTTTAAAGGCGCCTCCAGATGAAGTCTCTGGAACAGGAGTTGTGCGTCAATACCGGGTATCTTATCGGCGAGAATTCCGTCCATCAAGGCCAAAGCCGTTCCCGGGGAAGGCCTTATATCTTTAATCCAATGAAGCCGGTCGGATCTACGCTGTAGCGGAGCGTGTTGTCTCCATAGACAGGACGAGTGACTTGATGAAAACTACTCTAGCTTTCGAGTACTGTTACATTTTGGAGATTCCTGTTGTCAGTTCGAGCTGTATCCTATGCGAATGGCGCCCTATGAACGTGTGATTATGAATTTTCGGTCTGGTCTTGTTTACAGAGACCTTCGTCTTTATTGCTACATAATTGATTTACAATGCACGACACGGCCACCCATCACAGGAGGCCATTCTGAAGGCATACCCGATTGTGTCTCACCACCTAGATGGACTTACATCGTACCTTGACCATGCCGCTTTAAGACTACTGACCCCGCGCTTCACTTTCCTCTCACCCTGCTCTCACCTCCTTCTCTCTTTTTCACTCCTGATGTATACTTGACCAACTATACTCAACGCATATCGCTCCCGTGCATGCATACTCTGAACATGTGGCCCGCCGACCACTCTCCAGCAATTGTTCTACACCGCACCCTTCGCTCGCAGGACCCACGTTGCTCTGAATTCGTAATCCCGGCCTTCACTTGACCACTGCCTGTTATGCCTTGCCTCCACCTCCCCTCTGATCGTTTACCGCATTGTTGAAGAGCAGGCAGCAGGGGTATATTTGGAAGAAGCCCTTTCGCTGTTTTCGCCGACTTCATACTTCTCCCACGGTTCCTCAACGCTGCCAACCTTCCTCTCACCAGTTTCCACATGGACTTCTCTCACCGCCCAACAGCCGGACGCTGAAGTAGAGCCTTTCTTTTCCACTGGGCCTCCCATCCATAGAAGGCCTTCAAGCTGATGAAACGGTGAGCCCTCCTCTGATTATTTTGTTCGGCATTCCACCTTCCGAGTCGAAGTGGCGATCCCACAATAGGCCCAGCCAAAGGCGGCGCCTCAGGCTCGGAATCCATACATCATGACCCCCCTCCTTATTCACAGGTCAGAGCGGGCGGAATTAGTACGCATGATGCCGTGACCAGGAAAGGCTGTGGCAGGGACTGGCAGAGTTTGTTGCATCCGGCTGCTCCCACCACCACTTAATGCATCTGGCATCTGGCACATCTCTGAACTACTCAGACATGTTGTTCTAGCACATGAGAGAGTATCTTCTCTTTTTTCCGTGGCGTCCGCCGTGGTCTCAATCAACGCCGTATCTGACATGCTATTCGGTCGCTGCTGCGACGAGCAACCAACAACCAGGCAAGCAGACCCAGGAGTACCTGTGCTATTGCAAAGAACACCGTTTGAGTACGATGCTACACTTAGGGGCAGCTCGATCGACCTTGCCATCATTGATTTTGTTGGTGAGGCCAGACTGACCAACCATGACGCTTTGGAGTGCATACTCCCTCTCAGCCTTTCACTCGCCCTTCATCTTAATATATCTCCACACGTTGCGCCAACGGATATCCAGATCGGCCAACGCAAGCCGATACCAGACACGTGGGCTCAGTGGTCTTTCCCAAGTGTATTATCTCCTCTGCTCCTTCTCCTTCATATGCTGAGCCATGACCATCTCGAAGACTCGATCCTGGTAGGCTTGAGGGTACGTTAGTCCTTTTCATCTCGAGTATATTGATCGAACTTACAAACAACCCCTGTCTCCTTTTCGGGATTGAGGCAACCTTCTGTGTAGACTCCTTTCTCGAGATTCGTCTGCGCGCGTTCACACAGGTTGAAATCCTCGTTCGCAACCTGGCGCACAAATTTATAATAGGCTTCAAATTCCTCCCCAGACTGCAGGTTATAATAGTCGAACTCCATTCGCGAAATGCCTGGCTTCGCCGTCGGGCAGGCCCGGAACGTGGACATGCCGCCGTTGTACAAATTCAAGGTACTGATTGGGAAGAAGTACAAGAACAGTCCGTCATCATCACGATCTGGATTGGAAAAATGACGAGACCAATTGTGATGGTTCACAACACGGTAGAACGTTGGCGGATACAGCTTGGAGAGGCCTGGGTGCGTGAATTGGCAGTGAAGGCATTCCTGGAATCCGTCCATCATTGTCTTCCAATTGAAGTTGCCATGGTATGTCAGGGGCCGCCGGTGTGGAAGACTTGTGAAGTCGTACGCATCGAGCAAGTCCTCGAGACCCGGGAAGAATTCGTCAAATGACGGTGCTTCAGATGAAATTGTGGTAAATACTAGACCAGTGCGAGTTTGGTGGCTTCGCACTTCTTCGCCCTGCGACCAATCCATCTTAATCAGTGCTGGGGTGGGTAGGTGTTTTGAAATTTCCTTGGACATACGCTTGATCCATCAAACACCTTGACGACCTTCGCCGAACCAGATGCCGTGGCCACAGCGGTTAGCTCAATCTGGGCGATCTCGAAGCGAACGCTCTCGCCAATCTGAAATTTGTTGACGGTGCCCAGGAAGAACCAGGAGCGCAGGAACACAGCCCGCCGTTCCAACTGGTGCAAACCTGGGCTACAATACCAACTGGCCGGCAGCGTCGTTGGGATAGCCATCGTGTCGGCAGGACATAGACCCCACGTACCTTCTACATCGTGCTCGGGGAGGAGGTGGTGGTTATAGTGGAAGTGATGGGTGTCTGCCTCAGAATGGATACTTTTTCTACATCCGGAATAAACACATCGTGATCCACCAAACATGCTCTGCGGTGTTGGCGAACCGCAACTGCGACCCACCAATGCCGTGCCAGGG